>OY856410.1:377685705-378928205 GCA_963693085.1 Alisma plantago-aquatica
AATAAAAGTTCACACAAAAAGAAGGGAGAAAAAGCTTACAAAGCTCCATGGAATGAGTCAAGTGAGAGCAAACGTGGAGAAGAAAAGGTGGAATGTCTAATGGCAAGAGAAGATGTTGAAGACTCACAAGAGGTAAGCCTTCTTGATCTTCATAAAGAAGAGTTAATTGCTAGTTTACAAAAAACTCATGATAAGTATGTTGATTACAAAAAGAGACTAAAGAAGGTTACCAAAACAAATGATGAGTTATATGCTAGATTAAATGATCTCTCTTCTGAAAAGAACAACATTGATCTTGAGAATTTGTCTTTAAAAACATCTTTAAATGATTGTACTAGAAAGTTACTTACTCTAGAAACGAATGTTGATCTTCTTTCTCAAGAAAAGATTGATTTGTTAGCAAAACTGAATGATCTTCAGACCCAACCAATCTTATGTAACCATCTAGACTATGATAATGTTGTAAGAGAAAGAGACTCTCTATTATCGGATTTAGATCAAGCAAGGAAAGAATTACACAAGAAGATGGATGACATTGCTAAGCTACAAAGAAACCTAAATGACTTACAAGGAAAAGAGATCCTTAATAATATTCTGAAAATTTCCTCTAGTTTCAATGGAAGAAGAGGATTAGGATATAATCCAAAGAAAAATCAACCCAAAAGAGCTAAAGCATCCAAGACGCAGACTATGTTTGTACCTAAGAACACAATTCCTAGAAAGAGAAATGAAGTTGATTCTATTACCTGTCATTTTTGTCTATGTCTTGGACATTATTCATTTTCATGCCCTTATAAGAACAAGGATTCCGCATTAGTTTGGGTTCCAAAATCTCAAACTTAGTAGACTTGAATGAAATTCAGTTCAGATATGATCTAATGCTTATCTTTGAAGATTATATTGTCTTATCTCAACCTAATAAAAGGTCTCATGCATTATGGTAATTTTCTGAACTGATTTACTAAAATAGAAACTTATTCAGTCAAAGTATTGTCGACTGAAAATATAATCGGTTGAACTTTTGTCGACCGACCAGTTGCCTGTGACAAATTAAAATCTACAGCAACAACCTGAGTAAAACAGCAACCGTTTCGGTCGAAAAAGGGTCGATCGGGACAAAATTCGATCGAAAAATGGTCGACCGAGCAGAACTTCTATTTTTCTTCAGTTTCTAATCTGCAATACAGCAAAAATTTCTCGATCGACGATTGGTCGACCGAGAGAGGTGTCGGTCGAACTTTTGTCGACTGACTGAAGTTCTGAGTTAGATTTTTTTATTCAGTCTGTAATTAAATGCTCCTAACCATACCGGACCATCACATGGGTACCAAAACCTACATTTTAATGCAGGATTGGGTGGTCGACAGTGGATGTTCCAAACACATGACCGGAAACAAGGATGCGTTTCAAACTTTTGAAGAAAAGAAGAGTGGAACAGTCACCTTTGGAGATAATGGTAAAGGTAAAATTGTTGGAATAGGTAACATTGGTACAAACCTCGAAATAAAGAATGTTTTACTCGTTGATGGTTTGCACCATAATTTAATAAGTGTTAGTAAATTATGTGACAGTGGATATGATGTTTTATTTAACAAAAATTGTTGCAAGTTATTAATAGAAAACACTACAAATGTTGTTTATAAAGGAAAACGAGTTGGAAACCTTTATATTCTAAGACCTAACTCTATGAAATTTGTAGTAGGAAAATGCTTACTTGCAAATGAAAATACTTTACAACTATGGCATAAAACGTTAGGACACGCTAGTACACATGTTATCAAAAAGTTAGTTAAATATGATCTTGTTCGTGGTTGGCCTAATTTATCTTTTGATCAAGTTGAAAATTGTGAACCATGTACTTTGGGTAAGCAAACAAAAACCTCTTTTAAACCCAAACATGTACTTAGCACCTGTAGATCCTTAGAATTGATTCATATGGATTTATTTGGACCTATGAGGACACAATCTATTGGTGGCAAAAGATATTGTTTTTTTATTGTTGATGATTATAGTAGATATACATGGGTACATTTTCTTGCAACCAAAGATGACACTATTCATGTATTTATAAAATTTTGTTCCAAGATTGAAAATCTATTACAAAACAAAATATTTACCATTAGAAGTGATCATGGAGGAGAATTTGAGAATCACTTATTTGAAGAATTTTGCTCATCTCAAGGATACACTCACAACTTTTCTGCTCCACGCACTCCACAACAAAATGGTATAGTTGAAAGGAAAAATCGATCACTATAAGAAATGGCTAGGACTATGATGCTCGAACATAACATACCTAAAACTTTTTGGGCTGAAGCTGTAAACACTGCATGCTATGTGTTAAATAGAATAATTGTTCACTCCTATTTGAAGAAAACACCATATGAAATAATACATACCAAGAAACCTAGAGTTGACTATTTTCATACCTTTGGATCCACATGCTATATCATAAACACTAAAGAGGATAGAGATAAGTTTGATTCTAAATCACATAAAGCATTCTTTTTGGGATATTCTACCTCTAGCAAAGCATTTAGAGTCTACAACACTATTTCTAGAAAAGTTGAGGAATCTATTCATATTTCTTTTCATGAAGAGACAAAATCAGAAAATCCTGAAATAGTTGATCTCACTCATCAATTCGAAAATTTATCCATACCCAATGATAGTGAGAAAAATACTACAAGCAATGACCAAGCTGAAACACAACCAATACCTAGACTTATTAAGGATCATCCTCAATAATTAATTATTGGAAATCCTAATGATAAAATCAAAACTCATTCTTCTTTTAAGGATGTTGCAAACATGGCATTTGTTTCTATTATTGAACCTAAGAAGGTATCTGAAGCTCTTAAAGATGACTATTGGATAATACCAATGCAAGAAGAATTAAACCAATTCACTAAAAATGATGTATGGGATTTAGTTCCTAAACCACAAGATAAAACCATCATTGGCACTAAATGGGTTTTTAGGAATAAACTAAATGAGGCAGGAGAAGTAATAAGAAATAAAGCTAGGTTAGTAGCACAAGGATATAATCAACAAGAAGGAATAGACTTTGATGAAACGTATGCACCAGTAGCAAGACTTGAAGCTATTAGAATGTTACTAGATATTGCTGCACACAAAAACATCAAACTCTACCAAATGGATGTAAAAAGTGAATTTCTAAATGGAATCATTCAAGAAGAAGTGTATGTTGCCCAACCACCTGATTTTGAAATACCGGAAAAAGGAGACTATGTTTATAAACTTAAGAAAGCACTTTATGGTTTAAAACAAGCACCTAGGAACTGGTATGAAAGACTCAAGACATATATTTTTTATAATGGTTTCTCTATTGGAAATTCAGATTCTACTTTATTTTTCAAAACATATACATCTGATTTTCTAGTTGTTCAATTATATGTTTATGACATTATTTTTGAAGCTTCAAATGAATCATTGTGCACATAATTTAGTGAGATTATGCAAAAAGAATTTGAAATGAGCCTCATGGGTGAACTAACTTTCTTTCTTGGTTTCCAAATTAAACAAACGCCTACCGGGATTTTTATAAGCCAAGAAAAGTATACTAAAGAACTCTTAAAACGTTTTGGGATGGATCAGTGCAAACATGCAACTACTCCTATGGCTACCTCTATTAAAATTGATAAGGATGAAAATGGGGAACCTATTGATGATTCCTTATATAGAGCCATGATTGGCAGTTTGCTTTACTTAACCGCTTCTAGACTGGGCATCATGTTTTCCGTTGGTCTTTGTGCTCGATTTCAATCACAATCCATGCACTCTCATTTTCAAGCAATTAAACGGATTTTTCGATACTTAGCCGGCACCACATGTTTTGGTTTATGGTATCCAAAAGGACAATCCTTAGATTTTAAAGCTTATACTGATGTGTATTATGCTGGTTGTCGACTTGACCACAAGAGCACTAGTGGTGGTTGTTTCTTGTTAGGAAGAGCTTTAGTATCTTGGTTTAGCAAGAAACAAAACACAGTTTCCCTCTCTACAAATGAAGCTGAATATATGGCAGTCGGATCTTTTTGTGCTCAAGTTCTTTATATGCAACAAGTGTTAAATGATTATGGTTTTTATCTTTCATCTATGCCTATCTTTTGTGACAACACAAGCGCTATAAACTTAGCACACAATCCTATTTTACACAGCCGAGCTAAACATATTGAAATTCGTCATCACTTTTTACGGGATCATATCTCTAAGAATCATGTTTCCCTTCATCATGTTGACACGGAAGATCAATTGGCTGATATTTTTACAAAACCGCTTCCACTAGACCAATTTAACAAAATAAGGAAGCAACTGCTTATCACTCCCTTAGAAGACGTTTTCTTTGATATTTGTGTTTCTTAAAAATCCACATCATATTTGGTTTTTAAATGGACATCTTTTTCATAGGATTTGATGGGACATCAAATTAAGGGGGAGTTTTTTTTCTATTTTAATGGATATCCTTTTGAAGTGACAAATGGGGACAAATAAAAATAAATCTTAAAACATAGTAATTGTGCAAAAATCAATCAATAACTTTCATAAACTCTTGGCTTTACATAGAAAGTTGCTATATTCCCTAAAGAATTGGATTTCATGTTCCATAATTCATGGGGAATAATAAGCACACATTTTATAAACAAGAGAAGAAATTCACAAAGTAAATTTCAGGTATGAAACTAAACTTATCTTAAAGACTAGTTGATTTATATTTAGGAAATGTTTGTCATCTTCAAAAAGGGGAAGATTGTTGGCTAAATTGGACATTTGATAAATCCCTTTGTTTTGATTATGAAAAACATTTCATTATTTTTTATCTAACATGCTACTTGAGTGTTGCAGGAATAAGGTGGATGACAAAGCTTTGGAAAATCTATATGCTTGAATGCTTGTATTTTTCATGAATTGTAATCAATTGTAAAAACTTGTACAAATATATAATGTACAAGTACTTAGACATCATGTAAATCAAGTGTTAGATCTTCCCTAGCCAATCACTACACTTAGATAATTCATCCCCTCAAAAAGTGTCACAATTGCACACTCATACATACACTTAGTACTTTAATTCAAACATTGAAACAGGGTCAATCTCAGTCGATAAAATCCTCGACCGAGACACTCTCGGTCGACAAACTCCTCGACCGAGAAAGACCCAAGTAGCCGTTAGACACAGTAGACAAGGTAGTTTGCAGTTGGAGATGAACGTTGCAAACACTTTCTCCAGAGAGCCTGTCGGTCGACAAACCCTTGACCGAGTAGGTGTCTCGGTCGACAATTTCTCGACCGAGATGGGTTCTGACAGCACTTGCAGAATTAATTAACTAGTTGTTGCTAAAGCAACTAAAAGTGTACCTAACGGCTAGTTAAGCACTTAGAACCCCCTACAAAGTGTCTAGAACGTCCTTAAGCACTTGTAGGTCATTTGTATAAATAGGACATGCCTTAGGACACCTAAAATCACTAATTCTACACTTGAGCAATCTTTGAGCATACACTTGCATTAGCAACCTGTTTTGAGAAATTGAGCAATAATTGCAATTGGCTACTCTTCTTCTTGCTCTAATTTCGTGTCCTATTGGCTAGTATCTCCTATCCACAACAATCACACTTCCATATACATTGGTTAGGAGATCTAGACGCTTGATATAGGCAAATCAAGCCTTGTGCTTCAAAGGTTAAGTGTAATTTCCTTTTCCTTTCTTGTTCACTCTTATTGCTTGTACTCTCCTTGCTACTCCTAGGGTTGGAGGCTGCGGATTGGAGAGAGTTGTGATATTCTTGGTGAAGAAGGAGGCTTTGGAATACTTCAAGAAGGCTGGTCCAACGGGAGGCTACTTCAAAGAGGAAGGCTACTTCAAGGGGGAGCTTGGAGTTACTTCAAGAAGGCTGCCTCAAGTTGGTGCATCTACTTCAAAGTGAAGGCTGTCCAAAGGGGTGTAAGAAAGTATTGTATTTTATTTAAAATCCTTGAAGAGGTAATAAAATTAATACTTTCAAAATCCCAGTTGGGTAAGCAACCGGGTAGTGGACTGACTACTTTTGCATTTGTGGTTGTTTGAGTTAAATAATTATTGAATTATCTTTAAAACCCTATTCACCCCCCTCTAGTGGTTTTTCAATTGGTATCAGAGCAGGCTTCAAAGAACTCTAACAAAGTCTTGAAGAATGGGTGACGGGTTGCTCAACAACCTCAACCTTGAAGGGACACTTGTGGCTAGGCCTCCGGCATTTGATGGAACTAACTACACCTACTGGAAAAGAAGAATGCAATTTTATTTCCAAGGGATTAGTTGGGATCTATGGAGGATGGTGTCAACCCCTTATGAACTTCCTCAAGAGGAATATGTTGCTTGGGACACCAATACGGTAAAGTCTTCCCAAATGAATGCAAAGGCTGTAAGTATACTTTATTGTTCAATTTTAGTTGGATAATTTAATAGAATATCAAATTGTGAAACGGCTTATGAAATTTGGCATAGACTTTCCATAACTTATGAAGGAACTGTGCAAGTTAAGAATTCTAAAATTGGAATGCTTAAACAGAAATTTGAACAGTTCTCTATGGATCTGAATGAATCTATTAGTGACATGTATGAAAAATTTTCTTCTATTGTAAATGGTTTGAATGCTTTAGGTAAAGTTATTATTGAGGAATATCAGGTGTCAAAGATCCTTAGATCACTTCCTCCCAAATACAAGCCCAAAGTGACGGCCATTGAAGAAGCAAATGACCTCACCCGACTGAGGATGGAACAACTCATTGGCAACCTAGAAGCTCATGAAGCAACCCTAGAAGAAGAAGAAAGAAGAGAATGTGAACTTCAACAAGGGAAAAAGAAGGATGTGGCTCTAAAAGCTTCAAATATCATCACACCGGAAAGTGAGGAGTCAAGTGAAGAATAAGGAGAAGAAGCCTTGATTGTAAATGGTAAGAAATATAAAAGATTTAGATCTAACAAAATTTCAAGTTCTTCTTCTTCTCCTAGGTGTTTTGAGTGTGGAAAGAAAGGACATCTCAAAAATGAATGCCCTAAAACAAAGAAAGGAAAGAAAAGTTCACACAAAAAGAAGGGAGAAAAAGCTTACAAAGCTGCATGGGATGAGTCAAGTGAGAGTGAAAGTGGAGAAGAAAAGGTGGAATGTCTAATGGCAAGAGAAGATGATGAAGACTCACAAGAGGAAAGCCTTCTTGATCTTCCTAAAGAAGAGTTAATTGCTAGTTTACAATAAACTCATGATAAGTATGTTGATTGCAAAAAGAGACTAAAGAAGGTTACCAAAACAAATGATGAGTTAAATGCTAGATTAATTGATATCTCTTCTGAAAAGAACAACATTGATCTTGAGAATGTGTCTTTAAAAACATCTTTAAATGACTGCACTAGAAAGTTACTTACTCTAGAAACGAATGTTGATCTTCTTTCTCAAGAAAAGATTGATTTGTTAGCAAAACTGAATGATCTTCAGACCCAACCAATCTTATGTAACCATCTAGACTATGATAATGTTGTAAAAGAAAGAGACTCTCTATTATCTGATTTAGATCAAGCAAGGAAAGAATTACACAAGAAGATGGATGACATTGCTAAGCTACAAAGAAACCTAAATGACTTAAAAGGAAAAGAGATCCTTAATAATATTCTGAAAATTTCCTCTAGTTTCAATGGAAGAAGAGGATTAGGATATAATCCAAAGAAAAATCAACCCAAAAGAGATAAAGCATCCGAGACTCAGACTATGTTTGTACCTCAGAACACAATTCCTAGAAAGAGAAATGAATTTGATTATATTACCTGTCATTTTTGTCTACATCTTGGACATTATTCATTTTCATGCCCTTATAAGAACAAGGATTCCGCATTAGTTTGGGTTCCAAAATCTCAAACTTAGTAGACTTGAATGAAATTCAGTTGAGATATGATCTAATGCTTATCTTTGAAGATTATATTGTCTTATCTCAACCTAACAAAAGGTCTCATGCATTATGGTAATTTTCTGAACTGATATACTGAAACAGAAACTTATTCGGTCGAAGTATTGTCAACCGAAAATATAATCGGTCAAACTTTTGTCGACCGACCAGTTGCCTGTGAAAAATTAAAATCTACAACAACAACCTGAGTAAAACAACAACCGTTTTGGTCAAAAAAGGGTCGATCGGGACAAAATTCGGTCGAAAAATGGTCGACCGAGCAGAACTTCTGTTTTTCTTCAGTTTCTAATCTGCAATACAGCAAAAATTTCTCGATCGATGATTGGTCGACCGAGAGAGGTGTCGGTCGAACTTTTGTCGACCGACTGAAGTGTTGAGTTAGATTTTTTTATTCAGTTTGTAATTAAATGCTCCTAACCATACCGGACCATCACATGGGTACCAAAACCTACATTTTAATGCAGGATTGGGTGGTCGACAGTGGATGTTCCAAACATATGACCGGAAACAAGGATGCGTTTCAAACTTTTGAAGAAAAGAAGAGTGGAACAATCACCTTTGGAGATAATGGTAAAGGTAAAATCGTTGGAATAGGTAACATTGGTACAAACCTCGAAATAAAGAATGTTTTACTCGTTGATGGTTTGCACCATAATTTAATAATTGTTAGTAAATTATGTGACAGTGGATATGATGTTTTATTTACAAAAATTGCTGCAAGTTATTAATAGAAAACACTACAAATGTTGTTTATGAAGGAAAACGAGTTGGAAACCTTTATATTCTTAGACCTAACTCTATGAAATCTGTAGTAGGAAAATGCTTACTTGCAAATGAAAATACTTTACAACTATGGCATAAAAAGTTAGGACACGCTAGTACACATGTTATCAAAAAGTTAGTTAAATCTGATCTTGTTCGTGGTTTGCCTAATTTATCTTTTGATCAAGTTGCAAATTGTGAACCATGTACTTTGGGTAAGCAAACAAAAAGCTCTTTTAAACCCAAACATGTACTTAGCACCTATAGATCCTTAGAATTGATTCATATGGATTTATTTGGACCTATGAGGACACAATCTATTGGTGGCAAAAGATATTATTTTGTTATTGTTGATGATTATAGTAGATATGCATGGGTACATTTTCTTGCAACCAAAGATGACACTATTCATGTCTTTATAAAATTTTGTTCCAAGATTGAAAATCTATTACAAAACAAAATATGTACCATTAGAAGTGATCATGGTGGAGAATTTGAGAATCACTTATTTGAAGAATTTTGCTCATCTCAAGGATACACTCACAACTTTTCTACTCCACGCACTCCACAAAAAAATGGTATAGTTGAAAGGAAAAATCGATCACTACAAGAAATGGCTAGGACTATGATGCTCGAACATAACATACCTAAAACTTTTTGGGCTGAAGCTGTAAACACCGCATGCTATGTGTTAAATAGAGTAACTGTTCACTCCTATTTGAAGAAAACACCATATGAAATAATACATACTAAGAAACCTAGAGTTGACTATTTTCATACCTTTGGATCCACATGCTATATCTTAAACACTAAAGAGGATAGAGATAAGTTTGATTCTAAATCACATAAAGCATTCTTTTTGGGATATTCTACCTCTAGCAAAGCATTTAGAGTCTACAACACTATTTCTAGAAAAGTTGAGGAATCTATTCATATTTCTTTTCATGAAGAGACAAAATCAGAAAATCCTGAAATAGTTGATCTCACTCATCAATTCAAAAATTTATCCATACCCAATGATAGTGAGAAAAATACTACAAGCAATGAACAAGCTGAAACACAACCAATACTGAGACTTATTAGGGATCATCCTCAAGAATTAATTATTGGAAATCCTAATGATAAAGTCAAAACTCGTTCTTCTTTTAAGGATGTTGCAAACATGGCCTTTGTTTCTATTATTGAACCTAAGAAGGTATTTGAAGCTCTTAAAGATGACTATTGGATAATAGAAATGCAAGAAGAATTAAACCAATTTACTAAAAATGATGTATGGGATTTAGTTCCTAAACCACAAGATAAAACCATCATTGGCACTAAATGGGTTTTTAGGAATAAACTAAATGAGGTAGGAGAAGTAATAAGAAATAAAGCTAGGTTAGTAGCACAAGGATATAATCAACAAGAAGGAATAGACTTTGATGAAACGTATGCACCAGTAGCAAGACTTGAAGCTATTAGAATGTTACTAGCTACTGATGCACACAAAAACATCAAACTCTACCAAATGGATGTAAAAAGTGCATTTCTAAATGGAATCATTCAAGAAGAAGTTTATGTTGCCCAACCACCTGGTTTTGAAATACCGGAAAAAGGAGACTATGTTTATAAACTTAAGAAAGCACTTTATGGTTTAAAACAAGCACCTAGGAACTGGTATGAAAGGCTCAAGACATATCTTTTTGATAATGGTTTCTCTATTGGAAATTCAGATTCTACTTTATTTTTCAAAACATATACATCTGATTTTCTAGTTGTTCAAATATATGTTGATGACATTATTTTTGGAGCTTCAAATGAATCATTGTGCACACAATTTAGTGAGATTATGCAAAAAGAATTTGAAATGAGCCTTATGGGTGAACTAACTGTCTTTCTTGGTTTCCAAATTAAACAAACGCCTGCCGGGATTTTTATAAGCCAAGAAAAGTATACTAAAGAACTCTTAAAACGTTTTGGGATGGATCAGTGCAAACATGCAACTACTCCTATAGCTACCTCTATTAATATTGATAAGGATGAAAATGGGGAACCTATTGATGATTCCTTATATAGAGCCATGATTGGCAGTTTTCTTTACTTAACCGCTTCTAGACCGGACATCATGTTTTCCATTGGTCTTTGTGCTCGATTTCAATCACAACCCATGCACTCTCATTTTCAAGCAATTAAACGGATTTTTCGATACTTATCCGGCACCACATGTTTTGGTTTATGGTATCCAAAAGGACAATCCTTAGATTTTAAAGCTTATACTGATGTTGATTATGTTGGTTGTCGACTTGACCGCAAGAGCACTAGTGGTGGTTGTTTCTTGTTAGGAGGAGCTTTAGTATCTTGGTTTATGAAGAAACAAAACACGGTTGCCCTCTCTACAACTGAAGCTGAATATATGGCAGCCGGATCTTGTTGTGCTCAAGTTCTTTATATGCAACAAGTGTTAAACGATTATTGTTTTTCTCTTTAATCTATGCCTATCTTTTGTGACAACACAAGTGCTATAAACTTAGCACACAATCCTATTTTACACAGCCGAGCTAAACATATTGAAATCCGTCATCACTTTTTACGGGATCATATCTCTAAGAATCATGTTTCCCTTCATCATGTTGACATGGAAGATCAATTGGCTGATATTTTTACAAAACCGCTTCCACTAGACCAATTTAACAAAATAAGGAAGCAACTACTTATCACTCCCTTAGAAGACGTTTTCTTTGATATTTATGTTTCTTAAAAATGTTCTTATCCGCATCATATTTGGTTTTTAAATGGACATCTTTTACATAGGATTTGATGGGACATCAAATTAAGGGGGGGGGGGGGTTTCTGTTTTAACGGATATCCTTTTGAAGTGACAAAGGGGGAGAAATAAAAATAAATCTTAAAACATAGTAATTGTGCAAAACTCAATCAATGAGTTTCATAAACTCTTGGCTTTACATTGAAAGTTGATATATTCCCTAAAGAATTGGATTTCATGTTCCATAATTCATGGGGAATAATAAGCACACATTTTATAAATAAGAGAAGAAATTCACAAAGTAAATTTCAGGTATGAAACTAAACTTATCTTAAAGACTAGTTGATTTATATTTAGGAAATGTTTGTCATCTACAAAAAGGGGGAGATTGTTGGCTAAATTGGACATTATGATAAATCCCTTTGTTTTGATTATGACAAACATTTCATTCTTGTTGATCTAACGTGCTACTTGAGTGTTACAGGAATAAGGTGGATGACAAAGCTTTGGGAAATCTATATGCTTGAATGCTTGTATTTTTCATGAATTGTAATCAATTGTAAAAACTTGTACAAATATATAATGCACAAGTACTTAGACATCATGTAAATCAAGTGTTAGATCTTCCCTAGCCAATCACTACCCTTAGATAGTTCATCCCCTTCAAAAGTGTCACATATGCACACTCATACATACACTTAGTACTTTAATTGAAACATTGAAACAGGGTCAATCTCGGTCGACAAAATCCTCGACCGAGACACTCTCGGTCGACAAACTCCTCGACCGAGAAAGACCCAAGTAGCCGTTAGACACAGCAGACTAGGTAGTTGGCAGTTGGAGATGAACGTTGCAAACACTTGCTCCAGAGAGCCTGTCGGTCGACAAACCCTCGACCGAGTAGGTGTCTCAGTCGACAGTTTCTCGACCGAGATGGGTTCTGACAGCACTTGCAGAATTAATTAACTAGCCGTTGCTAAAGCAACTAAAAGTGTACCTAACGGCTAGTTAAGCACTTAGAACCCCCTAGAAAGTGTCTAGAACGTCCTTAAGCACTTGTAGATCATTTGTATAAATAGGACATGCCTTAGGACACCTAAACTCACTAATTCTACACTTGAGATATCTTTGAGCATACACTTGCATTAGCAACCTGTTTTGAGCAATTGAGCAATACTTGCAATTGGCTACTCTTCTTCTTGCTCTAATTTTGTGTCCTATTGGCTAGTATCTCCTATCTACAGCAATCACACTTCCATATACATTGGTTAGGAGATCTACATGCTTGATATAGGCAAATCAAGCCTTGTGCTTCAAAGGTTAAGTGTAATTTCCTTTTCCTTTCTTGTTCACTCTTATTGCTTGTACTCTCCTTGCTACTCCTAGGGTTGGAGGTTGTCGATTGGAGAGGGTTGTGATCTTCTTGGTGAAGAAGGAGGCTTTGGACTACTTCAAGAAGGCTGGTGCAACGGGAGGCTACTTCAAAGAGGAAGGCTACTTCAAGGGGGAGCTTGGAGTTACTTCAAGAAGGCTGCCTCAAGTTGGTGCATCTACTTCAAAGTGAAGGCTGTCCAAAGGGGTGTAAGAAAGTATTGTATTTTATGTAAAATCCTTGAAGAGGTAATAAAATTAATACTTTCAAAATCTCGGTTGGGTAAGCAATCGGGTAGTGGACTGACTACCTTAGTATTTGCTAAGGTTGGAACCACTCTAAATCCCTTGTCTCCTTCTTGCTTTTTCATTTGTGGTTGTTTGAGTTAAATAATTATTGAATTATCTTTAAAACCCTATTCAACCCCCCTCTAGTGGTTTTTCAATTGGTATCAGAGCAGGCTTCAAGGAACTCTAACCAAGTCTTAAAAATGGGTGATAGGTTGCTCAACAACCTCAACCTTGAAGGGACACTTGTGGCTAGGCCTCCGGCATTTGATGGAACTAACTACACCTAATGGAAAAGAAGAATGCAATTTTATTTCCAAGGGATTAGTTGGGATCTATGGAGGATGGTGTCCACCCCTTATGAACTTCCTCAAGCGGAATATGCAGCTTGGGACACCAATACGGTAAAGTCTGCCCAAATGAATGCAAAGGTAGTAAGTATACTTTATTGTTCAATTTCAGTTGGAGAATTTAATAGACTATCAAATTGTGAAACGGCTTATGAAATTTGGCATAGACTTTCCATAACTTATGAAGGAACTGTACAAGTTAAGAATTCTAAAATTGGAATGCTTAAACATAAATTTGAACAGTTCCGTATGGATCCGAATGAATCTATTAGTGACATGTATGAAAAATTCTCTTCTATTGTAAATGGTTTGAATGCTTTAGGTAAAGTTATTAGTGAGGAAGATCAGGTGTCAAAGATCCTTAGATCACTTCCTCCAAAATACAAGCCCAAAGTGACAGCCATTGAAGAAGCAAATGACCTCACCCGACTGAGGATGGAACAACTCATTGGCAACCTAGAAGCTCATGAAGGAACCCTAGAAGAAGAAGAAAGAAGAGAATGTGAACTTCAACAAGGGAAAAAGAAGGATGTGGCTCTAAAAGCTTCAAAGATCATCACACCGGAAAGTGAGGAGTCAAGTGAAGAATATGTAGAAGAAGCCTTGATTGTAAATAGTAAGAAATATAAAAGATTTAGATCTAACAAAATTTCTAGTTCTTCTTCTTCTCCTAGGTGTTTTGAGTGTGGAAAGAAAGGACATCTCAAAAACGAATGCCCTAAAACAAAGAAAGGAAAGAAAAGTTCACACAAAAAGAAGGGAGAAAAAGCTTACAAAGCTGCATGGGATGAGTCAAGTGAGAGTGAAAGTGGAGAAGAAAAGGTGGAATGTCTAATGGCAAGAGAAGATGATGAAGAATCACAAGAGGTAAGCCTTCTTGATCTTCCTAAAGAAGAGTTAATTACTAGTTTACAAGAAACTCATGATAAGTATGTTGATTGCAAAAAGAGACTAAAGAAGGTTACCAAAACAAATGATGAGTTATATGCTAGATTAAATGATCTCTCTTCTGAAAAGAACAACATTGATCTTGAGAATTTGTCTTTAAAAACATCTTTAAATGACTGCACTAGAAAGTTACTTACTCTAGAAATGAATGTTGATCTTCTTTCTCAAGAAAATATTGATTTGTTAGCAAAACTGAATGATCTTCAGACCCAACCAATCTTATGTAACCATCTAGACTATGATAATGTTGTAAAAGAAAGAGACTCTCTATTATCTGATTTAGATCAAGCAAGGAAAGAATTACACAAAAAGATGGATGACATTGCTAAGCTACAAAGAAACCTAAATCACTTAAAAGGACAAGAGATCCTTAATAATATTCTAAAAATTTCCTCTAGTTTCAATGGAAGAAGAGGATTAGGATATTATCCAAAGAAAACTCAATCCAAAAGAGCTAAAGCATCCAAGACTCAGTCTATGTTTGTACCTAAGAACACAATTCCTAGAAAGAGAAATGAAGTTGATTCTATTACCTATCATTTTTGTCTACGTCTTGGACATTATTCATTTTCATGCCCTTATAAGAACAAGGATTCCGCATTAGTTTGGGTTCCAAAATCTCAAACTTAGTAGACTTGAATGAAATTCAGTTGAGATATGATCTAATGCTTATCTTTGAAGATTATATTGTCTTATCTCAACCTAATAAAAGGTCTCATGCATTATGGTAATTTTCTGAACTGATATACTGAAACAGAAACTTATTCGATAGAAGTATTGTCGACCGAAAATATAATCGGTCGAACTTTTGTCGACCGACCAGTTGTCTATGACAAATTAAAATCTACAGCAACAACCTGAGTAAAACAACAACCGTTTCGGTCGAAAACGGGATGATCGGGACAAAATTCGGTCAAAAAATGGTCGACCGAGCAGAACTTCTATTTTTCTTTAGTTTCTAATCTGCAATACAGAAAACATTTCTCGATCGACGATTGGTCGACCGAGAGAGGTGTCAGTCAAACTTTTGTCGACCGACTGAAGTTCTGAGTTAGATTTTTTTATTCAGTCTGTAATTAAATGCTCCTAACCATACCGGACCATCACATGGGTACCAAAACCTACATTTTAATGCAGGATTGGGTGGTCGACAGTGGATGTTCCAAACACATGACCGGAAACAAGGATACATTTCAAACTTTTGAAGAAAAGAAGAGTGGAACAGTCACCTTTGGAGATAATGGTAAAGGTAAAATCGTTGGAATAAGTAACATTGGTACAAACCTCGAAATAAAGAATGTTTTACTCGTTGATGGTTTGCACCATAATTTAATAATTGTTAGTAAATTATGTGATAGTGGATATGATGTTTTATTTAACAAAAATTGCTGCAAGTTATTAATAGAAAACACTACAAATGTTGTTTATGACGGAAAACGAGTTGGAAACCTTTATATTCTTAGATCTAACTCTATGAAATTTGTAGTAGGAAAATGCTTACTTGCAAATGAAAATACTTTACAACTATGGCATAAAAACTTAGGACACACTAGTACACATGTTATCGAAAAGTTAGTTAAATCTGATCTTGTTCGTGGTTTGCCTAATTTATCTTTTGATCAAGTTGAAAATTGTGAACCATGTACTTTGGGTAAGCAAACAAAAACCTCTTTTAAACCCAAACATGTACTTAGCACCTGTAGATCCTTAGAATTGATTCATATGGATTTATTTGGACCTATGAGGACACAATCTATTGGTGGCAAAAGATATTGTTTTGTTATTGTTGATAATTATAGTAGATATACATGGGTACATTTTCTTCCAACCAAAGATGACACTATTCATGTCTTTATAAAATTTTGTTCCAAGATTGAAAATATATTACAAAACAAAATATGTACCATTAGAAGTGATCATGGTATAGAATTTGAGAATCACTTATTTGAAGAATTTTGCTCATCTCAAGGATACACTCACAACTTTTCTGCTCCACGCACTCCACAACAAAATGGTATAGTTGAAAGGAAAAATCGATCACTACAAGAAATGGCTAGGACTATGATGCTCGAACATAACATACCTAAACCTTTTTGGGCTGAAGCTGTAAACACCGCATGCTATGTGTTAAATAGAATAACTGTTCACTCCTATTTGAAGAAAACACCATATGAAATAATACATACTAAGAAACCTAGAGTTGACTATTTTCATACCTTTGGATCCACATGATATATCTTAAACACTAAAGAGGATAGAGATAAGTTTGATTCTAAATCACATAAAGCATTCTTTTTGGGATATTCTACCTCTAGCAAAGAATTTAGAGTCTACAACACTATTTCTAGAAAAGTTGAGGAATCTATTCATATTTCTTTTCATGAAGAGCCAAAATCAGAAAATCCTGAAATAGTTGATCTCACTCATCAATTCGAAAATTTATCCATACCCAATGATAGTGACAAAAATACTACAAGCAATGACCAAGCTGAAACACAACCTATACCTAAACTTATTAAGGATCATCCTCAAGAATTAATTATTGGAAATCCTAATGATAAAGTCAAAACTCATTCTTCTTTTAAGGATGTTGCAAACATGGCCTTTGTTTCTATTATTGAACCTAAGAAGGTATCTGAAGCTCTTAAAGATGACTATTGGATAATACCAATGCAAGAAGAATTAAACCAATTCACTAAAAATGATGTATGGGATTTAGTTCCTAAACCACAAGATAAAACCATCATTGGCACTAAATGGGTTTTTAGGAATAAACTAAATGAGGAAGGAGAAGTAATAAGAAATAAATCTAGGTTAGTAGCACAAGGATATAATCAACAAGAAGGAATAGACTTTGATGAAACGTATGCACCGGTAGCAAGACTTGAAGCTATTAGAATGTTACTAGCTATTGTTGCACACAAAAACATCAAACTCTACCAAATGGATGTAAAAGGTGCATTTCTAAATGGAATCATTCAAGAAGAAGTGTATGTTGCCCAACCACCTAGTTTTGAAATACCGGAAAAAGGAGACTATGTTTATAAACTTAAGAAAGCACTTTATGGTTTAAAACAAGCACCTAGGAACTAGTATGAAAGGCTCAAGACATATCTTTTTGATAATGGTTTCTCTATTGGAAATTCAGATTCTACTTTATTTTTCAAAACATATACATCTGATTTTCTAGTTGTTCAAATATATGTTGATGACATTATTTTTGGAGCTTCAAATGAATAATTGTGCACACAATTTAGTGAGATTATGCAAAAAGAATTTGAAATGAGCCTCATGGGTGAACTAACTTTCTTTCTTGGTTTCCAAATTAAACAAACGCCTGCCGGGATTTTTATAAGCCAAGAAAAGTATACAAAAGAACTCTTAAAATGTTTTGGGATGGATCAGTGCAAACATGCAACTACTCCTATGGCTACCTCTATTAAAATTGATAAGGATGAAAATGGGGAACCTATTGATGATTCCTTATATAGAGCCATGATTGGCAGTTTGCTTTACTTAACCGCTTCTAGACCGGACATCATGTTTTCCGTTGGTCTTTGTGCTCGATTTCAATCACAACCCATGCACTCTCATTTTCAAGAAATTAAACGGATTTTTCGATACTTAGCCGGCACCACATGTTTTGGTTTATGGTATCCAAAAGGACAATCCTTAGATTTTAAAGCTTATACTAATGTTGATTATGTTGGTTGTAGACTTGACTCCAAGAGCACTAGTGGTGGTTGTTTCTTGTTAGGAACAGCTTTAGTATCTTGGTTTAGCAAGAAACAAAACACGGTTGCCCTCTCTATAACTGAAGCTGAATATATGGCAGCCGGATCTTGTTGTGCTCAAGTTCTTTATATGCAACAAGTGTTAAACGATTATGGTTTTTCTCTTTCATCTACGCCTATCTTTTGTGACAACACAAGTTCTATAAACTTAGCACACAATCCTATTTTACATAGCCGAGATAAACATATTGAAATCTGTCATCACTTTTTACGGGATCATATCTCTAAGAATCATGTTTCCCTTCATCATGTTAAAACGGAAGATCAATTGGCTGATATTTTTACAAAACCGCTTCCACTAGACCAATTTAACAAAATAAGGAAGCAACTGCTTATCACTCCCTTAGAAGACGTTTTCTTTGATATTTGTGTTTCTTAAAAATGTTCTTATCCGCATCATATTTGGTTTTTAAATGGACATCTTTTTCATAGGATTTGATGGGACATCAAATTTAGGGGGGGGGGGGTTTCTGTTTTAACGGATATCCTTTTGAAGTGACAAAGGGGGAGAAATAAAAATAAATCTTAAAACATAGTAATTGTGCAAAACTCAATCAATGAGTTTCATAAACTCTTGTCTTTACATTGAAAGTTGTTATATTCCCTAAAGAATTGGATTTCATGTTCCATAATTCATGGTGAATAATAAGCACACATTTTATAAACAAGAGAAGAAATTCACAAAGTAAATTTCAGGTATGAAGCTAAACTTATCTTAAAGACTAGTTGATTTATATTTAGGAAATGTGTGTCATCTTCAGAATGGGGGAGATTGTTGGCTAAATTGGACATTATGATAAATCCCTTTGTTTTGATTATGACAAACATTTCATTCTTGTTGATCTAATGTGCTACTTGAGTGTTGCAGGAATAAGGTGGATGACAAAGCTTTGGGAAATCTATATGCTTGAATGCTTGTATTTTTCATTAATTGTAATCAATTGTAAAAACTTGTACAAATATATAATGTACAAGTACTTAGACATCATGTCAATCAAGTGTTAGATCTTCCCTAGACAGTCACTACACTTAGATAGTTCATCCCCTTCAAAAGTGTCACACATGCACACTCATACATACACTTAGTACTTTAATTGAAACATTGAAACAGGGTCAATCTCGGTCGACAAAATCCTCGACCGAGACACTCTCAGTCGACAAACTCCTTGACCGAGAAAGACCCAAGTAGCCGTTAGACACAACAGACAAGGTAGTTGGTAGTTGGAGATGAACGTTGCAAACACTTGCTCCAGAGAGCCTGTCGGTCGACAAACGCTCGACCGAGTAGGTGTCTCGGTCGACAATTTCTCGACCGAGATGGGTTCTGACAGCACTTGCAGAATTAATTAACTAGCCGTTGCTAAAGCAACTAAAAGTGTACCTAACGGCTAGTTAAGCACTTATATCCCCCTAGAAAGTCTCTAGAACGTCCTTAAGCACTTGTAGGTCATTTGTATAAATAGGACATGCCTTAGGACACCTAAACTCACTAATTCTACACTTGAGCAATCTTTGAGCATACACTTGCATTAGCAACCTGTTTTGAGCAATTGAGCAATACTTGCAATTGTCTACTCTTCTTCTTGCTCTAATTTCGTGTCCTATTGGCTAGTATCTCCTATCCACAGCAATCACACTTCCATATACATTGGTTAGGAGATCTACACGCTTGATATAGGCAAATCAAGCCTTGTGCTTCAAAGGTTAAGTGTAATTTCCTTTTCCTTTCTTGTTCACTCTTATTGCTTGTACTCTCCTTGCTACTCCTAGGGTTGGAGGTTGCGGATTGGAGAGGGTTGTGATCTTCTTGCTGAAGAAGGAGGCTTTGGACTACTTCAAGAAGGCTAGTGCAACGGGAGGCTTCTTCAAAGAGGAAGGCTACTTCAAGGGGGAGCTTGGAGTTGCTTCAAGAAGGCTGCCTCAAGTTGGTGCATCTACTTCAAAGTGAAGGTTGTCCAAAGGGGTGTAAGAAAGTATTGTATTTTATGTAAAATCCTTGAAGAGGTAATAAAATTAATACTTTCAAAATCCCAGTTGGGTAAGCAACCGGGTAGTGGACTGACTACCTTAGTATTTGCTAAGGTTGGAACCACTCTAAATCCCTTGTCTCCTTCTTGCTTTTTCATTTGTGGTTGTTTGAGTTAAATAATTATTGAATTATCTTTAAAACCCTATTCACCCCCCCTCTAGTGGTTTTACAGAAATCTCCTTGTAAAACTTTCTCCCAAGTTTCCCTTTCATTTATGTCCTTTATGTCATTCATGTTTAATTAGTAGAATTTATAGTGGTTTAGTGAACATTTATTCACTAATTGTAACAATATAAGGGTTTATGCACAAATACCTCAGTGAAAGCTTATTTAAGGATCTAAAATGCAAAATCACCACTTTAGTAGAACAATGGTATATTAATTTGTACTAGAAGTGCATGGCCCTAAACCTTTATTAAATGTATTAAACAAGCTTAATTACCATAATTAAGTGCTCTAGACCTTAATCTAAGTTTTGATGCAATTTTAAAACATAAAATGAGCCTAAGTTTCAAATTTTGTTCAATTTGGATGTTGTGTGTGCAAGTTATGCAACTTTAGGTACATTCTGGACTTTTATGCAATTTACCCAACTGGGAGGTTTTCTTTCAAAATTATCACCTGAATTTTAATCCTTAGATATTCCATTTCCATTCTCGATATTTTTAACCATGGGGCACCTAGTTGCACCTTAGTTTGAATGTGTTTCTCGGCAAGGGCATTATAGGGATTACCTTCTTTATAAATGAACTTATCTTTAAAAATTCTCAACCAATGGGGTTATTTCCTTGATTGGAGGATGGTGGGGATGGCCTAGAAGCCTCCATGGGCATTTAGGACCGACCTTAGACATACAATAAGTCTCTATGAGCTGTCCTCTTGCATGGACATGAAGCCTTAGCCTGAGGACACATGGAAAGTCACATAGACACCTTCATGCTTGCCCCCTTTTTATAAAGCCATGCCTACCCCTTCCTGCCTCCCAATCCAAGAAGCAATCCTCTCCTTCTCTTTCCCCCAGCCTAGAGAATCACCCCTTCTATATTTGTCCACGAAGTTATTGTCCCAACATAAAAGAGGGTGCCTACCTTGGTGAATAAGGCTCCTAGGGTTCCAAATTTCTCTATTTTAGGATTTCTTAAGCTCCTCCTTGGTGATTTTGACCAAAAATAGTAAGTATACTTCCTTCCTTCCATATTTTCATGTTGTTAGTACTCGTCCCACCTTCTTCTAGGTCAGAAACATGACCTTCCATGGTAAAACTTCACCTAGAACCCTAAAACATCTCATCTCCATGCTCTTTTGCTAAGGTTTGCAACTCTAAAGGGGAGAAGGTGATCTTTGCTCAAAAAAGGATCTTGGCATGGAGCAACCAGACCTTCTAATCTCGGGATCATTGCTGTTTAGACCTTCTTACCTTCCTAGAGTCAAGTTTTATTAACCCCCTTCTCATATATTACTTAGTACATGCTTAAAACTCATGCTTCTATGTTTAAAATTGATGATCTCCATCTCTATCTACCATGTTCTTCTAGGGTTTTGGTTTTGTTCTATTTTACCTTATCTAGAAGCTCT
Organism: Alisma plantago-aquatica; assembly: GCA_963693085.1. Taxonomy (NCBI): domain Eukaryota; kingdom Viridiplantae; phylum Streptophyta; class Magnoliopsida; order Alismatales; family Alismataceae; genus Alisma; species Alisma plantago-aquatica. The sequence continues at coordinate 377,707,526 of OY856410.1, forward strand.
AGTTTGGTTACCTATGCATCTCAAAACCTGATCTTGGGTCAAATGGTGTTTTCTCCCTCTCCCTCTCTCTTCAATTATCTCGATTGGTTTGATGATGTGGCAATTTCCTATTGGTCAGTATTGAAAAATTCATATCTTCTAATCCGCTTATCCAAATTTGACAAAAAAAATATGTTTTGGAATTGGAAAATTAATCTATATCTAATAAAAATATTTTTAAGGTTTGATTTCATGGTTTGACGAAGGGTGTTTTTGTAAAATGAATTTAATACATAAAACCTTAAAAAGTACATCTTAATCCTCATAACTCCAAAATTAACATAAAAATATGTTTCTTGATTAGGAGAGCCTAATAAGTTCATTGGTGATATTTTAAAAATCTAAATACAAATTTTACTAAAAAGTTATGAAATTAGGGTTTCTATACATTAATGTGCATTATGTACTCTAATACATGTTAATACATTGAAAATAGGCAAAGTGGAACTTGGACTCAATTAAAGTGGTGAAGGTTGGTAATTGATACCAGTAAGAGAGGTATGTGCATTCCTTACACCCTATCTTGGGATAATTATATCTGAACATTATATTTCCCTAATGAGTCTTAAATGAACCCTAAATCTTCTATTCTTGAATCCTAATGTTGTTCATGCCTCAAATCATATTATAATTTCTTCTTATTTGGGTCTTATACCCCACTGCCATGCTTATTGAATATTATGACTACTCTTTCCATGACTACTTTTCTAGCATGTAGATTTATGTTCTATTTAATTTGAAGTAGTGATACTTATGTACAACCACCCATAGAGGGCATGTACTTAATCGCTCTAGGGAATGATTTTATTCTCCCCTATATAATTGTGTAGGTGAATGGGAATGTCTTATTCTCCCCTCGCCTATTGGTTATAGTTTCGGTAGGTGCCTCAACCCTACTTAGGTAGACATAATTATCTTACATGCAAATCCTTTTTAATATAATTGTTACTAGCAAGTTTCTTTTGAATATAACCTTATGCTCGTGTTATCTTCATATTATAATGAACCCTAGCATGTTCTTATTTGCTTTACTTATCTTGTTATCCTAGAATAGTTTTGTGAAACATACCTTATTTTCTTTTCCCTTTCGCTAGGTGTTTTCCCAACCACCCAGGTGTTGGTGCTGAGCAAGGAGAAGGACAAGTTTGAAGGAAGTCGTCTCAGGAGTAGATCTCAAGCTATCTAAAAGGATGTCTAGGTTGCTATAGCTAGATCCTTTTCTCTTATCTTTTTCTTTTGGGAACAATCATGTAATGAACAAAGAAAGCCATGTAATAGTCTTAGTACTTTTATTTCCGCTTCTATTGACATTTTATAATGTATCTGGTGCATGCTTATTTACTTGGAATAGTGTACATGCATCCCTCAATATCTTTTGTCTTTCTAAAAAGATGGATGGTTTGTAATTCCTTCAAATTTTAGTAAGGAGGTGATATCACCTCTTTACAGCATGGTATTAGAGCCTTTAGGCAACTATAAGGATATGAAGTTAAAGAAAAGGTGTCTAGAATGGATCGGGGTTTCTGGGGCTGGCAATATTTTCCTCTGTACCACTAGCTTGGTTTATGAGGACTCCCATGACCATCTGATACTGGCCTGTCCTGTCTGATATGAATTGCCCAAAATAGTATGCTTTTAGGCAATAACATTCTAGATATTCTTTTTTTGTCTATACTTCTATTCTTTTCTCATCTATGATTCAAATACTCCTAGGAATTTAATATGTTAACCCTACCTTTTAGGATAGGTGATTTGTTCGACAACAAGAACAAGGGAAAGGAGTCGAACCCTGATGACTCCAATGTGGGAAACACACCTGTGACTCTTATCGGTCATAGTGTGGTCAACCCTACTACTCTGGGCACCCCCTCCTTCACACCGGATCAAGAGCTATCAATGTTGCACCAGTTGCTCTCCACCATGATGGGGCAGTTCCACAAAGTGGTCGCCAATGCCAACAAGCCGAGGGAGTTCACCCTCACCGACTTCATAAAGATATATCCACCCTACTTCAAGGGTGAAAGTGAACACAACATGGTGGATAAAGTTGATGACTGGGTGTTGGATTTGGATCAGACCTTCGAGGGTATGGCATGCCCTCCTCGCTAGAAGGTTTGGTTCCCGACGTATGTGCTGGAAAGACCAACACATGTCTGGTGGAATGGTTTCACCCGCACTCGAGACACCTCTACCATGGAGTGCGACCAGTTCCTGAAGCTCTTCAGGGAGAAGTACATCAGTCATGCCTTCTTGAGTAAGAAGGAAGCTGATTTTTATAGTCTCAGGTAGGGAATCATGAGTGTGGCCGACTACATCTAAGGGTTCCTACTTCTGGAATGATATGCCACCGACCTTATAGTCGAAAGAAGGGCAACGTTGTTCTTGGAGGGCCTGAACTACCAGGTGGGCCGAAGTCTTATTCTGTAGCTTCCACTCACCTTCCAGTAGATGGTGGATAAGGCCCTAGTCATCGAGTCCTACCCAAATTTCCAATCCTATGGACACAGTAATAGCTACAACAACAACAAGAGGAAGAACCCTACCCAGAATGAGAATCACAGACGTGATCGGTGCAATAGGTTCTCTCTCCAGCATCCTCTAGGGAGATGTCCTACCAACAATGCACCTGCTTGTAGAGAAAACCGGCCTCCTCCGACCTACCATGAGTGTGGCCAAGTTGGGCATATCCGAGCACTCTGCCCCCTATTTCTAGGGACAGAATAATGCCCATTTTCCAAGGCAGAATCTTCCTCTGTGGAATAATAACAACAACAACCAAAACCCGAGGCGACTGCCAGTGGAGAGATGGAATGGGAGAGTGTTTTCTCTCAATGCTGAGGAAGTAGGTGAAGATAATGAAGTTATTGAAGGTACCTTGCATCTTTATATGCATCCTATAAAGCCATTGTTTGATTCTGGCTCGTCCAATACCTTCATATCTTGTCAGCTTGCTTCTATGTTAGAAATAGAATCTGAGTATATGGATCATATATTAGATGTAAAAACCCCTAGTGGTAAGATCTGCTCTTATTATATCCAAACTCTGACCATGGACCTCTGTATATCTAGCATAATGTTTCCCTCATATTTCATCATGCTTGACATGATCGCCTTTGATGTCATCCTAGGAATGGATTGGTTGAAGAGGTACAGAGCTATTTTGTTTTGTGAAGAATCAAAGGTTAATTTTTCACATCTTGTTGAGGGAAGATTGTGTGTCAAGGGTAGGAAGTGAGAGGATCAGAAATTTTTTATCTCTACCATCAAAGATGAAAAGCTAGTCTTGCAAGGGTGTAGAGATTTCTTAGCCTCTATAGTCCTCGAGGCTACACCTCCTTCTCTTGACCACATAGATGTGATGAAGGACTTCCCTGATGTCTTTCCCGAGGAGTTACCCAGTTTGCCACCAACTTAGGAAGTGGAGTTATCCATCGAGCTTGTACCTAAAACTTCACCAATATCAAATCTGCCTTATCGTTTGGCCCCTACCAAGATTTTCGAACTAAAGAAACAGATAGAAGAGCTTCTCGAAATGGGCTTCATCCACCCTAGTATTTCACCTTGGGGAGCCCCTATCCTATTCGTGAAGAAGAAGGATGGTTTGATGTGGATGTGTATGGACTACTGCATGCTTAACCAAGTGGCAGTGAAGAATTGTTATCCTTTTCCTCACATCGATGACTTGTTTGACCAGATGAAGTTAGCCACTATGTTCTCCAAGATGGATCTGCAAAGTGGCTACTACCAAATGTGTGTGAAGGATGATAATGTCCCAAAGATGGTGTTCCAAACTTTCTATGGGAATTATGAATTCATGGTCATGCCTTTCAACTTGACAAATGCCCCTACTGCCTTCATGGACTTGATGAACCTAGTGTTCCACCCATACCTTGACAAGTTCGTGGTGGTGTTTATCGATGATGTTTTGGTTTATTCTGAGACATTAGAACAACATCATGAGCATCTGCGGATGGTACTCAACACACGGTGAGAAAATCAACTCTATGCAAAATTCTCAAAGTGTGAGTTCTGGATAAAGGAAGTGATGTTTCTGGATCATGTGATTTCTGCCTGACATATAGATGTTGATCCTACAAAGGTAGAAGTTGTGACCAAGTGGAAAGGTTTATCAAGAGCTTCTATGAGTTGGCCTTGTCTTTAACCAAGATGACGCGAAAGGAGGTCAAGTTCTCTTGGACACCAGAATGTGAGAATAGTTTCCAAAAGCTGAAGGAGTGTTTGACCTCTTCTCCTGTTCTTGCCTTTCCTGTTGAAGGCATACCCTATGTAATCTACATTGATGCTTCTAAACAAGGCTTAGGGTGTGTTTTGATGCAAGAAGAAAGGTGATCGCCTATGCTTCCTGCCAATTGAAACTGAATGAAGCTAATTGGCCTACACATGATTTATAGCTTTTTGCCATCATTCATGCTCTGAAAATCTGGTGACATTATCTCTATGGTGTGAAGTTTGATGTTTTCTCCGACCATAAAATCTTGAGGTAACTATTTACACAGAAGGATCTGAATCTATGACAGTAAAGGGGGATGGAATATCTCAAAGATTATGACTTCACCATCACCTATCAACCTGGTAAAGAAAATGACGTAGACGATGCTTTAAGTAGCAAGAAGGATGCCATTTTTGCTGCTCTGAGATGTTCCATGTGGGAAAATCTCAAATATGTGACTAGTTGGTGACCTCAATCTGTCGATTCAGTGGATGAAGACAAGTTTTGTGTCCATATGGCTAGTTTGACTATTACACCAACTTGGATCTCAGATGTCATTGATGCAGAGTTGGAAAGCTCTGAGATGGAAAAGATGAAGGCCTTAACCAAGAAACCGCAATATGACTTCTCTCTCAGAGTGGATGGTGTTGTCTACTTCAAACAAAGGTTGTGGATTCCTGACGTGGGTGATCTGAGATAGAAGGTGTTGAGTGAAGCACATGGGTCCAAGTACACTATTCATCTTGGCACAATAAAAATGTATATGGACTTATAGCGAGGCATCTGGTGGAATAACATGAAGAATGATATAACTCTATTCGTCGTGAAGTGCTTGACATGTCAGCAAGTTAATATCAAACATCATTGACATGGTGGTCTTTTTCACCCTCTTGACATTCCAGAATGGAAGGGGAAGAAGATTACAATGGACTTCGTTACTGGTTTCCCCAAGTCCAAGAAAGGTTATGATGTTGTTTGGGTGGTTATTGATCGACTTACAAAATCTTCTCATTTTTTTCCTTTCAAAGCCAATTACAAAATTGTGGATATGGCTCAGTTGTCTGTTGAGTGGATCATACGCCTGCATGGAGTACCTGAGGTAATAATTTTTTATCGTGATCCAAAGTTTACTTCTCATTTATGGGGTCAGATTTAAGAGGAGATGGGTACTAAATTGCGTTTTAGTACTGCTTACCACCCGTAAATTAATGGTCAATCTGAGAGAATAGTTCAGATTTTGGAGGACTTGCTTCATGCTTATGTGATCGATTGGGGTGGTGCTTGGGATCGATAGCATCCATTAGCTAAGTTTGCTTACAATAATAGCTACCAAGCTAGTATTGGTATGCCACCTTTTGAAGGTCTCTATGGTAGACCATGTCTTTCACCTTTGCATTGGGATGATGTCGGTGAACGTTCTCTAGTGAAGACCGATGACATGAAAATGATGACAGAAAAGGTACAGTTGATAAGGAAATGCATGAAAGCTGCTCAAGACCAATAGAAGATGTATGTTGACAAGAAAAGGTATGATGTTAACTTCCTAGTGGGTGACTATGCATTTTTGAAGATCAAGCATGTATGTTCTATTTCTAGATCTAAAGTTTAAGGCAAGTTGAGTCCCACTATGTTGGGCCATTTAAAATCTTAGATAAGGTTGGAGACTGTGCATACTGCTTAGCTTTACCTCCTTCTAATGATAAGATTCATAATGTGTTCCATGTCTCTATGTTGAAGAAGTATGTGAAAGACTCTTCTCATGTTCTTACTATTGAGCCTTTAGAGAATCATGAGAATCTAACCTATGAAGAGCTACCTGTGAAGATCCTTGACTCCCGAGTAAAGCAGCTGAAGAACAAAGAGATTGAGCTGGTAAAAGTTTTGTGGAAATATCATTGTCTGGAAGAAACCACTTGGGAGTTGAGAGATGAAATGTTACTTACTCACCCTTCTCTTTTTGCTTGAGATTTCTAGGATGAAATCCATTTAAAGGGGTGTAGTTCAGTAACATAATGAATCGTAGATGAAATCTCCATGTAAACCTTTCTCCCAAGTTTCCCTTTCATTTATGTCATTTATGTCGTTCAAGTTTAATTAGTGGAATTTATAGTTGTTTAGTGAACATTTATTCACTATTTGTACCAATATAAGGGTTAATGCGCAAATACCTCAGTGAAAGCTTATTTAAGGATATAAAATGCAAAATCACCACTTTAGTAGAACAATGGTATATTAATTTGTGCTAGAAGTGCGAGGCCCTAAACCTTGATTAAATGTACTAAACAAGCTTAATTACTATAATTAAGTGCTCAAAACCTTAATCTAACTTTTTGATGTGATTTTAAAGCATAAAAAGAGCCTAAGTTTCAAATTTGGTTCGATTTGGATGTTGTTTGTGCAAATTATGCAATTTTAGGTACATTCTGGACTTTTATGCAATTTACCTAATTGGGAGGTTTTCTTTGCAAATTATCACCTTAATTTTAATCCTTAGATATTCCCTTACCATTCTAGAGATTTTGAACCATGGGTCACCTTGTTGCACCTTGGTTTGAAGGTGTTTCTCTCCAAGGGCATTATAAGGATTACCCTCTTTACAAATGAGCTCATCTTTAAAAGCTATCAACCAATGGGGTTATTTCTTTGATTGGAGGACAGTGATGATGGCCTAGAAGCCTCCATGGGCTTTTAGGACTGACCTTGGACATAAAGAAGTCTCTATGAGCTGTCCTCTTGCATGGCCATGAAGCCTTAGCCTAAGGACACATGGAAAGTCACATAGACACCTCATGCTTGCCCCCTTCTTTATAAAGCCATTCCTACCCCTTCCCACCTCCCAATCCAAGAAGCAATCCTCTCCTTCTCTTTCCCCCAGATTAGAGCAACATCCGTTCTATGTTTGGCCATGAAGTTACTATCCAAAGGTAAAATAGGGTGCCTACCTTGGTGAAGAAGGCTCCTAGTGTTTCAAATTTCTCTATTTTAGGATTTCTTAAGCTCCTCCTTGGTGATTTTGACCAAAACTAGTAAGTATCCTCCTTTCCTTCCCTATTTTCATATTGTTCATATTCTTCTCACCTTCATCCAGGTCGAAACCATGACCTTTGATGGTAAAACTCCACCTAGTCAAACATCTCATCTCCATGCTCTTTTGCTAGGGTTTGCACCTCTAAAGTGGAGAAGGTCATTTTTACTCAAGAAAGGAGATTGGCTTGAAGCAACCAAACCTTCTAATCTTGGGATCCTTGCTGTTTGGACCTTCTTACCTTCCTAGAGGAAAGTTTTGTTAACCCCCTTCTCATATATTTCTTAGTACATGCTTAAAACTCATGCTTCTATGCTTAAAATTGATTATCTCCATCTCTATCTACCATGTTCTGCTAGGATTTTGGTTTCTTTCAATTTACCTTCTCTAGAAGCTCTATTTTAGTTACCTAATCAACTTCAAACCTGATCTTGGGTCAATGGTGTTTTCTCCTTCTCCCTCTATCTTCAATTATCTCAATCAGTTTGATGATGTGGCAATTTCGTATTTGTTAGTATTGAAAAAATCATATCTTCTAATCCGCTTATCCAAATTTGACAAAAAAAATATATTTTGGAAACAAAAAATTAATATCTATCTCATAAAAATATTTGACAGGTCTGATTTCATGGTTTGACAAAAGGTGGTTTTTGTAAAATGAATTGAATACATAAAAACAATAAAAAGTACATCTTAATCCTCCTAACTCCAAAATTAACATAAAATATGTTGTCTTGGTAAGGAGAACCTAATAAGTTCATTGGTGATATTTTTAAAATCTGAATCTGAATTTTTCTAAAAAGTTCTTAAAGTAGGGTTTCTATACATTAATGTGCACTATGTACTCTAATACATGTTAATACATTGAAAATAGGCAATGTGGAACTTGGACTCAATTAAAGTGGTGAAAGATGGTAATTGGTATCAGTAAGAGAGGTATGTGCATTCCTTGCACCCTATGTTGGGATAATTGTAGCCAAACCCTATATTTCCCTAATGAGGCTTAAATAACCCTAAATCTTCTATTCTTGAATCCTAATGTTGTTCATACCTCAAATCAGATTATAATTTCTTTTTGTTTGGGTCTTATACCCCACTACCATGTTTATTGAATATTATGACTACTTTTCTAGTATGTAGATTTATATTCTATTTAATTTAAAGTAGCGGTACTTACGTACAACCACCCACAAAGGGCATGTACTTAATCACCCTGGGGAATGTTTTTATTCTCCCCTATATAATTGTGTAGGTGAATGAGAATGTCTTATTCTCCCCTCACCTATAATTTAGAGATTCGGTAGGTGCCTCAACCCTACTTAGTTAGGTAGACATAATTATCTTACATGAAAATCCTTTTTAATATAATTTTTAATGGCAAGTTTCTTTTGAATATAGCCTCATACTCATGTTATCTTCATCTTATGATGAACCCTAGCCTTTTCTTATTTGCTTTACTTATCTTGTTATCCTAGACTAGTTTTGTGACACATACCTTATTTTCTTTCCCCTTTTGTTGGGTGCTTTCCCAACCACCCAGGTGCTGGTGTTGAGCAAGGAGAAGGACAAGTTTGAAGGAAGTCATCTCAGGAGTATATCTCAATCTATCTGAAAGGATGTCTAAGTTGCTATATCTAGATCCTTTTCTCTTATTTTTTCTTTTGGGAACAATCATGTAATGAACAATGAAAGCCATGTAATAGGCTTAGTACTTTTATTTCCGCTGCTATTGACATTTTATAATGTATCTGGTGCATGCTTATTTACTTGGAATATTATACATGCATCCCTCAATATCTTTTGTCTTTCTAAAAAGATAGATGTTTTGTACTTCCTTTAAATTTTAGTAAGGAGGTGATCTCACCTCTTTACAACCACAAACTCATAATGACTATACCTAGTCCTAAAAGTTGACTTGGTTATGTCATCCACCTTAATTCTCAAATGGTGGTAACCTGACCTAAGGTCTATCTTTGAAAACATGGTAGCTCCTCTCAATTGATCAAAAAGATCATCAATCCTTGGAAAAGGATAATTGTTCTTTATTGTCACCTTATTCAACTATCAGTAGTCTATACACAACCTCATTGAACCATCTTTCTTCTCGACAAACAACATGGGAGAACCCTAAGGAGAACTGCTCGGTCTGATAAAACCCTTCTCTAATAGTTCTTGCAACTGTTTCTTTAATTCATGCATCTCTACTGGCGCCATTCTGTATGGTGAATGTGCTATAGGTCGTGTTCTAGGAACCAAATTGATGTCAAAGTGAATATCTCTAGGAGGGGTAACACCAAAAAATTCCTCAAGAAAGACATCCTCAAATTCTTGCACCATTGGTACCTCCTCGATACTATGACCTCTCACCTTGGTATCCACAACATGAGATAAGAAAGCCTCACATCCTTCTCTCATCAATAGTTCATAGACACCTCCTCCCACCCATTGCACAAATCTCACCAGGGACATTCCATCCACCACCACCACCATTTTGAATATTAGGTACCCCTATTCCACCTCTAAGTTAGATTCCTGACAATGAGGACATAGTCAAATTCAAGTTTGGGGGTAATGGAACGAATTTTCTTTTCATGATTTTTTATTTGGTTTGGTTTTTCTAATTTTCAGTAGTAGTATTTGTGATCTATTTGTTATAATAATGGAGCATAATATATCATGACTACATATTAAAAATCTTCATGCTCTCTCTCTTACAATGACAAATGATATTTTTTTATTAAAATGTGTTGCATGAATTCTCTATCTTACAATCTCAATTGCAAAATCAAAGACAACACCAACCTGATAAATTGTTTAGGTCAGTCAGCTTGAGGACATCTTGCATGAATGAAAAATTAAAGTTCTTTGAAGCTTGTGCATGATAATAAGGGGTTTGATCTTGAACGAACAAAATAGTGGCATGATCTTGAATGGGACTTTTAAAATAAAACTTTAAGGTTACCATGTACACAGGTTGATAGGAGAGGAATATATCATGGTTTAGAAAGCAATTGTCTCTTAGTCATGTGATCTTATCCACTTTTCATGGAATTTCATTCACCACCATAGGATGATCAAGTAATCCTAATTGTTTCCTTTTGACATCATTACATAGCATAGTAGTTAGCATAGCATCTAGATTGTTTCCAATGTGTTTGAACAAAGGAAACTTGTATGTCATTCTTTAATTTGGAAGTTCCAGTTGCATAATAGTCTTCATGTAGTTCGCATCCTCTTTTGCATATTTTTTTGTTATGTGTAGTGTGTATCTATTGAGCTTCTCCATGGATTAAGAGTGAATGGATTCACATTCATACTTCTCCAAATGAAAAAAAAATCAGAATGATAGAGAGACTACTTGAAGCCCAAGAATGAATAATTGATCATGTCAAAAATAAGAGGGAAAGAATGATAAGGTAGAAAAAAATGAGGAAATGATGCCATGAATTCAATCTTAATTTCCCTAAAAAGGAGAAAGCAAAAATGGTTTATATGTACACTTTCTTTCACCCATACTCATCACTAGGATGAGATTTTAATTGCATTCATCATCCCACCATAACATAGGTAGTAGGAATCATACATGTTTTTTTCCTCTATAGTATAGGTGCATCATATTTTCTTTCGAGAATTAATATTGTGGGTTACTTGAGATTCTTGTTTCATAAGCCACATATATTTTCCACTCATTTCCCTTTTGGTAGGCCATTTATATATTTTCTCTCTGCATTCATTCTTATATTGGAAACTGCTTCCAATGTAGTTGTATAGTTAGAACAGAGCAATGTAGATAGGAAAAGCACATGGTGTTTCAAGAGTGAGCCTTATTGACTATGGATTTAACTGCTCCTTTTTTATAGTGCTTCATTGATCTTATTTTGGACATCTTTAATGAACATTTTTTTATCAGTGTAGAGTAGTTGCTTGTTCATTGGTTGATAAGGGCCAGTTTGAGATCTTCAGGTGGAGATAGTTGAGAAAAGGAATTCATAGGATTTGTCCTCCTGCTGACTCTTTCAAACAAATCCAAATGTAATTGCTCAAGAATGAGCAACATTCAAACTTAGTGGATTTTGATACATTGATTTTTAGTCACTTTTCACTTTCTATTTTCTAGGCTTATTTAGCATATTTGTACATTCTGAGACATATTTATGCATTTTATCTTAGCTTTTGAATCATTATTACATCATGTATTAACTACATTACTAAATCATGCTAAATTATCATCTATAATCCAAACTTATGTTATTTTTTCCTTATTTCATGTAATTTGGATATTTATATGATAGCTTGGTGGTATCAATTTTTGTTTTGATGGTATTGACATAGCACGAATTCACAATAGGGAAAGAGAAAAATCTTGGTGTTGTCGACACCACACTTGGTACTAACGAGTAAGGTGTCGATGCTACCAAAGCTACTCATCAGTGCTATCGACTCACGATCCAAAGAGCGTCAGAAGTCGAGCTTAATTGTCTCAGTTCCATTGACGCGTGTGTTGATGGTACTAACACAACATCCAAGTCACACAAAAATAGAAACTCGATGTTACCGTCACTCAGGTCAGTAGAACTGACACTAAGCAATAGTTACAAGTCATTCGATAACTTGATGTTATAGACACCTATCAATGGTATCGATGTTGCTCATTCTGAGTAGACCTATAATTAATTGAGATATAATGAATGTGACTTAATGAGGTCCAAAGCCTCTCCTATGACCAAGAGAGTGTGGCTACAAAAATTATCATCATGTTTTGTCATGTAACAATAGAAGGCAAAGCCGAGGAGTAGGAGACAAGGAGATAGCTACCGACTGGATCCTATGTGCACTTCTAGAGGACAACTTTGTAGCAGGAATGTTGTAGAGTTAGAGAGTTCATTAGAGGGATCACCAATACGACTTCTCTAGGAATCTACATTAGTTTTTTTATGTTTAGCCTAGTTTCTTTATCTTCCTCTTTCTATGTAATGATGACTGTCAAGTGGGAATAATCCCTATATTCCTTAGGACCCAGGAGTAGCCAGGTGTTGCATTGTATTCAAATTCATTGAATTGCTAATTTATTTCCTTATTCTAGACATGAATTTAAGATATCTTTTTTTTATTTGCTTGTACTTGATCATCATAATCAAAGTAATTGAGCACTAATTGCTTCGGGAGAGGGATTACGGGTTGGATAAATCTTAGATCAACATAACATATATCATTCTCTAGGAGAAGGCTTACAACTATGAAAGTATAACCTAGAGAATTCATTAATGTGCCCAATTAATCCTTAAACTACAGCAAAAGAAGGTTTGCTTTAGTCTAGATAGTATATTATGCTAAGGTAGTGAGTTATACTTGCTACAGGTCATTAGTCCATAGTAAAGGGTGAATAATTGCTAATAAAAAGGAATTTGAATGCAGTGTACACCATGGTGAAACCACATGTCCTAAGGAATTCATCCCTTCTTGAACACAACTACATTAGTTAGATTTATTTATTTTTCTTAGTCAATTAAATAACTAATGAACTCTTTCACTAGGTCTAGCTGATTTAGTTTTAATAGGTAGTAGTTTATGGTCAGTGATTCTCTGAGTTTGACACTCGGGCCTCAGAGTCCTATATTACTTTGTAAGTGCACTTACATTTCATACACATAATTTAAGCATGTCAACAGCCACATAATTCTTTAAAAAATCCTAGGAACCATATGCCATTTAGTTCTTTATTGGTGTTATGTAATATTCACAAAATTCATGTTTTATTCTTCATGGATACTTTATGGTTCTTTCCCCAATTCTTTTGTTAGATCCCTTGTATACCATTGGACATGTTTGTGATTTGTTTCCAAACATGGACATTCTTGTAACTTTATATTCAGATGTTGACATATACATAGGATTGAAGTGTATCTCTTCTTCTACATTTATCAGACTCAAACATCCCATGTCAGATTATGTATTCTGGAAAATGTTTTGGTTAGATTTTCAAATTATATTCTCAATAATTCAATATTTAACATTACATAGAAATGGGGACCATATTTCATATTTTTAGATACCTACTGCTTCTTCATACACTTGGTATGATTAAAAAAAACTAGTTAGTAGTGGAAGATTAAATGTCCCATGAAAGTCATTATCTAGATGTGGTAAATGGTTCACAACAAAAAAAATTGTTAGTAACTATCACTCTAGATTTGTTCATGAACCTTTCATTTGTTCTCTTTGTCTTGATAACTCAGATGATACAAATCATAATTTTTTTACTGGTCTAGTTGTAGTGGAAACATGGGAATGCTTCTTCCATTCCTTCTACAAGGATTGTTTGCTCAACCATATGGCTCACATTTCAGTTACGTTTTTCAAATAAAAAACTATAAATGAAAATCTAAATTCTAGTAAATGTATCTTGGTTTCCCTATTCGGTCTATCCAATTTTAATGTAACAAACAATTTTACAATAATTACATTAGCAATATTAATCTAATTTGTGATTGTACTTTCTTCATATTCTCACCCTATCTTCCATTTTCTGGTGATGCAGATTCCGTTGAGAAAGATAAATACAAAGAATGTAAGGTCTTTGTCTTCAAATATGGGGACGACCAGTTGCTGACAAAGGAGTCATCTCCATCTGACACTCCTAGGCCAGTTGTAACGGCCTAACATCTTCTATCAAGGTACCTATTGTACCTAGTCATTTCAGCTTCTTGTCATTGTATTCTTTATGGATAATTGTGTTTGTGATGTGTTTGTCTTATTATATATGCATTATTCATTATATCAAAAACTAAATGTATCATGATTTTCTACCTTAGGGCTCGTCTGGTTGCATGTGGTTGCAACCCACAATGTAGTTTCAAAACAGGAAATGCAATTGTACAAAATGGAACTGCGAACACCACCATTTGGTTGGATGTAACTCCAACTCAATATGTTTCTTTCCTTTCGTTTGGTTTCATGTAGTTTCACATTCCAGATATCAGGGGTAATCTTACCTCCTAAAAAAATGCACAGATTGTTAGATATATGATTATTGTAGCCGCTAATTACTGTAGCAGCTAGTTATTGTAGTGCATTTACTGTAGTAATCACTTATTTAGCATGGATTAAGCCCAATGTAGTGCAGCAAGTACATGTGAGAATGTAGTGTTGTTTCTAGTGAAAATGGAAAAGAAGTTTTATCCCATATTGCTCACTCCTAGAACTTTTGTGGTCCTCATATGTAGGATCACATGGGGCACTAGTGTACAAAGGAATCTTAGGAGGGAGGTATGCTTACCTCCTTGGTGGGTGGAGTTACCACATCACAACGCACGCACGCACGCGCGTGCCACGCCACGCCTCGCCTCGCTTGGCCTGGCCTGGCTTGGGCCGGGGCTTGGGCTTGTGGATTGTGAATTGTGGAGAATGTCTTCCGTCTTCTTTTTGCACTAGGATACAACTAAGTAATTAATTACTCATGTAATTAATTGTTTCTTTCCTATTCGGATTTCTTAATCCTAACTGAAAAGTGTTTCTCTTTGCGGTTTTTATTCCTTAATGTGTACAAGAGCAACCGAGTGTTTGCGTCTTACTGGGAATAGGATTAGGGATGCACGTGGCTATATATATGCCTCCGGTGATTAGGGTTAAACAACACAATAAACAATCTTCTGCCGCCGTGTGTTTTGAGAGCCCTAATCCAGAGTTCGAGAGTTGTCATCCCAGAGTCGCTTCGTGGAGTCGTTCTCCTATGCGAAGTGCGACTTCTCCTTCTCTTCATCGAGACGCAACTGTCAGGCGGTGGTTCCTGCGGTTGCTGTGCTACGCCAGTGGTGGTGCAACGAGACGACGTTGACTGCGAGCGACGTGTCTGTTCCAAGTTCGTGTCGGATCGTGACTGGGATAACAGTGCCTATCCGTGAGGATTGTCGGGCACTGATTTCTTTAAGTAACTCGTTCGTTTCTCAACAAACGATCTGGTTTGCGAATCTAACTCCTTTATTTCTGTTCTCCTGCTTGTTTTGTTTTTCGTTTCTTATTTTGGATCTGCCTAAATTGTTAATTACATTGTACCTGTCACTGTTGCATGAATGACAATAATAAATATTAACAACAGTCTTAAAGAAATCAGTTTATGTCATTAATTAACAATGGTCGGTCAGGGTGGTTTGGGATGTAAAATTGATACCACTAATATGCCTAAAAAATTTACTGGTACCAACTTTGCATGTTGGCAGAGTCGGATGGAAATTTGGCTGAATATTGTGGGTTATGATCAATACTTAGTTGAAACTGAACATGTATTTGATGAAACAATTCCTGATAATGCAAATATAATTACTAATTGGAAGAAGGGTGATAAAATGTGTCGCGGTTTGATTCTGTTTGGTTTAAATAACAAACTGTATGATTCTTACTCAAAGCCGTCAGTCACTACGTCCAAGGTTTTATGGAATTTGTTAATTAAGAATTTTAGCACTGAAAATCAAGGTGTTGAAAAATACTACGTGTCTAAATTTCTTAAGTTTCAGATGGTTGAGGGTAAGTCAGTTTCTGATCAAACACATGATCTACAACTCCTAGTTCATGAACTCTTAGATGCCAAGATGGTGTTGCCTAAGAAGTTTGTTGTTATGTCTATCATAGAAAAATTCCCTAAGTTTTGGGAGTCATTTGGTATGTCTCTGAAGCATCGCAAAGGGACACACACAATGGATGAACTAATGATGGATATAAATATACAAGAATATCACTTAAAGGAGAAAGGGGTCAAGGTGCCTACTGATGCAAATCCAACTGTTAATCTTACTTCTACGAAAAACACCAAAGATAAGAAATATAAAAATGCACATAAACCCAAGGCAAAGATCCAAAAGAAACCGAAGAACAAACCTTGTTGGACTTGTGGACATGTTGGCCACTGGAACAAGGATTGTCCTACTAAGAAGGCAAAGAAAGCTATCACATCTACAACTGAGGAGGTTGTGGTCAACATGATGACTACATCCTTGAACCTCAATGATGGGTATGTGTCTATTAAACCTGAAATCCTTTCTATTTTTGAACCACTTTATTGGATAATTGATATTGGGGCTAATGTACACATGTGTGCTGATAAATCCCTGTTTGTGTCTTACCAAGCCTCTCGAGGTTGGTCTGTGACTTTGGGCGATTCCAGCTCTACAGAAGTCAAAGGTGAAGGACGGGTGGACTTGAAGTTCCCTTCGGGGAAGGTTTTGACACTTAATAGGGTCAACCATGTTCCAACCATTCGACGCAATATCCTTAGTGGCGTCATATTAGTTAGAGAAGGTTATAGAGTAGACTGTAAATGTAATAAGGCTATTATTACATGCCTTCGTGATTCTTTATTTTTTGGCAAGGGGTACTTATGTGATGTGGATAACTTGTTTACGATTCATGTTGAACTTGTTTCAAATTCCGTTTTAAATTTGAATGATTATAGTTCTGTTTGCATGAATCTTGTTTCATTCGATGTATGGCATTCACATTTGGGACATGTTAATGTTGCCTCAATGAAGTGTATGATGAATCTAGATTTGATCCCTAAATTTGAAATTAGCAACAATAAATGTGAAATCTGTGTACAAGCTAAATTGCCTAGGAAGCCTTTTCATTCTGTGAATAGGAATTCAGAAATTTTGGATTTAGTTCATACAGATATCTATGAATTTAATGGTATTTCTACAAGAGATCAAAAGCATTATTTTATAACTTTTATTGACGATGCGAGTAGATACTGTTATGTCTTTTTACTTAGAAGTAAAGATGAGGCATTGGATAAATTTCAAATTTATAAGAAAGAAGCCGAAACTCAAACTGGTAAAGTACTTGAGCGATTAAGGTCTGATAGGGGAGGAGAATACACCTCGAACTTGTTTTTGGAATTTTGCCAATTACATGGTATAGTTCATGAGGTCACTGCTCCTTATTCACCACAATCAAATGGGATAGTTGAACGTAAAAATTGAACCTTAATAGATATGGTAAATACCTTACTCCAGACATCTGGATTACCCAACTTTATGTGGGGGGAAGCTTTAAATACAGCTTGCCATATTCTGAATAGAGTTCCCCAAAAACATTCAGAGAGTAGTCCGTTTGAGTTGTGGAGAGGAAGGAAACTGAGTCTTAAATATCTTTGAGTGTGGGGGTTCCTTGCAAAGGTACTTGTCCCTGAACACAAAAGGAAGAAATTGGGACCGAAAACGGTTGATGCCATATTTTTGGCTTATGTAGAGACAAGCTATTCTTACCGATTCTTGATTGTAAAATCAGATATCTCTGGCATTGAGGTCAATACAATTGTGGAATTACGTGATGCAACATTCTTTGAGGATGTGTTTTCTATGAAAACTGGTGTGCCCAATGAAGTATCTCAAGAAGATTCATTTACCACAGGTTCCATTCTCGAGCACGTGGAAAGGATGACAAATGTGGGGGGCGACACAGAACAATCTATTTCTGAATCAGATGATCCTGAAGAAATAGTTGAACCAAGGAGAAGTAAACGGCCTAGGACATCCAAAGACTTTGGAAGTGAGTTTCTTACTTACAATGTTGAGGATGATCATGTTACTTTCAAACAAGCTATGGAATCTCCAGAAGCTAAGTTTTAGAAAGAAGCTGTTAATGATGATATCCGATCAATTCTCTCGAATGGAACTTGGGAATTGGTGGAATTTCCTCTTGGTTGTTCTGCAGTTGGTTGCAAATGGATTTTTAAGAAGAAACTTAATGCAGACGGGACAATCAATAATTATAAGGCTAGGTTAGTTGCTAAGGGTTACACACAAAGGGAAGGAATCGATTATTTTGATACCTATTCACTTGTTTCCCGTATGACCACAATCCGAGTGCTTATAGCATTGGCTTCCATTTATAATCTCTATATCCATCAGATGGATGTGAAGACCGCGTTCTTACACGGTGATCTTCAAGAAGAGATATATATGGAACAACCTGAGGGATTTGTGGGTCGTGGGAATGAGTCCAAAGTGTGTAAACTTGTTAAGTCATTATATGGCTTGAAATAAGACCCTAAGCAATGGCATGAGAAGTTCAATTCTGTGATATCATCGTTTGGCTTTATTTCTAATGAATTTGATAAGTGTCTCTACTGCAAGATTGTCAATAATGGATTCATTTTGTTATGCTTATACGTCGATGATATCCTGCTTTTTGGTTCTGATATGAAAGTAGTAAATGAGACAAAGTCGTTCTTGTGTAGCAAGTTTGAGATGAAGGATATCGGTGTCGCTGATGTGATTTTAGGGCTTAAAATCATAAGGTCTACTGATGGTATAACTCTTTCTTAGTCTCACTATGTTGAGAAGATCCTGGAGAGGTTTGAGTACACATCACGTAAACATGTTAAGACTCCATATGATTCATCCAAACCCTTGTTCAAGAATGAGACTGGGGTTCCAGTGTCTCAATTACGATACTCTCAGATTATCAGAAGTTTGATGTATCTTATGAACTGTACACGTCCAGCCATTGCGTTTGTCGTGAACAAGTTAAGTAGATACACCAGTTGTCCCGACAAGACTCATTGGGAAGCTCTTGACAGAGTTCTGAGGTATATCAAGGGAACACGTTCCCTTGGGCTGCATTATGGTAAACATCCTTCCGTAGTCGAAGGATATAGTGATGCAAGCTGGATTGCCGTGAATTCTGGGAGTAATGGTGTCTCAGGATATGTATTCTTGTTGGGAGGAGGAGTTGTTTCCTGGAGGTCTAAGAAACAGACCATATTGTCTCTGTCCACTTTTGAAGCAGAGTTGTGTGCTTTAGATGAAATTGGATTGGAAGCAGAATGGCTACATGGACTTATGTCTAGTTTACCTATAGTAATGAAGCAGCTTCCTACAATTTTAGTTCACTGTGATAGCACTACAATTATTGCTAAGATAAATAGTTCCAAGTACAATAAAAAACAGTGTAGACACATCCAAGTTAGATTGAAATCTGTAAGGGAGTTAGTGCCTAATGGGGTCGTGGCTGTGGACTACATCAGTACCAAAGATAATACGGCTGATCCTTTCACTAAAGGTCTTACCTTGGCTTTAGTGGAAAAATCCAGGTTGGGGATGGGATTGAAACCCCTATAGATTTGCAGGAAGTAGCAACCCAACCCAAAAGAGTGGAGATCCCACAAATTGGGTTCAATGTGGTTTTAACAAGCTGTCAGGTAAATCGGATGACACTATGTATTCTTGTTTGATGCTTCTTGCATCTGTGTGTCTATTCCCTGGGAAACATGTTAGTGTCATGACTGCAAGTTAGTAAGAGAATAGTCTCTTAATGGTGTCAAGTCTTAGGACAGGATGTTAGCAGTACATCCTTGGAGACTCCAGCTAAGTGATTGATGTTGTGTAGGCCGCAACAGGAGAATTGGGTTGTTCTCTGTTATCAATCATGATATAAAATTTTGTATGCATGGCCTTAATGCATTGTTTCTTTACTACCATGTCTTTATTGTATTGTTACCAGCCTATACTCTTGTACCCAAGGTTTAGGTTCAAGACTTTTGTTCACCTAGTTCCCACAGGGGTCACAGTTGGATAACTCAGGTAGATTCAAACCGAAAGGTATCTGCTGAAAGCATAGTATGGAGGACTGAATGGTAGAGCACACTACACATTGGACTTTGTGGGGGATTGTTAGATATATGATTACTGTAGCCGCTAATTACTATAGCCGCCAATTACTATAGCAGTTAGTTATTGTAGTGTGTTTACTGTAGTAATCACTTATTTAGCATCGGTTAAGCCCAATGTAGTGCAGCAAGTACATGTGAGAATGTAGTGTTGTTTCTAGTACAAATGGTAAAGAAGTTTTATCCCATATTGCTCACTCCTAGAACTTTTGTGGTCCTCATATTTAGGATCACATGGGGCACTAGTGTCCAACGGAGTCCTAGGAGGGAGGTATGCTCACCTCCTTGGTGGATGGGGTTACCACATCACAACGCACGCACGCACATGCGTGCGCGCGCCACGCCACGCCTCGCCTCGCCTCGCCTCGCCTGGCCTGGCCGGGCTCGGGCTTGTAGATTGTGGAGAATGTCTTCCGTCTTCCGTCTTCTTTTTGCACTAGGATACAACTAAG
This sequence comes from Alisma plantago-aquatica, assembly GCA_963693085.1. Taxonomy (NCBI): domain Eukaryota; kingdom Viridiplantae; phylum Streptophyta; class Magnoliopsida; order Alismatales; family Alismataceae; genus Alisma; species Alisma plantago-aquatica. The sequence goes on from OY856410.1 coordinate 377,727,934, forward strand.
TAATTAATTACTCGTGTAATTAATTGTTTCTTTCCTATTCAGATTTCTTAATCCTAACTGGAAAGTGTTTCTCTTTACGATTTTTATTGCGTAATGTGTACAAGAGCAACCGAGTGTTTGCGTCTTACTGAGAATAGGATTAGGGATGCGCGTGGCTATATATATGCCTCCGGTGATTAGGGTTAAACAACACAACAAACAGTCTTCTGCCGCCGTGTGTTTTGAGAGTCCTAATCCAGAGTACGAGATTTGTCGTCCCGGAGTCACTTCGTGGAGTCGTTCTCCTGTGTGAAGCGCGACTTCTCCTTCTCTTCACCGAGACGCAACTGTCAGGCGGTGGTTCCTGCGGTTGCTGTGTTGCGCCAGTTGTGGTGCAACGAGACGACGTCGACTGCGAGCAACGTGTCTGTTCCAGGTTTGTGCTGGATCGTGACTGGGAGAACAGTGCCTATCCGCGAGGATTGTCGGGCACTGATTTCTTTAAGTAACTCGTTCGTTTTTCAACGAACGATCTGGTTTGCGAATCTAACTCCTTTATTTTTGTTCTCCTGCTTGTTTTATTTTTCGTTTCTTATTTTGGATCTGCCTGAATTGTTAATTACATTGCACATGTCATTGTTGCATGAACGACAATAATAAATATTAACAACACAGATCAATAGGCAAAAATGAAACCAGCGGCTGCCAAATCAACAACTAGTTTTGTAAAAAATACAAATTCCGACCATGCAAGTAGAAAAATAGATTCAGATCATACAAGTAGATACAACTGTAATTGCATACGTTATGCTCATGTTCATTTCAATTTTGTTGCACTAATAAAGCATAGTGTCACATTGAACACAGAATACTTAAAAGCAGAGTACATCCACAATACTTCAAATTCATATTCAGCAAAATCTTAAAAGCATTTGTTCACCACTAATATCTACGAAATAAACTGCTATGCAACTCTATGACACCAGCAAAACACATCTTCTGTCTTCTATACTCTGTCAACCCATTGCTCTCTTGCTTGTCCCATGATGCCTAATTAAACAATCATCAACGAAGTCACAAGCTAGCCTCCATCTTTAATTGATTTCACCTGCAAGTGGACTTGAGGTTTTCTACTTTCGCATTCATCATGGGAAGCTTAATGGTCGGCCAACTCTGCTCTCAGAAACCCACGACGTTACCAGGGCAGCTCTAGCAAGGCGACCAGATGGGTCAACTGGATGCTCGAAGGAGAAAGAGGAGCAGCGACAGAGGATCAACGAGGACAGTCGATGGAGGAGGCGGGTCGGATGGAAGGCGGAGACAGCGGTAGCATTGTCGCGTTCCTCGGCCCGGGCCGGAAGTGTGGGTTGATTTTCCACTGTGGGTTGGGCCTACACACAACCAAACACAAGGAATTGGAAAACACTATGCAGTTGGACCTGCACACTTTTGAGTGCAGCGCAACCAAACAGGCTCGTCTCTTTCTTCGCCTCTCATACTTTTTGGTTAATTTGTGGGCTTGGGATCCCTATTTGCGCATACCCCATCTGCCGACGAGAACCACAGGATGCAATCGCATTAGGGCGTGGGCCTGAAAGACATGATTCTACCCAGCCTTGTTGGAGCTTGAAAGACCTGCATAAACTACTCTAAGGGCCCGTTTGGTTGGGCTGCACTCGAAGGGGTGCGGGTCCAACTGCACAATATTTTGAAAAATTTTTGTTTGGTTTGGTGTAGGCCCAACCCTCACTAGGAAAATGAACCCACACTTTTGTTCAGCCCAGTGCAAAATCTAGAAACCAGAACCGCCCCTGAATTGGGTGCGGTTCATTCTCCACGCGACGCATCGTGCTAGGGCTACCGTTGCCCTCCTCCGACTTTGCCCCTCCTCCTTCATCGTCCTCCATTGCAACTCGTCCTTCATTCTCCATTCACCAACGAATGTGGCGGCACTCGTTCACCGGAGAGTACTCCCGCGGCGGTGCTGGCTTCATCGTCCTCCATTGCAACATGCTCGAAGTCAACGACTGTTCTGCGTTGAAGCGGCGTCGACAACTGCTCTACTCTGCCTGGCTGTTCTGCTTGGAATCAGGCAAGTTCCCCTCACTCACAACACTTTCCTAATTTCCAACCTCTTCCTTTTGATCTTCCACCTGGTTCGATTCACGGTCGTTTTGGGTTTCTTCGTTGCCAAGTGGGAATTTTTGAGAGGCCCCTGCCTTTTAGCTGCTCACCAAAGTGCCTACCTTCTCTGTTCGTTTGTCCAACTCAGAATCATGTAGATTGCTATGTGCGTTGTTTTCTAACCTTAGCACGCACTCAACCTATTCGATGGATTGCCAGCCTATAGCCTGCTGCTGAAACCACCGGTGTTTAGGAGGTAAATTAATATAGAGCTGGGTAGATTTTTAGAAGGTAAATTAACCACCGGTGTTTGGAACCCAAAACTGCATTAAACCAAACGATAACAAATGGAGCCGCACGATTGGAGTTACATCCAACCAGACGGTGGAGTTAGCAGTTGCAATTCGCAGCTTTGTATTTCCCGTCTTGAAACTCCGTTGTGGGCTGCAACAACATGCAACCAAACGAGCCTTAATCTGTGAAATAATTTTGGCATAGAAAAGTATCATTTTACTGGATATTCACGGAGCCCAACATTGATAAACTGATAGACAAATGAAAGTAGCCAATATTTTCTCAGAAGTCAATGCGGCATGCCTTACATCTAGCTTAGGGCTCGTTTGGTTGTTTGCGGTTGGAAGACACTGTATGAAATCAAACACAGGAATTGCAATTCACGTTGTTGAGCTGGAACTCCAACAGTTTGGTTGGAAGCAGCTGGAACTAGATTGGTTTATTTGTAAATGTTTGGTTGCATGAAGTTTACGCTATGGTTACCTGTGGTGAACCTACCAGCACCATAATTTCTACCGTGGATACAAAGAATGGGTGGTACGAACGGATGGTGTAATGCTTCACAACAAGTATAACAAGAAAGGGATGTCCGTCTGCCATGGAAAATGGACTGCGCCCTAAACGGGCATAGTTCGTTTCCCAGTTTTTTGTGCATGTTCAACCCTTGTCTTGCGGTTCATTCCCACACTGTGAACTGCATTTACATGCAACCAAACGCTCATAGTTGAAAAACGCGGTGAGCTGGAACTGCTCGTGTTCAAATGCAGCAGAACCAAACTAGGCCTTAGAAACAAAAGCACGTACATGGCAGAAGTTCTCTGACAAATAAATTGCTAATAAAGCAATAATATTATCACCGAAATGTAGCCTGACTCAGCCCATATGCCACAGAAAGTATATGCAAATGTTATTTTGGTTGCACATAAATTACAAGTTCAAGGTTACAGATAGCGAAAGAAAAGATGGTGGGATCACCACAACCGTGATCTTGTTAGTCCCCAATGGTTCTCTTGGCCATAAGATTGATAGCTATTGGCAAACTGTTCAACTCCCCAAAAATACATCCATACCCCAACCTTCCCCACAAAAAATTGGAATTCAAGGCTAGAATTTAATCGTAAGCATTATTTAATTTTTCATTACAAAAGAAAAACTGTGATGTTTTTATTTCTTTGGTTTTGAAAATTAAAGACTAGTTTGGTTGGAAATAAAAGAAACCCACACTTGTGGTTGCAAAACAAAAATGAAAACAATACTAATTTAAACTTTAACCTTTTTTATTTGAGTTTTTATTAATTGTGTCTTGTTGTCATGTTATCGTTTGGTATCATGTAATTGGCGGTAATAATATTGACGATCAACATAAATTACATGGACATGTGAATGATTAACGTATAAATATTGTTTGGTCAACACTTACATCCATACGTCTGAAAGATGTTGCAGATATGAAAAACGAACAGTGCTGCTTTTGGACACGGTTGGTTTTAGACCAAATTCTACAGCAACAACAATCAACTTGGATTTGGTTTTCCGTGTGGGTAGTAGAACTTATTGAAGCCAAAAAAAAAATGGAAACACAGAGAATTGTTTTGAATTTCCGCCCAACCAAACATGCCGTAAGTGTGAATTTGTGATGTCTTTTAACAGAACAAAGTCACGTTACATAATCTCACTACATACATCCTATCCATTATCTCTATTGATTTGTGTTTTATTTTTTCTTGGAAAACACCATTCAATGGATCTGAAGTTGTTAAGCCTCCGCGTTTTCATAGACTGGATCAAGTGTGCAGACGGGCGAGAATGCAGAGTCGCAGCCCGGCAGGCAGAAAATCCATAGTTAGAAACTTAGAAAGGCCTGGCGAGCTGGTTGCCGGATGGACCAGAGCGTACGTTGATCGTCGATTGCAGGAACACAATATGGCCGGCCGTTTAATTATTTGTTAGTTGTTCCCTGACCGTGGTGACGACGATGGGCCCAGTAATTTGGTCCAATATGCTAGACAGGCTCAACTCAACATTCTTATTGAGCTCGGCTACGCGGAGGAGTTTGATGCTCATACACAATTATCTCTGATCCGCCTTAGGTCTACATTTCCACAAGCATTTCATTTTAGAAAGAGTTAAAATTTCAGCAAGCTCACGTTCACTTACGCGCACCTCACGCGCAAGACTGATAAATGCATATTCATCATGGAATTCAATTACCATCTTGGGCTTATTTTGACTCAACATTACCAATTTCACTCATTAAATATCAAAATGCATCATAATATGCAAAATTACTCAATTAATTCGATTATCAAGGTTTTGATCGAACTTATGTTGATTTAATGTAGGTCTTCATAAAGCTGAACAATCAGCTGGGGCCCACCTTCACTCACCCTTAGTTCTGACCAATCGATCTAACCAAGCGATTTCATCCATTCGGTCTCAAGACCGTTTGAGCCCATTCGGTCTCAAAACTGAGAGACCAGCAAAGACCGTTTGGAACCAGTCTGCGAGACCGTTTAGAGCTGGGTCAGCGAGACCGTTTAGAGCTGGGTCAGCGAGACCGTTGGAAAAATGCTCGACTGCGTAGCTTGCATGCAGAACCGATGAAGATCGCATGCATGCAAGATTGGAAGAGCAAAGCAAATCGATTGAAAGAGCTACATGCATAGGAAGACATGCATACATGCATTGGACATCTGCATGAGATCGAATGAAGGCAATCATTCAAGACCGAATGGATTAAACGGTTTCCAAACCGTTTTACTGCTGCCAGCATACAAAGCCAAACCGCATGGTAAAGTGGCACAAAGCCAAACCGAATGGCCACTTGCTGAAGTAAAGACCGTTTGATAAAGCTGAGCTCACCAAACTACTTGCAAAACTGGATCATGCAAACCGAATGATAAAGTGCTAGAATACCAAGACTGTATGAAATAGATATTTAGCAAACCGTTTGGACTAAAATCACACCAAAAGGTCGAGGACCTGAAGAGTGCCTATAAATAGGACCAGCAGGGTCCTTATTCCGAGACCGGTTTCGGGATGCCGACAGGCTGCTTGTACACATGTCCAATCTGAATTCAGTGTCGTCCACGCCAGTTTCATTCCACCTACTGCCCGTGTTGCAACCAAGGAGGCTGAGGAGAGAAAGAAGACAAAGCGAGGGAGATTGTCCGGTCTGTCTTGGCATCTCCCGTTCGCGTCCAGATCTGCTCCGACACAACGCAGAAGGTTGTATCTTCTTCACCGAGCTGCGACTACCTTCTGCACTGAGTTCATGGCGGATTTCTCTCTCTTTCTTATTCTTCTTGTTTCTCGCATCATGAGCGAGTAGTACCCTTTTCACTGGGGTGCGGGGACTAGCTCCGCTGCCCATGCAAATCAGTTCTTTTGTTAAACTCTCCATGGCAATGTATATAACTCTCCATTTCGTTGTTAGTTGGTATGTTCCTTGTTGATTATCTCCTAGCTTTCATCTTGTTCTTTCCTATATTGCGAACTCTTCTATATGTGGGATGGAATGGCAGTTTACAAGTTCGACTCCTTGACGAGATCTTCTGATAGGATTCCTTGAGGTCGTAAGTGTATGATCTGTGAGGGGACGAGACATCTAGCCTACGGTGACACTTCTATGATCTAAACATCCCTCAGGGAGGACCACAGCCTTAGTCGGATTTTGTATCATCTTGTTTATCGTCGATGTTAGTTTGTAGATTGATCATCTGCTTGCTTATCGATTAATGTGGTTGACTCCCAAACTAAAAATAGAATGAGATTTCTTCGAGGTCGTAAGTATATGATCCGTGAGAGGACGAGCCATCTAGCCTTCGGTGACGCTTCTGTGTGCCTAACGCCTGTATAGGGGGCTCACACCTTCATTGGATTTATGTATCTTCGGAGCCGTAAGTAAGTGATATGGTTGGTGACGAGACATCTGATGCCTAAGGTGATGCTTACGCAAACCTAACGCCAGTACGGGGGGTTCTGCAGCAGCTCTATTTGGATTGATATATCTTGCCTCGATTTTTTGCGATTGAATGTGTTTGCGTGTGTAGCGGTGGTGAAACTCGATACCATCCCAACGATCCCATATCATTGATCTAAATCCATCCTTAATTCAGCTTTTACTTTCTTGCAATTAGTTTAATTAACCTCAAATCAACCAATCGTTCTAAATATTAGTTTTACCTGAGCTAGATTCGACTGACAAGGATTCTTAAAAACGTTGTCCTTTGGGTTCGATCCTTAACTATACAGCGATAAGACTCGTCCGCTTGCGGGTGGTATTATTGCACTTTGGTTTTGGTAAAAGCTCGGGGATTTCAACCTCGAGTGAATTTGTTAGTGCATTCAAAATATAACGTCAAATTCTGGCGCCGTTGCCGGGGACAACAGAATCAGTTAGTCAAATCTAGTTTTTTAAGACTAATTTAGGATTTTGCCTTTTCTTTTGATACAATCGATCATCTACTTGAATTTGACTCTACTCTGTGGTTCTCACTTTCTAAATCTTTCTATTTTCAGGTACAATCCAAGGCGTAGTGCATGCACCGTTCGGACATCCCCAGACTTACAGTGAGCTTTGATCTCGAGATAGACAGAACCTTTCATCGTCAGATCAGAGAAAATCAAGCAAGGATGGCTCAAGAAGAAGAGGTAGCCCGAAGGATAGCTCAAGCCATCAATGCACAAAGAGAGAGGCTCATGCAAGAAGCCAGAGATGCGGTACAATAGGAAATCCTAGCAGCACAAGCAGCAACACAAGCAACATAATTGCAAAAGGATCTTAGGGAGTTCTCAATCCCTAAAGCTGCTGACGTACATCACCCAGTCCTATCTCCTCCCATCCATGCTCTGGATTTCGAGATTCAAGCACATTGGATCACCTTGCTCCGAAACAACCTGTTCTATGGCAAACAAGGTGAAGATAGTCAAGAACACCTTCTAAGATTCATCGATCTATGTACTATGACAAAACAGATGGGAGTGTCTGACGATGCCATCTGACTCCGTCTATTCAAGTATTCTCTTTCCGATAGAGCCATAAGTTGGTACAACTCGCTACAATGTGAACCTATCACCACATGGGAACAACTGCAGAATGTTTTTCTAGAAAAGTTCTACCCCCCATCTCTCACTTATGAAATTAGGGGGAAAATAACAATGTTCACACAAGCCCCCGGAGAAACCCTTGCTGAGGCGTGGGACCGATATAAGGAGCTTCTACGGTAGTGTCCACACCATGGCATTCCTAAGAATCAACTTATCGAGATTTTCTATAGCTGTGTGGATGATGATATTAAGAGGTTTCTAGATTCCTTATATGGAGGAAACTTCATGCGTCAAAGCTATGATAGCGCATGGAGGGTAGTCACCCTTGGCGTTGAAAATCAAGCAAATTGGGGTAGGTATGTAGGTAACAGAGTGTTGAAAGTGGCTATGGCTGAAGCGACACCTGAGTACAAATCTATCGTTGAAACCCTAAAACTCTTAGTTGCCAAGAAAGACCATATTGAATCCTCACTTGCTATAATTGGAAGAGGACGTCCACCCCTTCAACAACCAGAAAAAATCAAATCCGCTTTGCTATTCTGTGAAGCATGTAAGCGCACTGATCATTCCACTTTATCATGCAATGTTCTTTATGATGTTGTTCTGAGCAACGTATGTGGCCAAGGAGATAATGGCAAAATGGAAAATCTTAACGCTGTTAATACCATGCCTGGTCAAAGTTATTACAATCTGAATCAGAATAGAAATAATCCTAGTTTTCAATATGGAAACTCCTCTGGAGCAGTTAACTCGCATCAATTTGGTTCAAACAATCAACTAAGAGGCCCACCAGGATTCCAGTATAATCAACAACAGAATTTTGGGAATCAAGGAAATTTCAAGGGTAACTTTCATAATAGGAACTACAATAATTACCAAAATAACTCTCAGTACCAGAATCTTAATCAACAGTAAGGACAACAAGCATGTCTAGTTTCTCCTGATGACAAGCTATCGTCCATTGAAAAGATGTTGCAAACTCAGCAAACCATGATATCTAACCAACAAGCTCAGCAGAAGGCTATTGAATCTTAATTAGCTCAACTCACAGCTAGCATAAAGCCACCTACTGGAGTCTTTGTTGGCCAACCCGAGAACAATCCTAAGCATCCTGAATAGTTGAAGGCAGTCACCACTGGGTCAGGGAAAGACTATTCATATTCCCCTGAAAAGACACCTGTGGTTATTACATATGAGGATGAACCTGTGATTGCCCAAAACTCAACAACACAAGAGACTCAATCAAAAGATGATAAGTCAAAAAAATGAAATTTTGAGAAGCCTTCTCAAGAAGATGAAAAAACTGAGACTCCAGAACCTGATATCCCTGTATACAAACCTCGTATACTTTTTCCAGCTCGTCTAAGGAAAACAAAGCTCGATACCAGATTCAATAAGTTTAAAGAAGCTATGAAGAAACTTCATGTTGATATACCCTTTTTGGATGCTCTGGCCGAGATACTAGCATGGACAAAGTACTTAAAGTCACTCCTCACCAGGAAATATATAACTGAAGAATATGAGACAATGAAGTTAGCTAAAACCACTTCAGATGTCATCCAGAGTAAGATGCCAAAGAAGTAGAAAGATCCAAGATCTTTTGGGATTTCCTGCCATATCAATGATTCTTCATGCAAGAAAGGGCTGGCAGATCTTGGTGCTAGAATCTCCATCATGCCACTCAGCCTTTGCAAGAGGCTAGGGTTTTCCGAACTTCTCCCAATTGGCATGACCATACAACTTGTAGACAATTCAATAAAACATCCGTTAGGGATTATAGAGGATGTACCTGTCAAGGTAGGAAAAGATTCCTATGTTCCGTGTGACTTCGTCATCATGGACATAAAAGAAGATGCCAGATATCCTCTCATCTTTGGACGTCCGTTCCTCACCACTACAAGAGTTCTAATTGATGTTGAAGCAGGAACTTTGCTTCTCAGACTTGGCAAAGAAACTCTCGAGTTCAAGGTTTTTGAAAGGATGTGAAGACCAAGTATGCAAGAAGAAGTTTATCTGATTGACTACATTGAGAAAATGTCACTTTTGACTCAAGAGCATCATGAATCAGATGATCCATTAGAAGTTTCTCTAATGAATCCATCAGTTGATGAGCCTATTGATGAACAAGTAAAGGATTGCATCGAATCCTTCGAATCTGCTAAAGAAGATGTTGAATCCACTAGTGAAGAACTCAAAGTGATGGAAACTACAAAAGAAACATGCGAAAAACCAGAGGCTCCCGAAATGAAGACCCTGCCCGAAGGACTGAAGTACGTGTTTTTAGACGATTTCAAAGTTTGCCCAGTTATTATAAATTCCGATCTAATAGCTGAACAAGAAGATAAACTCCTGAAGGAATTAAGGGAAAGAAAGAAAGTCATCAGTTATAAAATGAGTGACCTCACTGGGGTCAGTCAATCACTGTATATGCACAAGATCCCTATGATCGAAGATCACAAGCCTACTATTGAGCATCAATGGAAATTAAATCCAAATATGAAGGAAGTGGTCCATCGCGAGCTCATTAAACTGCTCACAGCTGGAATAATCTATCTGATATCAGATTCGCCATGGGTGAGCCCAGTGCATGTAGTCCCGAAGAAAGGTGGAACAACTGTTATACAGAATGATAACAATGAACTCATCCCCACTCGAACAGTAACAGGGTGGAGGATGTACATAGATTTTAGACAATTAAACAAGGCAACTCGAAAGGATCATTTTCCAATGCCTTTCCTTGATCAAGTCCTAGAAAGGCTGGCTCACCAAGAATATTTTTGTTATCTTGACGGTTACTCTGGATTCTATCAAATACACATACATCCATATGACCAAAAGAAAACAACTTTTACCTACCCATTCGGAACATATGCATTTAAAAGAATGTCGTTTGGTCTCTGTAATGCACCCGCAACTTTCCAACATTGCATGGTTGCCATATTTGCCGGTCTCACTAAAACAATTATGGAGGTTTTCATGGATGATTTTTCTGTAAACGGAAATTCATTTGATTCATGTCTGAAACACCTCTCCCTAGTCCTCAAACGATGTGAAGAACCACACCTTGTGTTGAATTGGGAAAAATGCCATTTTATGGTAAAAGAAGGCATTGTCCTCGGCTATAGGGTCAGCAATAGAGGAATTGAAGTAGATAAAGCCAAGATTGAAGTGATTTCTAAAATGGCTATTCCAACAAATGTAAAACAAGTCTTTGCTTTCCTAGGACATGTAGGATTTTACAGAAGATTCATAAAAGACTTTTCCAAGACAACGAAGCCAGTGACGAATCTATTACTAAATGATACTGATTTCAATTTCAACGAAGAATGTGTCAAAAGCTTCAACACTCTGAAGCAAGCCCTTACAACCACCCCCATCATTAGAGCTCCCGACTGGGACCGCCCTTTTGAAATTATGTGTGATGCTAGTGACTATGTTGTAGGTGCTGTTTTAGGGCAATATATAGAGAAGAAACATTATGTGATCTATTATGCATCAAAAACTCTCGATGAGGCCCAGAGGAATTATGCATCTACCGAGAAAGAACTTCTAGCAGTCGTGTATGCCTTTGACAAGTTCAGATCCTACCTAATTGGTTCAAAGGTCATTGTCTACACAAACCATGCTTCCATTCGTTACCTTCTGGAAAAGAAAGATGCAAAACCCAGGCTGATTAGATGGATCCTCCTATTACAAGAATTTGATTTAGAGATAAGAGATAAAAAGGGTACATAAAATGTGGTAGCAGATCACCTCAGTCGCATCCACACTTTGGATATTGAGAATATTCTAATTAATGATTCCCTTCCAGATGATCAACTAATGAAGGTCTCAGAAGTTATATTGTGGTACTCGGATTTTGCGAACTACCTTGCTGCTGAGGTTATCCATCCTCAATGCACCGGGAATGCACTGAAGAAATTTATGCATGATGTGAAACGGTACTACTGGGATGAGTCGTACCTTTTCAAACTATGTGTGGATGGTCTGTATAGACGATGTATTGTCAAAGAAGAAGCTCAACTTATTTTAGAACAATGTCACTCAGGACCAGTGGGAGGACATATGATCTCTAAAAAGACTGCCTTGAAGGTTTTGCAATGTGGATTCTTCTGGCCAACCATATCCAAAGATTCCTACGACTTTGTCCTATCATGTGACAAATGTCAAAGATTAGGCAATATAACAAAGAGAGATGAGATGCTGCTGAATCTATGGCAAGAAGTAGATATATTTGATGTTTGGGGGGTGGACTACATGGGTCCATTCCCATCTTCTCATGGATTTTCATACATCCTAGTAGCAGTGGACTACGTCTCAAAATGGGTTGAAGCCATACCAACCTTCACTAATGATTCCAAACCAGTCATCAAATTATTCAAGGATATTATTTTTCCCCATTTTGGTATCCCACACACGGTGATATCCGACGGAGGTTCCCATTTTCTTGAAAGAAGCTTTGAAGCATTACTAAGAAAGTATGGTGTTACTCACAAGGTAGCCTCACCTTACCATCCACAGACAAGTGGACAGGTGGAGGTTTCTAATCGTCAACTCAAGAGTATCTTAGAAAAGACAGTAGGCCGCAATCGAAAAGATTGGTCGGCGAAAATCAACGACGCATTATGGGCCTATCGAACTGCTTATAAAACTCCCCTCAGGACTACACCTTTTCGATTAATATATGGAAAGGCTTGCCACCTACCAGTCGAACTAGAACACAAGGCATGGTGGGAAATTAAACAACAGAACTTTGATATGAAAGAAGCAGGACAAGCTAGGATTCTTCAACTCCAAGAGTTGTATGAACTCAGGATGATAGCTTATGAGAATGCATGAATCTACAAAGAACGCACAAAACTTTGGCACGATGGACATCTGAAAAGAAAAGACATACAAGTGAGAGACCAAGTCCTACTATTCAACTCAAGGTTGAAGTTATTCCCAGGAAAACTCCGCCCACGTTGGTCTGGACCATACATCATCAAGAGCATCTCCCCACATGGTGCCTTCTCATTGTGGAGTGAAAAGTCAGGTGAATTTATAACAAATGGTCACCACTTAAAGAGATATTTACCTCAACTGACATAGGCACTGAAGCAATGCTGGAACTCACCAATCCAAAGGATCCACTGTGAAGCTAAAGGATTCAGTCGAGCCATCGACATAAAACAAAGGTGCTTGTCAGGAGGCAACCCGATCAATAAATTTGTTTTACTTTTCAAATTAGAATGTTTCTTCAATTTTGTTTTTAACTTCTAGTTAATTTTCCATTAAATAAAATTCGCATCACAAGATGCTATTTTAAGATCTAATTGATCTTTACCTTTGAGATTTTTAGATAAGAGGATGTGCATCGATTGGAACGCAACCACATCTGGTGGTCATTTTGGCATGAATTTTCCCCTCCATCTTGGATTTAGGGTTTGCTCGGGATGAGCAAATCTCTAAGTTCGGGGTGGAGGGTGGGTGGTACGTACCTCACTTTCTACCTACACCCATCCTTTTCATACTTAAGTTTTCTCTATCACATTATTGATAAAATTTTCAAATTTTCAAAATTTTCAAAATTTTAAAGTTTTCCAAAGAAATTGAACAAATACTTGATGAATTTTTGACACTTCATTAAATGTCACCAACTAACTTGCTATGCATTTTGAATCATTATACTCTCCTTATTTGAAGTAGATCCTCAAAAGGACCATTTTTTAAAACAAGCATTTTGATTGAAATCATCTTGTGAAGCTTATGATTCCTAACATCATGATACTTATGCAAAAATGATAAGCATCTTTCGAACTGATAGGGATCAAACACATCGTGCTTCCTAACTGACTAATGGAACAATAACATGGAATCTCCACCGGATCCTCATCAAGTCATTATTTGAGCAGAGTACAGTAAAGAGAACAACCCGATGCACTGAATTGTAAATCAAGTTGCATTCTGATCTGAACTCTCTTCTACACTTCTTCTACCATCTTCGTATCCCTCCATTCACCAAAAAGAAACAAAAATAGCCAAAACTGTGCCAAACCCTAAGTTCGGGGTGGCACGCCACTTCCCTCTATATCCGCTTCTTCCATACCCCTAACAGATAAACAGGGGCATACCACCAAAAATGCAATCTCGAGTCAAATAGAAGAGAGATTTGCAAACAAAAAAAAGATACCAAAGCGCACACAAAAAGAAATACAATCTCGAGTCAAATAGAGGGGAGATTCGCACAAAAAATGCAATTAATGAAATTGCAAAGCAAATAAAAAGAAAATCTCGAGTCAAATAGAGGAGAGATTTACTTCTTCCTTCCATACCACCATTCACTCCATTTTCTACCTAATGGCACAAAGCATGCCCCCACTATCCTGAAAAACACCAGTGTCAGATCAGATGCACACTTGTTGTTCTTCGGGTGTCTCTGGACTCTTACAAAACTCTTTGACATGCTTGTTGTTGGAAAAAGTGAGGAGGAAGTGATTTTGGAAAACGAACTCAGGAACGAAGATATGGTAAGATGTGTTTAGTGGTCTCAGGAGGTTGAGATACTGAGTCATACTGAGTAGAAAGAAAACAATCGTGATGTGAAGAGGAGGCAATCACACGAATTGAAAGTATTCATTTGGTGACTGTTTCAGATTTTGTGTTACTCGAGGACGAGCAATGTTTAAGTTCGGGGTATTTTAATGAATGCATATTCATCATGGAATTCAATTACCATCTTGGGCTTATTTTGACTCAACATTATCAATTTCACTCATTAAATATCAAAATACATCATAATATGCAAAATTAATCAATTAATTCGATTATCAAGCTTTTGATCAAACTTATGTTGATTTAATGTAGGTCTTGATAAAGTTGAACAATCAGTTGGGTCCCACCTTCACTCACCCTTGGTTCTGACCAATTGATCTAACCAAGCGATTTCATCCATTCGGTCTCAAGAACATTTGAGCCCATTCGGTCTCAAGACCATTTGAGCCCATTCGGTCTCAAGACCGTTTGAGCCCATTCGGTCTCAAAACCAAGAGACCAGAAAAGACTGTTTGGAACCAGTCTTTGAGACTGTTTAGAGCTGGGTCAGCGAGACCGTTGGAAAAATGCTCGGTTGCATAGCTTGCATGCAAAACCGATGAAGATCACATGCATACAAGATCAGAAGAGCAAAGCAAACCGATTGAAAGAGCTACATGCACAGGAAGACATGCATACATGCATTGGACATCTACATGAGATCAAATGAAGGCAATCATTCAAGACCGAATGGATTAAATGGTTTCCAAACCGTTTTGTTTCTGCCAGCATACAAAGCCAAACCGCATGGTAAAGTGGCACAAAGCCAAACCGCATGGTAAAGTGGCACAAAGCCAAACTGAATGGCCACTTGCTGAAGTAAAGACCGTTTGATAAAGCTGAGCTCACCAAACCGTTTGCAGAAGTGGATCATGCAAACTGAATGATAAAGTGCTAGAATACCAAGACCATATGAAATAGATATTTAGCAAATCGTTTGGACTAAAATCACACCAAAAGGGTGAGGACCTGACGAGTGCCCATAAATAGGACCAGTAGGGTCCTTATTTCGAGATCGGTTCTGAGACGCCGACAGGCTGCCTATACACAGGTCCGATCCGAATCCAGTGCCGTCCACGCCAGTTTCATTCCACCTACTGCCCGTGTTGCAACGAAGGAGGCTGAGGAGAGAAGGAAGATGGAGTGAGGGAGACTGTTTGGTCTGTCTTGGCATCTCCCGTTTGCATCCAGATCTGCTCTGACATGACGTAGAAGGTTGTATCTTCTTCACCGAGCTGCGACTACCTTCTACACCGAGTTCATGGCAAATTTCTCTCTCTTTCTTATTCTTCTTGTTTCTCGCATCATGAGCAAGTAGTACCCTTTTCACTGGGGTGTGGGGACTAGCCCCACTGCCCATGCAAATTATGTTCTTTTGTAGAACTCTCTATGGCAATGTATATAACTCTCCATTTCATTGTTAGTTGATATGTTCATAGTTGATTATCTCCTAGCTTTCATCTTGTTCTTTCCTATATTGTGAACTCTTCTATATGTGGGATGGAATGACATTTTACAAGTTTGACTCCTTGATGAGAACTTCTGATAGGATTCCTTGAGGTCATAAGTGTATGATCTGTGAGGGGATGAGACATCTAGCCTACGGTGACGCTTATGTGGTCTAAACATCCCTCAGGGAGGACCACAACCTTAGTTGGATTTTGTATCATCTTGTTTATCGTCAATGTTAGTTTGTAGATCTATCACCTGCTTGCTTATCGATTAATGCGGTTGACTCCCAAACTAGAAATAGAATGGGATTTCTTCGAGGTCATAAGTGTATGATCCATGAGGGGACGAGCCATCTAGCCTTCGGTGACGCTTCTATGTGCCTAACGCCTGTATAGGGGGCTCACAACCTTCGTTGGATTTCTGTATCTTCGGAGCTGTAAGTAAGTGATCCGATTGGTGACGAGACATCTGATGCCTAAGGTGATGCTTACACAAACCTAACGCCCATACGGGGGGTTCTGCAGCAGCTCTATTTGGATTGATATATTTTGCCTGGATTGTTTGCGATTGAATGTGTTTGCGTGTGTAGCAGTGGTGAAACCTGATACCATCCCAGCGATCCCATATCATTGATCTAAATCCATCCTTAATTCAACTTTTACTTTCTTACAATTAGTTTAATTAACCTCAAATCAACCAATCGTTCTAAATATTAGTTTTACTTGAGCTAAAATCGACTGACAAGGATTCTTAAAAACGTTATCCTTTGGGTTCAATCCTTAACTATACTGCGATAAGACTCGTCCACTTGCAGGAGGTATTATTGCACTTTGGTTTTGGTAAAAGCTCGAGGATTTCAACCCCGAGTGAATTTGTTAGTGCATTCAAAATATCACGTCAAAGACTTCACTAGCTGTCCCAATGCTGCCTCCACCTATCCACATGCTACCAGCCCTACCACCTGCACTCCTGCAAATGGTCCCCATCTGCTGTAACTCTATCCCACCACCTTTTTTCCAGCATTTTCCAGCTTTATTTTTTTGTATCTTTTATAAAAGAGAAAAAAAATATAGAGGAGGAAAGTGAGTAGGGAGAGAAGGAAAGTGAGTGACAAAGGAGAGAATTAATAAGAGAAGAGGAGGGAAGTAATAGGAAGAGGCACATATTCGCCATTTTTAGGCGCATTTTGGCTATTTGTGAGTGCTCATATTAATGTTGAATAGGAGAGGAGGGAAGTATTAGAAAATAAGAGAGAAGTATGAGGAGAAATGGGCGGAGTAATGTGTATGAGTATTTAATTAGTTTCCAGGTGCATACTTACCATTTTTTTGGTTTTTTAGCTATTTTTGGGCACTTTTGTCATCATTCAATGCCAACGAATGGATAGGTGTGCGCATAAATGAGTAATTTTCACCCAAACATATTTATGTCAAATGCATGTGTTATACACATATTTGTTCGTAACAACGTTTACTATATGTTTCTTTGTGCCTATCAATGTCAAATTTATGCCCAACTTTGATCAGTTTGCACCCATTGTTGGTCTTTTGATGCATACTTTTCTTGTGTTTACACCCACTTTTAATTATGCATCTCAACTTTCGTTGTGTTGACACATACTTTATATGTATTTGTGTCCATTAATACTTGACACTGAAACATAGATAGTTGACACCCAAAAATAACCAAATGATGCCCACTTTTTTTTATACTTCAAAGCTTGCTGCCCTTTTACTATTAAGAAGAAAGTTTCTATAAAAGATAGAGAGCTATGCACAAAAGATAAAAAAATAGATAACAAGCAAAACTAGTGAAAGGTATCTAACTCTATCTTTACATAGTTCCATATAATATCTAAATTCCTAGCTCTTACTTCAAAATCCTCGTATTCCTCTCCATCCAAATTTCATGTACATATAGAATGAAGAAAGTTCTTGACTTCATGTCCTTTAGCCTCAACATATCAGTCTTCGCTTCCAGTCTAAAATCTACCACCTTGTTTTCCATAGCTACACCCCACAACTTCTTACCAATACTACAATAAAAAAGGATATGCTCAACCATTTCTTCATCATTCAGACAGAGGCTACATCTTGAGGCATAATGGAATCCCCTCTTCTTAAGACAATCAACAGTCAAAATGCCCCCCTTCATGCACCTCCAAACTATTAGCACAACCTTCATAGCAGCTTTAGTCTTCCACAGCCATCTCACCCACGGGCACATGGGGTTTCTCTCTCTCCTAACATTCCAAAAATCCTTCAACTTGTTAACTTCAACCCCCTTTAACAAGATATTGTCATCCTTTTCTATAGAAAAGTTGACCCTTTCTTTAACAAAGTTAACCACATGGTTAATATGTCCTGACTTATACATCAACCAATTTCCTTCCTTCGACAAATAGCAGTTAACCTTAGCATACTTCCCAACTCCACAGTTTGTGACACAATTTTTCATTAAGAAATTATTTAAGAAGAGTCGTTCCTCTAACCATGGATCACGCCACAACATGATGTTATCACCCTTACCAACAGAATAATGAACACCCTGTACAATCTTATCCCTAAACATAATAAGTTTCTTCCAAATCTATGTCGCATTGGGTTGGAATCTAACACTCCACACAAAATCTCCTTTTAAGTACCTTTCATGGACCCACTGAACCCACAGAGAATCCTTTTCCTTCACACTATCCCATATGTTCTTGTCCATGCACGCTTTAATAATATCATCAGTGTGTCAGATACCCAAACCACCTTTAGACTTTGGAACACAAATATTACACCAATCAACTGTATGAATCTTTTTCTCCAGCTTAGCTCCACCCCATAGAAAATATCTACACATCTTATCTATCTTTAAAAAAAAGGATTTTTTCACTTCCTTAGGCAGAGCCCGCATCCTTTTTCCAGCCATAGCCCGGATAACTGGCGGGTGATAAATCTAGCGCTCCACATCATGGTTCGAACCCGGCTCCCCCCGGAGGGGGACACCGTGCCTTACCAGCTGCGCTAACACTGACCGGGTCATCTTATCTATCTTTAGAGAAACACTAGCTAGTAAAGGAAAAGTCGACACCCAATAAAGGTGGAAGGAGGAGAGGGTTGAAATGATGCCCACTAAATGGGTAAGTCCAACTAAAAAGAACAATTGACACCTAAAGTTACTTAATAGAGCCTAAAACTAGGTAATTGACACCCAAAAACAAAATAAGAAATTGACACCCCAAGTTACTTAATCGTGCCTAATAATGGATATTTGACACCCAAAAATGGATAGTTGATACCCAAATTAACCAAATGACACCCACTGGATGCATAAGTGAGATTAAAAATGAACAATTGACACCCAAAGTTACTTAATAAAGCCTAAAACTGGGTAATTGACACCTAAAAACAAAATACGCAATTGACACCCCAAGTTACTCAATGGCGCCTAATAACGGTAATTGAGACTTAAAAATGGATAGTTGACACCCAAAAATAACCAAATGATGCCAACTAAATAGGTAAATGTGAATAAAAATGGACAATTGACACCTAACTTTACTTTATGGAGCCTAAAATTGAGTAATTGACAACCAAAAACAAAATAAACAATTGACACCCCAAGTTACTTAATGGAGCCTAATTATGGGTATTTGACACCCAAAAATAGATAGATAACCCCCAAAATTAACCAAATGGCACCCATTGAATGCGTAAGTGCGGTTAAAAATGGACATTTCACATGTCATGTTACTTAATGGAGCTTAAAACTGGGTAATTGACAACTAAAAACAAAATACATAATTGACACCCCGAGTTACTCAATGGTGCCTAATAGTGGGTAATTGACACTAAAAAATGGATAGTTGACACCCAAAAATAACCAAATGATGCCAAATAAATGAGTAAGTGTGACTAAAAATGGTCAATTGACACCTAAAGTTACTTAATATAGCCTAAAAATAGATAACTGACACCCAAAAATAAAATAGGCAATTGACACCCCAAGTTACTTAATGAAACCTAATATTGGGTAACTGACACCTAAAAAATAGATAGTTGACACTCAAAAATAACCAAATGACACCCACTGAATGGATAAGTGCAACGAAAAATGGACAAATGATGCCTAAAGTTAATTAATGGAGCCTAAAACTTGGTAATTGATGCCCAAAAACAAAATAGGTAATTGACAACCCAGTTACTTAATGGTTCCTAATAGTGGATAATTGACACCTAAAAATTGATAGTTGACATCCAAAAATAATCAAATGACTCCCACTAAATGGGAAAGTGTGACTAAAAATGGACAATTGACACCTAAAGTTACTTTTTTTTTAAATACACCACATTCATTACATTAAAGCCATACGACATCTACATATAAAGGGAGATACACCAACCGAACACAAAAAAGTAAAGAGTAGATACAATAACCAAAAACTCATATCGGAACGTGATAAGTACAATGATGTATTGATCTCTCTTCTATATTGCTGACAAAAACAACTTTTCATGAGAGATTCCTTCAACCTGAGATTATATCTGATATAAAATATATGCTCCAAACCAGTGACCAAAGAAGGGATCATCTTCACACTTGCTGCCATATAACAAAGAAACAAAAAAAGACCTAACATGAAAGGAGGACACAAACCACACAACAACATAAAACCTATAACTCACTAGAGAAAACTACAAATAGAGAGAAAGATAACAGATAACACAGGCCGCACTATGACACCAGTAGAAAAAATCACTATGGATCCCTTTCAAGGACAAGCAAAGGAGCAGAAAAGGCTGGAGGAAGAACAAGGATGGGGGATAGAAAACACAACAAAACCCCACCACCACTCACCAAGAATCCTAACTCGATAGCAATCGAGAGAGGAACGGAAGCAACACCTCCAAACCCAAGACCCGTGATTATCCCCTACCCCAACAAGCTAACAGAGAAACCGAGGGCACACCCATCGAACCTCAGGCAGAAGACAGACAAGACACAAAACAAAGGAAGACCCCAACAAACTAGATCTACGAACGACACAAAATAGAAACAAAAAGATAAAAAGGAAACAAAGTAGGGAAAGCACGATCGGAAACAAAGAAAGGGGGAAAGAAGACACCCGCACAAAAGGACCCCTGACCGAAAGGAGGCCCGCCCGTCGACTCCAAACCACCCTGGAATGACCACCACCAGTGACCTGAGACGTCACAAACAGGATGTTGCTACCAGCCGACTCCAGACCCCGATCAGATTTGGAACACGTAGCCACTTGTAGAAAGGGGGCTACGACAGAGGGAGGAACACGGCGCAGAGGGACACATGAGGACAATGACCCATCGATGAAGGCTTAGAGGCAGCCCAGGGGGAAGTAGGGCGGCACACCCATACCGCTAGACCCCCTCCCCCCGACCAGAGGCGGCGCATACAGGAGCCCTAGCCGCCGCTTGAGTCGTGAGACCTCCAACCTCAGAAAAATACCTAAAGTTACTTAATGGAGCCTAAAACTAGATAATTGACACCCGAAACAAAATAGGATTGTTTGACGACCAAAAATAAATTATTTGATGACAAAACACATTCTTATCATATCAACACATGAAATGGTGTCTAATGGTTAATTGACACAAATTTTGGGTGCTATTTAGCCATTTTTAGGCGTTTTTTAGTCATTTTTAGGCATTTTTCAGCCATTTCTAGGCACATATTCATATTTTTCAAAAACTTTATTTTTTGGGAACTTATTCATCAATTTTGGATGCTTTTAGTGATTTTTAGGTGCTTTTACCATACTTTTGGGTGTATTTAGGCATTTTTGGGCATATCACCATTTTTTAATGATTTTTGTCATTTTTTGGACTATAAAGTCATCTTTAGTCGCCTTTAGCTATTTTTGGGTGTGTATTCACCATTTTAAGTACTTAATTTTTTGACACATATTTATCAATTTTTAGACACTTTTTCTGGTGAATACACACCTAAATATCATGAATAGGTATCTACCTCTGTCATGTCCTCCATTTACTTCTCTCACTTTCCATCTCTCATTACTTCTCTCACTTCCCTCCTCTTTTATCATTTTTCTACTATCTTTTCTAATCTTACATCATCCCCTTCCTTCTCTTTTTTTTACTTCTTTCCTCAAAAGGATATCAACATTGATCTTGTTTGAATGCATTTTTTGTCACAAATCTAATGATTTTTATTTTACTAAAAAATTTATCATGATTTAGAAATCATAAAGAAAATAATTTTCTCTCTCATCACATCACCTCTACATACCAGCTTTGAATTTTATTCTAAAATATATCAACATTAGTCTTGTTGGAATGTATTTTTTATAAGGAAAATAATAGTTTTTGTTTCGTCAAAAAATTCATCCCGGTTCAATAGTTATAAGTAAAACATATTTATTTCTCGATTACATAACTCCCACCAACCACCCAATTAATGTGCGATATGTCATCCTTTGATAATCAACTTTTTGCCAAATTTCTCCTCCAAACCACCCATACGTCACCCCAAAATTACCCATTAAAGCCACTGCCGATTCACCACATGCCAATATTACTATCTAAAAAAGAAAAACTTCTCAACTCTTCCAAACCACCTTTCTCCCTGCGTGTAAGTATGTGTGAGTGGTATGTGCTCGTGACCAACATATTTCCATTTTAGAAAGGGTGCTCGCATCGCACATTGGAAGGTACACTACTGCTGTGTCATGCGGTTGTTAAGGGCTCGTTTGATAGCAATGAAAAACAATACACACAATTGCAACCGCGTAGTTTTTTCGATTACATACATTTTGTTCGACATAGGTTGAACCCATACTGGGTAAATGTACTGCACAAGTTTGTCAGATCTTGTAGTAATGTTGGTAACTAAAACAATTTTGTTTTTCAGTGCAATTATTTTTTTGCGTGATGATTTGGCAGCCGGCTGACACATAGCTATGACTTCGTGACAGTGAGTGTATAGCGTGTTCAGCAATTTCGGTCACCACTGTGCCACCGAATCTTCGACCGTCGCATCATGAAAGGGCATTGGCTATGTCTGCTACAGGAACTGTAGTTGCTATAGTGTGAGATGACATGTTGAGATATATACAACAAGAGCTATTCTATCTAGACTCATTTTGGAACCCACAACAGAACTTCACTTATTCTCCACCATATGTTTGAGCGTATAACAAATAAAATATATATTTTATTTGTTATACCCTCAAATATGTGGTGGAGAATAACATATTTCATAGAACAATGAGGGTGTCAGATTGATGGTACGAGCGACGGTTTGAACTCCATGGAGCCATTGGTTCAAGAACAACAATCTACCATCTTCATTAGGCGAGGAGCCACGATGGTGACTACCATCACCAGTGGTGGCGATGGAAGGGCAGGTGCTGAGCTCCCATGGTTATGTGGACCATTGTTACTGACGGGCATGAAGTCCAATAAAGCGGATCCAATGTGTGTGCAGCTTCAACATGGTGGTGCTTTAGCTTCTCAATAAAATTGAAGTCAACGATCGAGTCTAAAGCCCTATTTGGTAGGGTGTAATATGCAGAAGTGTTGTTTCAATATCACTTTTTCAGATTGGAAAAGTATTTGGTAGGTTGTATATGAGTGAATTGTAACACACGCAAGTACTTGGTTGCCTTCCATTTCCTAGAAATTGTAGCCCAATTGGGGTGTGGTCGGGTGTAATTCTACATGTGAGACGTCCTCTTCTACTTGTTGCCTACGAAAATCAACTGGCTTGTTAGAAAAAAGCTAGAAGGCTAGTACTCGGCACAACAATGGTGTTGTAATGGGAATGAGCTCTCTCTCTCTCTCTCATCCTCTCTTTCTCCCTCCTTCCTCCACTAGACCACACGCTGTACTTGTCCTTTTTAAAAGCGTGACCAGGCTGTAGAAGAGCAAAAAACTTAGTATAAGACTGATCCTATACGTTTTTTATAGGACAACCAATCACAACGTAACATTTCTTTCTCTCTCCTCTTCAAAACTCCACCCCCTAAAAAAATAAGGAGAGAGAAACACAAAATTTATACTATAACAAATTTCTATTGGATCCTACCAAGTTATTATAGGACCAGTCCTATAGTAAGTTTTTCCGTTCATAGCCATACTAGTCTGGGATGCTTTACTAGTATGTGGATGATGAGATGTACGTCGCCGAAAGGAGGGATGGAAGGGTCGTAATGGTCCAGTTATTTATAGTATGAGCTGCATCTACCAAACAAATAAAAAAAATCAACGAATCAAATTTACATCTAACCAAACAAAATTAGAGTGATTCCAACTCACTCAAAACAATTTCTTATTTTACAATTCCTAGTATGTGTTGCAATCACACCCAACCAGAGATGCCCCAAGACGAGATAAGTGTTCACAGGAGGACGCAATGGCGATCGTCAGGGAGAGAAAAGAAAAATTATGAGAAGTGTGTTTAGTGGACATGAAGAATGATAGAGGAAGCGTGGATAGGAGTGTATAATACACAGTTGGTGAAGATAATGAATGGAGATAGAAAAATGAGTGATAGATATGCACTATACCGATGTTAAAGTATGCATATTATTTTCTAAAAAATAGTACTCATATCAAAACATTACTCTCTAATGAAATACTCATTTTTCACGGCAATACTCAATTTTAAATGTACAATTTAAAAACTTTATTTTCTACAAATGTTTTACCGGAACAATACTCAAGTTGTTATTTTTCTTTTTGACAATAATATCAAAATTTTCCAGATCACAGATATGATGACTATTCTAAAGACGTCTTATTTGGGCATTTCCAACTCAAAAAGGAAAAACAATCAGTGTGCAGAGATGATGTTGATGTAGGACCAGTTTACTCTCAAGGGTGATCAAAAGAGAAACTAATAGTCATTTTTCAATACTCCTACACTTTTTTGTATACAATATTATTTTAATTTTATGCATGTAATATCATCGTTAATCACATGCACAAACTTTGGGAAATCGTATGTTCTTTTGTGCACTGTTTAAACATTTTTTAGAACTTCAAATGTTGTTGTGTAACAGTATTGTTACATGTGTAATTATAGGCAGTAAGCTAATTAGATTTCATAAATAGCAAAAATAACGTACAACAAGTGATATGTACTACTCTGCTCTTTCTTTTTAGTATAACAATACCATAGGAATGACAAAACAACATGTCTTCTCGTCAAAAGCTGTTTGTGACAACAGTTCACAAGATTATACCTTTGTGTATGAGTTCCTACAGACACAAATTAGCTTGCGAGCAAAAAGAAGAATGACTTTATATAGCGCATGATATATCCCTACTTGTCCACCCGTATATGGGGACTCAAGCGGAGCATTCTGTCCAATGAGTTGGAACGTGCAAAACTACCTTTTCTGCATTATAATATTTATCTTTAGTATTGCTGCTGTTATTTCCAAAAAAAAAAGAGAACGAATTAGAAAAAGTTCGTATAAAAAGTACCTAGAAGAAAAGAAATAGTTACGCATTTATATTGAGATTGTTGTTAATATGTTTTTCCTATCATTCGATCAACAATATAAAAAAGCTAAAAAAAAGAAAGTAAACAAATAGAGAAATAAATCTAAAAAGGGGGGAAGTATATTTTTGTTTGTGTTTATTTAATATTACTATGGATGTTTTATTATATTATTTGTGTAACAATATTGATTGATAGAGAAGTAAAAATTGACGAGGAAACATGAAAAAGATAGGACACAAGTACTTATTAGCAATCATCATCATCATCAACAAAGCCTCAATCTCAACCATGTCGGCGTCGGCTACATGGATCCTTTGTTTCCATTCATCTCTATCATGGATCACATTCTGTTTGAGATGTAAAGATTTAAAAAGATTTCTTTATAAGCTCTTCCCATGTTAATTTAGTCATTCTTCTTCTTCTTCTTCTATTAATTATGCTTGACTCAAAAGCATTGTTTTGTATAAGTGTGTTAGTTCGTCTGCGTTGCACATGTTCATACAATCTTAGTTGACCCTCAATTTGTCCTCAATACTTGCCACCCCACTTCATTCTTGATATAATTATTTCTTAGGCGATCTTTTCTTGTCTTACCATAAAACCATCTAATTTTCAGCCACATTTTTTGTTGAAACCTTATTTCTTCATTGGCCAACATTCACTCCCATAGAGCAAGGTTGGCCGTATAACTGTTCTATAAAATTTACTTTTTAATCTGAGAGTGATCTTCCAATCACATAATTCTCTAGTTGCACTACTCCATTTCAACCATCTTGCAGTGATCCTATGACAAACATCATCTTGGACATCCCTATCTATTTAAATAATAGAACCAAGTAACACAATTTATCACATTTTAGTATATCTACTCCGTCCAACTTGGCTCCACCATTTAATATATATGTGTGTGTGTATATATATGTATATATATAAATATATACATTTTTGCTCCAACTAATCATCAATCCATTTGATTCCAATGTCTTTCTCTAAAGTTCAACTTTGTCATTCAATCCATCTTTGGTTTTATCAATAAACACAATATCATCAACTGATAACATACACCAATGAATGCCATCCTGAACATTAACTCATCCATGACAAGAACAAACAAATATTGGCTAAGTATGGATCCTTGGTGTACCCCAATTGTGATTGTAAATGTTGGTGTCTCTCCCTAGAAGTCTTAACACTTGTAGTTGAGCTAGTATACATATCTTTAATCAATTCAATGTATTGAATCGGCCCCCTATTTTTCTTTATAACCATCCATAATACTTTATTGGGTACCTGATCGTAAGCCTTTTCCAAATCAATTAAAGCCATGTGAGAATCTTTTTTGCTTTCTATATACTACTTCATAAACCTCTTTATCAAGAAAATATCATATGTTGTTGATCTTCTAGGCATGAAACCAAATTGATGTTTGATATCTACATTATAGATCTTAAGCTCTGCTAAAAAATCGTCTCCAAAGCTTCCTAATGTGACTTATCAACTTGATACTTGTATTCTTTGTGCAGCTCTAAACATCCTTTTTGTGTGTATATGGGGATTATAGTACTATCTCTCCACCTATCTTTCATATTCTTGGTCTTCATAATCTTGTTAAATAAATTTATTAACCATGTAGCTCCTTCACCCCCATACTCTTCCATACATCAATGGGGATACCGTCTGGTTTGCATGCCTTACTCATTTTTATTTTTATAAGCATTCTTGACTTCAAATAGTGAAACTCGTCAAGTGTAAACGATATCTCTTATATTCATGTCACACGAGTCTCTTACATTATTTACGTATCTCCATTGAAAATCTTGGAATTAATTTCTCTATTGATTCTTGATATTATCATCCTTCACCAGCACTCTACCATATTCATTCTTGATACATTTTACTTTACTCAGGTATCTTCTTTACCTTTCTCTTATATGAGTCATTTTAGATATATCTTTTTCCCCTTCTCTTGTGTCCAACTTCTTATAAATATTGTCAAAATATGTAGATCTTGCCTCATGAACAACCTTTTCAGATTCTTTCTTGTTTACTTATATCTCTAAAAAGTTGCATCATCTTGAGATTTGAGTAAGCCCCTATAGATCTCCCTTTGGAGTTTAATCGCCTTTGTACTTCATCATTCCACTACGAAGTCTCTTCCTGTAGAGGCCCACAACCTTAGGACTCTCCTGAAACCTCTTTGGAAAATTTTATTATGCAGAAGCTCATAGTATGCCACATACTATTAACATTGGGATTCAAGTTTCAAGTGCACTCCTTGATGAGTATATCATAAAAAGTCAATTTCTTTTCTCCTTTAAGATTCCACCACCCGATCTTTCCATCTTGGTTTTTTCCATGCTTGTCTTTTTTTATCTTCATGTTAATATCAAAACCACCAACCTATGTCGGGTAGTGAGTTCTTCACCAAATTTACAATCCTAGTATACTTTATGATCCACCCACCTTGTAAGGAAGTAATTAATTTGGATACAATTATGCCCACTCTTGAAAGTAATGTTATGGGATTCTCTTTTCTTGAAATAGGTGTTTGCCAAATCATATCATATGCAACTGTAAAATTTAATAACCTCTCTCCTTCTATATTTCTACTACCATATTCAAAACCATCACGAACTATGTCATATCAAACATTACTACTCTCCACATATCCATTTGAATCACTCCCAACAATAATCATCTCCTCAATCAATATTCCCTGCATTAGTTCATCCTTTTCATCTCAAAAATCTTTCATATCGTCTTCGCTAAGGACAACTTGGGAAGCATAAGCGCTAATTATGTTAAAAATCTTTTCCCCAAGAACAACCTTGATATCTATGACTCTATCGCCCATCCTTGTGATTTTGACAACATCTTTTTAACAATAATTCCCACACCATTATATGTTTATCAATACATACCAAATTTTGTACCATGCATCTGCAATCTCTCTGCCTCATTTCCCAATCTACTTGGTTTCCTATAAGTAAGGTATATTGACTTTTCGTCTAATCATAATATCCACTATCTCCAAAGACTTTCTTGTCAAAGAGCCAATAATACACGTTCTAACTCTAATCCTTTTTGTTGAACTTGTTTCTTTACCTGCCTCTGTCGAAATTGTTGTCCTTGCACACTTTTCACTACATTCAGGAGACAATGGAGTGGGACTAACTTCTTTACCCACAACCAGGCTCCGCTATGTCAAAACTCCATGTGTATTTATCACTACACTCGAGTGTCAATGCAACATGTCTCTAGGTAGGGACACTCTAATAAATTTTTTATAAGAAACTATATCATACATAGAGTGTCAAACTTTTATGGTTGAACGTTAACCTACTACCAAATCTCCTTCTTTGTTCAAGCATGGGACAAACTACATTTACATAAAATGTATGTACATAACATAAGAGGAATTAGAAGTACTTTTTATCACTATACAAAAGAAATAAACATGTTATGTATATATTACATAAGAAAGTATTTCTAGTGCAAAAAATAAAAAAGAAGATGAAATGGCATTGTGCTAGAAAATTGCAAAATTAAAAAGGAAGTCAAAAATATAATAATGGAGTTAGAAAATATAAACTTCTGCTACCTTTTTTCTTATTTATCACCCTCTCTTATTTGCCTTCTTTATTTGTATTTCAATAATTTTCTATATCATCTATTATTCATCTCCGCCCTTTTATCTCCTTTTCTATAACTACTCATTTGTAATTGGGTAAAATTTTAGTACAGTACATGTTTTCTTATTTTTACAAATTTCTCTTGAAGTTTCTAGAGTTATAAAGCCATTCATGATTTTTCAAGTATATTAACAAATGTATCAGGAATACATACATTGTCAACTTGCTAGCGGTAATAATTAATATATGTCAAAATGTTGACAAATTAAACAATCGTAATATAGTTTAATTAGAAAAATATAGTATTATAATGTCAAATATTCCTTTATCATGTATAATCTAGTTAATATATTGATAATCGTATTGCAATGCATAGTTCTATATATGCATATTGTTCTTGTGCAAAATATGTAGCCTAATTTGTTTCTTCCTTGTAAGTGTAGTGTGTTCTAGGAAAGGTACAAGGTCCATAGATAATGAAAGTTTGTGCAGTACAATGTCATGATATATTTATTAGTACATTTGGTAAAAAATGAATACTTTTGTAGTTTTCAAAACGACATGATTTTATTTGTTGAACTAACAAAAAGTCATATATTATTATGAAATTTACCCTTTTTACTTTGTAGGTGGGCCTCTCTTTCAAAGAAAATGTGTGGTGTAGACTCCATAAAGAGTTTTCTTTGATATCATAAATGATGTTACTCAAGTGCTCGTCTACGCATAGAAAAATGTCTTCTCTAAAAGGCATGACAACTAATCATTAGATTTAACATGGGAATTGAATAGTGACTTCAATCTTAGAGGGATGATCTAGATCCTATGCAGTGTCCTAATCAAATGATTGAAATGGATGGACTTGGGGTTGCAAAGACAATGGGAGAAAATGAATCATATGGACATTTCCTTTCATTTAAGTACCCATGTTTGTTGATGTATTAAATTAATAACCTACTTGCCCCATTAGAGAGTGAGAAAAGGGGCCATAAAATGCCTATGTTTTTCCATCAATTTTGTCATGACAGTTCAATACAACCCAACTTGGCTTAACTCTAAGAAATTTCAAATAGGCACAACAATCCATATTGGTTTATTGCATTTACATGGTGTTGTAAGAACCATGTGATTTTCATAGGTAGGCATCCTATTCTAATTTTTTATTAAATTAATTATGCATTTTAATAGTCATCACGAATTAAAATTTCAACAAAAGCCCAACACTTATCCATGTAAGAACCTCTTCAAATATAGTGAATATAGTTTGAAACAAACTCTTCTCATGAGATGTCACAACTAGTGTTTTTAAAGAATATAAATATTCTAAAATTAAAACTTTCTAGAGTGCATCCTTTTATTTTTAAATTGTCCTATATAATTAAGATAATAATATCAAGTGTTCAATTGCATATGGAAGGTTTCATTTAATAAAGCATGACTGGAATCAATGTGTATTTATGTATCTTTGAATTATATACAAAATAACCACTACTATTGACCATAATTTAACAGTCAACTAAAAAATTGTGAGATATAATGATTTCTTTTGTTCATATGAAACATATACCATCACACATAAGAACCGTACATGAAAAACTAGTACAGAAATGACATATAACGTTACATTTGATGTCGTCGGTTGGAAAGTAAAAACTGACGCCAATACGCTACGACGCCGGCTTAAAACGACAACTGACACCTATATGTGAAGGCCAGCCGATTTACAAAAGACATGGGTATCACTTTTCTTTTAACATTGGTTTGTTGACATAATAACTGACATCCAAAATCACCCGTGAAATACAACTTTTCAGGAAAAAGAATTTGCCTCGAATATATTTCGATTCGACGTCAGTATTAAAAACACTGACGGAAAATGTTCTCTGCCAAGACCCGCAAAAGTTTTTATCTACTAATTGGTCGTCGGTTTTTTCTCAAAGAATTGACAACGAAATATCCTTTGTGAGGTAAAATTCATTCCCTTATTTGGCGTCAATTTTCACAAAAAACCGACAGGTTGTGTGTTCGTGCGTTATCCCCGCAAACATTTTTATACAATAAAAAATTACAAATAGGTGTTGGTTTAGGTTTTGTAACTGATGTCTATTCCTTTAGGCATCAAATTATTTTATTAACCAATGCCGATAGTTAACTTAATACCACCCTCGCAAACCAGATCGACTCTTCCCCTATTTAATTCTTGATTCTCTAAGCAGACTGAAATAGGTCTGGTAACTTTTTCCACCACCTCCCCTTCTCTGCTCACTGGCCTCCTACTGTCGTGAGTAGCTTGAAGCTGCTCACCGCCTCTGCATGCTACAAGTCACCTCTACGATGAGCTTGATGCTACTCACCGCCGGAGCTGCTGCTGCTATCCAGTTGCTGCCAATCGCCGGCCATCACAACCTGCTCCTGTCACCGCCACCACCTACTCCAGGCGGAGTGAGGAGCCTTCCTCTAGCCGCCTTCAGCTTCTCCAGTCTCTGCCACTGGCCACCACATGCACCTCCTCTTATTCACCTCCAACTCCGACCACCTTCACCTCCAGCCTGACCACCTCCACCTCCGTCCGCCGCCACCACCATAGCCTGCTCGATCCACCAGTGCGGTGAGTGGTTAATCAG
The DNA here is from genome assembly GCA_963693085.1 of Alisma plantago-aquatica. NCBI lineage: Eukaryota > Viridiplantae > Streptophyta > Magnoliopsida > Alismatales > Alismataceae > Alisma > Alisma plantago-aquatica. The sequence goes on from OY856410.1 coordinate 377,759,150, forward strand.
TACTAGATTTGAACTTAGGGTTAATGATGTGACCATATAGTTGATAACTATTGATTAATTAGGGTTAATGATGCATTAATGAACTTAATTAATTAGATTTGCACTTAGTTTCTCTAAGATTGTGTAGTTGATTAATATTGATTAATCAAGGTTAATGATGCATGAATGGATTTAATTAATTGATATTGCTTTCTTTCTCTCTTGTTAGTTATTGATTTAACTTCATTCAATAATTGTTCCTCAAGCTTGTGTAGTTCATTAATAATGATTAATTAGTGTTAATGATGAATGAATGAACACAAAATGGAAGATTTAATTGAATTAATTGTCGTTACACAAAACCTAGGGTAGGAATGATGAAACGATGATGATGATATGATGATGGATGATGATTGATGATGGAAAAGAAAGTTCTGTGTTGGTTGGCCCCTACTGGAGATGATGACGATGATGACGACGACGACGACGACGACGATGATGATGATGATTGATGATGATGATGATGATGATGATTGATGATGATGATGCTGCTGATGATGATGATGACGACGACGACGATGATGATATGGCAGCTCAATTATACACAACATCCTAAATTTGTCATTGAGAACATATATACATAGCTCACCCTAAGGTCACCATAATCTCAGCATCCACCCATATAGTTTCTCTGTTTGGTACCTCTTACCTAGGACCTGGACCGTGATGGAGAACTTGTTGAAACTAACCATATCGTCAAGTACTAGCTCATAAAACTTAATTTGAGGTCTTCTTTCTCCCTCTTTAAAATTGGGGTTTTTAGTTCTGTAGGGATGTACACATGTCTACAATTATGTGGGACCTACATGGGCTTTTGAAGATTCCTCACCCATGCATGCCTAACAGTGATGTCACTGTTGGGGTCATTCCAAACCTTATCAGGGGGAGATGGGGCAGAAGTGTGGAAGGTTTGGAAAATATGGTGGTGGTAGTGATAGAATAGAATTTGATGAAACTACGACTGGGGCACGATATCCCACATGGTGGGGTATGATCCTAGAGAGGGATCAAAGCAGGCACTAGAGAGGAGAGCAATTACCAACAAAGTAAAATTAGGAAATATGATTTTAGTATAAAACATCATTACTTTGCTACTTTGTGTTAAATGTAAACATAATTCAATATAAATTTTCCATTATATCACAAATGTAGACATTTTTTTTAAAAAAGTATTTGTTGTGATCAAATATTAACTTCTAAGTCTGATTGTAACAATTGTGTCTAAATTGTAACTATTATATATAAAAATGACTAGTATGTTTGAAGTGTAACAATGGTGTCTAAATTGTAACTATTGGTTCTTATAAGTAACTATTGTATCACTCTATTAACTAATTTTTCTAAAAGCTAACTATTACATGATGAATATAAATTATAACATCTACCTTGCAAGTAGAAAGTATCCCGCACAAACTACAATACAAAATGAAATGCATACAATTCATCTATATGCTCTATGAATGCTCTTACATCTCCATTCATATTATTTGTTTTAGAATGATCATATTCTGTGAACATTGAGTTCTGTTGCTCCATTTTGTATGTGTAACATATTTTAGTTACTTATGCAAACTATGTTTCGGTATATAAAATTTAAATAGCAATTCAAAACTAACATTGAAGGGATTAATTAACTGACATTGAAGGGCACTTGTGTACTAGTACACTAATGTATGTTGCCTGATGAGTGACAAGTAAGCACCTAAATATAGCACAACCATAAAATTACCTTTATGTCCCACTTATATATAGAGATATTGTCACAATCATGGTTTCAATGAAAGTTTTAATTTATAAAAATAGGTGTGTTGTTAATTTTCATCTGTATATTGATAACATCATATTTTTTAATACAACTGAGGATACAATTTTTTTATGGTTGGTCTACAGACCCATTGTTTGACTATTTAGCAGGATGGAGCCCATAGTTCATTATAATTACAAGCTCTGCAAGTGTTCCTCTAAGAAATAGGTCGGCAACACCTACATAACCTACAATATCAAACACATATAACAATCCACATTCATACTTCATTCCATCATCATGCACATATGCACACATATCCATGCACAATTCATTGACACACATGTAATGATTCTTGCCCATTTGTACAAATGCAACTTTCATAATTTGCTAAGTAATTAAATAAGATGCTAACCTAAATTCTATGTTGCTAAGTAATTAAATAAGATGGATGTGATACATTGTTGTGAAAAGTTATGCTCTTGATGTGGAAGGGATCAATAGAGGTAGTTTTCATTAGTATCTCTTACATGGTGCCCTATTTTGACATATATGACATTTAACCTATCTCATGCAAATATGTAACCTATCTCATGCAAAATGGTTACATTTATAGTTGGCTAATGAAAACATCTTTAGTTGCTTGTTCCAAATATGTAAACGAAAAAAGTTATTTGTGATTTTCATGTAATCGAATGTTTGATTCAAGGATTTTTATGCTAAGTAATTTCAATGATGATGGTGATGATGCTAATTAATTTCAAAATGTATTGTATAATTGGTTTTTCAGTTTATTTCACCATGGTTTGGCCCTCTACCGCCATGTTTATTTCACTACGTACTACCGACTACACATTTATTTTTTAGTTTAGCAGATACAATGAATAACTTAGTGCAATGAATGCGAATTTGTATTTGATTGACTATATTTGCTTCGTTTGTAGTTAACTATGCAAAAACTATGTTACACATGCGTATGAAACAATTGTTTCTCTATCATGAACATGAAATAACCCATGTTGTTGTCTGTTGCTAGTTCTTTTTATATTACTTTTTCTCAACATTATTTTACTATGTTGTAGGCATAACATCTAGATCTTCAATAGTCACCATGGCATGGGCCTCTACCCCAATGTTACTATTCCCTGATGAAGAATAGTTGGACATCATCCTAGATGATTGCTCCTTAGCACAACTCACAATTCCTAAACATTGGTGTTATCTAAACGGAAGACGCTACAAGGCTGGTGAAGTGTACCTAAATTTCGGAAATTCAACATCTGTTATCGAGGTTAAGTATGATGATGTCGAAAATCTTGTATCCACATATAGTTGGTGAGAGTGGGTTAGGAAGATGCTATTGGGCCATAGTGACAAGCTTTTTCTTCATTCGATTGACCATTATACCATCAAGGTTTGGATAGCCAACATCAACAACGAGATGCCCAATCATCTCAAATGATTTGAGTACTCGACAGAGGATAGTGATGATGATGATGAGAACACACCTGATTTCCCTTTTATTCCTTTTGGCATCATTGATTTCCCTATCAACATTAGTTTAGATTCATCTAAAGACAATGATGAGCTCCGCGCCGCCTCAACATCAACAAAAAAACCAAGGAAGGCACAAGCAACAAATTTACTTTCCTGTCTTATTTTGTGTTTCCACTTTTTGTCTTAAAATCAAACTTCATAGCTATTTGTTTTGTTAAAACTATAGGGGAAGACCACCACAATGAAAAGGTCCTCACAATTGCTGATTCTGGACCATGTTGCTGTTGTTTAGGTTTTGTATCTAGTCTAGTTGTGTCTCTCTATTCCTAGTTATTTTACTTATGCACATTTTTAGGGGTACAACAACCCCCTTGTTTAGTTACTATTTTGAACTACAACACCGCTGCATGTTCATAACTATGTCATTTTCATTTTGTGTTTGTATTTTGAAAACAAACTAATCGCGACTTAAGTAAGTCTAAATTTTTATAATATTGAAGTTAATTTCTGTTGTGTAACCAAACATATTTGAATTAAAATCAGTTTGCAAAAAATAGGTATGCTGTTGTGGAAATTGATACCATACAATAGATATTATATAGTCTCATATGTATATGATGATGATGATGATGATGGAACTACAAGTTTCTACGTGTGTGATGAAATCATATGAATTAAATGTGCTTATACATGTGTGTGAATCACATGATCCATATTATAATATTGTCCATCTTGTTAATATTGCAGGTTTGTGGCCTGTTGTTGGCTGAAATCAAAGGATGATGTAAACCTGTAGTTCAGAACTAAACTGCAGGTTCTGCATCTTGCTGACCAGCCAAACAGCAGGCCTGCTGATAAGAAAAAACAATAAAACATAGGCGTCAGTTATTTTTAGAAAACCGACACCTATGGTCTAACCTGGGGCTAATTTTTTGTTTGGGTTGGGAAGTGGTGTCAGTTTTGGAACTAATAACCGACGCCTATGGTCCCACTACTGGCGCTTTTGATTTGGGTTGCAATCAAGAAGGCTTTGTGTTGTCAGTTATGTAACCAATGTTGAAGGCGTCTACTTTTAGTGTCACCCACTTGGGTGTTGCTTTGAAACCGACATCAAAAGGCTTATTAAACTGAAGCTAAAGGTGTTATATGTACTAGTGAAAAGAAACATAGGAAACATACTAAGGGATCATTTGATAGAAATTAAAGTCAACACACATAGTTGCAACCACATTTGTTTTTCAACTACATATGTTTTGTTCAATCAGGTTGAATCCATGGTGGGTGAACTAACTGCACATGCTTTTCGGGTCTTATAGATATGCTGGTAACTAAAATTGTATTGTTTTTTGGTGTGGTTCATTTTTTCACATGATGTTTTGGCAACCACTTGCCACACAATTACAACTTCCTGACGGGGAGTGTACAACATGTTCACCCTTTCCGACGTACCATGAAAGGACACTAGTTATGTCTTCCACTGGAATTGTACTTGTTGTAGTGTGAGACAACAAACTAAGACATATACAATGATGAGGGTGCTAGATTGATGGTACGAGCAACACTTTGAACTTCATTGAGTCATTGGTTCAAGAATAACAACCAGTGATGGCGGTGGATAGGCATATGTTTGGCTCCCATGGTTACATGGACAATTATTATTTATAGGCATGAAGTCCAACAAAGAAAATCCAATATGAGTGTAACTCCAACATGGTGGTGCTTTAGCTTCTCAATGAAGTTGAAGCCAACAATGAGGTGTCATTCATAGCCCCACTAGTCTAAGATGCTCCACTAATATGATGACGATGAGGTGTACATTGCCAAAAGGAGGAAGTACATGGTCAAAATGTTCTTGTCATTAATGGTATGACCTACATCATAGTAAACACATTTAAACGAAACAAAAAAATCAAATTTACCTCTAAATAAAAGAAAATGGAGCGATTCCAACTCATTGGAAATGATTTCTAAATTCACAATTCCTAATATGTGTTGGAATGACACCCAACACAGACAAGCCCTAAGTGCAAATTTAAACCACTACAAGACTAATTTGAGCACTACAATAATATCACATCATTGAATTTTAAATATCTCTACCACCTGAAAAGAGGACATTATAGACCAAAAAACCCTACAAACGAATTCCATATGTTAGCATAGAAACTTGTTAATAAATTATCATTGCACCAACCACATTTTTCGTGGGTCAAAAAGAATCGTGAAAGCTATAGAAAGTTATGAAAGATTATTTTTTGACAAAATTTTAAAGATTGAATGATAGACATCCAAAGCATTTTCATTTAAGCTATATTTAGTGAGGGACATTTTTTGTTTTTTGGAGCATATCGTAACTTGCATGAAAATTAAACATTTTAATAATGTGAATGCCCTATAATTTGAATCATCAATAAAATTAGAAGATACATAGAGTAGTGAAATGATAGAAAACATTAAACATGCAGTTAACTAGTAGAAGGGAATCAACGAAACGAAACACCCAGTAGAAATATAGATGTTAATCTAGATGGTGAAAAGAAAATCTTGCAAGTATTAAATGCAATATTGAAGCATTATGTAACTCCAACAAAAGTTTTTCTTTATTAATTGTCAATATGGTTCTAACTTGTATAATAATAGAGATATTGATAAGACTTTTAAGATAATGTGAACATGTTTCATGCAGATCATGAAAAGCCATGTGTTTTGGATAATCGGGAAATCAGTGTTCATGTATCATTGTATTTGCATGCCAACCATTAGTAAATTAATATACATATGCACTTTTCATTAATCAAACTTGCACATTGATGGAGGTCCTTATACAACCACCTTCGATTAACTATGATAAGAAAAATTATTATCCTCACACCAATGACATTTAGATAAGGTTGAAGCCAACATGGGTGTCACATGAATCAAACCAAAAGTACATGCTATTCAAAATAGAAAACGGTGTTGGTGATCTTTGAACAACAAAAATTGATTCTTGACTCATAAGCTGGAAGTGGTGTTAGCCAAAAGAATGTTGGTCTTTCTTCCTAAACAAAATGAAAGGAATATCATTCAAAAGAGGGATACAAATGTGGGTTATAGGGCTAATTAGGTAGTATTTGTATGCATGTACCAATAGGTAAAGTGTGAAATAGGAATCCCTAACAAGATGTACCCATTAGTGTGATTCTCATTAAATCAGACCCACTTGAATCATTCCATTTGTGTTTAATCAATCTAGTTCATCCATGTATCCATTATATAGGTGATGCGTCCTAGGGAACCGGATGGTATGCAAAATGCTAGTTAGCATACTCTCAATATATGGATCCGTAAGTAGATGGAGTCTAAATATAGTATATATGGGTAAAATAAAGGGTTGAATCTATTTGATGGAGTGGACCAGAGAGCTGGTTTATTTTTCAAGGTTCCTAGAGTGGATATTAGGGTTTTAATGTTTTAAATTGGTTTCTATGACATACCCAACTCTAGGTATCCAGTCTAATCTTCCCTTACCTTGTGTCTTGTTAATAGTGTTGGGATTAATATCCTTTGTACTTGACTAAGAGTATTCTAAGATGTTTAGAAATATAGAAACAAAGTAGTATAACTAATCATCATCCTATTTAAGGCTTAAGTATAAGTAATTAGGGTAATATTACAACTAGGGGTCTGCTCTAAATTTTAGTTTAAAATTGTTTGTCTATAGTTTTCCTATAATTATATGAGATAAAGGAGGTGTAAAAATATTTTAAATATAAAAAGCAAGACAAAAATACAGTAGAAGATTGTTTAACCTTTAAATCATGGTTTCTATATGTGCAAGACCGTAAAAAATGGAAACTTGAGTAAGTTTGATGAAATATGGACAAGGTTTTAAGGAAAATGGTTAATAATATGTAATCCCTAAATAATACTAATTTCCAAAAGTGGCAACCAACTAATATTATATTAATGTTTATTTCAATAATATTAAAATCCCTAATAAACTAGATGACTTGATGTATCATCTCAAAATAAGAAACATATGTTCAGATTGGATTCTACACATCATAATTAGGACATGTAAAATTTTCAAAAATTTATCATTTATATATTGTTCTTAATATTTGACTACACAATGTATAGTCCATATTCACAAGAGGTCTAAATTGAAATTGACCCATTCAATGTGTAATATTATGGCCAAACAAACATTTTATGAGTTTATTATAATAATAATTGGCCTTGTTCAAAATGTGAGCCCCTAATTCATTTTAGATAAGCCTAGGTGACTTAATTCATGTTTATTCCAAAAAGAAAAGGTTAAATATTCATGGCTCTCAAATCAAGAAACTAACTAGATTTTAGATTATGCGCCCTCTGTTCACCTAGCATACAAAGTTTCAACAAATTTTGATTATTCTTTTTGCCTCAATTTAAATCAGAGAAAAAACCTCAAAAAACATTCGATAATGTAAACCTAATTACACTAGAACCTAGGTATGTATCAATCTATCGGTCACGTCCTTTTTTCACTAAATCCACTTCTGAGCCAGACTCCTGGTCATGGACCCAAGTAGGTTCGCGACTCTGAGAGTTGTCTTCCTCGCCCGTCGGAGTCCTTTCAGGATTGTGTAGATGTGTGAGCCTCCCCAATCTCTCCCTCTCCCCCATCTATGCAATCTCAATTATAGAAGAACCAAGATATCTTTCTCATAGAATTTCAAACACCAAAGATGCAAAATTATGTGGGACTTAATGCCCTAAAAAGGTCAACTTATATTTCTTCAAACTCATTAGCACTCCCAATTTTAGTCTGTGGAAGACCTCCAAACTCCTAAAAAGGTCCATCTATATAAAGGGACCATCTGAAAATGATCAAAAAACATATATAAAATTGATACTATTGTCATATATCGGCTCCCCTTCAACATAACCACAAACTACTTTGTTGTTTCTTGTCCACATTGATCGCCGAGGTCTCTCTAACCATTGTGAATACATGGGGAGCTACTGCATGATCCCGAAAGACTCCAAGGACCTCTTCTAGTGTTCAACTCCTCCTAGTTTTGTAGGTACCTTCAATTCCCCATCATCACTCATTTATAAGTTTACCATGTTAAGTCCCATTTTCTATCCTCCCTCCTTAAGTTTCTTGGCTTTGTTCACCTTTGTCAAGGTGCCCCACATCCAACCAGAGTCCAAGATTCCTCACGAGTAGGTTGGTTCCCATTTTCCACATCTCGCAACCACTTATTTGTGTCATGACCTCTATTTGAACATATAGATGCCAATCATTAAAGGAAAACCCTAAACCTAACCCATGAGCATATATCTCCCACTCAGGCTGAGTATAATTATAAGCATTAAATTACGTATATTAAACTTAAAAGAGACTTGCAAATATTACTAAGTATACCAAATTTTCTAGAATTTAGAAAATCCATTTTATGAAAATAATCTAATAAATCAGATAAGGTATTCACTTAGTCTAATTCCAACTTTAAAGCAACTTTAACGAAATGCCTATAAATATAGCCGTAATTGTCAATCACTTCATAATGACAATCCTATTGTAGGAGTAACAAATTAAGATCTGAACAATTAGAATCAAGACATAATAATAACATCATCTCAGTGACACCCCACTAGATGAACTAGGAATACATCCTAAAATCCTAACGTTGAAATACACATAAGGCATGCCTACCAAAAAAAACTATTCAAATGATAAATAAGTTGTCATATTCAAAGTGGATATTAAATCTCAGCATCAACTAGTAATCAACATTTGACATCATATTCCAGGCCAAACATATAAAAATATGGGAAAATATTATCTCAATAAAATAAATTAAATTCCACTGCATAAAAATATTCAACAATAGTAGATTTATCATGTAGAAACAAAAGGAAAACAACAAACATTCCATATTCTACATGGATCATCATCTCTTATTCACTTGCCGTGAAAATATTTGGCTTGTACCTCACCAAGTAGAAGTCACCACGCCTAATTATCATTTCAATGACTCACCATCACTATTATAGGGTTTAGAAAACCACCCTAAGATATAAAAAATAGACCCTGGTTCACTATAGGGTGGCATAAAGGGGTTGAATCCTCATCTGAGGTATACAAGATAGGAATCAACACACCAGTCATGCACTTTTACGGCGCCAAAAAATTCACTAGGGGTGAAAATCCTAGATTTTACCTTAAATGAAGTACACTAATCACCACCCACAAGAGGATGGGTCTTATTTCAATATAGTTAAGGATCAGACCCAAAGGACAATGTTATTAAGAATTGGTTGATTGATTTAATCTAATAGAAATAGTATGTAACACAAAATATGGATTTGGTTGATTATAATTAATGTGTAGGAATAAAATGTTGAAGTGAAATATAATATTATTGGATGGATAATTACACTAGTGTGACTAAGTTTCACCACCACTAGCAACGTGTGCTCTCTTAATGCATCAAAAACACACATAAACAATATCATGGAGGCCATGTAAATCCCCCTTTCAATGTTAGGATTAAAACTGGACATACATCACTCTGGGCTTGCAACTGTATTACCTAGAGATCCTATATCATATCACCCTAGAAAAAACCTATCAGAGTTCTCATCAGGGGTTTAACAAGAACCAATCAATATCTTAGATCTTGGATTCAAAGTTGTCTACACTCAAGATCATGATAAACATATAAACCTACTGGCCAAGCATGTATACAAGCATAAAATGATTGATCCAACATGTAATAAGGTTTGCACTAGCCTAGATACAGTAAAATAATAAAAGTAAATAGTGAGGCTACTCACCACACCCTAGTATAAGAAACTACTTGTAACTCATAGCAATATCAGAAGAAACAACAAGGAAAACCAAGGAATTTGTCGGTATCTTAGCATATAGAAGTGTTGTAGAAGTAGAGTCCACCCAGAATTGTCGTCGGGTAACCCTTCTTCTTCATTGTCCTCCTTTCTTGGATCTGGTCTATGGAAGAGAAAGAGTAGGCGAATGGATGGTGTGTAGGTGTCATGGACTTTCTTCCTTTGAGGATAGGAGACCGAGCCTTGGTGGAGTGGTGGCTTTCAATTGATGTGGTCATCAACTAATGGAAGCCACCAGTAGAGATCGTCTTTTGATGGCTTGGTTATGAATCAGGAATCTCGGCAGCTGGAGAAGAGATGCCCCCTTTCAGAGGTTGATGGCTTGTATTTATAGGTGGACAATAGGGTTTGGAACCTCCCAATCACCTTGAAAATTAATTCTTGGTGGGTATGGATTTGAAGAGGCGGTGGTGGGAGGTAGACAAAGGGACCCCCATCATTCTACACTCCCATCAGCATATGAATAGGAAAAAAGACCATTTGTAGGGACATGAAGGACCACCTTTGGAAGGTTGAATAGGTGGTCCATCGAAAGTTGAGGAGACAAAGTGACCATTGGGTGCTAAGTGTGCTGGTGATCCATTGGTAGGTGAATGCACAATGATACCTTTGGCAGGCGAGCAGCCAGTATGACACCCCCATCAGAAGGTAAAGCTAGAGTAACTTTAGCAATTATGTGCAAGAGAACCATAAGAAGAGGATGCTAGATCAACCATCTGAAGATGGGTCAGGATGACCATCAGAAGATGATTTTTTTCAGCCATCTGAAGGAAAACTATGGACAACCATCAGATGTCAGCCTATGGCTGACTAGAGCATCCAAATTGATGGTTGGATAGACTAATGCAAACCCACCCACATGGTCTATTGTCATGAGATCAATGGCTTGCATAGATGGATCATCAATTTAAGGAATGAAAATAGATGGAAGGGAAGATAAATCAAAATCATTGCAATGGATGAAATAATGCACAACAATGGTTGCAATCAAGTGATGGAGGAACAAATCATCGAAAATATGGTCAATTTCATCAAAAGTTTCTTGGTCCCAGTAGTCAGTTAGAGAGACCACCTCCTGCTACACTCCTACCATTCCATGAAGATCAAGCCTACATGGAAATAAGGAATTTGAATGAAAACCCTTTAATAATCCTAAAACATAGAAAACCTAAATGCCAGCTAGTTCTAGAGTAACATGATGAAAATGAATGCAAAACTAAATGAGAAATGTGGTTAAAAGTAGGATGAAAATGCACTGATCAATATGTTACATACTTTTCATTAAATAGATTCAATTCCTCATACACATAAACTTTTGCAACAAAGTATTTAGCACTAGAATCACACTATACATTCACTCCTATATCCTAAGGCCAAACCATTAATGTATCACTCCATAATATAGACATTCTGCATGTAATATCCTCAATTTTGTTAAAAAAATCGAATGATAAACATACAAAGCATGATTTGATAAATCATTTTTTCTCTAGTGGTACTATTGGTGGAATAATAATGTTATTTACCTTTGTAGTCTGCGTGCAACCCATGTATATAAAGGCCCAATAGACTTTGCTTTGCAAATATTCCTATGGCAAAAGGTAAAGAAATGAAAGGAACTTCATGTGTTTTTTGGTTTGGAATAATCCATTCATAGATATTGGATAAAGAAAGAAAGGAAAATCCAATAATAAAGGGATTTTTAAAAAGTAATGGACAATTGGTATGTTAAATACAAAATTCAGTGAAAATTTCTAGAAAAGAGAGTTTTTGGGCATAAATAAAGAATAGGCAACTTGGTTAATTATTAGACAAAAAATATTGAATAATTTGCAAGTTGTCAAAGAAAATAACTTATGTGATGTTTTGAATAATTAAAAGAGTATTTATCTAGCCATAAGTGGCAACACAATATTTGATGCATCAAACAAGAATATCTTAGCCTGACCTTTTTTTTTAGAAGGTAAAGTATTACTATATCACCAAAAAGGAAGTATAGAGGGAAAAGCGCCATCATATACTATACAAGTGGGCTATACTACAAAATCCCATTGATCCATGATCAAACTACTAACCCCTCTCACCATCTTAGGACGTGCTTTAAACACCATCCTAAGATGTGCAACATACGTATCAAAAAATACAAGAGTATCCATATTGCCCTTCCCATGTAACCTATTGTTTCATTCTTTCAAAATTATAGATTAGAGCATCGTTAAGCATACTCCCATAAACGCTCTCATACCCTGGATGAATTATGTGTACTCTAGCATCACCAAGATGCTCTCAAATAGAGAAGACAAAGGTGAGCCACCCCACCCCATCTTCAACCAACAATGACACCACAAAGACTTGGTATAGCTGCACTAAAAAACAAATGATTATGCAAATCATCCTCTGTCTTGCAAAGCCAACAGATAGGGTTAGTGTTTAAACCCCAACTGCTCAGCCTATCAACCGTCAGAACTCAACCCATAATACCCTTGTAAATGCAACAACTCCATCTCTAGATGAACCCTTGATTCCATAACAAATAAAACCACAGTACAATAGGTGTATGAGAGTCAGCCATTACCTAAGGTTTGGAATAAGCATCCCCAAGTACCCAACCATCCGAAATGAGGGAATAATCAGTATTAACCAATGTCCAGACCCTGCACATAGCATGCCAAGCTCTTGAAGCATTCAACTGTTTAGAAAATTGTAGTGTGTTGCCATACCATTCTCGCATCCATCTGGACTATAACAAGTCACCACTAATGAAAGCAACAACTCACTTAGCCCCTAATGAAAGGATTAGTTAGGTTGAGACTCCCCTCCTCAAACTTCCTCACAATAGTAGACCAACTAACATCATATCCCTTGACTCTCCACACAAAAGTAGCCATAATGCTACACATCTTGTCAAGGACAAAGAGTGGTAGTTTAGCTTGTTAGCCATAATGCCCTCCATAATAGATCTGACCAACACTAGCCTACCTACCATAGACATGTTGATCCCTATCCACTGAAAGACCCTTTCCCTGAGTGCATCGATACATATCTCAAAGTCCTTACCCTTGGCTTTTCCTCCACATAGAGGGATGCCATGGTATTTCATGGGAAGCATACCTTCCGGTAGACCCACAACTTCTTTCAGTATGCCTCTCCTGGTCTCACATGATCTAGAGAAGAAGACTCTAGATTTTATATAACTGAGATAAAGGCCTATACAATCACCAAACCTCTTCATTAGCCTACGAAATCCTCAAAGAGTTCTATTGTTCCCATAAGATAGAAGAGTACGTCATCAACAAATATCATGTGAGTCATAACCCTACAATCTCCTTGTCTAAAAGTCAAGATATGTTTCCTTTCCTATGCATTATCCACCATACAAGTCAAAGAATCCATGACCAGAGTGAACAATGGAGGAGTAGTGGGTCACCCTGCCTTAACCCATCAGATGCTTTGAACAAGACATAATGAAATCCATTAACCAAGACCGAGAATGAAGTCATAGTCATGCATTCTTCCATGATCATGATCCACCTATTGCTGAAACCCATGGCTCTCATCACACATAATAGGGACTCCCATCTGACATTGTCATAGGCTTTAGCCAAGTCAAATTTGATGCACACCTTCCTTGATCTATTTTTAACTCCAAAGTCAAGAATAAATTTAGTAGCAAGTAGAGCACTATTCGCAATGCTCCTCCCTTTAATGAAAGTCATCTGGTTAGGCAAAATGATCTCTGGTAGAACTTTTTTGAGTCTATTGGCAAGTAACTTTGCTATAATTTTGCACACCACTGGGTAGCAAATGATGGGTCTAAGATCCCACATAGACTCAACTACAGATTTCTTTGGTATTAGTCTAATGAAGGGGTGATTGGTTCTCCTCAGCATTTTTCCCCTAACAAGGAACCACCTCATTGCTCTATAAATGTCCTCTTTAATCAAAGACCACATAGCTTGGAAGAATTGAGCATTGAATCCATATAGGCTTGGGTCCTTTAATGCCCCAATGCCAAACAATTCTATTTTAATTTCATCTTCAGTTGCAGGCCAGGTAAGCATGCTATTCATAACTGCAATTACTCTAGTAGAAGGCATTAAGCACCCTAATGTAATGGATGTACCCCCTTTATTGTAAAGTTTGTTGAAGTAATCAACGGCCTTAGCCCCCACTTCCTTAGGTGAGTTAGCACTCGATCCATCTCCCTTCAAAATCATATTGATAACATCTCCCATATGATTCCTCTTCACCACAACATGATAGATCTTTGTATTTCTATCACCGTCCAGTATCCATTTGAGCCTACTCCTCTACCAACAGCACAACTCCTCTACCTTCTTCAACTAAAGGAGTCTTGTAGCCTATTCCATCTCATCATGAATATCCATCTTGTCCAATAGATGTGTTCTCATCATCTCATCCGCCTTATCATGTGCCTTCTTAGCATCCCCCCACCAATGTATTTAAGTTAGACAACCCTTTAGCCTAAGATTTGAAAGTTGTTTTAGTTTTGGATAGTTTCTCCATCAAAACAAACAAGGAGTTCCACTCCACACTTGCCTCCCATGCCTTCTTTATAGTGAGCATACAACTAGTCCACTCCATCCATCCATTAGAGAATCTAAAGGGTTTACCCTTTTGATCCTCCAAGGTAAGGGGCACCAACAACCATTCATGATCGCTGTTTGGAAGGCTACCAAGTTTCACCATGGAGTTTGGGAATAGGTCCAACCAAGCCTCATTAACCACAGATTTGTCGAGATGAGAAGAAATACACCTATGAACTTCCCTTTTGTTTTGCCACATGATAATACCACCACTCATATTCAGTTTGATCAGAATAGCAACGTCTATGGCTTCGTTGAAGTGACCCAGGAAAGAGTTGGGCACTAGAAGGCCATCTTTCTTCTCTCTAGCCTTCCTAATATGATTTATATCACCCACAAAGATCTGGGGTAACTCCCTTTGATTGGCCACTGCCACAACCTTCCACAACCTTCTACGACACATCTCGAAATTGTGTCCATACACAGCAGAAACCACAATATGTAGCCCTCCCTGGTTTATACAGCTAGCAGTCATCAACTAATCCATCATGAAGATCACTTGTACATCCCAGATGTGAGGGTTCCAACCCAAGGGAATATAGCCTCCTTCTATCTACTCAAGATTGGAAGCACATTCCCATCCACCAGGGAATAGCCTTGGCCTGACTTTTGGTATACTTGACAATAATAATAAAAAGAAGAGAATTATGTATTTTGAGAGAAAAATGGATTTCTATGTGGAGTGAGTAATTAATATAAAGATATACAAAATAAGAAAATTTCATCTATAAAACTGATTGCAATAAATCTAAAAATATATTATTTTGAAGTTGGGAAAGTTATTAGTGAGTTTCCCTTAAAATTTCATGGAGGAAGGAGTTTCCTAGTGGTCTATAGAGAGGTCTGAAGAGATAGGGACTTGATTTCAATTACTACATGTGAATCCTAATTTGGAAATTAATTAAATGATCACCAAATATAAAAAGGGATAACCCACGTCTCCTTAATATGTCATGTGGGTTGTGGTCATTGGATTTGGATCTAAGAATGCCAAAAGCATCTTCCACCCTAAGTCAGTCTGAGGAGGGGGCATGCTCACACAACAAAAACCCAATGATACGGTCCCTTCTCGGACCCCTTCGAAACCAAAGAATCAGCTCGTTAAGTTTGTGAAATGAGAGAGAACTCAACAAACCCTTTTATCACTATAAACACGATGAATCTCAGACTTTTCCATCATCTAAAAGAAGTCAGAAATCTTTGGGAACAATTCATGCACTCTTGGTACTGGAAGCTTTAAACTGACATGGAATTTCCCCACTAGATCAGAGAAGACACGTGATAAGATCAATAACCATGTACAACGAAACACTAAAGAAATCCCTTGATATGTTTCTTGGGTACCATGAACGACTTCGATGAGTCCCTAGGATGGGTCATGAATATCGACCCCACAGGAAGGTGTGATGCCTGGGCCAGTACCATCGACCATAGCCGTGACTTCACATCCTCACCCGAGGAAGATGGGGGCAAGTCACACTACTTCTCATAGGCCGAGGTTCCCTATTCTAGACTAGAGATGGGTTGGTAGAGCACCCCAACCCTAACCACCGAAGAAGGAGAAGAAGGTCCTTTTGAGTTTGTATGAAGGACGTAGAGGATATGGGGATATTTCTTGGACATCTCAAGAAGTGGAGGTGGGGGTCAACTACTCAGTTGATCGGACGATGACATTGGTTTGTCAGACATGGAGGACAAAAGGAGGAAGAAGAGGGTTAGTACCAATACATGAAACAACCCACATGTGTGTGAACAATCCAATTCACAAGCACATGAATAGTTTGACCCTTTCAGCCTATCAAATACCAACTTGCGTGGGACTTTGGATCTGGTTTGGCATTGTGCCATTGGCCGAACATAACCGATTTGTCCATCGAGGATGATGTATGTAGTGCAAACAAAGTACTGATTTGTCAACCCCTGATTGACTCAAATAAGGTTAGATTACAAAATTCATAAATAATTATTGGTAACAAGAAAAATAGTGAAATTATATATTAATTTATCAGGAAAATAGGAGGAACACAAATGGAATATCAGTGGGACTGAAATCTGATTTTAATTCTAAAAATAGTGCCAATAGGTGTTGAAGTGGCGAGTAAAGCATAAAAACTCTAGTTTTGAGTAATAAACATGTTGACACCTTAAAAACCCTTCTTTTATACTATTATCTAACATTTTTAATAACGATGAGTAATTTGGATTTCTAATGTGAATAATTATGCATATGAAAAATTAGGGATCAAAGATCATGATTTGCTATGTTATCAATGCACATAGTCTGCTAAAAGGGTTCATGATGTTATAATACATTATATTCAATAATCATGATTACAACTAATATGAACTAGGGTTCTTGAGTCATTAGATCACTAAATATGGGAATTAGGATATACAATTATAACCCTAATGATAACTCAATAACAAGGAACCCTAAATTTTAGAATAGTACAAAGTAGGGTTTAATGTGAATAATGTGATGGTGACACTTTAGGATTTATATATATGTAGGTTAAAGTTGATTTCTTGGTTTGCTTGATTTATTAGATAGTATGATTGAAGTATTATTGTGTAATTGGCATGTATCACCATTGAGGTACCTCGTTACACTTATGACTCATCGTGTTAGTTTATCGATGTTTGCTGAGTGTTTCTCAAATATTAAACAACTAATCTTTTGGATGTTTAATACATTATGTTCAATTATTATGCCATTATGAGTATTACATAAAGATGAGGTTAAGTGAAGAAAATACCAGTTCATATTTGGAAGTAATTTATTGAATATATGTTATTACAATACTTGCACACTTTTGTATGCACCCCACATATAAAGTGTATTTTATATGCTGATCTGTGCTTTTTTTTCATAATTTTTAGGTACATGCTAGATAAGATGAGATCAAGATATGAAGGACAGATGAAATTACTTGAAGACATCAAAGTTAACTTGTAAGGAGGATTATATAGGTACTTCTTCACATATAGTTCTCATATGTACAGTTCTGATGATAAAAATTCATGTAACTCCTTAGAGGAGCATTCTATAAACAATATTTGATTCAATGGAAATTATTTGCTATTATTTATTCTTTGGTTAAATATGTATCCTTGAGAATTTTAGGTAATGGCTTTCAACATTAAGACCTTCCTTAATTAGGGGTTTTTGAAAAATGAGGTCGTTACATTTGGTATCAGAGCCCCAAAATTTCCAAATAATATTTACTAGTTTATAATTTCAAGTAATGTGTAGCAATACAAGGAAACTTATTAAGGCATGACTTGATGGTAATTGTTATAAAATGGATCATGGTTTTCAGAGTTGGAAATATTTTCTTCCGCACCATTAAGTTGGTTTACGAGGACTGCCTTGGCCAGTGTGATACCGGCCTGGCCATAACCTAGGATTTGTCTAAAGTAATGTTTCCTCTAAGTCATTTCACCTCTTATTTCATCCACTTCTAATCCTCTTGCTTAATTTAAAAAAGATACTTTCCTCCTCATCTCAAGTTAGGATTTTTGAGAGGAAGGAGTAAGGCATCCCCCACCAATTAATGCACATGTAAAGTGGAAATAATAATATACATGTAATGTGGAAATAATAATGTACATGTCATTTGGGAAATAATGATAAAGGAAAAGATGTATGGGTTCTTCCTTATGAAGTAACCATATATGTAATTAGGGTTGGACTAGAAAGACCCTTGGCGAGTCAAGGGAATTATAAGACCCTATGATGCAGGGTGTAGATTGTGTAATCTGTAAACCTAACCCAAAACCTTAATCCTGGGAAATGGTAGTAGAATGGGTTAATGGTAACCCTACCCATATAATTCTAATTAGGGTAAGAGAAATGAGGAAATATAAATAATTCTATGTCACCCACTCTTCCATGCATGAATGTGGAGAAATTTATGCATGATGTATGTGAAAGGTTTTGAATATACATCAGAAACATAAGTAACCATTGATTATACATGAAAATGAAAATGTGAAAATAACTTGCTCATCACCTTGATGCTATATTTGGAGGGATGGAGGAATAAAGAATACCACTGGTGAGTCGATATGCTTCCCCATCGAGTGGTTTTGTTATTAAAAGTACCCCTAGTGAGTGAGTATACAATCAAAACTATCCACCTAGAGTGGTTATGTTATTCAAATTACCTTTAGAGAATAAGCATGATACCCACAGTTAGTGGGTATGCTACCCCCAATGTGTGTGTAAGCTATTGATGATTACCCCCAATGAGTGGGTAGATGATTAAAACACTCCCAGAGAGTGAGTATTGAAATTATAGAAAGTGATTTACTCCCAGTGAGTGGGTAGATCATTAAAATACTCCCAACAAGTGAGTGTTGATAGTATGGATACCCCCAGTGTATGAGTTTACCATAAATAATGGGCAAATATAGGTTGATAAGTTATAATAATATATAAACATATGTGTATGGTAGAAAATATGAAACCCTTCATTCAACTTTTAGGATTAGTGTGTCGACCTTGGGTGGGTGAACCTGTTAGTCAGAAAAGGGCCTAAGGAGGAGGAAAAACCTAAACTTGTGGGGTTGGGTTGTGGCTAGAGAGCCTAACTTCCTCATATGAGCCAAGAAGATGTAGGGAAATATGAAACCAGACAGGAAGCCGAAACAAAACTTTTACTGACATATTTTCCATTAACCAATGGATCACGTCAATAACTATGCAATGGAAAGAATGATTTCATGAAGATATACCTAGTCTAGGAGAAAGTCTAGCATCAATCCTCATCGATGTAGATGCTCACTCTATCTCGGACAGTGTCTGTGCAACTCCTAGTTGAAATAGGACTCATCTGACTGCTCCTCCACGGACAGAAGACTCAAACATCATCGTCGACAACAACTCCTCTCTTCCTGATCTACTGGTTGATGATGTCCTCCTCAGTGATGGGAAAAGGTCACCTCACCTCTAGAGAAGTCCACACGGACCAAGAAAAACTCCTCTAGTCCTACTAGAATGGACAAGAAGGAGTTTCCCCTCCCATTGGTGTACTAGTCACCATCTAACACTCCCACAACAATGATCCTCAGTTGTTTCTCTCCTATAGCAATCCCTCCCCTGTTGGGTAGGACTTTCTTGGGCTCTCTTGGTTACCAAAACTAGAGAGGATAAAAATTGTCAGAGCAACTGATTCTCAATTGTCTGTGTTGTGCTTGGGGAAGCCCCCAATACCCCTCTATTTATAGGTAGGGTTAGGGCCAGGGTTCCAGTATGTGCAGGGGTGGAAGGGACCAAAAGATCTCAAATTATTGCAAAAATTATGAAAACATTGCATCTTGCGACATCCAAAATGTCCATATGGAAAACCTAGATGGCCATATCACACTGTAAAGTGGTCATTTTGCATTTTCCTAGTTTTGTACATATGTTGACAATTCAATTCCAATTAGTGCACGTCATGACATCAACACTAATTCTTGAGGCAATCTAATTACACCCAAAGATGACCGTCTGGTGCATGCGAGATGGGCATCTCACACCACCTACGACGGTCATCTCCCATAAGGGATACAAGAATCTCATAGGGTGGGTCAGGCAAAATTTCAGTTAATGGACAATACAATTAGCCTGACACTCTAAATGGTTGTCTCAACACTTGAACTGATCATTTGGCAGTCTAGTCAACTAATTTTTTGTGTGAATTGAATACCTAAACACTTTAGTAATCAATCCAATCATCATTCAACATCAAACTCCTCTTATAGATGAGTTCCTATGTGTGTGACCCTATAGGTCCTATATTATGTTGGCAGTGAATGTCCACAACAACTTATGACATCACAAGCAATGATCGATGCCTAGTCATCAATCATTGCTACCCAACTAAATGGGAAATTGGAGAATAACTTCAACCTACAATCTGTGTATGGTGTTATAGTATTTGTATATTTCCTTTGTCATTGATATCCAAATTGAACTAGATGCATGGAACAATCATCCTCATCATTATTCAATCTTGTTTCCAGAACCAGAGCAGACGATCTGAGATAAATGTAGGCTCAATATCACATATTGAGTTACATGTGTGTGACCTCACCTTTCTCAGTCTCACTAATCAAGAGTCCTTGGATATCATACTCCCTAAGGAGAGAAAAATCCCATCTCTACAACTCATAGTTAGTTCCCATGCGTAACAATCACCCAATCGTCACCTTTATAACGATCCGTGTTTCAGGATTGCATTTGGTGAGGTTAAAGGATATGTAATGACATGTGATGAGTGTAGTGATTTTAGGTCTAAGAACTACAAATACCACCATCACTATAAGACGTGATTTTGACTTACATAGTTAAGGTTTCTATGTGTCACTCTTATGGTGGGTCTGTCAAATACACTATTCTCTAACATGTATTTGTGTGCATGGATTGATATCGCCATATCATGACTAATGAGGTTCTGTCATCAACCAACTCACACTCCGATCTTAAGTGTTATTGTTGTCTATTTACCTTCCACAATAACAAATAATCAGGGACATAAAAAGAATGCATATACTCTTAAAATTTGTATGATCTTATTGTTCAAGTCCTCAACCTGAAGACATATGTCATTGAGTAATATCATTCTCTAGGCATATATTATGTTTTTTCATTATCTCAAAACTGAAAAAATTGAATAACTTGGAAGCTTTCCTTTATTAATAATAAAATTATATACAAGTTATGCCATTACAATCATCATATGATTGGCTCTCTAGGCATACATACCAATAGAATACTACTTGCACTTAGAGCCAATCACACACGAAGCATATTCCAAGTGACCTTACATGACCATCATGCTTCTTCTGTGAAAGTGTCTTTTTCAAGGGATCGACAATGGTGCTCTCGGTTGGTACTCTATAGATCTTTACATCTCCTCACTGTACGATCTATCGTATGAGATGATACCACCTTTGTATATGATTTCTGATGTGATTGGGGTTCCTTAACTTGTGTAATAGCTCCATTGTTGTCACAATATAGCTCGATTGCATCACTGATGCTTGGAACGACCCCATGTTTAGAAATGAACTTCTTGATCCATATAACATCCTTTGTTGTATTCTATGCAACAATATACTTGATCTCTATTGTAGAATCTACAACTCTCTATTTCTTGGAACTCTTCCATCTTACAACTCTGTTGTTTAGGCAAAACAAAAATCTAGATTGTGATGTATAATCATCTTTGTCAGTCTAGAAGCTTGCACCGGTGTAACCTTTTACTACCAACTCTTCCTCTCCATCGTAGACCAAGAATTCATGCTTAGTCCTTCTCAAGTACTTGAGTATGTTCTTCATGACTACCTAGTGAGAATCGTGTGGATATGACTAATATCTACTCATCATGCTTAGGGTATACAATATGTCTAGACTGGTGCACAACATCACATACATGATGGATCCAATTGTTGATGCATATGGAATCATACTCATGCACTCCATTTCTTGACAAGAATGGGGGCATTGTACTTTAGAGATGGTAACTCCATGTAGCATGGGAAGGTTTCCTCTCTTAGAGTTCTCCATGCTAAACCACTTCAACACTTTGTCAGTGTATGTGGTTTGACTTAGTCCAAGAAGCCTTCTTGATCTATCTCTATAGATCTCTATCGCCAAGAAGTAGGATGCTTCTCCCAAGTCTTTCATAGAGAATGTTTTTCGAGCCATGTCTTTACCTTTTGTAAAGTAAGGATATCATTCCCCATTAATAGTATGTCATCTACATACAATATGAGGAATACTACCATGTTCCCACTAACCTTCTTGTATACATAAGGTTCATCTTCATTTTGAACAAAGCCAAACTCCTTGACCGTCTCATCAAAATGGAGATTCCAACTCTGAGATGTTTGCTTCAATTCATAGATTCATCTTTTATATCTTACGTACTTCATTTGAAACTTTGGATTTATAAACCCTCAGGTTGTCTCATATACACATCCTCAACAAGATTCCTATAAAGGAATGTGGTTTTAACATCCATTTTCCAAATCTCATAGTCATAATAAGCTACAATAGCAAGCATGAGCTTGATGGACTTAACCATAGACCACTTGAGAAAAGGTTTCATCATTGTCAAAACCTTGAACTTGTTTGCAACCCTCTGCGACCAATCTATCCTTATAGGTTTGAAATTCTTCATCCATGTCTGTCTTCTTGTTGAAGATCCATTTGCACCCTATGGGTTTTACCCCTTCAGGTGGATCCACCAAAGTCCATATTTTGTTGGTATATATGGATTCTATCTCAGATCTCATGGTCTCAAGCCATTTCTCAGAATCTGGTCCCTTAATACCATCTTGATAGAATATTGGCTCACCATCCATGACCAATTCACTACCTTCCTGAGTCACAAGATATCCACATCTTTCATGTTCAAGGTGTGTCCAATTAGATCTACTAGATTTCTATATTACTTGTGGAATTTGAGATTCCACAACAAATTGCGAGTCTCCTTATTCCTCCTGTACCTCTTCAGGTTCAATGTTTTCTTGTTGGTTTTGAACCTCTCCAAGTTCCACTTTTCTCCCACTAATTCCTTTAGAAATAAATTTTCTTTCATGGAATACATTTGTCCTGACAACAAACACTTTTTTGTCAGATGGAGTGTAAAAGTAGTATCCCCTTATTTCTTTGGGATATTCAACAATATATCATTTATCAGACTTAGGACCAAGTTTTTTAGGAATCATTCTCCTAACATAAGCTTCACATTCCCAAATCTTCATAAAACACACATCAAGGCATTTCCCATCCCATATCTCATATGGTGTCTTTTGAATCGTCTTAGATGGTACTCAGTCTAGTATAAATAGGGCAGTTTCAAGAGCGTACCCCTAGAAGGAAGTTGGAAGATAAAAAAAACTCATCATTGATCGCACCAAGTCTAGTAATGTGTGATCCCTTCTTTCTAACACACCATTATGTTATGGTGGTCCCAGTGGAATCCATTGTGATAAAACAACACAGGCTCTAAGAAGTTTCTCAAACTCTTGGCTTAAGTATTCTCCACCTTGATCGGATCAAAGTGCCTTAATACTTTAGACAAGATGGTTTTGGACTTCATTCATAAACTCTCTAAACTTTTCAAGAGTTTCTGACTTATGTTTCATCAAGTAAACATAACCATACCTGCTGAAATCATTAGTGAAGGTAATGAAGTATTGACAACCACATCTGGCATTTGTTCTAAAAGGCCCACATACATCAGTACGTATGAGTCCTAATAGATCACGAGATCTCTCACTGGTACCATTGAATGGGGTGTTGGTCATCTTACCCAACAAACAAGATTCTCATATCCTTATTGATTCAAAATCAAAAGCGTCCACATAACCATCTTTATGGAGTATGTATGTGTGTTTCTCATTAATGTGCCTCATACGACAATGCCAAATGTATGTTTGGTTTGATTCATTAAGTTTTTGTCTTTTGGTATTTATGTTCTATATGCTTGTCTCTAGATCTATCAAGTATAGACCATATGACATTGAGGCACTTCCATAAAAGATCCCATCATTACTGATAGAACATCTTCAATTCTTTATAAAAAATTCAAATCTATTCTTGTCAAAACAAGATACAGATATGATGTTCCTATTAATGGAAGGTGCATAATAGCAGTTCTATAACTGTATTACAAGCGCACTTGGTAGAGATAACTCATAGGTTCCAACTGTGCTGGCTGCAACTCCTCCGCCATTTGCAACGTGTAGTTCTACCTCACCTTTTAGTAAATGTCTACATCTTTTTAGATCCTTCACATTTGAGAAATTGTGTGATCCACATCCGGTAACTAGTACCCATGATGAGGAAGTAGTAAAGTTAACCTCAATAATGTAAATACCAAAAGTAGAGATCTCAATCCCTTATTTCATCTTCCTAGGTTCCCTTATCCTTCTCCTTATTTTGAATGCAGAAGATTTGAAATTCAAGTTAGTCAAATAACGCTTCTTGGCCTTGCCTTTGTCCTTGGACTCAACTTCACTGATCATCATCATGGAATTTTCATCTTCTTTTGTGATTCAACACTTATCAAAATGTCAAACAACTCTGATAGTGGTCTAGCCATGTTACTCAAGTGATAACACTTGATAAACTGGCTATATGAGTTAAGCGATGATTGCAAAGTCATATCCATTGCCAACTCTTGACCTAACAAAAATCCCAGTCTTTCTAGATGCTTCATATCCCCAATCATATTGAGCACATGAGGTTCTACTAGATCTCCCTTTGTCATTTTACACTCAAATAGCACATTAGAGACATTATACCTTTCATGCTTATCATGCTATTTATACAACTAATAGTTCATATAGCCTAGGATAAGGTTCTTGATGTTCACAACATCATTGGCATGCTTCGAAAAAGCATCCATGGTAGTTTTAGGTGAATTTGGAGTGGATACTGGAACTGGTATTTTAGAAACATGTCGAACACTTCTCAAGGTCGTGATCCAGTTATGGAAATAAATCTCATTTAATTCTTTGTGATGATTGAGTGTTTTCCATTTGATTCTACAAGTGAAAATTTACATTTGTCAAAAACCATTTTTGATTTGAAAATTCAATACAAATTAGGTCTTTAATTAACTATCAATCCCACTATTTTATTCAAATTGATAGCCCTCAATATCAATTTGAAATATTGCAGCGTACAATATTCTAGAGGGCCAATATACAAAATAATTAAATTATTACCTGGCCTACACTGGTGTCCATAGTCAATAATCAAGACAAACAATCATTCCAATTGCATCATATGCAACTCTTAGATAGGTGATATGCGTAACTCTTTGCCATAATCATCTACAAGTTTTTAGGCTTAGACTCTCTAACAATCACCAATTAAGCTTGACCCAAAAGCCGACATGATAATAATGCACCCTGCTAGGGCAGAAACTTCACCATTAACATCATATTTCCTCGAGATAGACGACGCACCACGCTAAGGCATAAACTACGCTTGGTCGATCAAGCTTTTCATATGTGCTACTTTTGGAAAGTATCTATGACTTAATATTTTAATGGAGGGAGTTTGTGTAAATACATATAGTTTATCCAATCACCACATATACAATATGTATCTTATGCATGCTATAACCCATTGAGAAAACATACAATAAACAAAAGTGATGGTTATGGCCAACTTAATGTAATTCCTTAGAGCCATAAGGAATTATGTCATCCAAGGTCCACATCACATGTAGAAACCTATTGTTGATGGAGATTCGTGCTTGCCAATCTGGGTTGACTGGTTCAACCTTTGAATCGGTCGGCTCGCCTCTTGGTTATCCTGTAACCGATCTTTTAGCTCTTCTAAATGGTCAATTATATGGTCCTTCAGGCTCCTGGTCGGATCACCAACTGATCTCAGTCCCACTAGCCAGTCAACTCAGACCCCCCATCCGGTCGGCTCGGCTCCTCCGTGCAGTCGATTGGCATCTATATTCTTCTTCGAAATAAGAAAATAAACTATCATACTTTTACATAGTTACTGAGAAACCTAGAGTTACATTCGAGGGGAGCAAAGGTAGAATAATACTTTTACATTGGGAAGATAAGAGAGAGGCTCGATTTGTAGATTGACATAAACATGATTAATCAACCACACAACCATGCATAGATAATAGGGGTTATTGGCCATAACCATGCCACACATCCACTATCAAAACTCACTTTGAGGATGAACATGTAATTTGCATATATATATATATATATATATATATATATATAATATTAGTAAACACACATGTGCACATTTACGTGTCATATTATATCTAATAAACTTGTCTTGATAATCATTAAACAAAAAAATGTGTTTTAGTTTTCAAATTGTATGAAATTTAAATTTAGATCATTACCATTACCAAATATTACTAAGTTTTGTTGACTATCTACAAATCAGGTTGTGCTTTTATCATTTAAGTTTTTCAATGATGATATTTTGAGGTTAGTGTGAAACCTAGTTACTATGTTTAAAATATTAAAAAGGCATATAAAAATTAGACATTGAAAAATGTACATTTCAATTTAGTTGTATATATAAACTCATAGTACCTAACAATTAATTGTCACTGTTTACAAACTAATTTTCCTATATAATAGAATTTCTGTTGGAATATATAATTATGATAACATGTGTTATATAACTATCATGAAGGAAAAAGATCAAATCTATATGGGGTACTTACCTGGTTGGTCATTGCTAATTGTGTAGAGAAGTAGTTAAATAAACTTAGGTGGAGTTATATGTAGGAGTTCTCAATGTTTGCATGCAAACATCACACATAATTCACACTTTCATTCAGAAGTGGATGTTTGATCTATATTTAGAATGTTATCAATCTGTATCTTAGTTGCACACAACCAAATTATATGCATGACTTACTAACATTATTTCTGTGTATGTATCATTACATAAAAGGACTATATTATGTTACTTACACCACTACAATCAACACATAGTCCCTGCCAATTACTAATAAGATTGCATAGATCTTAGTTAATATGTACTCATCAATTTTTGTTTAGTAAACACTGCCTATAAGCCCACATAAACGACATGAGCTCTATTCCTTTGTAGAATTTCTTGGCTTAAAAAAGGTGAAATCTTCAAAATGTTTTAATTTGTCAAATCTTTGATATTCATAATTAAAGACATGAGAAAAATAATAGTGATAAAATTTGAGAATGGTTGGAAAGAAAGAGTTTGATATTGTGTGAATGTGAGATGGTACATGTCATTAAATGATATCTTTTATTATAATCACACACATGTGCATGCACCTAAAAATGTGTGCATGCATATTTTCACATGATTTTTATGATTCATATATTATTAATTTATATGTCAATTTTTTTTGTTTGATAGAGTTTATAATGAACCTGAAATGAATTTCTCTTCCTTTTTCTCATCATGTTAACAAAGCACATATTTAATAATAAATCATTCCCTCATCCCATTTATGCTTCTTTATCTAGAAATTACCTCCCTTCTTGTCCCCTCATTTCCCTGTATACCAAACATCACAATGTAAAAAAAAGGGTACAGAGAGATATGATAAAAGAATTCAAGATCTTTCAAGAACATCAATTAGATCATATTTCTTTTTACTATAGTTGAAAAAATAATATGAACATTAAATAATGTAGAGCAAGAGTTTGGATTCTAGGGACTACTTAAAATTATTATTATTATGAGAGGTGCAAGAGAGGATTTCTTACGAAAAAGATGGGGTAAATTGTATATTTTGAATTTGTTGCTGGGCAAAATGTCAGATAATTGAAGGGAGATATGAGTGAGAGAGAGAGTCACTGTTCGAAGACTTAGGACTGCTTTCTTGTATTGTTGTTATCAAAGCTAGAAGATGGAACCTTTAAACGATGCCACCTTGCTTTGTGGGCTCAATCTTCTGTAATAGTCTAGTGTTCTTGCTGCTGGCCACAAATGCTTCATTAGCGTCCTCAGAGGAGGAGGCCCTTGGTTGCGTGTTGCTGCTTTGGGCAAGGAGAAGGATTGTTACTCGCTTCATAAGTTGGAAAAATTTATTTTCCTTCAAGTGCGAGCTGTTAACTGGTGGTTGTTTGCATTAATGCTAAAAAATGGAGAGGGTAGTGCCAACGGGTGAGGTGAGATGTTAGTTTAATGAGAGTAATGAGTAGTGGGTTGTGTAGGAGGCGTTAGTTTCTAAATACATTGAAATTATATTACATAAAATCGAGGCTAATGTGAAAAGAGAGAAGATCAAAGAGGAGCTAGAAACTGTATAATAGTGGTGCATCCTGATATATTGGAGAAGATGTAAAAAATTTAACATCAGAATTTTTCTACTGCTTATAATTCTTCACTCAGCATGGTAGAGTGATTATTTATATTGAATATTGCAATTTATGTTTCAAGTTTAAAATTCTCTATATGAATATGTTTCAGCATATCTGATATCTTATTTCTAGTAGGAAAAATATTCTCTTGACCGTTTTACTTTTGACACATCTCGTCTCATAGTCTGTCAATAGGGTCTATGTTGTCATCCAAAGCCATCGATACCTTGAAGGCTACTTATAAACAAGTGGAGTTGATGTCCAGTAGGTAGGGTTCACAGTTGCGATTGGCTTTGCCAGTTGTAGAAGTAATGGAAATGCTTGGATTAGAAGATTTGTGGAAAAACTTAACATTATTAAGATAGTTGTCAAGGCTAAGTTGATTATTTGAGTGTGTTGTTTAATAAGTATGGTGACGCCACATTTTTATCCATGATCTAATGGGGAACTGGAATGGCACGATAAAGTGGCATTTATAATGACACGCATACTGTATCCCTGCCACAATCCGATGTATCCCTGCCACAATCTGAGTCTTGAAGCCTTTCTTTGAAGGAATGCAGCAAAGTTTCTAAATAGGATCAGAATAACTAAATATAAAATCATATGTTTAGGATACAACCGTTTCGGTACAAAATCTGGATAATACCCTCCGTCATATGGATGACCTGTCAGGTTCACGGCTACGTTTAGCCCCCAAAAGCACTACCGGCTTGCCTCTTCATGCGCATCGTCGGTGCGGGAGCAGCATTGGTCCACCTCCAGCATCCGACGGTTGTCGACACTCCTCGCATAGAGTGTTGAGCTTTACTCAACCAGCGTTGTAGACCGCGGTCAAGCAGCTAGAAATGGAAAACGGGAGTTCCGGGAGACTTACGTTGCTTTTACATAAAGAAGGAGCAACCGATGACTAAGATTGTTGTTACTTTACTGCTATTGAGTAGGCGGCATGTCGAAGGGTGTAGGAACGCCACCGCACAGGGTTGTGAGATATTGAGCACCCAGGTACCGATGCCGGATGACAGCCGGGAGTCCGCCGCATGGTGTGTCGGTGAGACCAGGTGAGAACTTGAGCGGGCGGTCATGGCAAGTGGTCGGATTTCAAACTCCCTGGCAACAGCCACCACGACGGCTTTACACTCCATATGGCGAGCTATTGGTCGAGGCGGGAAGCCTGCTTGGAAGACGGGACAGATGAGCAGTAGGAAGTAGGTGCCGACGACGCACCGCGGACGTCTGCGTAGCATGTTGACTTCTGCTTCCGGCCTTCCGGGTGACGTGAGAGGAGGTAGAATAAGGTTATGAGTGCCGAAGAGACGGTGTCTCGGAAAGGAGAAGAAGCAAGGACTGGGAAGAGAAATATCGGGATGCAGAAACCGATAATGAATAACTCAGGATAATAGCAAACATAGGATGGGAGACGGTTGCCATAAGAGAAAGAGGGAGAAGGATCGTGTGGTCTTGCGTTGTGATTGAGAAGTGTATAGAGAAGAATGGTGGCTCCCAGTGGTTATTCGTAGATGTGTGATAGTTTTCCATTTTACGAAAACGTGTTGAGTACATGAATGTGGGTTATTGTTCAGTTTTCCATTTTACGAAAACGTGGTCTTTGAAAATATCGAAGTGCTATTTTGTTTGCTGACAACTTAATAGGAAAGATGGAGGAAACATAAAAAAGGAACACAAATTTGGTGAAAAATGTGAGAAGAGAGAGATGTAAGGATATTGCATTATTTCAAAAAAGGTGCAATGAGATTGGTCGGAAGTAATTGAAGGAAATGACATACTTGTAATTATTTGAAATGATTTACTCTTTTTATTGTAGTATAAATATATTCGTTTGGGTTCTTATGTGGTGATTAGTCAGACATGTACATCAACCAGTTTAAATATTCACATTGTATGCAATAAATAAAATGAAAAATTGAAATATGATCATATCGATTATTCCAAAATATAATTATTTGACGTAGCTCTGATACCATTGTAGGGAAATACGACATCAGATAGGAAGTAGAAATAAAATTTTACTAACATATTTCCCATTAACTAGTGGATCACGTCAATAACTATACAATGAAAAGTATAGTTTCACAAAGATATATCTAGTCGTAGAGCAAGTCCAGAGACAATCATCGTCGATGTAGTTGCACACTCTGTCTTGGACGGTGTCTGTGCAGCTCCTAGTTGCACTGGGACTCGTCTGACTGCTCCTCCACAGACAATAGACTCACACACCATCATTTGAAGCAACTCCTCTCTTCATAGATTGCTGGCTGATGTTGTCCTCCTTAGTGACGGGAACAGGCCACCTCGCCTCTAAAGTAGTCTACAAGGACCAACTAGAACTCATGTCATCCTACTAGAACAAGGACGAAGGAGTTGTCCCTCCCGTTGGTGTACTAGTCACCAACCTACTCTCCCACAACAATGATCTTCAGTCGTTTCTCTCTTGAAGCTATCCCTCCCTAGCCGGGTAGGACTTGCTTGGGGTCTCTTGGTTTTCACATCCAAAGAGGACAATAATTATCAGATCATTTAATTCTCAATTGTCTATTTTCTGCTCTGGGAAGCCCCCTAATACCTCTCTATTCATAGGAAGGGTTAAGGCCATGGTTCCCAGTCTGTGCGGTAGTGTAAGCGATCGGAAGATCTCAAAATGTTGCAACAATTATGGAAACTTTGCAACCTACGACAGCTGGAACAACTGTTTGGAAAACAAAAATGGTCGTCCAACACGTGAGATAGTCGTCTTTCACTGAGAGACACAGTTACTTAGTTTTATACATATGTCAGAAATTTAATTCTAATTAGTGCACATCATGTCGTCAACACTAATCCTTGATTCAATCAAATTGCACCCCTAAGATGGCCGTTTGGTGCATGTGAGATGGGCTTCTCACGTCACCTGAGATGGGCAACTCGTAGGCCAGGTTAGGCTGAATTCTAACTAATGCACAATACAATCAACCCGACACTCCAAATGGTTGTCTCAACACTGGAACTGATCATTTCGCAGTCCAGTCAGCTGATTCGTTGTGTGAATTGAATACCTAAATACTTTAATAATCAATCCAATCACCATTCAAGATCAAACTCCTCTTCTAGATGAGTTCCTATTTGTGTGACCCTCTAGGTCCCACATTATGTTGGAAGTGAATGTCCATAACAACTTATGACATCATAAGCAATGAGCGGTGCCTAGTCACACATCATTGCTATCCAAGTATATAAAAAGTTAGAGAACAACTTCAACCTACAATGTGTGTATGGTTTTATAATGTTTGTAGAGTTCCTTTGTCACTGATATCAGATTGAACTAGAGGCATGGAATAGTCATCCTCACTATTATTCAATATTGTTTCTTAAACCAGAGTAGATTATCTGAGATATAAGTATGCTCAATATCACATACTGACTTACATGTGCATGGTCGTACATTTCTTAGTCTCTCTAATCAAGAGGCCTTGAATATCATACTCCCTTAGGAGGGACAAATCACATCTCTATAACTCATAGTCAGTCTCCATGTATCACAGTCACCCAATCATCACCTTTATAACAACACATGTTTTAAGATTTCCTTTGATGATGAAAAAGCATACTGAATGATGTGATGAGTGTAGTGATTTCAGGTCTAAGAACCACAAACACCACCATCACTAAAAGATGTGATTTTGACATACCTAGTTAAGATTTTCATGCATATCACTCTTATGGTGGGTCTGTCTGATACACTGTTCTCTAACATGTATCTGTGTGCTTGGTTTGATATCACCATATCATGACTCATGCGATTCCATCATCAACCAACTCATACTCTGATCTTATGTGTAATTGTTGTCTATAAACCTTCCACAATAATAACTGATCAGGGACATAACAAGAATGCATATACACTTAACATACATATGATCTCATTGTTCAGGTCCTCAACTTGAAGACATATGTCATTGTGTAATATAATTCTCTTGGCATTTATTATGTTATTTCATTAACTCAAAACTAATCAAATAGAATAAATTGAGATCTTTCATTTAATAATAATCAAATCATTTAAAAGTTATTCCATTACAATCACCATATGATTGGATCCCTGGGCATACATACCAACAAAAGAAACCCTAGGTTAGGACCTCCCCTAGATGGATGGGTTAACAAATCAGTTGTAAGAATTGAGGTAACCCTGAATGTCACCTAAAGCTTAGAAAATTAAAGATGTGATATAAACCCTAGGATGGGTAAAGACATAAGTCAAATCCTAAAGGTCAAGTAGGGATGACTATAGGAACGTATGACCAATGGAATTAGGAGGTGATTGTTCCCTGAATGCATAAAACCATAGGGTCAGGATGTAACAACTATGTTTTCTCGAGGCCCATGGGTTAGTAGATTGACCACCTTCATGCTTTCATGTGGACCAAGGGGTGAATGTGAGAGGCACTCCCTAAATGAATAAGTATGAGATCACTCCAAAGGTATTTGTACCCTAGAGACTTTGAGAAAATGACTAAGGCTAATAAGACATGAAGTACAAATATAAAGATACAAGAAGTCATGTAACAATGAAATCTTAAATGGAAGTGTGCATAAAACCCAAGAGTGAGAAAGTCACTTGACTTCATGAAATATGAGATTTGTTTGAAATTAAAAAAGTATGGATGGTTTAGAGTCATGTTGAGAATACTAAAATGAAAAATTGTGAGATAATGTGTGAACAATACCATCTCTACTCTTGGAATGGGATGAACTTTGTATTGAGACTATAGACAAATACTTATTTCATCTTGTTATGAGTGAGAGATATTGGGTAGACACATGTTATGCTTAAAATTGAGATAAGAGAATGAATACCTTAAGTTGAACTTAATGGCATGGTCTCGGGTTTGAGGTGCCACCTCACCCTTATGTGGAAATATATGAACAATAGGTTGAAGACCTAGGTGAAAAGGTAATCACAAGTTGAAATGTATACACCAAGATATGACATCATGTAAATACTAAGGAGGTGGATATACCCTAACATGAATTCAGGGGCCAATCTTAGTAATAATGTGAGGAGTTGGGATGTCTATAAAAGTGATTAAAGATAATCTAAGTAGAATTGCTATCCCTAAGGTTTGAAACTAAGATGAGTTATCATTCACCATGACCTTACTAGGTGTGAATTTAGGGGGAAAAATTCCTTTTATGGAGGGGTGAATGAAATATCCTTAATTTTGGTTAAAATTGATGATAAAAATACAAACCATGATTTGATAAATAATTTTTTTCTCCATTGGTACTATTGGTGGAATAATAATTTTATTTACCTTTGTGGCCTGGGTGCATCACATAGCCCATATAAAGGCTCAAGAGACTTTCCTTTACAAATAGTCCTTGTGGGACAAGTTAAAGAAATAAAAGGAATTTTGTATGTTTTGTGGTTTGCGATAATCTCTTAATAGATATTGCACAAAGAAAGAGACGAAAATCCAATAATCAAAAGATTTTTAAAAAGCAATGGACAATTGGTAGGTGGAATTTTCCAGAAATGAGAGCTTTTGGGCATAAATAAATAATAAGTGACTCGGTTAATTATTAGATAATAGAAATATTGAATACTTTGCAAGTGGCCAAAAGAAAATATGAAATGTGATGTTTTGTATAATTAAAAGAGTAATTATCTAGACATGAGTTGCAACACAATATTTGAGGCATCAAACAACAACATCTCAACCTAACTTAAGGTATACATGAATATAAGGATGCAAAGAAGAAAATTCTATAATTTTAGAGAAAAAGGACTTTCTACTTGGAGTAAGTAATTAATATAAGGATATAAAAAATAAGGTTCAGCTATAAAATTGATTGCAATAAATCGCAAAATTACATTTAAGTTGGGAAAGTTATTAGTGAGTTTCCCTTAAAATTTCATGAAGGAAGGAGTTTCCTTGTGGTCTATAGAGAGCTATGAAGAGAGAAGGAGTTGGTAGCAATTATTACATGTGAAACCTGATTTGGAAATCAATTAAATGATCCCCAACTATAGAAAGGCATAACCCATGTCTCCTTAATACACCAAGTGGGTTGTCGTCATTGGATCTGGATCCAACAATGCCCAAACCATCTTCTATCCTGAGTCAGACTGTGAAGGGGCATGTTCACACGATGAAACCTGATGCTACTGTTTATTCATGGACCCCTTCCAAACAAGGGAATGGTCTCATTATGTTTGTGAAAGGAGAGTGCATTCAACAACCTATTTTATTGTTGTAAACATGATGAATCTTGGACTTGCCCATCATCCAACAGAAGTCAGAAATCTTGGGGATCAATTTGGCACTGGAAGATATAAAAGGACATGGGATCTCCCTACTAGATCTGAGAAAATGCCCAATGAGATGAATGACCTTGTACCCCAAAACACCAAAGAAATCCCTTGGTCTATTTCTTGGGTACCATGAATGACTCTGGTGAGTTCTTGGACTGGGTTACAAATATCACCCCCCCCCCACAGGAAGGTGTGATGCATGGGTCAGTACCATCAACCGCAGTCGTGCCCTCACATCCTCAACCAAGGAAGATGGGGGCAAGTCACGCTACTACTCATGGTCCGAGGTGACCTATTCCAGACCAGAGATGATTTGGTGTGGCGGCCAAACCTTAACCACAGAAGAAGGAGAAGAAGGGCTCTTTGAGTTTGTAAGAAGAGGGTCGACGCTATGGGGATATGTCCTGAACGTTTCAAGTATTAGAGGTGGGGGTCAAGTAATCAATTGACCAGTCAATGGCATTGGTTCGTGAGACATGTAGGAGTGAAGGAGGAATAAGAAGGTCAGGATCAAAGTATGAATCTAACCCCATGTATGTGAGCAATCCAATTCACAAGCACATGGGAAGTTTGGCCCTCTCAGCCTCTCAAGCGCCCGACTCATGTGGAACCTTAGATATAATTTGGCACTGCACCATTTAATAGAAATGACCAATGTGGTCATCGAGGATGATGCCAATAATGCAAACGAAGTACTAATTTGTCAAGCCCTGATGGGCTCAAATAAATTTAGATTGCAAAATTCATAAATAATTATTGGTAACTCAGAAAATAGTGAAATTATATATCAGTTTTATCAAGAAAATAAGAGGAACACAAATCAAATATTAGTTAAACCTGAGTCTGATTCTAGTTCTAAAATTAGTGCCAATAGGTGTTAAAGTGGTTATTAAATCATAAAACCCTAGTTTTGAGTATTAAAATGTCGAATACCATTAAAAATATTCTTTTATACTATTATCTAATATTGTTAATAATGATGAGTAGTCAGGGTTTTGAATGTGAATAATTACGCATATGAAGAATCAAGGATTAAATATCATGATTTGTTATGTAATTAATGCCCATAATTTGATAAAAGAGTTCATGATTTTATAATAGAGTAGGTTTGAATCATGATTACACTTAATATGAAATAGGGTTCCTAATTCATTAGATCACATAACATGGGAATTAGGATATTGAAGTATAACCCTAATTATAACTCAATAATAAAAAAACCTAAAACCTAGCATAGGACCGAGTAGGATTTATTGTGAACAATGTGATGGTGACATTTTAGGATTTATATATATGCAGATTAAAGTGGATTTCTTGCTTTGCTTGCTTAATTGGATAATATGCTTGAAGTATGATTGTGTAATCTACATGGCTCACCATTGAGGTATGTGGTTATGCTTATGACTACTCACATTAGTTTGTTAGTGTTTTCTGAGTGTTTCTCAAAGGTTGAACAACTAAATTGGTGGATGTTTATTTACATTTTTTTCAATTATAATGCCACTATTAGTATCAAATTAAGATGACATTAAGTGAAGAAAATTATAGTTCTTGTTTGCAATTAATTGATTGATTATATGTTGTTACAATACTCGCACACTTTTGCATGCACCCCATGTCAATAGTATATTTTGATATGTTGATTTGTGCTTTTGTTTCATGGTGTTCTTGGTACATGATAGATAAGATGACATCAAGATATGATGGATAGATGAAGTTATTGAACACATTAAAGTTAACTTGTAAGGAGGATTAGATAGATACTTATTCTCATATAGTTCTAATATGTAAAATTCTGGTGATAATATTTCATGTAACTCATTAGAGAAGCATTCTATAAACAATATTTGATTTAATGGATGTTATTTGCTATTATTTATTGTTTGGTGAAATCTGGATCATAGGAATTTTAGGTAATGTATTTCAACTTTAAGGCCTTCCTTAATTGGGGGTTGCCAAAAAGTGAGGTTGTTACATTTGGTATTAGAGCTCCAAAATTTTCAAATAATATTTAATAATCTATAATTTCAAGTAATTTATAGAAATATAAGGAAACATATGAAGGCATGATTTGACATTAATGGTGTCTTGAATGGATCGTGGTTTTGGGGGATGGAAATATTTTCCTCCACACCATTAAGTTAGTATAGGAGGACTCCTTAACGAATGTGATACCGACTTGGCCAGAACCTAGGGTTTGTCTAAAATAATGTTTTCTCTAAGTCATCTCATCTCTGATTTTGTGCACTTGTCATCCTCTTACTTAATAAAAAAAGATACTTCCCTCCTCATATCAAGTTACAGTTTTTGATAAAAATTAGGAGTAAGGCATCCTCCTCCAATTACTACACATGTAAAATGGAAATGATAATGTATGAGTGATTTGGGAAATAATGATAAAGTAAAGAAAATGTTTCATGGATTCTTCCTTGT
The DNA here is from genome assembly GCA_963693085.1 of Alisma plantago-aquatica. Classification (NCBI taxonomy): domain Eukaryota; kingdom Viridiplantae; phylum Streptophyta; class Magnoliopsida; order Alismatales; family Alismataceae; genus Alisma; species Alisma plantago-aquatica. The sequence continues at coordinate 377,796,516 of OY856410.1, forward strand.
GAAGGTAACCCTATATGTAACTAGGATTGGACTATGAAAACCCTTGGTGGGTCAAGGGATTCATAAGACCCTATGAAGTGGGGTGTAGGTTGTGTAGTCTCTAAACCTAACCCAAAACCCAAATCTTGGGAAATGGTAGTAAAATGGGTAAAATGGTAACCCTACCCATATGAATCCTAATTAGTGTAAGAGAAAGAAGGAAATATAAATAAGTCTATGTGACCCAATCTTCCATTCATGAATGTGGAGAAATTTATTCATGGAGCATGTGAAAGGTTTTGAATATATATGAGAAACATAAGTAACCAATGGTTATACATGAAAATGAAAATATGAAAATAACTTGTACATATAATGCTATATCTAGAGGTATGGAGGATTATAGAATACCCCCATTGAGTGGGTATACTACCCACGTCATTAAAAGTACCCCCAACGAGTGGGTATGCAATCTAAACTATCCCTGTAAAGTGATTATGTTATTGAAATTATCTCCAGAGAATAAGAACGATACCCCTAGTGAGTGGGTATGCTACCCCCAATCTGTGCGTTAGATATTGATATTACCCCAATGTTTGTGTATGTTATTAAAAGGCCCCCCAACAAGTGGGTATGAAATTGAAAATATTCCCAGTGAGTGGATGTCTTATTGATATTAACTCTAGAGAATAAGAATGATACCCCCACTGATTGGGTATGCTACCCCAGTGAGTGGGTAAGCTATTGAGATTACCCACAATGAGTGGGATGATCATTAAAACACTCCTAGGGAGTGATTATTGAAATCATAGAGAATGATTACCCCCAATGAGTGGGTAGATCATTAAAATACTGCTAGTGAGTGAGTGCTGATATTATGGATATACCCAGTGAGTAGATATACCACAGAGAATGGGCAAGTACATGTTGAGAAGTTATAATACACACACACACACACACACACACACACACACACATATATATATATATATATATATATATATATATATATGTCTGTGTGTGTGTGTGTGTGGTAGAGAATATGAAACCCTTGATTCAACATTTAGGGTTGGTGTGCGGACCTGGGGTGGGTCAACTTGAGTGTGGGAAAAGGGCCCGAGGAGGAGGAAAAACCTATATTTGGGGGGTTGGGTTGTGGCTAGAGGGCCTAACTTCCTCCTGTGAGCCAAGAAGACAACCTAGGTTAGGACCTCCCATATAAGTATGTGTTGACAAATCTATTGTAAGAATTGAGGTAACCCTGAATGTCACCTAAAGCTTGGAAAATTAAAGATCTGATATAAAGCATAGGAAGGGTAAAGCCATAAGTGAAATCCTAAAGGTCAAGTTGTTATGATAAAAAGTACATATGACCGATGGGATTAGAAGGAGATTGTTCCTTGAATTTATAAGACCATAGGGTTGGGAGGTAACAACTATGTTTTTCCAAGGCGAATGGATCTGGAGATTGGCCACCTTCAAGAGTTCATGAGTCCCAAGGGGTGAGTGTGAGATGCACTCTCTAAATGAATAAGGATGAGATCACTCCTACCTATACCCCTACAGACATTGAGGAAATGACTAAGGATAATAAGATATGAAGTATAAATATAAAGATATAAAAAGTCATGTAATAATGAAATCTTAAATGATAGTGTGCACAAAACTCAAGAGTGAGAAAGATACCTTACTTCATGAAATATGAAACTTTTGTGGCATTAAAAATATTGGTATAAAAAGGAAACATCCCACAATCCTTCCCTAAAGACCATGCATGACACCGTGAGATCATGAACGTCCTGCAGGATGATCACGTTTGTTTTCATCTTGGTGGTTGTGCACCTCTAACCCATTTATTGGTCCAAACAATAGTGTTATTCCTGTTGCCAATGGTAATAGCTAGTTGACTTTCCACAACTAGAAGATGCATGTTGACCAAACACCATAAAATAAAATCTATAGATTTCAATCCTCCTAATCAAAAGTATTTGTATAACATAAGATTCTACCAAATAAGTGCTTTCCTCATATAAAATTTCCCTTTAGTCTTCATAAGCATGACATCATTGAGTTCCTTTGTAGATCTGATGCCCAACCAAACCTCACCCCTTGGAGTGATATATTTTGCCCAAGATACTAAGTGAGGACTCCTCCTATTTCCACACTTATCTAGGAAAAGCTTCTAATTATTAGATCTATCCTATCACATGTTGATATGGGTATCTTTGAGGATTTAATGATAGAAGCAGTAATAATAAGACTTGAGTTGGCAAGGGTGATTCTGCCAGCCAATGGAAGATTTCCATTAATTCAATTGTATACCTTGCTTTGTAATATGCTAAATAGATATAGTTATATACCTTTAGAATTCCCAGCATGGAATATCGGGACCCCCATGTATTTCCCAAATTTGCATACTTGAGGAATGCCTAGTCTCTTGCTAATCTCTCTATACATTGAGATGGGTGTCTATTTTGAGAAAAACATAGATGATTCGCCTTACCCAACTTGATGTCTAGACGCATGTTCAAATTTTCAAATGCATTTGATGATGCATGGAACTTGGCTAAGGGATGCTTCTCAAAATAAAAAAGGTCATCAATGAAACACAAATGTTAGAATAATATATTTTTATTTATGAATTGTATAGGTTTCCAATTATCATGTTCTGCCTCCTTCTAGATGGCTTGACAAAATCTATCCACACAAAGAACAAAAATGTTGGGGGAGAGGGAATCTCCTTGTTTAACCCCATGAGAGGTTTAATGGGATGAAGGTTATCTCCATTCCACACAATGGTAGATTGGAATGTCTAATCATTTGCTTGATAATATCTATGATTTTATTAGGAATGGAGGTGTGCTTCAAGGTATCAAGAATTATCTCCTAGTTGATATTGTCATATGCTTTAGATATATCAACTTTAAGGGCCATTTAAAACTTTGATGACTTTGTCTTCTCCATTGAATGTATAATTTTCCTTAATCAAAATGACATTATTAAGTAAACTTACACCTGCAATGAAGCTCAGCTGTGTTGGTGAGATCTATTTGTCTAGAAAGGGCTTAATGGGGTTGACTAGGATTTTGAACAAAACCTTGATGCAAAAATTATTCAATGAGATTGCATGGAGATGAATGCACTCAGTTGGATGTTTGATCTTCAGAATAATTATGGAATCAGTGGATTGAGGTTCAAGATGGTGTCATTTAGAAGGATTATTATGAAATCAATTAGACTTTGTTTAATATTGATCCAGTTGTGTTGAAGGAAAATTGCATCTACCCCATCAGGTCTTGGATATTTACATTGTGCCAAAGCATATAGACACCCTAATTTCATCCTCTAGTGGAACCATTACTAACTTCTTTGACTCTTCTTGCTTCAGGCTAGGATATAAGCCTATGAACTGTTGTACCTTTTGTGTCCATGAACTAGTTCTTGAGTTTGTAATAACTCAAAGAAAAACTTCTTCATAGGACAATGAAATTTGTTTTGTTGTACACCCATTCATCTTCCTCATTTTTCACTCTAGAATATTTTTTAACCACCTACATGCTTTAACCACATGTGGAGAAATTTATCATTTCCAACTCCTAGTTTATGCCACATTCAAAATGTTCTTTTTTCTTCCACTTGATCTCATGTATACTCATTTCCTCAATTATATTATTTTGTAGATCAATAATCATGCTCTCCAATTGAGGTTAATATTGTTGTTCTAGGTGTTTTTTAGCAAGAAAGAGTCTAATGTAATTATATTTTAATCTTTTCCTCTTATTCTTCCTAAACCCATCTCATGGCCTTATCAATAAAGTTATTAGATGTGAAACCCAGATAAGTCCTTGTGTATTTATTAAGCTACTAAAATCTTAGTGTTCCTTCCAGTGTGCATATGTGCGAGGTCTTCAAGTGAACATCCTCACATTAGACAAAGTAGATATTAATATTTGAGCGTGTTATGATTTTATATACTCCATTAATTATACTGATTCTGACTGAAAGGAATCTAGACACAATGAATTTCCCAAAGTTCTATCTAGACCCATCTATAATAAGCTCCTTTTGAAGGTCATAAGTATGATCAAAACCATAGATTTCTCTCAATCACAAAGAGTGGAAGCACATAGTTTCTTTGATGGTATTTGGTTGTTATGCAAGGGGAGGTTCATACTATTGAGATTATTCAATACCATAAACAATACACTCATTATAACATAAATGGTAAGGAGATTCTTCTTCCATTTCTAGCAACAATGTTCCTTCTAGTAGACATATGTTATGGAATAAAAAAAAAGATATCAGCCTCACATGTGACAAACCTTGGGTCGTGGTTGGTGATTTTAACACCCACATTCTATCTTATGAGAAAATGGGTGTAAAACCATTGATTCAAGAAGCTATCACAATTTCTCGGAAGCATTGACTTGTAAAGAGTTGGGTGACCTGGGGGAAAGTGGTCCAGTCATAGCATGATCACCACTACACTGAGGCTCAAGAATAGCCAGAAGTATAACTCCATATTTGTTGATTAAATTTCTCATCACGGTCTGGGTATCCTTTTGTAGATACCCTGGATGTTCCTCAACTTGATAATCATGAATTAGCCAATATCGAGGTGTTATCTTCCTCAACTTTCACACACGATTCTTCTACCAATTCATGTTCGTCGAATTGATTCCCTCTTTTTCTTAAAGTTGTATATTTGATCATGAGGTGTACTTTTCTTTATGTTCATCATATGGATCCTTGCTGACAAATTCCCCCATGTGCTTACCTACAATTCAATTGGACTCCCTTTCATTGAACCCAATGTCCTAAAATAGCTTTTCTGCAAAAGATGTCCTTCAAAATATTTTTTTTGTTGAGATTGACGATTGAGTGATTTCTATATGTATTTTTAAATTGATGTGGTTTACACCCAGTAGTACCCACCTCCTTTGGTTTCTCCATATGTTAGTTTGTGTGTGAGTCTTGTAATATTTCTCCATAACCATTCTATTTGGCCTAGGGTTCTTCTTCTGTATGCTCTAGTGAATCCTTATTGTCTGTCCTCCTTGAGGTGTGTAAGTATTTTTTAGAATTTCCTCTACTTTTTCTTCATTTTATGAGTTGTGCAGGTCTTGAAAGAGGTTGTGTTTAGGTACTACTACTCCCTCCCCCATCTACTCAATCCTTCTAGTTTCCTAAAAAAGGGTTGTGCATGATGTCTAAAGAAAAAGAAATTTGGGTTCTGATCCCTATAGTGTGATTGTGTTCCTCAGTACCGGTGTTGATATTCGACACAGGGGTGAAATTCCTCAACGGGAACTCCCTATCTATATGCCTGATTTTCCCACATGTCAGGAAGAAATTCATGATGTTTTCCTACTATACTTTGTATCTTTTCTCTGCAATAGAGATTGTCGATATCAATGCTTTCCCCAAGATGGTTTCTACTACTAGTCTTGCAAAATGTTTGTGTCTCTACATTGTTGTAATGACCTCATTTTGAGCAACCCCAATTAAATAAGGAGAAAAAAAAGATGAGATCCATTACCTAAAATTTTACCAAAAATCTAGATTTTACCAAACAATAAATAATAGCAAATTAGTTCATTAATTCAACTTTATAGTTTACAAGATGTTCCTCTAGAACTTACATAACTTTCCATCATTAGAATTGTACATATGATAAGAAGTATCTATGCAATCCTCCTTTCAAGTTAACTTTAATGACTTCAAGTACATTCATCTGTTCATCATGTCTTGATATCGTCTTATCTAGCATTTCCCTAAAACACCGTGAAAAAAATGCACAGATTACAATATCGATATATACCATGTACGTGGGGTGCATGCAAAAGTGTGCAAGTAAACTGACAACATATGTTCAATCAAATACTTGTAAATAAGAACTATCATTTTCTTCACACATTCTTTCTTTATGTGATACTCATTTTTCCATTATAATTGAACAATATGTAAATAAACATCCAGTAATTTAGCTACTGAATCTTCAAGAAATACTCAGCAAACACTGAAAAACTAATGGGAGTAGTCATAGGCATTACCACCTACCTTTATTAGAACCATGCAAATCTTGTAGTCATACTTCAAGAATATTATCCAATAAAGCAAGCAAATCAAACAACCAACATTTAATCTGCATCTATGTAAATCCTAAATTGTTACCATCATATTCAAAATACTAATCATGATTTAGCCTAGGGTTTATGTTTCCTTATTATCCTAATTCCCATGTCCATAGGTCTAAGGACTCAAGAACCTTAAGTCATATTAGGTGTAATCATGATTATCAAAACTACAATGTTATTACATCATGAACACTTATATCAGACTATGTGCCTTAAGGTCATATAAAGTTACATCATTGGTGTTCAAAATCCTTATTACATATGTTGATTATTATTGGTCTAGAAACCCTGATTATTCATCATCCTTATCAACATCATTATCATCTTAGATCTCATTGTAGTCAACTATATCAATGTATAAGGCAATGTAAACATTTTTAATATACTCAACATGTTAATTATTAGATCTAAGATTTCCATGTATTAATCATTACTTAATCATGAATTGCCCTATTCATGGAATTAGGATCAGATCTAGGTCATGATACTATTTTATTTGTATTCTACTTGTTCTCCTGTTCAATTTCATATATGATTTTTCTATATTTGGGTTATCTTAGCAATTACCATGATTTGAACAATATAAACATCTATACCTCAAACAAGGGGTAACATGACAAATCCTTCCATGAGACTTAGAAGTAAAGGGATGAGGACAAAATTACTATGAAAGATCATGGGCTTCTATGTCATTGTGGCAAGTGCCATGTTACGAGATACAACAAGAAAATCACAAATGAGGAAGACCATTGCATGATGAGGGGAGAAAGAGATCCGCTACCACACTACTATGGAAGGATGTACATCAAGGAAGGAGGTAATTGGGCAGTCCATATTATCTTTGTACCACTTCTTATATAGCACAAGGGATGGACATCAATGGATCTAGTTCCATAAAAGTTTTCTTATGCAATGGCAAGGCATCATGCAAGCAAGGAAGGAACTATATTCTTCTCTCCTGTCCTTATAATAACAATCTCATATATTTTACTTTATAGACCCAAAAGTCACATAAAGGTAACCTCCCCTCATATCATTATTATGTAAAAACTCTATTCATACTATTACCTTCCATCAGAAAAAGTAAAAATCCTTCACTATTCACTTATTTATTCCCCTATATATCCAAAACTTGGTTTTCAAGGCAAAACAAGATGATCACCAAATAAATCACCTAGGACACAAGATATCTTAGAATCCTATATATTTTCATCCATAATTCTTTATTAATATTATCTATCTCATACAAATTGTCATGGGCATTTATCATGAGCAAGAAATACTTATTTCCCTATTTGGTATCTCAGGGACCCCTTTGTAAACCTTGTTTGTGGAAATTAAGTAATTCACATCTCCCTCTTTTTACTCTGATGGGTCCCAAAATTTAGATACTTATTTAGAATCTTAAGATATTGTATTTTATCAAATTTGGTGCCAAAATCATACATTTAAATACCCTTTTCTCTGTTTTCAAATAAGGGAAACAACATTTAATTACTACAAGCAAGCCCCTCTTCATTCTCAATTTTTTGTAGGCAACTATTAGCATCCTTTCTCTATGAAATTTTGAGATAAATTCATTAGTATATTTCTAAACTTATCTCTGCTTTTTGAGATTATTTGGATAACTTAGACAGGAAAAACTTTCCCTTTATGTATTTCCTTAAAATAATTACCATTATCACATGGAAAGTCCTTTTTCTCTAAAATCCTAGAGTTAGCTTAGTTTTTTTAAATAACCTTTACGTGTTCCAAAAACCACAATGAATTATTCTTATTTGATGCTTAAAACTTGTGTTCAAGACATGGTTAAATAATTGTTTCCATCAATTATCTATTTTACAAATTATCTTATAATATTTTGAAAAATTGTATATCATTCCACAGTTCCAATTTCTAAAAAACCATAAAGTCATTATTATTTATTTATGCACAAAAAATATCTTTTCTAGAGTATTGCACTTAATTCCATTTTTAAATTACCAGTTGTTGATTACTTTCATGAATCTCTTTGTTATTGGATTTTCCACTCTTTCTTTTTCCCAAAAGTATTAATGAATTATTACAAACCATAGAACACATGAAATTCATTGTATTTCTTTTACTTGTGATATAAGGACATTATTATTTATCTAATAATACCATGGGGGATTTTCACTTATCAATTCAGGCATTATATTCATATAATTCAATTTTACCAAAATTGAAAGTATTACATTCACCCCTCCTTAAAAGGAATTTTGTCCCCAAAATTTGCACCCGGTAAGCTTAAGGTGAATGATTACACAACTTAATTTCAAACCATAGAGTTATCAACCCTGTTTAGAATTTTTACAAATTCCTTATGCTATGACTAAGTTTGATACCTAAATTCAATTTAGGATATTTCTTTTATTATGTTCATTTTTTAACATTATCACCTGGCCATTTCATTTTCTCTTGAATTCTTGTTTTCCATTTGGTGATTTCCTTTTAACCTAGGTTACCAACCTATCACTCATTTATTCACTCATAAGGGTGAGGTAACATCTCTGACCCTAGATCATTTTATTTAGTTCAACATGTGATATCATTATCATATGTCAATTTTAAGTACAACAGGTGTCTGTCCAATCTATCCTCCTCATAATGGGATGAAATAAGCATTTGACTGCAACCTATAAACAAAGTTCATCCAATTCCAAGAGAAGAGATGGTGTATACACACATTATCCTAAAATTTCATATTTTAGGTTGAACCATCCTCATCATGAATATAAACCATACATACTTTTTAATTCCTCAATATCCTTATATTTCATGAAGTCAAATGTCTTGCTCACTCTTGTTCATTTGCACAACTCCTCTTAAGATTTGATTCTTACATAACTTCTTGGTATCTTTTACGTTTACACCTCACGCATTATGAGCCTTAGCCACTTCCTTAAGGTTTCTAGGGGTACATGCAATTTTGGAGTGATCTCATCATTATGCATCTAGGGAGTGCCTCTCACATTCACCCATTGGCCAAATGAACATCATGAAGGTGGACATTCTCCTGAGACATGGGCCTCAGGATAAATAGTTATTACCTCCAGACCAGATCGTCTTCTGCATTTAGGGAACAATTAACTCCTAATCCCATCGGTCCCATGTACCTTTACTTTTCCCTACTTGTCCTTAGGATTAACTTAGGGCTCTACACTTCCCAAGGGTTTCTTTGATATGTCACAACTTTAACTATTTTTAATCACATTATTTTCATATGCAATTCTTTAAACATGATTTCCTCCATCTCTTATGATGTTCATTATCCATTTTATGTCCCCTCATTGGACTCATCACAACTTTCTCTTCTGGGCTCTGTCTCATACTGTCAGTCACTTCCATAGTCACTTTTCCTCATATTCCTTAGATATGGCATACTTGGGTTCAAAGAATCTTACTCAATATATGTTCTTTCATCTTTTATATCCTTAATTGTTCACACTTTATGTGACATTTAAGGTTACCTCAATCTTGAAATTTATTTAGAATCTCACCCTTCTATGGGGGTCCTAACCTAGTGTGCCTTCTTGTCTCATGGGAGGAGGTTAGGCTCCTAGACACAACATGACCCCAAGGTCTTAGGGTTTATCCCTCCTTAGGTCCTTTCCCACTCTTGGGTTGACCCACCCCAGGTTGGGACACCAACCCTAATATTTTCATATTTTCATATTTATGCATTTTTTTATTATAACATCTCAACCCTTGTTTTCTCAATCTCTAGAATACCCTCACATAGGGTTTTGTCCTTGCAGTGGACTTGGGCCACCTTACCCTCCAGGACTTGGTGCCTCATCAACCTTCCCAATCATGGGCTTGACCTTTTGTGACCTTCCCTATCTAGGTCTCTGTGCCATGTCAGCCTTCCCATCCATGGGATTGACCTTTCCTGACCTTCCCCTCCAGGGGCTTAGTACTATGTTGGTTTTCCCCTCCAGGGGCTTGATCTTATGTGATCTTCCCCTCCAAGGACTCGATCATAGTCATCTCAATGACTTTCTTTCTATATTTAAAGTTCTAGAGAAAGCATAGGGGTTCAAGCAGGTTATATTCATATTTTTATGTAAACTAAATAAGAATTTTTTGTTTCAACCTCGCCACCCTTATCCTATTTTCTCAATGATGTTCCCTCTCTAAGGAGAGCCACTTTATGAGAAACCCTCTTTAAGGGCTTTTTCCCTACAACAGACATTTCATAACATAGGCCTTCCATTTTGGCCTTTGCCTAAGGTGACCTTTAATTCTAGGCTTGATCACCAGTCATCCTTATGATGACTTTATTCACCCCATGCTTTTTAACTCACCAGAGATAAATATAGGGCTTGAATAGGTTACATCCATAAATGCATTATTCATAGGTTTCTTATTTTTCTAAAAACTTTTCTCATTAATGCCTTGTTCCACATGCACATATGCATGGAAGATTGAGTCACCTAACTCATTTACATATATGTTTTTATTCTTTTTCAAGGTTCACATGGGTAGTGTTATATATCACCACACTAATCTCATCCCCATAACTAGGGGTTTGGTTCAGATTAGAGACTACATCCTACCTCTTAGGGTTTCTATGTCCCTTGACCCACAAGGATTTTCCCAAACCAACCCTAGTTCCATTCAAGGTTACCCTCATAAGAAAAAAACCCATTAAACAATTTTCTTTTCTTTATCATTATTTCTACATCATGTGCACATTATTATTTCCACATTTATATGTAATTATTATTATTTTCACATTTTGTGTACATTATATAATAATTGAAGGAGAATGCCTTAATCCTACTTATTCTCAAAAACCCCAACTTGAGATGAGGGAAGTTGCTTTTAGGGTTTATTAAGCAAAGATGCTGAGAAGTGGATGAATCAAGATGAGGAGAAACCCTAAAGGTATTTCACTTTGGGCAAAACCTTCCCACTTTGCCCAGGTAGGATGCACAACCCCAAGAGTCCTTGTAAGTTGACTAGAGGTACAAAGGGAACTTTTACCATCCCCCAGGTTGTGATCCCTTCTAGACACCATTGTCTTTAGAAAATGCCATAATGATTCCCTCATAATTCTATATACTTGAAATTATAAACTATTAAATATTATTTGAACAATTTGGGGCACTGATACCAAATGTAACGACCTCACTTTTTAGCAACCCCCAACTAAGGAAGGCCAAAAAGATGAGGCTCATTACCTAAAATTTTCCCAAGGTTTCCTGAGTATCCTAATTCCCATGTCCATTGGTCTAGACACTCAAAAACCATAATTCATATTAGGTGTAATCAAGATTAACAAAACTACCATGTTATTGCATCATGGACACTTATATCAGATTATGTACCTTAAGTTCACAACAAGTTACATCATTAGTGTTCAAAATCCTAATTACAGATGTTGATTATTGTTGGTTTGGAAACCCTAATTATTCATCATCCTTATCATCATCATCTTAGATCATATTATAGTAAACTATATCAATTTATATGGAAAAGTAAACTTTTTTAATATACTCAACAAGTTAATTATCCGATCTAATATTTCCATGGATTGATATTTACTTAATCATGCATTAGCCCTACTTTTGCAATTAGGATCAGATCCATGTCATGATACTATTTTATTTGTATTCTACTTGTTCTCCTAGTAAATTTGATATATATTTCTGCTATGTTTGGTTAATCATAGCAATTACCATGATTTAAACAATATAAACATCTATACCTCAAACAAGGGGTGACATAGCGGCTCCTTCCATGAAGACTTAGAAGGAAAAGGATGAGTGGCAAAGTAATTTGGAAGATCATGGACTTCTATTTCATTGTGTCAAGCCCCATGTTACGAGATACAACAAGACCGTCATGAATGAGGAAGAGCATTGCCATGATGAGGTGAGAAAGAGATCCGTGCACTACTATGGAAGGATGCACATCAAGGAAGGAGGGAATTCGGGTAGTCCCATCTTCTCTTTGTACCACTTCTTATATTGCACAAGGGTTGGAGATCAATGGGTCTAGTTCCATAAAAGTTTCCCTATGCAATTGGTAAGGCATCATGCTAGGAAAGTAGTAACAATATTCCTCCCTCATGTCCTTATAATAAAAATATCGTATCTCTTACTTTATAGATCCAAAAGTCACATAAAGGAAAGCTCCCCTCATACCATTATTTTGGAAGAACTATATTCATACTATTACCTTCCATTGGGAAAGGGAAAACACCTTCACTATTCCCTTATTTATTCCCCTATATATCCAAAGCTTGGTTTCCAAGGCTAAACAAGATGATTACCAAATAAATTACCTAGGCCATAAGATATCTTAAAATACTCTATATTTTAGTCCATAATTCTACATTAGTATTATCTATGCCATAAAAATTATATTGGACATTTATCATGAGCACAAATTACTTATTTTCCAATTTGGTATCAAAAGGACCCCTTTGTAAACCTTATTTGTGGAAATTAAGTAATTCACATGTCTTTGTCTCTCTCTCTCTCTCTTTACTTTGATGGGTCCCAAAATTGAATAATTTCTTTATAATCATATCATATTGTATTGTACCGAATTTTGTGTCAGAAGCATACATTTAAATATACTTTTCTCATTCTTCAAATAAGGCAAACAACGTTTAATTACTACAAGCAAGTCTCTCTTCCTTTTGGATTTTTCATAGGCTACTAGTAGCATCCTTTTGCTATGAAATTTGGAGGGAAACTCATTAATAAATTTCTGAACTTATCCTAAGTTTTTGGGATTTATTGGGATAACTTTCATAGGAAAAACTTTTCCTTTATGTATTTCCTTAAAACAATCACATGGAAAGTCCTTTTTCTCTCAAATTCAAGAGTTATCTTAGTTTCTTCATCATCTTTACATGTTCCAAAAATATATCAAATTATCCTTATTTGATGCCTCAAACTTGTGTTGCAAGACATGGTAAGAAAATTGTTTCCATCAATTATCTATTTTACCATTTTCCTTGAAATATTTTGGAAACTTGTCTATTATTCCACAACTTCATTTTCTAACAAAGCATAAAGTCATTATCCTAATTTATGCATGAAACCTCTCTTTTCTTGAGTAATCCACTTAATTCCATATTTAAATTACCAATTGTCCCTTACTTTTAGGAATATCCTTATTATTCGATTTTCAACTCTTTCTTTTGCTCAAAAGTATTGATGGACTATTACAAACCATAGAACACATAAAATTCCTTTTATTTCCTTTACTTGTCCTATAAGGACATTATTATTCCACTAATAATATCATTGGAGATTTTACTTATCAATTCATGAATTATATTTATATAATTCAATTTTACCAAAATTGATGATAATTGTGACGTCCCCGGATTTTGGCTTCTCCAAACCCTATTGGGAATGAGAGGTCAGAATCCAAAAATATCATCCAATCATATCAGAGAGTGATGCAGAAGCGACATACACATACATGAACATACAACCATAACATACACCATGACATTCCTAACATTCAACATGTATATTTATAAAACATGAATTATTATACAATGATTTACAATTACATATTGAATGAAGATTATAAAATCTATGAACATGTATGCTAACATGATCTTAGACAATAGGTACAACATGTACAACTTTCTCACATCCTATTTTTTATCCTATGCTAGATCTGAACTTAAAAAATATGATAAACAAAAACATCAACAAAATTTGGTATGTAGAATTAAAGAGCTACACTATGCTGGAATATTACAAATATTTGAAAAAGAAGAAAGAGAAAGAATCATTATTTAATGGTGGAAAATTAGGTAATCCCAAGTTATTAATCACATTTCAAATGAATATGCATTACTATGGTGGAAAATTAGGTAATCCCAAGTTATTAATCACATTTCAAATGAATATGCATTACTATGGTGGACTAGCACAAACATAAATTAATTGGGCCCTATCCCCGCATACCTTTTACCATTAGGGATCTCCCTGCATACCTTGTACCATTAGGGAGGTACTAGTCAACATTAATTCTTTCCCTCTCTAATAGGGAGATTAATGAACACCACTAGTAACTACATTTCATTTTCTCATTCATTTATGTTCTTATATGTTCAATGCGGAAATTGATAATACACATACATCTACATCCAACAATGTACTTCAAATACATGCAAGCAAGTACATATATTTAACATCCAACAAAATCTAGTCATATAATTATATCCATGTACCTGAGTTTAGAGATTCTTTATACATCCATGATCATCTAGAACATTTTCCATGACCTGATTAATAACAATTAATCGTCAGTATTACATGGTTCATTATATTACTAATATTTTAGGTCCAAATTAGTGTTTAGGCAAAACCTAGATTCAAACTAACCTTAATCTAGTATCTGGTATTTTTCTACTGACTTATATGTCATAAACTAGGCCTGGTTTGAATTTTATTTTTCTTTGATGCCTTATCTATTTCTATAATTAATATGGGGCTAAAGAATCGAATTATTCATTAATCAAAAAATGACCTATTATTGAGGTATATTCCTAAGATTAAAGTCCAGAGATGAAATTAAATCATCATTAGGGTTCTATTAGAATTTTTTGAGAATTTATGTCTACTGTATACAATTTATTTCATTTAATGAAACCTAAATGTGGTATTATCATCTAAACTATATAGGATCAGTAAATGTCCATCAAAGGAATGATCTAGGGATTTCATAATAAAGAGATCATTTTTCTGAGTCTGGGAATATTTTTGGGAAATTATTTGGCCAAGGGAGCTATTTATTGTGATTTATACAAGATATTGATACATTCAGGGATTTAGAAGATATTTACCTCCAAACAAAATTGTGGAGCAGTTGGATCTCCTGAATGGAGGAATAGATTCTCAGCATGCTGTCATCATGGGTTTCACCCAGTTCCTTCATTGGCCCATGTTGAACTAAGTGAACCGGATGATTTAGGCCAGCACCCAGGTTTGATTCCCCTCTTTCTCCACCTCGCTTCTGCAAATGAGTCCTCCGACTTCCCGTCACCCATGCACCGTCGCATAAAGGTGCACAACTACAGGAACTCAGGGGGCTCATGGATGGGAAAGGAGGCTACAAGCTTGCTCCATCCTTCCATATCCCCGCCGATTGAGAAAACCCTAGGTTGGTGGACATCATCTCGGCAAAGCCAAGGTATCTCCCACGTTCTATGGATTCACCTCTGAGCAGAGGTCTTGTCTGGTGATGGCTGGGAGTGAATCTTCTCAATGCACTGCCACAGTTAGGGATATTTCTATAGCCCTGGAGAGAGGTCAGAGAGGACGGTGGATCAGGGGGTATGGTCGGTCAATCTACAACTTCCAATGGGTGTCGCCCTTCACTGTAGATCTGCGGCAAGTTGTGCCAGTGTCGAGGGAGCTACCTTTGTGGTGATCTTCCTCCTCAGAGGGGTTGGAACTCCATTCCCAGATTGGATCTCTTATCTACCCTGCATGCTTCTTCCAACCTAGGTAGCTTGGTGCTGGAGGCAGTGGCGAATGGTGGTTCAGCAGGTTGTTGGGGCCCATGAGCCCAACCTCTTCCTACATCAAGTGGGTCTGGATGTTGCCGCCGCCAGGCCTAGATCTGACCAGAGATCGATGGAGCAGAGTTTGTCTTCCTCCACTCCTAATGCCATGATTGGGTTCACACTGCACCTGAGGTTGATGGTGGACAACTTGACAAGACACATCTCCCTCACAAAAGCTTCTGCATCATGGTGATGGTGGGTAATAGAGGCATGTCCACTGACCGGTCCCTAAGGTTGGCATCTCTGGCCAGTGGTGGTGAGATCTCTTGTAACAAGGACTTGCCAAGTCCTTCTCCTCCTCTCTCACCCCTTTCTATGAGAAGGATGGAGACGTGCTAGTGAGAGAGGGAGTGGAGTGGTCTGGTGTTATGCTGATCAACATGAAACACAATGACTTCTGTAGATTATGCAGGAACGTCGCAATGACTAGTTCCTCAAGAGTCTAGATTGTGGCAACCTTCTTGGCCACCTGCTCCTTAGTTCTTAGATCTTAGAGACTATCATATATGTACAACTAGGCTCATGTGATAAGAAGTTAATATATCCTAGTATAATTCTTGATCTCAATAAGTCAAATAAACCAAAGATCTAAAATTGCAATATGTATTTATTTGACATCAAGCTCTAACATTGATTCATATGTACATAATTCCTCAAAAGAAATTAGTTCACTACTCACTGGATCACTAAATGAATTATTGGTCTCATGAGAGCTTAATCAATTAGTAAGGGTATTAATTCACAATTGAATTCAATTAGACATCATAGCCCTCTATCGTATCTCAAAACACCTAATTTGGGTAAAGGAATCCATGATTGTATTACCAATTCCTCAATTTGGCATTTGTCCATTACATAGAATGCTTGTCTCTCAAATATTGTTTTAGTTATTAAAACTCAAAAATCTAGGTTATCACATTCACCCCACCTTAGATGGAATTTCGTCCTCAAAATTCAACTAATCTCATCTGTAAGAGGTTATTTAGGAGTTCAGCTTCATATACATCATCATTGCTTAGGTTCTAAGGCCACCATAATTGCATGCACTCTAAGGTATCAGCTTAGGGCCTAGAGATTCTTGGGTGTGTCCACCCCACCTTATATATATGTGGAAGCATCACTTAATGTCTTAGACATAACATGACATTATAATATGTTAGGATTACATCACCCCTAAGGGTACATGTTTTGTTCATACTTTTAAAGTTCAAGAGGAATTCGTTTATATGCCATGGTACTAACATCATTAACATCTTACAATGATTTCAACATTTGAGGAGATTTATCTTCATCCTTGATATTAGAAAATTTCTACTTAAGAAGGTCTTATGTAACACATTGGACCATTAGGGTTTCACCCTATGGTGTGATATTTGTACTCAATTTAGAAGCATACATTGAGAAGGATCAAAGTTACGAACTATATTTCGAATCATATATCCTATGATCCAAAAATATCTTTATATCAAGTTCATGAGTTCAACTTTTTATGTCTTGCATGTATTATGTGAAGGGAAAAAGAGAATATACTAAGTTTATCCCATGATCTTAACATCATATCTTTCATGTTTCATATGAAGGGGAAAATACTATTTTATAGTCAAACTTATCATGATTTCAATCTTGGGTACTACATGTATGATATGGGGGGGGGGGAATATAGATTAGGTCAAACTTATATGAGTGACTCCTCATATGTAAATCATCTATATAGCTCAAGTGAGGCTTCTATCATCGTATATTAAGAAGGAGAAGAAGAAGAAGGGAGAACATGTATTTTGAGTATCTTTTGCACAAAGCATCATACTCTCATAACTAGAGTTCATATATTACCTCACATGCAACTAATGATGAGATTCACAAAATATGTCACTCCTTCTAGGACCTAACTCAGCCAAAGGATTGACTTTATCATATGGGTCATCTACCCATCCTTTTCTTTTACCCAATTCTCACATATAGATTTGAATCATGCATAAGGACTCAACTCAACACTCAAGAGTAATCTAGTATAGGACATTTTTTTTAACACATATCTCATATATTGGAGGCTAGGTCCTATGACCTTCTCCATGTGGGTCTTACTCTCTCTAGAGTTCACCACATATCTCATCCTACTACTAGACATCCTCCTTGTATAAGAGCTTGAGGCTCATGCACACTCATCTCTATCTTAACTTAGCTTATCTTAAGTAGGAAAAGGGAATGCACTTTCATCATCACGACTTAGAATAGATCCTCTAAGAGTGGATTCGGCTCAAATCTTAATAAGGAAACTTATACCATCATGGATTAAAGTTAGATAAGATTCTATATGCTTATTTCCTTCATCTTTCTTTTATCTATCAATGTATCACATAACCTTATGAGGCTCTAGACGTGTAATCTAGATCTATTCTCTATTCTAGACTGATTTCACTCCCTTTCACTTAGATTGCATGAACACCCACTACTCTCCTGTGTGAGAGACACATTTTTATATTTACATATATCTAATAAAATATTATATAGTTTTTCTCCAAGAAAGAAGGCGTCAGAGAAAACTGTCGAGGTGCGAGTCAATTGGGAAACAAAACAAAACCAACAAACTCGAGTGTCCAACACATAGTAGATAGTCTAGTGCCAAATAACCTAGTGAAATGGTGAGAACATGGTGTAGACTAGTGTAGCTACCCAATACATATGAGCTCTATATGGAAAGGGTTTCAGACACTTGTTTAAACCTAGTTCTCGAACATTTGGGTTCTAACCTAGAGGCTAGGTCAAACTTTATTCCTATAACACAACTTACTAAGTTTCTAGGGTTTTAAGTGAAAGGTAAAACTTAGTTTTATGTTTCATGGTGAGCAATGGTCAGGTGTAGCTATTGCTCATGCTCTGATACCAACTGTGACGTCCCCGGATTTTGGCTTCTCCAAACCCTATAGGGAATGAGAGTTCAGAATCCAAAAATATCATCCAATCATATCAGAGAGCGATGCGGAAGTGACATACACATACATGAACATACAACCATAACATACACCATGACATTATCAACATTCAACATGTATATCTATACAACATGAATTATTACACAATGATTTACAATTACATATTGAATGAAGATTCTACAATCTATGAACATGTCTGCTAACATGATCTTAGACAATAGGTAAAACATGTACAACTTGCTCACATCCTATTCTTTTATCCCATGCTAGCTCTGAACCTAAAAAATAAGAGAAACAAAAACATCAACAAAAGTTGGTACGTGGAATTAAAGAGCTATACTATGCTGGTATATTGCAAATATTTGAAAAGGAAGAAAGAGAAAGAATCATTATTTAATGGTGGAAAATCATGTAATCCCAAGTTATTAATCAAATTTCAAATGAATATGCATTACTATGGTGGAAAATTAGGTAATCCCAAGTTATTAATCACATTTTAAATGAATATGCATTACTATGGTGGACTAGCACAAACATAAATTAATTTGGCCCTATCCCTACGTACCTTGTACCATTAGGGATCTCCCTACGTACCTTGTACGATTAGGGAGGTACTAGTCAACATTAATTCTTTCCCTCTCTAATAGGGAGATTAATGAACACCACTAGTAACTACATTTCATTTTCTCATTCATTTATGTTCTTATATGTTCAATGTGGAAATTGACAATACACATACATCTACATCCAACAATTTACTTCAAATACATGCAAGCAAGTACATATATTTAACATCCAGCAAAATCTAGTCATATAATTATATCTACGTACCTGAGTTCAGAGATTTATTATACATCCATGATCATCTAGAACTTTGTCCATGACCTGATTAATAACAATTAATCGTCATTAATACATGGTTCATTATATTACTGATATTTTAGGTCCAAATTAGTGTTTAGATAGAACGTAGATTCAAACTAACCTTAATTTAGTCTCTGGTATTTTTTCTACTGACTTATATGTCATAAATTAGGTCTGGTTCAAATTTCATATTTGTCTAATGCCTTATCTATTACTATAATTAATATGGGGATAAAGCATCTAATTATTCATTAATAAAAAATGACCTATTATTGAGTTATATTACTAAGATTAAAGTCCAGAGATGAATTTAAATCATCATTAGGGTTCTATAAGAATTTTTTGAGAATTTATGTCAACTGTATTCAATTTATTTCATTTAATGAAACCTAAATGGGGTATTATCATCTAAACTATATAGGATCAATAAATGTGCATCAAAGGACTGATCTAGGGATTTCATAATAAAGAGATCATTTTTCTGAGTCTGGGGATAGTTTTGGGAAATTATTTGGCCAAGGGAGCTATTTATTGTGATTTATACAAGATATAGATACATTTAGGGATTTAGAAGATATTTACCTCCGAACAAAATTGTGGAGCCGTTGGATCTTCTGAACGGAGGAATAGATTCTCAGCATGCTGTCATTATGGGTTTCACCCAGTGTAAGGAATTAGATGCTCTTACCCTAAAATGTAGGTTGGTGGTGATATATCCCTTTGGATGTTAAGATCTAACTTTAGGATGGAGATATGTTATGAGGATGTAGAATTAGTAAAATAAGTAGATTTTAAATGGAAAAATGTGATTTTGTTCGCACAATTGATTTTGCTACCATATTTGTTTTACATCACCTAGTTTCTTATCATGAAATTGTATTTACATTATACCATTACATGTACAAAGAAACTATGTGGATTTTATCGCTATTTTTTTGTAACGAAGTCACAAAGAAGATATTTATGAAGTCTTTGAAGAGAAACCCTAAAATTAGATAGAATAGAAATCTCAACCCAAGTTGTGACTATGAAATGGTAGCTAGGAATATGTGGTATCATACAAAGGTTTAGTTGACCTACCCTAATACCATTAGATTGTTGTAGAGAATCTTAGGGTTGTTGAGTTAGAAACACAAGGACCTAAAGCTCAACCCTAGTTGGTTATTGTAGGGAAATACAACATCATGTAGGCTACAAAAAAAAATTACTGACTTTTTCCCATTAACAAGCAGATCACATCAATAACTATATAATGGGAAGGATGGTTACACAAAGATATACTAGGTCCTAGAGTAAGTAAAAAAACAATCATCATCGATGTAGATGTGCACTCTATATTGGACGGTGTCTTTGTAGCTCCTGGTCACACTTGAACACATCTTCCTGCTCCTCCATGGATAGTAGACTCAGACAACGATTATAGCAGCTCCTCAGATCTCGCCACTGACTGTGAGTTGACATTGCCTTCCTAGCAGTAGCCAACAAACTCCTTCCTCTAGAGTAGTCCACATGGACCAACTAGAACTCATGTCATCCTATAGGAATAGAGAGGAAGGAGTTGTCCCTCCTGTTGGTGTACAAGTCACCAACATGCTCTCCCACAACAATGATCCTCAGTTGTTTCTCTCCCTTGGCTATCCCTCCTTAGTCGGGTATGACTTGCCTGGGCCCTCATGCTTACCACAACCAGAGAGGACAACAATTGTAATAGCAACTGATTCTCAATTTTCTATGTAGTAGATGCATTCTAGGAATCCCCCAATACCCCTCTCTATATAGGATGGGTTAGGGTTAGGATTCCCAGTCCCCAGCCAATGCGGGATTAAAACAGGAGTGGAAAGGACAGGAAGATCTTGAATTTTCACAACAATTCTTGAAGTTTCACAACCTTTATGTGAAGAAATGGCTATCTCGCTAAGCAAGGTAGTCAGCTGGGACATGAGACGGTCTTCTCACTAAGTGATACAGTCGTTTCACACTTTCCGATTTAGATATGAATTGACAAATCATTTCCTAATTAATATTTTATATTAATTTACTTGCATCCCAAGTATGTGCAATTGAAATGAGTTTGGGAAATCTCCGCAACCTTCATTCATCCCAACAGGGCCATCTAACACAAGCGAGATTCCCGTCTCACTCACCCAAACGGCCCTCTAATGAGTTTGAGTCAAGTCGATCAGTTGAACAGCTTGAACCGATCGGTTCATAGGACAGAACTAAGCCAATTCAATTTTTGATCTGCCTGACAATCCAAACAGTCTTCTCAACACTTGAGATGCCTGTCTGGCTGCCCAAATAGTTCTCTCACCCAGTGAGATGGTCGTTTGGTAGTTTAGTCAGCCAATCCTTTGATCTGTTGCATGAATTGAGTACCTAAACACTTTAGTACTTAATTCAATTATCATTCAAGATCAGAACTCCTCTTCTAGGTGAGTTCCTATGTGTGTGACACTATAGGTCTCATATCATGTTAGTAGTGTATGTCCATTACAACTTACGACGTCACAAGAAAAGAGTGGTGCCTAGTCACACATCATTGCTACCCAAGTGAATGGATAGTTGGGGAGCAACTTCAACCTACAATATGTGTACGGTGTTACAGTGTTTGTATAGTTCCTTTGTCACTAATATCCATATTGAACTGGAGGCATGGAGTAGTCATCATCATTATTATTCAATATTGTTCCTTGAATAAGAGTAGACTGCATGAGATATATGTAATCTCAATATCACATATTGACTCACATGTGTATGGCCATACCTTTCTCAATCTTACTAATTAAGAGGCCTTGGATATCATAATCCTGTCGGAGGGACAAATCCCATCCCTATCACTCAGAGTCATCCTCATGTGTCAAAGTTACCCAATCATCACCGTTATGACAACCATGTTTCAAGGTTGCATTTGATGATGTCATTTTGTACCCAATGACATGTGATGAGTGCAGTGATTTTAGGTCTAAGAATCACAACCATCACCATCACTATGAGAGTTGACTATGACTTCCATGATGATGGCTTTCATGTGTCAGTCTCACGGTGGGTCTGTCTGATGCGCTGTTCTCTAACATGTCTCTTTGCGCTTGGTCTGATATTGCCATATCATGACTGATGAGATCTACTCATCAACCAACTCACACTTTGATCTTATGTGTTATTGTTGTCTATCAACCTTCCACAATAACAATCGATCAAGAAAATAATGAGAATATGTATATGTACTCTTAACATCCGTATAATCTCATCCACAATGATGGTAACTTGAATACATACGTCATTGAGTAATATGATTCTCTAGACATTTATTGTGTTTATTCATTATCTCATAATTGAATATACAAAATAAATTGGAAACTTGCCTTTATTATTAATCAAATAATTTACATGTTATTGAAAAACACTAGAGGGGGGGTGAATAGAGTTTTAAAATAATTTTAACAATTATTTAACTCAAACAACCACAATTGAGATTAGAAGAAGGAAACAAGTGCTTAGAGTGGTTCCAACTTTAGCAAATACTAAAGTTATCAGTCCACTACCCGGTTGCTTACCCAACCGGGATTTTGAAAGTATTTATTTTATTACCTTCTCAAGGATTTATACAAAATACAATACTTTCCTTTACACCCCTTGAACAGCCTTCACTTGAAGTAGGTGCACCAACTTGAGGTAGCCTTCTTGAAGTAACTCCAAGCTCCCCCTTGAAGTAGCCTTCCTCTCTAGAAGTAACCTCCCATTGCACCAGCCTTCTGAAGTAGCTCAAGGTCGCCTTCTTCACCAAGAAGATCTGCACCCTCTCCAATCCAAAGCCTCCAACCTAGGAGTAGCAAGGAGAGTACAAACAGTAATAGAGAACAAGAAAGGAAAAAGGAAATTACAACTTATCCTTTGTAGCCCAAGGCTTGATTTGCCTAGATCAAGCGTATAGATCTCCTAACCAAGTGTGTGGACTTGTGATTGCAGTGGGTAGGAGATGCTAGCCTATAGGACACGAATTTTTAGCTAAGGATGAAAGTAGCCAATTGTTACAATGCTCAAATTGCTCACAACAGATTGCAAATGTAATTGCTTGCTCAAAGAGTACTCAAGTGTGTAAAAGGTGTATCTGAGAGTCCTATGGCTTGTCCTATTTATAGGAATGGCCTATGGATGCTTAAGGACGTTCTAGACAACTTCTAGGGGTTTCTAAGTGCTTAACTAGCCGTTAGGTACAAGTTTGTTGCTTTAGCAACGGCTAATTAATTTACTCTGCAGTTGCTGTCAGAGTTCATCTCGGTCGAGGAATGGTCGACTGAGATACCTACTCGGTCGAAGTTTTGTCGACCGACATGCTCTCTGGATCAAGTGATTTGCAACGTCTATCTCCAACTGCCAACTACCTTGTCAGTTGTGTCTAACGGCTACTTTGGATCTTTCTCGGTCGAGAAGATTGTCGACCGAGAGTGTCTCGGTCGAGGAGTTGGTCGACCGAGATTGATCCTGTTTCAATGTTTCAATTTAGGCACTAATTATATGTATGAGTGTGCAAATGTGATCCTATTTGAAGGGGATGACTTATCTAAATGTGGTGTTTAGCTAGGGAAGATCTAACGCTTGATTTACATGCATTCTAAGTACTTGTACATTATATATTTGTACAAGCTTTTTACAAGGCGATTACATTGCATGAAAATATAAATATGGAAGCATATGGATTTCCCTAGTACTTTGTCATCCGCCTTGTTCCTGCACACTCAAGTAGCTCGTTAGATCAATAAGAATGAAATGTTTGTCATAATCAAAACAAAGGGATTTATAGATGTCCATTTAGCCAACAATCTCCCCCTTTTTAAAGATGACAAACATTTCCAAAATATAAATAAAGGAAATATAAAACATATGAGTTTCATACCTGAAGATTTCCTTTTGTAGCCATTTTTATTATTGCAAGTAAGTGCTGGCCAAGATGTTATGAAACTCATTTATATTTTTGATTTTATATTCTTTTCTCCCCCTTTGTCATTTCAAAAAGATATCCAAGTTGAATAATTTATAGTATTTCTCCCCCATAATTTTATACTATACTCCCCCTTAGATAGATATCCCAAATAAAAGTTTGAATTCTTTGCAATAGATAGTCAATTTAGTCACAATTTTAAAGATTGCATTCTTTTTTATTTATTTTTATTTATTACTCCACTTATTTTGGATGCTCTACTATGATAGTCTTATAATCCATACTTAGAAGATTTCTCATATGCTCTTAGAAGAATATCCATTGTAACAAGTGAAGATAACCAATTTCATTAAAAACATGGAATGTATTACAAGCATGGAAAGATAATCAAATCATATAGAGATGACCCATTTTTTACAATCATTCAAAGATGTCATTACAACTAATACAACTCCAAAACTCACTGGAAAGACTTAAGAATTACATCAATATCAGGGTCTTTCCCAAGAAATGGCTCAGCTCCATAATATCTAACCAAAGTTTGCCAATCCAGAGCACCTGTCTTGGTTAATGCATACACTTCCAAGAAGGTAGGAACTCGATCAAATCGGAAGTTAGCAGCAATATCTTGCAGTTGCATGGATGAAAACTGAGTGTGCGTGAGATCCATAGATGATGGAGGTGGAGTTTGATAATAGTTGTAAGAAGGATTATATGGATTGAGCATGCCAGGATTTAAAGAATAAGGATATTCATCTGGTTGGTTTGGAGAAAGGGTTTGCATTCTTTGGTTTAGATAAGTCATGGCATGATGGTTATAATCTAGTTGTTTTCTAAGATGATATTGTGACCCAGCAACATAGGTTAGGGTGTTTTGGATGGGATCATAGGGTAGGATGGTAGGAGGAGGTGGTGGTGGTATATTTTGGGTAGATGTCTCTCCTACCGTCCTAGCCCTTTTATGACCGAAATCAATTCCCATTTTTTCTACAGTATTCTTACTTATTTTTTGTGGTCTACGCTCCCATGTATAACCCATATCCTCAATTTGTGTCTTAAGAAAATGTTGAGTAATTTGGCATACAAGATCAGCATATGGAGGATTGCCAGAAAACTTAAGCATGTTTTTAAGAATAATGCGGATAAAATTTGTGGGAATACGTTGGATAATGGCATAGATTAGACACATGCGAAAAATAGGAACTTCAGACTTATTTGCTCTAGGATGTATGTTTGTTGAAACAATAAGGTTTACAATCCTAGCTGCAGGTTTGAGATTGATAGCGTAGTATATGCCCCTATCTTTGTGACAGGTTGTATTTGATTGAAAAATGGTTCTTTTGATGTCACTAAGACTAACTGTATGGTCATTTTGGGAAAATTGATTAAGTGGGTTTCCAGTGGTAAGGTCAAGGGTGTCTTGATATTCATCTAGGTCAATATTTAGCATGTCAAGAATATCTTCTTCAGTAAATCGAAAGCTATGCCCATTGACCATAGTATAGAAGAAGATGGTTTCATTTTCAGAGTGGGAGATGAGGTTAGCATAGAATTCATTCACTACCTTGGTGGAATAGGAAGGGAAAGAAGGGTTGATGAATTCTTTCAACTTGTGCACCTCAAAAAGGTCCTCCAAGTCGACGATGTTGAAGAAGTCCATAACCTCAACTGGTCGTCGTGGGAGAGGAGCTTTGGAGGAGAGCCGTAGATAGCGATCACCAGCATCTCCGTCGACGAAGGCAATGTCGTTGATGATCGTCAATGGTGGAGTAGCTTCCCTTCCTTTCCTGCCGGCGACCTTCTTCTTCCCACGAGCATATGATGAGGCCATTGCGGTGCTTGAAGGTGGAGAAGAAGCAAGGAAGTCTTGGGGATGAGGATGCTAAATATTTGCACAAGAATGCACTAGAGAGAACCTATGGAAGCAAGAATATGAAAGTGTGAAGAAGTGACCCATTTTTGGTCCCTTTTATAGCAATCCAGTGACCGGGTCGGTCGACAATTTGTCGACCGAGCGTCCGCAACGGTCATATTCCAGACGCGCCACTCGGCCGTCCAATGGTCGACTTGCAACGGTCGGCCATCAACAGTAACGGTCGGATTGCAACAGTCATATCCCAACGGCTCATTCTCGGTCGAGCAATTGTCGGCCGACACTGTCTCGGTCGAACAATTGTCGACCGAAAGTGTGTCCGATGTTAGGTCAGTCTAGATTCTGTCGGTCGAGAGAGGTGGGCTGACCGAGAGGTTTTCGGTCGAAGAATTCGTCGATGACAGACTTACTGGGTACGAATTTTTTAAGCTGGTTTTTAATGCAAATGATAGACTAAATTTGTAGAGCATATATATATTTTCTAAGGGAGTAATATTTGGTTTTATTATTGAAAATATTGGGACAATTTTGTGATCATAAATTAATTGTGCTTTTAATCACAATAAAATGATATTCAATTAGTTATTATGTCAAACTTATTTTAGGTCGAATTTGACTACGACCATAGCCCCCCTTGGTCAAATTTCATTTTAACCAAGAGGCAAATTTGCAGATTTTCAAATTGAATATATCGAGTATAATATCTGCATAAAATTTGATTAAGTAACAAGTTGAAGCATACTACTTAATATGATTCTTAAATGAAGGCACAACTAATATCTCAAGTCTTCAAAGATACTAATTTAGAGATTTTGTCTTAAGTGTTGCAAGCAATAGCATATAACTAATAAATCATTTTGCTTGCCGAATATATCATCACGGATCCATGCATACAATTATCATTATCTATGCGTACCAAATAGTGAAAGCATATCCATTATGTAATGATAACAGCATATAATGATAATTCCATCACATGATTTGTATATGGATAGACCAGAAAATACTTTAGGAAAAATCATGTGAAAATAGAAATTTTCTTTTCATTGAACTAAGCATAATTTTAGTTTAAACTTAAATCATTTAGGGAATAAACTAATATTAATCTCATTTAAATTTGCAGGGATGATTTTCAAAATATATCCGGTCATCAATCACAAATAGATAGCAATTTCATCAATTTTAAAAGAATTCAGCAATTTTGTAGCAGACTGGAGATCAGTGACATGCTCAGTCGACAATTTCTCGACCGATGGTCTCTCGGTCGACAGTCTTTCGACCGATAAGATTTCTGGAACTGTTAATTTCTTCCAAGTGAAACATAATTATGAAAGTTAAATATTTAGATAATTAAATTTATTTGTTATCCCATTGTGTTGAGTTGAGATAGACATAGAAATATGCAACTAAGGTCCTTGGTCATATCTCAACTTGATTCTGTTCATTTAGTTTGGAGGTTTTGGAACCCAAACTAACTCGACATCTTTTCTCTTGTAAGGGCATGAAAAAGAATAGTGACCAAGGTGCAAACAATAATGACAACATATCGAGTCAACCTCATATCTTTTTCTATGGTTGTGTTATGTGTTGTCCTTGGGTGAAGATGTTCCTTTAGGTACATATATAGATTGATGGGTTTGTGACTTTCTCCAACTAGGTTGTTGATAGGATTTCCCTTTAGGCTTGTAACCTAGTCCTCTTCTCCCAATTTGATGATAGGAATTATCTAAGATTTGATCAAGAATGCCATTATTATTTAAACTACTAACTTTTTGTTGTAACTTGGCAATCTCATCCATTCTCTTCTTGATATCTAGTTTTGCTTGGTCTAGATTAGATGACAATGAGTTTCGTTCTTTGACAATAGTGTCATAATCTATATGGGTGCACAATATGGGTTGTTTTTGAAGATCGTTCACTTGAGTTTGCAAATTGATCTTCTCTAAAGAAAGTAGATTGCAATTTGCCTCTATAGATTTTATCTTACTATCATGATCTTCAATGATCTTTTTAAGATCTTCATTTTCGGAAGTCATAGCAAGAAGCTTAGCATGTAATTCATCATTTGCTTTAATAGATTTCTTTAATTTATTCTTGCACTCAACATATTTAATATGTGTTTCTTCAAGACTAGCAACTAGTTCTTCTTTAGATAAATCAAAAAGACTTACCTCTTCTTCTTCTTCACTAGTTGTAACAATAAGACAATCTTTGTGCTCATCTTCCTTCTTTGATCTCCATGGGCATCTAGTTGTTGTGTGGCTTGTTCCTAAGCACCAATTGCAACATGTTGTAGTTTTGTCCAAGCAACACCTTTTGTTGTGATTGTAATCACCATTACCCTCCATTCTTCAAGACCTGGTTAGGGTTCCTTGAAGCCTTCTCTGATACCAATTGAAAAACACTAGAGGGGGGGTGAATAGAGTTTTAAAATAATTTTAACAATTATTTAACTCAAACAACCACAATTGAGATTAGAAGAAGGAGACAAGTGTTTGGAGTGGTTCCAACTTTAGCAAATACTAAAGATGTCAGTCCACTACCCGGTTGCTTACCCAACCGGGATTTTGAAAGTATTTATTTTATTACCTTCTCAAGGATTTATACAAAATACAATACTTTCCTTTACACCCCTTGAACAACCTTCACTTGAAGTAGGTGCACCAACTTGAGGTAGCCTTCTTGAAGTAACTCCAAGCTCCCCCTTGAAGTAGCCTTCCTCTCTAGAAGTAACTTCCCGTTGCACCAGCCTTATGAAGTAGCTCAAGGTCGCCTTCTTCACCAAGAAGATCTCCACCCTCTCCAATCCGCAGCCTCCAACCTAGGAGTAGCAAGGAGAGTACAAACAGTAATAGAGAACAAGAAAGGAAAAAGGAAATTACAACTTATCCTTTGTAGCTCAAGGCTTGATTTGCATAGATCAAGCGTATAGATCTCCTAACCAAGTGTGTGGACTTGTGATTGCAGTGGGTAGGAGATGCTAGCCTATAGGACACGGATTTTGAGCTAAGGATGAAAGTAGCCAATTGTTACAATGCTCAAATTGCTCACAACAGATTGCAAATGTAATTGCTTGCTCAAAGAGTACTCAAGTGTGTAAAAGGTGTATCTGAGAGTCCTATGGCTTGTCCTATTTATAGGAATGGCCTATGGATGCTTAAGGACGTTCTAGACAACTTCTAGGGGTTTATAAGTGCTTAACTAGCCGTTAGGTACAAGTTTGTTGCTTTAGCAACGGCTAATTAATTTACTCTGCAATTGCTGTCAGAGTTCATCTCGGTCGAGGAATGGTCGACCGAGATACCTACTCGGTTGAAGTTTTGTCGACCGACAGGCTCTCTGGATCAAGTGATTTGCAACATCTATCTCCAACTGCCAACTACCTTGTCAGTTGTGTCTAACGGCTACTTTGGATCTTTCTCGGTCGAGAAGATTGTCGACCGAGAGTGTCTCGGTCGAGGAGTTGGTCGACCGAGATTGATCCTGTTTCAATGTTTCAATTTAGGCACTAATTATATGTATGAGTGTGCAAATGTGATCCTATTTGAAGGGGATGACTTATCTAAATGTGGTGTTTAGCTAGGGAAGATCTAACGCTTGATTTACATGCATTCTAAGTACTTGTACATTATATAATTGTACAAGCTTTTTACAAGGCGATTACATTGCATGAAAATATAAATATGGAAGCATATGGATTTCCCTAGTACTTTGTCATCCGCCTTGTTCCTGCACACTCAAGTAGCTCGTTAGATCAATAATAATGAAATGTTTGTCATAATCAAAACAAAGGGATTTATAGATGTCCATTTAGCCAACAATTATGCCATCACAATCATCATATGATTGGCTCTCTGGGCATACATACCAATAGACTCCCACTTGTACTTGGAGCCAATAACCCATGGATCTCATCCCGAGTGATTTAACATGACCACGAAGCTTCTGTTGCACAAATACTTTTATAGAGGGTTTAGCAACGTTTGCTTTAAGTTAATATTTTGCATTTTTCACATCTCTTTGATGTACGAATACTTGTATGAGATGGAAGTACTGTAGTATACTATCTGAGATTCCCAGCCTAACTAGTAGCTCCATTGTTGTCGTCACAATTTCTACTATGTCATCAATGGTTGGAATCTCACACAAGTTCATATGTATGAACTTCTTGATCCATACAATATTCTTTGATGTTCTTATAACACAGAGATACTCAACTTATTTTTGTAGATCCAAACAACTATCATTAACTCATAACTCTTTCTAACTTACAGTTCTCATTTTTTGTCAAACATAAATTTTGATTACGATTATTTTGTCAGTTTGGAAGTTTGCATGGGTATAACTATTTACATCCAACTCTTCCTTATTACCAAGGAATCAATCCTTTAAGTGAATCACAAGAACCTAAGGACATTCATTGTGGTAGTTCAGTGGCTCTCACTGGTATCTGACATACACACTCTCATCATGTCCAATACATTAGAGATTTCTAGGTAGGTATATATATATATGTCCTCTCATCATGTCAATACATGTGAGATGACTGGATATCCTCTCGTCATGTCCAATACATATGAGATAATAGGATAAGTACATAACATTGCATTAATGATAAATCCAATTGCGAATGGATATGGCATCTATCCATGTGTTCCTATTCTTCATAAGAATTGTGACACTTAGATCCTGAGAGACTAACTCCATGGATCATGGACACATTTTTATGTCATCGAGTCTTGCATACTGAACCCTTCTGCATCTTACCAATATATGTGCTTTTAATTAGGTCAAGAAGCTTAATAGATCTATCTTTATAGACCTTGATTCCTATCACATAGGATGCATTGCCTAAACCCTTCTCATAGAAGGTACTTTGCTTTCTAGGTCTTAACATATGCAGGATAAGGACGTTATTCCCCATCATTATGTAGAAAATTAATATGCTCCCACTAAATATTTTGTAGTCACATATTTCACTTCATTTAGACTCAAGTCAAACCCTTTGACTGTCTTGTCAAATAAAAGATTCCATCTCTGATATGCTTTCGTCAATCATTGTAGCTTATAGAATTTATTTGCATTAATGGATTTATAAAACATTTTCATTATGGCACATACACATCCTCTTAATTATTTCAATTATGGAATGTAGTTTTAACATCCATATGCTAAATCTCATAGTCATACTAAACTGCAACAACAAGCATGATCCTGATGGATTTAACCATGGTAAATGGTGTAAGAGTTCATCATGTTCAACACTTGAACTAGTTTGAAACTCTTTGCAACCAATATACCTTCCATTTTAGTCTTCTTTTAAAGACCCAAATGCACATAATGGGTTTACCCCTTCAAATGGATCTAGCAAGGTCATACCTTGTTGGTGTACACAGAGTCCATCATTGATCTTATGGCCTTAAGCCATTTCTCATATTCTTACACCTCAATAGTTTCTAGGTAGGTTGTTGACTCATCTCTATGATCAACTTACCACCTTCTCGAGTTATAAGTTATCATAATATTTCAAACTCAAGGTGTGTTCTACTAGAACTATGAGTTCTTTATGTTACCTTAGGAACTTAGGATTCCACAACAACTTGTGATTCTCCTTGTTCCTATTGTACATCTTTAGGTTCTATATTTCTTTTTTTTATCAAACATTTTGAGTTCTACTTCTACTCCCACTGATTCCTTTGGAACTAATTTCCATTTAGGAATTCAACCATCCTAGCACCAAACACTTTGTAGTCGGGTTAAAATATAAGTAGTATTCAACAAGATAACATTCATGTGATTTGTTGATAAAGCCTTTTTAAGAAACTATTTTGTTATACAAGCTTTCAATCCTAATCACCACAAAGGACTCATCGGGATTCCTCATATGCCATATCCCTTATGGTGTCTTTTGAATGATTTTAGACAATACATTGTTTTTAGTGTAAACATGTGCCCAAAAGAAATTGGAAAATAGCTAGATATGTTGATAATTGCACCATGACTTAACACGGTGTGGTTCCTTCTTTTTTATACACTCTAATGATACATTATCATTGTGCTTCAGGTGGAGTTCATCATGATATATTATCATGATCTCTCATAAGGTCCTCAAACTCTTAGTTTATGTAGTTTAACATCGAGCATATCAAGGTATCTTAATACTTAACCAAGTGAGTTACATACTTCATTTTGGATCTCCTTGAATACTTCAAGAAATCCAAATTTGTATTTCATTAAATACAAGTTTCAATATCTATTGATCGTATCAGTAAATATAATGAGGTACTTATAAATACCTTTAGCATTCATTCTAAAAGGTCAATGTACATCAATATGTAGTAGTTCTAATGGAATAGTAAATCTCCCACTACATCTAGTGAAGATGCTCTTTTCATATTGCACAATAGATAAGACATGTATGTCTTTATTGGTTCAATAACCAAAAGAGTCTAGATAACCATCATATGGATTCTAGAAATACATGTCTCATTTATATGTTCTAGATTACAATGATATAAGTATTCATTGTTTGAGTTATCAGGTCATTCAATATATGTGTCATACACATTTGTCTCATCAACTATCAAGTATAGTTCGTGAGATATAGGGCAATTCCATAAAAGATCATAATTATCTTGTCATAAGATGTTTGGCAAGTACAAAATAGAAATTCTCTAATTCTATTATGTGCCCATGAATGACAATTCCCAACTATAAAGGTAGCAACCCTTGCTCTGCACGGTTCTAGCTTACTTCTTATCAGGCTTGAAGTGGAGATTTCTATCTCTGTCTTCTTCCTGAGATCCTCATTGAAGAGGATAATTCCTTTCCAATGTCTAAACAAGTGGCAATGGTGGCATTTTATCCTTTAAGTGAAAAGGACATATTCCTTTTAGACTTATCCTTCTCCATATATTGATTGCATAGGAATTGGACTTTATCTTAGCCTCAAAACACTTCTTGACCTTGCTTTTTCCCTAAGACTCACTTCCGTTGGTCATCATCATGGATTTGTCCTTCTTATTCCTTGCTTTGTCATCAACATGTCAACCATTAGATAAATTGGATATATGATTCATACAACACTTGCATAATCATATTTAAGGTCAACTCTTGACTTAAGAGAAATCCTAGTCATTCCACATGTCCAATCATATTGAGCATATGGGGTTCTATCAGACCTCCCTTTGTCAGTTTGCATTCAATTAGTTCTTTGGGGACATTACACCTTCTTTGCTTTACATGATTCTTAAGATGTGTTACCCTCTCGAGGATGTCCATGTACTCATGTTGTTCATGCAACTCATAGTTCATACAATAAGGCATTAGGTACTCAAATGTCTATGGCATCATTGCAATGCTTCCAATAAGAATCCCATAGCCTTAGGTGCATTTGGAGCAGGTTCCTCTGGCACTAGTCTTTCAAGGACATAGAGCTTTAGCTCATTGATGAGAACATTTCTCAAAGTCCTTAACAAGTTGTGGAACTTTATCCCATTTTTGTCCTTTTTGAGGATTGATCGCAATCTGAACGTGTTTGTGTTTGACATTTGATTCTACTAAGAAATATTGCAACTTTTCATAACATTTTTTATTTGGTTTTATTTGATAAGTTTGATGATAATAATTAGGTCTTTAATTAACTATCACTCCAACTATTTTATTCAGATTGATAGCCCTCAATATAAATTCAGAATATTGCAGTGTACAATATTCTAGTGGGCTAAGATCCATATTTCATCAAGTCATGAGTTGGCTTTACCGTCTCCCACAACCTGACTATTTAAGTAGGCCATCATGCCAATTTCATCACATGCAACTCTTGGATAGATGAAATGCATAACTCTTTGCCATGATCATCTACAATCCTTTAGGCTTGGGCTCACCAAGTCACTAGTTAAGTCTGACCCAATAGCCAATATGATAGATACGCATCATGCTTTGTGCAAATCTACACATCTTCCATCACACTTCCATGAGATAGATGGTGCACCATATTTTATGTAAATCTACACTTGTTCGATTAAGCTTTTCACGTGTATTGCTAATTGAAGGCATCGAATACTTAATATTTAAGTTGAGGGAGTTTGTTTATATAAATACATATACCTTATCCAATCACCACATATATAGTATGTATCATATACATTTTATAACCACAAATGAGAACATGTAATAAATAAAACATGTAAGCAATGGTTATGGCCAAAATAATGTAATTCCTTGGATCCACAAGGAATTACAACCACCTATGGCCCACATCATATGCAACCTATTTTTGGTAAATATCTATGATTGAACCTATATGGGTTGATCGGTTCAACTCTTGAACTAGTCGGCTCGCCTCCTGGTCACTCGGTTGGGCTCTTCTGAAGCGGTCTTCTGGTTCACAAGTCTAAGCAGCATATGGACACCTCCAGTCAGTCAGTTGGGCCACCAGTCGATCAGTTCGTCCTCTTGTCATCTGGCCTCCTCGATCCTCAATACATCAGATCATTTCACAATCTGGTCATTTCTCCTTTTTCTACATCGTCATCGCATGTCTAAACATAAATTAAAACTATCCTATTTCTTATTACATTGTATATGGGAAAACCTCGAGTAAAATTTGATGGGAAATAGGAAGAAGAACATTAATTTACATTTAGAAAGGAGAGAGAGGCTTAGCACATAGACCGATTAACAACATGAATAAATAACCACAACCATGCATACACAGATCTGGGTTTTGGGACATTACCGTGCTTTACATCCACCATCAAAACTGATCTTATGGAGACACATGTAAATTGCATATATATATATATATATATATATATTCGTTTGGGTTCTTTATTTAGTGATTAGACATATGTTCACATCAACCTATTTAAATATTCGCATCGCATGTAATAAATAAACTCGATAAAGATAAAAATATGATCATATCAATTATCCCAAAATATAATTAATGGATGTGGATCTAATACCACTGTAGGAAAATACGATATCAGGTAGGCAGCAAAAACAAAATTTTTACTGACATATTTCCCATTAACCAGCAGATCTATGCAATGGGAAGGATTATTTTATGAAGATATACATGGTCCTGGAGCAAGTCCAATGACAATCCTCATAGATTTAGATGTGCACTCTGTCTTGGACGGTGTCTGTGCATCTCCTGGTCGCACTCGGACACGTCTTCCTACTCCTCCATGGACACCAAACTTGGACAACTACTACAATGGCTCCTCAGACCTCACCACAGATTGGGAGTTGAGATTTTCTCCTAGCAGCAACCAAAGGAGTCCTGCCTCTACAGTAGTCCACATGAACCAACTAAAAATGATGTCGTCCAATAGGAATGGATAGGAACGAGTTATCCCTCCCGTTGGTGTACTAATCACTAACATGCTCTCCCACAACAATGATCCTCATTTGTTTCTCTCCCATGGCTATCCCTCCCTAGTCAGGTAGGACTTGCCTTGTCTCTTGTGCTCACTACAACCAGAGAGGACAACACTTGTCAGAGCAACTGATTCTCAATTGTATGTGTAGTAGTTATGTTTTGGGAAGCCCCTAGTACCCCTATATATATATGAGGGGTTAGGGTCAGGGTTCCCAGTCCCCAGTCATTGAGGGACTAAAGCGGGTGTAGAAAGGACCAGTAGATCTTAAATTATCGTAACAATTTTGGAATTTTCACAACCTATGTGCGACAAAATGGACATCTCGTCTAGTGAGACAGTCATCTCGCTAAGAGAGATGGTCATCTGGAACATGAGATGACCATCTTGCTAAGGAAGATGGTCATTTTGATCTTTCCCAGTCAGATATGAATTGGCAAATCATTTCCTAATTAACGTCATACATTGATTTACTTGCACCCCAAGTATGTGCAATTGAAATGAGTTAAAAAAAAGTCCAGAACCTTCATTTGTCCCAACCGGGCCATCTCACTCAATGAGATGCCCGTATCACTTATCTAGATATCTGTCTGGTGAGTTTGAGTTGAACTGATTGGTTCTACAGATTGAACCGACCGATTCATAGGAAAAAACTAAGCCAATTCGATTTTTGATCTGCCTAAAAATCCAAATGGCCATCTCAACACTTGAGATGCCCGTCTGGCTGCCCAAATGGTCGTCTCACCCAGTGACATTGCCATTTGACAGTTCAGTTAGCCAATCCATTGATATGTTGCATGAATTGAGTACCTAATCACTTTAGTACTTAATTCAATTATGATTCAAGATCTGAACTCCTCTTCAAGGTGAGTTCCTATGTGTGTGACCCTCTAGGTCACATATCACGTTGGCATTATATGTCCATAAGAACTTTTGACATCACAAGCAAAGAGTGGTGTCTAGTCTAACATCATTGCTACCCAAGTATATGGAAAGTTGGGGAGTGACTTCAACCTACAATATGTGTATGGTGTTACAGTGTTTGTATAATTCCTTTGTCACTGATATTGAAATTGAACTAGAGGCATGGAGTAGTCACCCTCATTATTATTCAAACTTGTTCTTGGAACTAGAGCAGATTGTATGAGATATATGTAATCTCAATATCACATATTAACTCACATGTGTATGACCATACTTTCCTCACTCTCGCTAATTAAGAGCCTTGGATATCATACTCCTGTCAGAGGGACACATCTCATCTCTAGCACACAGTCAATCCCCATGTGTCAAAGTCACCCCATCATCACCTTTATAACAAACCTTGTTTTAGGATTGTGTTTGATGATGTCAAAGTGTACCCAATGAGATGTGATGAGTGCAGTGATTTTAGGTCTAAGAACCACAACCACCACCATCACTGTGAGAAATAACTATGACTTCCATGATGATGGATTCCATGTGTCAGTCTCACAGTGGGTCTATCTGATACACTTTTCTCTAACATGTATATGTGTGTATGGTTTGATATTTCCATATCATGACTAATCAGATTTAGTCATCAGCCAACTCACCCTCTGTTCTTATTTTTTATTGTTGTCTATCAATCTTCCAAAACAACATCCAATCAGGGACATATTGAGAATATGTATATGTACTCTTAACATCCATATGATCTCATCCGCAAGGATAGTAATACATATGTCATTGAGTAATATGATTCTCTAGACATTTATTGTGTTATTCATTATCTCATAATTGAATATACAAAATAAATTGGAAGCTTGACTTTATTATTAATCAAATCATTTACATGTTATGACATCACAATCATCATATGATTGTCTCTATAGGCATACATACCAGCAGACTCCCACTTGTAGTTAGTGCCAATCACCCACAAATCTTATTCTGAGTGATTTAACATGACCACCATGCTTCTGTTGTGCAAGTGTTTTTACTGAGGGTTTAGTAACGTTTGCTTTAAGTCACTATTTTGCAACTTTCACATCTCCTCCCTATACGATTACTCATATGAGATGGAAGTGCTATAGTATGCTATCTGAGATTCCCATCCTAACTAGTAGCTCAATTGTTGACATCAATATTTCTATAATTTCATCAATGGTTGGAACCTCAAACAAGTTCATCCATATGAACTTCTTGATCCGTACAGTATCCTTTGTTGTTCTTATAACACATAGATACTCTGCTTCTTTTTGTAGATCCAAACAACTTTTATTATCTCGAAAATCTTTCTAGCTTATAGTTCTCATTTGTTGTCAAACATAAATTTTGATTGCAATTATTTTTCCAATTTGGAAGCTTGCATGGGTGTAACTCTTTACATCCAACTCTTCCTTATTACCAAGAAATGTATGCTTTAAGTGCTTCACAATCACCTAAGGATGTTCTTTATGGTAGTTCAATGACTCTCACTAGTATTTGACATACACCCTCTCATCATGTCTAATACATATGAGATTGCTAGGTATATATATGTCCTCTCGTCATGTAAATACATATGAGATGACTAGATATCCTCTTTGCATGTCGAATACATACGAGATAATGGGACAAGTACATAACATTGAATTAATGATAGATCCAATTATGAATGCATATACTATTCTTCATAAGAATTGGGACACTTTTCTCCTAAAGGACTAACTCCATGGATCATGGACACATTTTTCCCTCATTGAGTCTTGCATGCTGAACCCTTCAACATCTTACCAATGTATGTGCTTTAATTAGATCAAGAAGCTTTCTAGATCTATCTTTATAGACCTTGATTCCTATTACAAAGGATGCTTTGACCAAATCATTCTTATAGAAGGTACTTTCCTTTCCAGGTCTCACCATATGAAAGATAAGGATGTTAATATGCTCCCACTAAATCTTTTGTAATCACATATTTCGTCTTCATTCTGACTCAATTCAAATCCTTTGAACGTCTTCTCAAATATAAGATTCCAGCTCTGAGATGCTTGCTTCAATCTTTGTAGCTTATATACTTTATTTGCATCAATGGATTTATAAAACCTTTAGCTTGTGTGACATACACATCCTCTTAATTATTCCAATTAAGGAATGCGGTTTTAACATCCATATGCAAAATATCACAGTCATAATAAGCTGCAACAACAAGCATGATCATGATGAATTAACCATGGTAACTGGTGAAGGACTTCATCATGTTCAACACTTGAACTAGGTGGAAACTCTTAGTTTGGTGCATGATCTATGAACAACAAAAACCCCTAAAATATTGATGATGCATGGGTTTTGAGTCGCTTTTACAGGCTGATTTTATATGTGTTTTGTACACTTATTTGTCATTTCTTTGTTTATATTTTCATAAATCACTATTGTTGGCCTATACACTCTATTTGCATCAAATCATGCTTATTCCATCATATTTGTATGATTTTATACATTCCATGGACTTATATTTGATTTTCTGAATTTTTTAGGTATATTATGCATAGTGCAGAGTCGGTGCCACCGACCCTAGCAGTCGGTGCCACCAACGTTGCATCAGTGGCCAGACAGAAATTGACCAAAGGAGTTGGTAGCACCGACCACTAAGTCGGTACCACCGAGACAAATCTCTAGTGATGGAAGCGATCGCCCAGACAAGTCGGTGACATCGACCCCACAGGTCGATGCCACGGAGTTAGCTTCAGTGAGAAAGGGGAAAACTCGCCTTAGCTCGGTGCCATCGACATCCCAGTCGATGGCACCGACTCAGCCAGAGATTGACAAAGGCCCAGTACCGTCGATGCCACCGACTCTGTCAGATTTCAATAATCTAAATCGGCCGCACGATCCAACGATCCTTGTAACGTGGTACCGTAAGTGACCTAGGACAAAGGGAGGAATGCCAGACCTAAAAGGGACATCACGTTGCACTATAGGATGACCAGAGAAGAAAGGGAGAGAAGCACGAAGCCAAAGGATGACAATCGGATGATTCAAGAACCGTTGACGGGCATTTCTACCACCGGAAGGCCGCAAAATGTGCATTTCTCGAGGAGGATCATCCGAAGCATCGCCTTTCTTGGGTTTACACAAATTTTTTTATGTTTCCCACGTTTTTATTCTCTCCTTCCATATATTTGCAACTAAAAACCATGCGGGGATAAACCCCTTTATTCCTTAGGACCTAAAGTAGCCCGTGGAACCACTGTATTGACTTTTGCATGATTTAATGCAATATTTCCTCCAAATTCATGGATATTTATGCGTGTGAATGAATGTTCTTTTGTTGATTGATCACCTTCATTGGAAATCTTAGGCAAATAATTAATCTGGAAGGAGAAATTAAATGCCTGAAACCCACACATAAACACTATCTTACGCATTCTTTGGTAAAGGTAATGCACGGGTAGTGGGAAGATACCTAGAGATTGAACATAAATCACCTAATCTAAGATATAAATTACCATAGACATGGAATTGGCTTAGAATTAGGTAGTAGATTATACCGTGAAAGTGGGCAATTATCGCTACGGGCTTTCTATTCAGGAAAAGGGTAAATTATATAAAAGTCAGTAAAAGAAGATACAACGGGGATCCGTGGTGAAACTGGCGTTCCTGAGGAATTCCATCTCTCGTGACTCAACCAAACCATTTTTTATTTTAATTTTCATTTGTTTTGCTTTAAAAATAGATTCTCTCAAATTTTATACCAGCTTAGCTGATCGTACGGTAGTTAGTAGTAGTCATTGAGACTACGTCTCCATGTGTTCGACTCGGGCCTCACAAGGCCTTTATTACGCAATGCGTACACTTGCATTTAGACATACGTAAAATACATGTCAAGTTTTTGGCACCGTTGCTGAGGAGACGGTGATGTCTCAGCACTACGAGTGCTGTAGTCAGCCATTCTAGGCCACTTTTCAATTTTCGTGCCTCTTAATAAAATAATAATATATATTCATTTCATATTCATTTATCGCATTGTCTCTTAAGGTACCTTGGCTAACTATTTTCAATCTTTTAGGTACTAGTGTATGGAGGCAACGAGGACCACAGACTACAGAGAAGCTACCTCTTCATTTCCATGGGCCGGCGAAGCCTCAATTCAAATACATTCATTAGATGGCATACCATTGTCACCCAGGCAACAAGAAATGGGAGACAGTAACCCTGGAGCAGAGAATACCATCTGGGAAAGGATAAAAGCATCTTCTTCAGTGGCACAAACATGGATAATTAAGAAGCAGCATGTGAATGTGGCTCAGTACAAGATTAACCTAGGTTTTATTGCCCTCGTCAAGTCACAAGCATTCTATGGGAATGCTCATGAAGACCATGTGGAACATATTAGTAATTTTATGGAAATCAGTGATATGGTTAAAGTCGACAGGTTTCCTCAAACTGCTATTTATCTAAATATGTTTCCATCGTCACTAGCTGAAAAAGCAAAGGAATGGCTACACAACCTGCCTAAAGAGTCGATAGAGACATGGGACGACATGGTGGAGGCATTCTTTGAAAGATATTTTCCTCCAGAGAAGACAAATGAGCTAATCACGAATATCCATAACTTCAAACAACATGCATCTGAATCATATTCTGAGGCATGGGAGCATTTCTAGATAATGCTCAGGAAGGTTCCACATCATGGGATAGATTTGGAAAACCAAGTAAAAATGTTTTATTTTGGGCTGTGGAAAAGCGAACGGACTACTCTAGATAGTGCAGGCTCGAGATTCTTCCTTAATACCCCACCATCAACATGTTAGGAGATTTTGAAGAACATGGCGAGAAATCAGACTTGGGGAAGTGAGAGAGACAATCCCGAGTAGATCAAAAGCATAGGGGAGTCCAAGGCTATTTCTTCCTTGAATAAAAAGTTGGACCTTATTGCAAAGAAGTTGCTTGAGAAGGATAATTGTTTTTCTAAAGAGGAAGAATAGGTGAAATACATGCGTCAGCAAGGATACCAAAATAATGGCTACACATGGAGGAAGGACCCTAAGTTCTCATGGAAGGATCCAAACAACTTCTTGCAGGATCCGGATCAGTAGAATCAACAAAGGCCAGTGCAGCAACAACATCTAGTGGCATAAGAGAGCACTAATTACATCTTGAAAAAGATTGTAAATCATAATGACGTGTTACTCAATAATGTTCAGCGGGACCTCAAGAACCACTATGCGCAAATGAGAACATTTGAGACGTCATTATCTCAGCTTGCAGCGGATGTGGCCGCATTTAAAAAAGCCTTCTTAGTAGGGGTTCCCAGGAAATACTGACACTCCAATGGGGAATCAACAGGTCAAAGCCATACTATTGCGAAGTGGGAAGAAGACATTGAACCCACATTATGAGGAGAATGAGGTGACCAATCCTGTTGACATTAATGATTTTGTGCCACAGAAAAAGCAAGTAGAACCTGAGACAAGGATAACAGGGGCGGAGCAATGGAAAGATGTTGAGCCTGAAAAGAAGACGTCATATGTACTACCATATCAGAGAACACAGGAGGTACCATCTCCATATCCCAATAGCTTGAAGGCGACAAAGCAGGACCAACAATTTAAGAAGTTTCTGGACATCTTTAGGAAGCTTTCTGTAAATATACCATTGATTGAGGCAACTGAACAAATACCTTCATATGGCAAGTTTTTGAAGGACATTATTAACAAGAAGAGAAATATTCTAGAGTCTAATGTAGTTGTCTTAAGAGAGCAAGTTAGTGCCTTCATCTTAGGTACGCTTCTACCAAAGAGGCAAGATCCCAGTTGTTTCAATATTACATGCTATATTGGGAAGACAAGGTTTGGTGAGGCACTTTGTGATTCAGGGGCAAGCATTAACTTGATGCCCCTATCTACTTTCAAAAATCTTGGTCTCAAAACATCAAGGAAGAGCATCATGACGATACAGTTGGCAGAAAACTCGGTAGCTACACTGTATGGAATTTGTGAGGATGTGCTTGTAAAGGTGGACCGGTTTGTTTTTCCTACAAATTTTGTAGTAATGGAGATGCAAGATGAACATGGCAACAAAATCCCTCTAGGATGGCCCTTCCAAGCTACAGTCAACTTGATTTTAGAGATGGGAAGAGGCTGCTTGACTATGGGGATTAAGGATGACAAGTTTGAGATAACCATGCTGAGAAATTCCAAATCATATGATTCTTAGGAATAATGCAATATGGTACAACACATGGAAAATAATATTTCCTTGTTTTTGGGAAAACCATTCATGGACGTGGCACATGTTATGACAAAGGTGGACAATGGTACACTTGTTGTAGATATTATGGAGAACACCAAGTTGCTCTCACTTACCAAGGCAGTAGGATACCTGAATGATAAAGAAGAGGAAGTGAGTCAGTCTACCGTGGATGAAGATGCAGAGCATACCATATTACAGGTCCACCTACAGCTTCCTCTAGATGCTTGTCTCATGAACAAAAGTGATGATTGAGTTCTGGACCAGTCAAGGGAGAAGTATGCGCAACTACTTAACTCCTAAACCCGCCCGAGTTAGAACTCAAGCCATTTCCGCCTCATCTGAAGTATGTTTTTCTAGCAGTAGAGGAGAATCTACCAATCATTATCTCGGCATCAATGAGTATTTCAGAAGAAGAACAATTGCTCATGGTGTTGAAAAACCACAAAGGTGCTTTTGGGTGGTCTGTGGCTGATATCAAGGGGATTTCTCCCACCTTATGTCAACATAAGATTCGTCTAGAAGAGGGCATGAAGTAGGTCATTCAACCTCAACGTCGCTTAAATCCGATTATGACGGAGGTGGTAAAGAAGGAGGTAATCAAGCTACTGTCAGCAGGTTTTATTTATGCTATTTCTGACTCTATGTGGGTAAGTCTGACATAGGTAGTACCTAAGAAGGGGGAAATCATTGTCACCACTAATGCATCTAACAAGAAAATCACCACTAGATTAGTGACAGGATGGCGTGTTTGTATCGATTACCATCGGCTGAATGCTGCAACCCTTAAAGACCATATTCCATTACCGTTCATCGATCAGATTTTGGAGCGACTTGTCAGTCGCTCCCACTTTTGTTTTGTTGATGGATATTCAGGTTACAATCAGATTTCAATAGAGCATAAGGATTAAGAGAAGTCTACCTTCACTTGTCCTTATGGCACCTTCGCTTATCGCCGAATGCCTTTCGGGTTGTGCAACGCACCCATGACTTTTCAAAGGTTGTTGGCGATTTTCTCAGATTTGGTAGAGCGATGTCTTGAAGTTTTCATGGATGATGTTTTGGTTTATGGGACGTCGTTTGAAGATTGATTGCAAAATTTGGACAAAGTGTTGCTGAGATGTGAAGACACCCATTTAGTGCTTAATTGGGAGAAATGTCACATGATGGTTAGCGATGACATTGTTTTAGGCCATAAAATGTCTAGCAAAGGATTGGAGGTAGATTCAGTTAAAATAGAGGTGATCTCAAAACTCCCTCCACCGTCCTCGGTGAAAGCAGTTAGGAGCTTTCTAGGCCACGTCAGGTTTTATCACTGATTTATTAAAGATTTTTCAAAAATCGCTAAGCTCTTGTATGAGCTTTTGGAAAAGTATGTTGAGTTCAGTTTTGATGAGAGGTGTTTAAAAGCTTTTGAGAATTTGAAAGAGAAACTCACATATGCACCAGTTGTACATGCTCCAGATTGGAGCCAACCATTTGAGTTGATGTGTGATGCATCAGATTATGTGGTAGGGGTTGTGTTAGGGCAACATCTTAACAAGGTCCCTATAGTCATTTATTATGCATCTAAAACTCTTAACAACACACAATTAAGCTACACCACCATAGAAAAGAAAATCTTAGTTGTTGTTTTTGCTTTTGAAAAGTTTAGGCAATACCTTGTAGGAGCTAAAGTGGTGGTATGGACAGATCATGCAGCCATTAAGTACTTGCTGCAGAAAAAGGATGCCAAGCCTAGACTTATCTGTTGGATCCTTTTATTGTAGAAGTTTGATACTGAGGTGAAAGATAAGGCTGGGATTGAGAATGTGGTGGATGACTACATATCTAGGTTAGAGAGGGTAGATGAGAAAGACCTTGACATACTCATCCTAGAGACCTTTCCCGATGAACAATTATTTGCTCTTAATCATAAAGACCCTTGGTTTGTGCATATTGTGAATTATCTTGTTTGCAAAGAGTTGCCTAATGATTGGGGGTATCAGGAAAAAAAGAAAATTTTCCATTCGTTGCGTTATTATTTTTGGGATGATCCTATCTTGTTGAGACAATGCATGGATGGTATTTTGAGAAGATGTGTGCCCGAGAGCGAGTATGAGAGTGTGTTG
The DNA here is from genome assembly GCA_963693085.1 of Alisma plantago-aquatica. Lineage (NCBI taxonomy): Eukaryota > Viridiplantae > Streptophyta > Magnoliopsida > Alismatales > Alismataceae > Alisma > Alisma plantago-aquatica. Next base: position 377,841,497 of record OY856410.1, read on the forward strand.
AAAGATTGTCACACACTACTTATAGGAGGGCACCACACTAGTTCTAGGACAGCTGCAAAAGTGCTAGAAAGTGGGTTGTACTAGCCAATGTTGTTCAAAGACGCCTACGATTTTGTGCGGAGGTGCGATGCGTGCCAACGGCATGGTAACATATCCAAGTGGCAAGAGATGCCCCTGAATGTCTTCCAAGAGGTAGAGGTTTTTTATTTGTGGGGAACAAATTTTATGGGACCCTTTGTGTCCTCTAATTCCTACCTTTATATATTGTTGGCCAATGACTATGTGTCAAGGTGGGTGGAAGCAATTCCAACCCGCACCAATGATGCCACAGTTGTATGCAAATTTGTCAAAGATCACATTTTCTGTTGGTTTGGAGTGCCTAGGATGATCATTAGTGATGGGGGAACTCATTTCACTAATCACAAGTTTGGGGCACTTTTGAGCAAGTATGGAGTGACACATCGGGTGGGTACACCCTATCACCCACAAACTCAAGGACAAGTGGAGATATCTAATAGAGAGATTAATAAGATCCTTGAGAAGACAGTGTCGTCAAGTAGAAAAAATTGGAGTGAGTTATTGGTTGACGCACTTTGGGCCTTTAGGATAGCCTACAAGACACCCATAGGAACCACACCCTTTAGGTTAGTTTATGGCAGGATGTGTCATCTTCCGATGGCATTAGAACACAAGGCTCATTGGGCGTTGAGAAGGCTAAATTTTGATCTTGATGAAGTTGGGAAGATGAGAAGGTTAGAATTGAATGAACTTGATGAACTAAGATGGAATGTCTATGGAAATGCTAGATTGTACAAAGAAAGGACAAAGGAAATTCATGATAGGCATATCGAGAGGAGAGTGTTCTCTCTGGGAGAGAGTGTCTTGCTTTTCAATTCTAGGCTAAAATTGGACCCTGGGAAACTAAGGTCTAGATGGAGTGGACCCTTTATCATAGAAGAGGTGTTCCCACATGGGGCTGTGAGAATCAAAGAGGGGGAGAGAACCTTCCTAGGGAATGGACAGAGATTGAAACATTACTTTGGGGAAGATTTCACTAGAAAAGTGGATGATGTGAAACTCATCGCTCCCATTTGATCTTGCACTTTAGAGTTGTCTAGCCTAGGATGTTAAATGAGGGTGCTTGTTGGGAGGCAACCCAACCATTAGGATGTTTGTTTAATACATTTTTGTTTAAGTCATTTCATAGTACTTAGTTTTTGTAAAAATGATACCTTGACTTGTTTGTTCATTGTGCAGGCTATGGCTGATTCGGTGCCACCGACATCCAATTCGGTGCCACCGAGTCATGGTCAGTGGGACGGGCATATAAGCTAAAATGCATCGGTGCCACTGACTTCAAAGTCGGTGCTACCGACATCTCTGAAGAAAGTGCAGAACTTGGACATGTTTGACTGATAAACTGAGTCAGTACCATCAACGTACACGTCGGTGGCACTGTCTCTACTTGGGTCCCAGGCATGTATCGATCATCCTATCGGTACCATAGACCCGGATGTCGGTACCACCAATGAATAGAAACACTGATTCGTGGCCAACCTTGATCTGTGGCCCAAATGCATCCACGAGGATTCTCTAAAGTTGCAATCCCACCCAAAAGTCAGTGCCACTAACACCAAGTCGGTGCCACCGACTCATCAGCAATCTAGAAAAATGAAGATCACACACCGACAGCTATCGATGCACCGAGGATGCAGATTCAGTCCCAGAAGTCGGTGCCAACGACTCCATGTCGGTGCCACCGACTCTATTTAGGACATTCAGATGCCCTCTCAAGAAGGAGAGGATGCCTATTCTATGGCAGGTATGTATAGCATAATGCAGGACATCCAGACACAGCAACAACAATAAACCCAATCCCTGGCTGGCTTCAAGGGAGGCTGTATACAAACCAACAGGCGATCTATGAAAATGAATGCCTTCTCTTGGCCAACCAAGAGAATATACATCAGCGTATGTAGCGGATGGAAGCTTATCAGTAGCCTTTCTTTGATAACTACTGGAGCCAGGGGTATTTTGGAAGTTACCTGATGTCGTCGGACATGCCACCATCTGATCCGACTTTCCAAGGGATGTTTCCTCACCAGGATTCCACACAGCCACCACCATTCTGAGTCAGATATCATTGTTCCACCTCTTGAGTTAGGATATTGACTATGCAAACATAGTCATATTCAAGCTTGGGGCGTGCTGGAACAATTTCTATCTTAGCTTTTATTTTTTGTTATCATAGTTTTTGTTAGTTTTTCTGTTATGTAGGATCCACATTCTATCTAGTGTAATCTGTGGAGAAGTAAATGCATGGTTTCTGTGAAAATATCAATCTCTAGGGTGGGTGTAATTTTGTGAAGTACATTTAAAATATGTGAGCTGATCTTGTGAGTACGAGAGTTGCATATCTGAGGAAGTGCTTGAGTAAGTCATCTTTAGGACATTAAGGCATAAATGACCATCTAATTTGTCTAAGAAAATGATTGACAAGGATTGTTGAACCTGAACTGATCAAACACTAATGTGACCTTAAATTTAATTCAAGAAAGAAATCCCGTGATTACCCTATACACAAGTCATTAGAGAGGGACATATGATTTTCTCTAAATGTTCTAACTCTTAGTCATGTGATCTCATCCACCGCATACATCTGCTTTACACCCCACCATAAGAGGATTGAGTACATATTATCATTCTTTCTTTTTTATTGCATTTACATTGCATAATAGACCTTGCATAATAGTTGTTTATTTTTGCTTGCATTAGTGAAAAAAATAAAAAATAAAAAATATAGAAAAATATACATGCACAACAACAAGAATTTTTTTGTTGGTGCATATCATTTAGTTGCATAACATCTGTGTTCATATAGTTACAACTGCATTACATAAAGCATATAGTATCATCATGTGCTAAGCATTCTTCTAAAACATAAGAAAGTAGTGACTTTGCCCATACCCTTGAAATAAAGAAGAAAAATAGTGTCATGATTTAAAAAAAATTGTAGTGTAAGTGGAAGCCCATAATAGAATGTTGAAAGGGGGCTTGAAAAAAAATAAAAAAAGGGAAGGATTAAGTAGTGTTTCAGAAAGTGAGGGAGAAAGGGCATAGTCTTACCTATATCATAAGGAAGAATTAGTACATGATATAGTTTTGTACATATTTTGTCTTATCTTGATACAAAATAATAGTTGCATGCATCATTTTACCACAATGATTAGGCATTAGTAGCATTATAAAAATTGCATCATCACAGGCTTATCATAATTTTGATTGCAAGAATGATTTTATGTGCTCATGATTCTTCCACAGCCACCCATTCCAGCTACCCGTGGCTCTTTTTGGTAGGCCATGTAATTGATTTTCTCCTCATTCATTATCTATTAGGAGAATTGCTTCCATTTAGATGGTAGGTAGAGAAAAATGGCAACGTAGATAGGAGATCACACGATGCAACAAGTATGAACCGAACAAGTTTATCATATTAACTGCTTTAATTGATAGTGTTTCATTGATTGGGGGAGGAACATCTTGGACAGAGATTTTTTGTCGCCTATAGGGCAGTTAGTGTTTAGTGGTCGGTAAAGGCCGGAATGAGGGCCGTAAGGTGGAGATTTTTTGATGTACCTTATACACGATGTCATTTTGCTGACTTATCTCAATCAGATCCAAAGGTATTGTTGCTCGAGGACGAGCAAGATTCAGCTTAGGGGAGTTTGATGCATGGGTTTCGAGTCACTTTTATAGGCCGATTTTATATATGGTTTGTACACTTATTTTTCATTTCTTTGTTTATATTTGCATAAATCACTATTGTTGGCATGTAAACTCTATTTGCATCAAATCATGCTTATTCCATCATATTTGTATGATTTTATACATTCCATGGACTTATATTCTATTTTCTGCATTTTTCAGGTATTATTCATAGGCCAGAGTCGGTGCCACCGACCCTAACAGTCGGTGCCACCGATGTGGCATCAGTGTCTAGGTAGAAATCGACTAAAGGAGTCAGTAGCACTGACCACTTAGTCGGTACCACTGAGAAAAAGCTCTAGCGACGGAAACGATCACCCAGACAAGTCGATGACATCGACCCCATAGGTCGGTGCCACCGAGTTAGTTTCAGTGAGAAAGGGAGAAAACTCACCTCAGCTCAGTGCCACTGCCATCCCAGTCGATGGCACCAACTCATCCCGAGATCGACAAAGGCCCGATACTGACGGTGCCACTGACTCTGTTGGATTTCAACAGTCTAAATCGGTCGCCCGATCCAACAGTCCACGTAATGTGGTACCATAAGCGACCTAGGACAAAAAGGGAGGACATATAGACCTAAAGGGGACATCACGTTGCACCACAGGACGACCAGAGAAGAGAGGGAGTGTGATAAAGTGGTTTTTCTCTTTCCTTTATTAGCTTGATTTCTTCACTTGAATCTATTCAAAACCCTAATTATCCTAAAGAATATTTGATCAATCAAGCTTGAAATCTCGATCTCAAAATTTTCCGACATGTAGGGAGAGATATTATGAACCTATGTTTCAAATTTAATGTCAATTGGATACTCCTAGATCCTTCCATGAATTTTCAAAGATTTACCTAAGTTTTCAACTAAATCTTTATTACTTGCATCTGAACTATAAGTTAAATGTTAATAATATGGTGGTCGTGACATATAAATGCCATGCGGCCAGCCTGATCCAAATTGGATCTATAGAGCCACTCCTGACCGTCTGATGGTGCCCACAAATACAGGGCTGATCGGATGGCCACAGAGTCACCACCAACCTCCGTCTATTTCGTGAAAATGTGGCTATAGCCACGAGACATGATCTCGGACCACGAACTTCCACCCTACCCTTCTCCGCATGAAACCGATCGAGGCAGCACCTTCCCCTCATCCCCACGAACACGCCAACCCCTCGCACGACCCCCATTGACGACCACAATCTACCCCACGATTGCCTCCGACAACTGCCCTCTCTAACACGCCCAACTTGAAATTGGTCTTCTCACGCTCAGACCCTCTCCCGTCCATATAAACCCCCTCATAACTCCGCCGATACCTCTTTAGTCCACCCTTGCCTTCAATTTGCCCGAAGCAAGCTCAGATCGCTCCACCCTCAAACTCTTCCTCTCAGCCTGCCTGCTGCCGCCGAGCTACTGGACTAGGCTCCTAACGGCCTGCTCATCCCCAATTGAATGCTCCCCAAGCTCTGAGGGACCTCCACCAACCTCAACGGTCCCTCACTCTGAAGCTCCATTGCCTGGTGCTCCCGCTATCCTCTCCCACCGCCGCGAGCTGTACAGCTCGCCATTCTTCTAGCCGACCCTACGTCTCAGGAGGAGCCACGCCCTAGCGACCGGCCGTCCAGTTGGGGAAGGACTCCAGGAATATGCTCCAGTCTTCGCCCTCACGCGAAGAAGCTCCCTCCACCGACACGAGCTCTCCAGAATTCACCTTCCTTGTCTGCTGTGAACTTTGTGCAAGGGGAAGGAGGGACCCGCTCAGCTTAGTTGGACAACCACAGCCTGCCAAGTAAGCACCCGGTCATCCACCTTAGTTATCTTGTATCCCTTCTAATCTACGCACGCGAGATCTCGACCGTTGGATCTGATCATCCAACGGTCCACACTTTTTCTAGATTTTGTTTTATTGACTCGAAATTCAATAAATAGCCTAATTTTAGGAAATTCGTTATAAATCATAGGAGTGTTAGAAAAATACAAACAAGTACACTATTTTTATCAGAAAAATACAAGGATCATGAATCTGACATATATTGACCCTAAATATGACTCGAATAATTTCTCATGCTCAAATATGATTATATCTTGTTTAATTATTTAGAAATTACTCGAACCAGTTTAAATCACCAAAAACCTGTGATCATCATATTTTTGCATCTATATTATTATGGAATGATCAGATCCAAATATTGTGACTCAATTATCAATCAAACCTAATTATCACTCCTTTCCCTATATTGATCTACCAAAATGTGCATAATTAGTCAACATGATCTAAAGACCATTATTTTGATCTTAAAACCTTACTTTGATGTGACACCATCAACCATGGACTCAAATCCATACTCTAAAACTCATACTCAACTGTCATGAATCAAAAACTATAAAAGGGCCTTTTATATACTATTTAGAATAATGGTGATTTGAACAATATAACAAATAAATACCAAATCTCCAATAATTTCAGGAAATCTGAGGTACCAGTGAGGAGCATCTCTAGACTCCCAACTTTTGAGAAGAAGGTATGCCATCACCTCTCACTTGGCTATATTACTTGTGCTTGTATTATATGTGTAGTGATGTACCTAGCATGTACTGATGTATGGTTTGGTGGCACTTGAATACTATGTTGCTTGATTTCCGAATCTATATTTATATATATACACCTGAAACATAATATATTTGTTCCATTATATTTAAGCACTTCAACTCTTTGGTATTCAAGTGATGGAAAATAAAGTACTTCAACTCTTTGGTAGTCAAGTACTTAAGGGTGATCCAACTCTATGGTAGTCTGATCACAATGAGATATGATCCAACTCCTTGGTAGTAGATCATAAAGGCCTTAATGCATTCAACCTTCCGCGGTCAATGCATGGATGATATAATGGAAAATATGTTTAAAATGTGCTTTTATCTTTTGTAAACAAACATTTTGTTCAAGTATATGAGTTTTTGATGTTTTGTTTCTAACAAGATATACTTTTATTATTTTGCCAAGTTTTAGTGTGAGGTAAGATTTTATGATGCGGAGGTGTACTCAGTACAATATAATTATATATTGTGCTGACGTGTACTAATTGCATATGTTTTATAGGTATCTTACACTTATGATGCTCATGATGAAAGGAAGATGATGTCACTACTCTTTATGCTGGCTCACAAATATCAGATCTATCATGGGGATACTAAAGCCAAATGGGACTCTTAGATTATGTTCTTTTCTTCTGTAATTAGTTTCTCATGTATTAAGTTTTCTTCTATAGAACTCATATGCCTTCGGGCCCCTATGTAATGAACAATTTGGTTTATGTATGGAAGCTCTTTATTCGGTGCATTTATATATTCATGTGTTTGATCCCCTCAGGGACGGGCAACTTTAACTCTATTGTACACCTTATGTTGGCACCTGAGGTGTAGAGTGGAGTTAGGTTGTTAACCCGTGACAAATGGTATCAGAGCAGGCACATGAATCAATATAGGTGTACCAAATAATTAGTAACCTTACCTAGACCTAGGGTAACCCATATTTAGCTGTAAATTACCGAAGTGTCTAGAAGAGTACCTTGCGGAAGGTTCTGACATAATCACTCTCCCCATCCGTTTCCACGGTGCGAGGGTTCCCGCCGCAAGCTATCTGCCTGGCTAACACAATTATTGTTACAGTGGGCACCCTTACCTTAGAAAAGTCTTTCCTCTCATCTTTTCTCAATTAAGGACTACTCCCAACCAACCTATTTAGTGAGTAATACACACTAGGCTTCTAATCTACTTTCTCTCTCATGACCATGATCAACGATATACTCTCTCTATTATGTGGGTAGATTAGGAGAAAGGGGAACAACTAAAAGACATGAAAAACTGGAAAAATATATGCCATGATTGCTAAATCTTTATTGGTTGCTTTATGATCTATCTCAAATAAATATCTAAACTATCTTTTATACGAACTTGTAGATGCCTCCAAAAACTAGGTCCAAGAGAACAATATCTAGTCATGGCTCTGGTGATGAATCTCAATCACGCCCTAGTAAGACCATGGCTGTAGGCAATTAGGAAGAACAAAAGAAGGTAATGCTGGAATGTATGCATGCCCTGGCCCTAAAAGAAACCAAAAATAGTGCCTCATCCTCTAGGACCAACCCTGAAACCACCATTAGTGACTTCCTTAAGCTCAAACCCAAAACATTTCATGGAGAAGACTTAGGTGAAGTCCTAGATAAAGTTGATGCATGGATCCTATCTGTTGAAAATGACTTTAGAGCCCTTAAGTGTCCTGAGGAAGATAAGGTCACCTTTGCTACCTACCAACTTAGGGGGTCCGCGAAGTTGCAGTGGGAAAATTATTACCATACACGAGCACTTCCAGATGCCCCCCATAGGTTGGGAGGAGTTTAAGGGGATCTTTACCAACCGTTTCATGCCCATATCTGCTAGGAAGGAGAAGAATAAACAGTTCAATAACCTAACCCAAGGAAACCTATTCGTTGCTGACTATGTTAGGGCCTTTAGACTCCTAGAGCGTCATGCTCGTAACCTTGATGAAGATGAAAAGATTGAACACTTCATAGATGGCCTTAACTAAGAAATCAAATTTCACCTATGCACCTCCACCCATCCTACCTTTGAAGCTGCCATCAACAATGCCCTTACCCAAGAAAGAACCTTAGCAAAGAGCAAAACACCAAGCTTGGGATACTTAGGTCTAACCGATGCATCTGTCACCAAGGGCAAGGAGAAGGAGAAGGAAAAGGGTAAGAAGAAGCCTAATAGCCATGGCATGGGAAGAGGAGGAGGAAATCACCATAGAGGTCAATCATACCGAGGCAGACCAAGTCGAGGAGGCCGAGTCCGAGGTGGGCCACATCGAGGGCTGCCAGCAGAGACAAACAAGTGCAAGATCTGTGGGGGGTTCCATTTGGGAAAATGCAAGTTTGAGAAACCTGTATGTTACTACTGCAAGAATGAAGGGCATATGAGGTACAATTGTCCAAATCTAGTCCAGGGGACACCTCAGAACTGTCCTGCCCCATTATCTCAGCCTGGAGCTCCACATATCCAGCCAGCTGTCCCTATAGCTCAGGCTCATCCAGAACGTCGTCAGGGCTGAGTCTTTGCAATTGATGCAGAAGAAGCTAAGGCCAATGACAACTGTTTGATTGAAGGTAACAATATTAATAATTCTTTATTATAATAAATCTTTGAAAACCATGATCTCATACAAATCATAATGTAGGTATAATATGTTTCCAAGATCATCCTGTTGTGGCCCTATTCCATTCAGGATCAACACATACTTTCATATCTAGAAATCTTACTTCTATGATCGAGTTAGAGATTAATGATCTAGGTTAAATCTTGGATGTGACAACTCCCAGTGGCAGAATTTATACTTCACTTCAGAAAACCAAAACCCTTCCTTTTTCTTTTGGTGGTCATAAATTTCAATCTGCTTTCATTCTTCTTGATATGGAGGATTTTGACTTAATTTTGGGGATGGATTGGCTCTTTTCCAACTTTGTTATGCTTGATTGTCGGGGCAAGAAAGTAGTCTTTTCTGCACCCAATTCTAAACCTTTGACTATTTCTGGGAGAAAAGAAAGAAAATGAAATATGATTATTTCTTCTCTTAAAACCGAAAATTTGATAGCCAAATGATGTAGAGCCTATCTTGTTGTTTTATCCATGCCTGATTCTAAGGTGAGACCATTAGAGAGCTTGGATGTGGTGAGGGATTACCCAGACATTTTTCCTGAGGAGCTTTCAGGGCTGCCTCCAGTTCGTGAGATTGAATTCTCAATTGAGTTAGCACCGGGCACCGCACCAGTCTCTAAGGCACCTTATAGAATGGCACCTGCCGAGCTTGCAGAGCTCAAGAAACAACTAGAGGAACTTCTTGATAAAGGCTTCATCTGTCCTAGTACTTCTCCTTGTGGTGCTCCTGTCCTTTTTGTTAAAAAGAAAGATGGGTCAATGTGAATGTGTATTGATTATCGCATGATCAACCAAGCCACCATTAAAAATAAATATCCCCTCCCAAGAATTTATGACTTGTTTGACCAGCTTCGTACTGCCACTGTGTTCTCCAAGATTGACCTTAGATCAGGTTATCATCAATTATGAGTAAAGGATTGTGATATTCAAAAGATAGCTTTCAGAACTAGATATGGACATTATGAATTCGTGGTGATGTCGTTTGGCTTGACTAATGCTCCTGGAGTGTTTATGAATCTAATGAATATTGTCTTCCAGCCATTCCTTAACAGCTTTGTTGTGGTCTTCATTGATGATATTCTTATATATTCAAATTCTGTTGATCAACATCGTGAACATCTCCAGAAAGTCCTTGATGTTTTGAGAGCCCATAAATTGTATGCTAAATTATCTAAATGTGAGTTTTGGATTGACTAAGTTATGTTTCTTGGCCATGTCATTTCGGGTGGGAAAATTTCTGTTGACCCTTCTAAAGTTTTAGTTGTCCTTGATTGGAAAGCCCCTACCAATGCTTCTGAAATTCGTAGCTTCCTTGGCCTAGCAGGCTATTACCATCGTTTCATCCTTAATTTCAGCAAAATAGCCCTACCCATGATGAAACTTACCAGAAAAGATGCCAAATTTGTTTGGACTCCTAAGTGTGAGGCTAGTTTCCAAGAATTGAAATCTCTCTTGACTTTTGCTCCTGTTTTGACCCTACCTTCTGGGAATGATGGCTTTGTAATATATTATGATGCTTCTAAAATGGGTCTGGGTTGTGTCCTCATGCAAGATGGTAAAGTTGTTTCCTATGCCTCTAGACAATTGAAACCTAATGAGGTCAATTATCCAACTCACAATTTGGAATTAGCTTCCATTGTCTATGCTCTCAAAATCTAGAGACATTATCTGTATGGTGCTAGTTTTGACAAATTGACAAACCATAAAAGTCTCAAATACCTCTTGACTCAGAAGGACCTCAATCTTCGACAGAGGTGAGGGTTGGAGTATCTCAAATATTATGATTTCACAATTGCATATCATCCAGGAAAGGACAATGTTGTAGCTGATGCTCTTAGTTGTAAGAAGTCGATTTGTGCATCAATGCATCTGGAACCTTCATCTTCTGGGTCATCTCAAGCAGATTCTAGCTCTATTATTTTGGAAAATATCAATATTATCCCTGGTCTTCTTTCTGAACTCCTGATATCTCAAAAGAACAACCCTATCTTGGAGGAGATGACAACACTTGTGGCAAAGCCCCAGACACATCTATCTGTTGGTATGGATGGTGGACTAAGGTATAAGCATAGGATGTGGGTACCTGAAGAGTTGGAGATTAAGAAGTGCATACTGCAAGAGGCACATGGGTCTAAGTATTCCATACATCCCGGATCTACTAAGATGTATAAGGATCTACAGAGACACTTTTGGTGGAGAGGTATGAAGAATGATATAGCTGAGTTTATCTCTAAGTGTCTCACTTTACAGAAGATTAAGGCTGAGCACCAACGTCCCGGTGGTCTATTGCAACCCTTACCAATTCCCGAATGGAAATGGGAAAATATCACCATGGATTTCGTGGTGGGACTACCCAGGACCAGGAAGGGTTATGATGCAGTTTGGGTCATAGTAGACTGGTTGACCAAGTCTTCACATTTCTTACCTATGCGGACTACAACCAAGGTTCCTGAGCTTGTTGAGTTGTATATAAAGGAGATTGTATGGCTGCATGGAGTACCCATTTCTATTGTTTCAGATTGGGATCAAAGTTCACATCACATCTGTGGAAGCAAGTACAGAACGAGCTGGGTACATAGTTGAACTTCAGCACAACATATCATCCCCAAACTGATGGCCAGTCAGAATGCACTATCCAAATCCTGGAGGATTTATCAGAGCATGTGTTTTAGATTGGGGAGGATCTTGGGATTACTACCTTCTGTTAGCAGAGTTCGCATACAATAATAAATACCAATCTAGTATTGATATGCCACCCTATGAAGCTCTCTATGGTAGGCCATGTAGATCCCCTCTCCATTGGGATGAAGTCGGAAAAAAGGAAGATGCTAAATTCCGAGGAGTTACAATTTTATGCTGATAAGGTGTCCTTGATTAAGCAGAGGTTGAAACGGGCCCAGGATCGTCAGAAGTCATATGTAAATGCACACAGGTCTGACAGACAGTTTAATGATGGTGACTATGTATTCTTGAAGATCAAACCCATTCGTGCCATAGCAAAGCACAAAGGGAAGCTTAGTCCGAGATATGTGGGTCCTTTTGAAGTTCTGGAGCACATTGGTGAATGTGCTTATAGGCTTGCTCTTCCTCCGCAGTACAACATGATGCACAATGTCTTTCATGTATCCAATTTGAAGCATTATGTGAAGGATGATAGCCATGTGCTAAATCATGAGCCTCTTGAGTTGCGGGAGAATCACTCTTATCCAGAACAACCTACGAAGATTCTTGACTCCAGGGTCAAAGAGCTCAGGAACAAGTACATTTTGATGGTGAAGGTGCAGTGGAACCATCATGGTGCAGAAGATGCAACCTAGGAGTTATGAGCAGATATGGAGCAACGTTTTCCTCACCTCTTTTATCCAGTTTAATTTTGAGGAAAACTTTTTCTTTTAAGGTTAGTAGGATGTGATAAAGTGCTTTTTATCTTTCCTTTATTAACTTGATTTCTTCACTTGAATCTATTCAAAACCCTAATTATCCTAAAGAATATTTGATCAATCAAGGTGGAAATCTCGATCTCAAAATTTTCCAACATGTAGGGAGAGCTATTATGAACCTATGTTTCAAATTTCATGCCAATTGGATACTCCTAGCTCCTTCCATGAATTTTCAAAGATTTACCTAAGTTTTCAACTAAATCTTTATTACTTGCATCTGAACTATAAGTTACATGTTAATAATATGGTGGCTGTGACATCTAAATGCCATGTGGCTAGCATGATCCAAATTGGATCTGCGGAGCCACTACTGACCGCCTGATGGTGCCCACAGATACGGGGCTGATCAGATGGCCACGAAGTCACCACCAACCTCCGTCTATTTTGTGAAAATGTGGCTACAACCACGAGACATGATCTCAGACCACGAACTTCCACCCTACCCTTCTCCGTGTGAAATCGATCAAAGCAGCACCTTCCCCTCATCCCCACGAACATGCCAACCCCTCGCACGACCCCCATCGACGACCACAATCTACCCCACGATTGCCTCTGACAACTGCCCTCTCTAACGCGCCCAACTTAAAATTGGGCTTCTCGTGCTCAGACCCTCTCCCGTCCATATAAACACCCTCATAGCTCCGCTGACACCTCTTTAGTCCACCCTTGCCTTCAATTTGCCCGAATCAAGCTCAGATCGCCCCGCCCTCAAACTCTTCCTCTCAACCTGCCCGCCGCCACCGAGCTACTGGAATAGGCTCCTACCAGCCTGCTCGTCCCCAATTGAATGCTCCCCAAGCTCCGAGGGACCTCCACCCACCTCAACGGTCCCTCACTCTGAAGCTCCATTGCCTGCTGCTCCCGCTATCCTCTCCCTCTGCGGCGAGCTATGCAGCTCGCCGGTCTTCTAGCCGACCCGGCGTCTCAGGAGGAGCCACGCCCTAGAGACCGGCCATCTAGCTGAGGAAGGACTCCACGAATCTGCTCCATTCTTCTCCCACACGCGAAGAAGCTCCCTCCACCAACACGAGCTCGCCGGACCACCTTCCTTGTCTGCTGTGAACTTTGATCAAGCGGAAGGAGGGACCCACTCAGCTTAGTTGGACAAACCACAGCCCGCCAAGTAAGCAGCCGGTCATCCACCTTAGTTATCTTGTATCCCTTGTAATCTACCCATGCGAGATCTCGACTGTTGGATCTGATCATCCAACGGTCCACACTTTTTCTAGATTTCATTTTATTGATTCGAAATTCAGTAAATAACCTAATTTTAGGAAATTCATTATAAATCATAGGAGTGTCATAAAATTACAAACAAGTACTTTATTTTAATTAGAAAAATACGAGGATCATGAATCTGACATCTGTTGACCCTAAGTATGACTCAAATAATTTCTCATGCTCAAATATGATCATATCTTGTTTAATTATTTAGAAATTACTCGAACCTGTTTAAATCACCAAAAACATGTGATCATCATATTTTTGCATCTATATTATTATGGAATGATCAGATCCAAATATTGTGACTCAATTATCAATCAAACCTAATTATCACTCCTTTTCCCTCTTTTGATCTACCAAAATGTGCATAATTAGTCAACATGATCTAAAGACCATTATTTTGATCTTAAAACCTTACTTTGATGTGACACTATCAACCAGGGACTCAAATCCATAATCTAAAACTCATACTCAACTCTCATGACTCAAAAACTGTAAAAGGGCCTTTTATATACTCTTTAGAATAATGGTGATTTTAACAATATAACTAATAAATACCAAATCTCCAATAATTTCAGGAAATCTAAGGTACCAGTGAGGAGCATCTATGGACTCCCCACTTTTGAGAAGAAGGTACGCCATTACCTCTCACTTGGCTATATTACTTGTGCTTGTATTATATGTGTAGTAATGTACCTAGCATGTACTGATGTATGGTTTGGTGGTACTTGAATAATATGTTGCTTGATTTCTGAATCTATATTTATATATATACACCTGAAACATAATATATTTATTCCATTATATTTAAGCACTTCAACTCTTTGGTATTCAAGTGCTGGAAAATAAAGTACTTCAACTCTTTGGTAGTCAAGTACTTAAGGGTGATCCAACTCTATGGTAGTCTGATCACAATGAGATATGATCCAACTCCTTGGTAGTAGATCATAAAGGCCTTAATGCATTCAATTTTCGACAGTCAATGCATGGATGATATAATGGAAAATATGTTTAAAATGAGCTTTTATCTTTTGTAAACAAACATTTTGTTCAAAAATATGAGTGTTTGATGTTTTGTTTCTAACAAGATATAATTTTATTCTTTTGCCAAGTTTTAGTGTGAGGTAAGATTTTATGACGCGGAGGCGTACTCAGTATAATATATTTATATATTGTGTTGATGCATACCAATTGCATATGTTTTATAGGTACCTTCCGCTTATGATGCTCATGATGAAAGGAAGATAATGTCACTACTCTTTATGGTGGCTCACAAATATCAGATCTATCATGGGGATGCTAAAGCCAAATGGGACTCTTAGATTATTGTCTTTTCTTCTGTAATTAGTTTCTCATGTATTAAGTTTTCTTCTATAGAACTCCTATGCCTTCGGGCCCCTATGTAATGAACAATTTGTTTTATGTATGGAAGCTCTTTATTCGGTGCATTTATATATTCATGTGTTTGATCCACTCAGGGACGGGCAACTTTAACTCTATTGTACACCTTATGTTGGCGCTTGAGGTGTAGAGTGGAGTTAAGTTGTTAACCTATGACAGGGAGAGAAGCACAAAGCCAAAGGACAACAATTGAATGATTCGAGCACCGTTGACGGGCGTTTCTATCGTCGAAAGGCTTCAAAATGCGCATTTATCGAGGAGGATCATTCGGAGCATTGCCTTTCCAGGGGTTACACAAAATCTTTCATGTTTGCCACGTTTTTTTTCTCTCTTCCATGTATTTGCAACTGAAAACCATGCGGGGCTAAACCCCTTTATTCCTTAGGTCCTGGGAGTAGCCCGGGGAACCACTGTATCATCTTTTACATGATTTAATGCAATTTTCCCTCCTCATTTATGGATATTTATGCATGTTAATGAATGTTCTTTTGTTGATTGATCACCTTCATTGGAAATCTTAGGCGAATAATTAATCTGGAAGGAGAAATTAAATGCCTGAAACCCACACATAAATACTATCTTACGCATTCTTTGGTAAAGGTAATGCATGGGTAGTGGGAATATACCTAGAGATTGAAGGTAAAACACCTAATCTAAGACATAAATTACCATAGACATGGAATTGGCTTAGAATTAGGTAGTGGATTGTGCAGTGAAAGCGAGCAATTCTCACTATGGGCTTTCTATTCAGGAAAAGGGTAAATTATATAAAAGTCAGTAAAAGAAGATACAGCGGGGATCCATGGTGAAACTGACATTCCTAAGGAATTCCATCTCTCGTGACTCAACCAAACCATTTTTTATTTTAATTTTCTTTTGTTTTGCTTTAAAAACCGATTCTCTCAAATTTTATACCGGCTTAGCTGATCGTACTGTAGTTAGTAGTAGTCACTGAGACTACATCTCCCTGTGTTCGACTCAGGCCTCACAAGGCCTTTATTATGTGATACGTACACTTGCATTTAGACATACATAAAATATGTGTCAATTGACAACCAAAAGATACATAAGTAACCCTAATACCTTGATTATATTTAGCTTGGTTACTAGATCAAACTTTTTCTGCGGTGGAGAGTATTTGGTGGATAAGCTAGGAATGATGTGATTTTTAGGAAAAAATCCTTTTTAGGGGTGGAGTGATCTAACGAACCAAAATCTAGGATCCTACCCTATTCCATGATTAGAGGGTTAGTAAACTTGGTCCCTTATAATTGACCAAGCAAGGATAAAATTTTATTTTAGTGGATAATGCTAATGCATATAACATATTATGTGAAAAAGGTACTATAATAAAAAATAGATAACATAGTAAACTCACATTACATAATAACTTAATTATGTGCGAACATGTAAATAAAATCATGAAATAGGTTACATATAACTTCTTTACTAACATAACAGCTAAATAAAAGTGAAAATATACTTTGGAGTGGCAATTGGTAATTCCATGTCCATAAATATTAATAAAGTCCTTTACTATATATAAACATGGAATTAATAGATTAAATAGGTTAATTAAGTAAAAGGTGGATTTTCATTCACGATAAAAAAATATAATTATTTTTGTAGCAATGGGAAATTAATGAGACTCTAATCAAAGATTACCAACATATATGAAGACATTTTTTTAAAATCATAATGGTGATATAACACAAAAAATGAAAAATGAAAAGTGAAATAATATGATAAAAATGTGTTCCTTGAGTCCCAATTAACTTGGATGCCAAGTTTCATATTATTTAAATAATAATAACTATCCTAATTTTATTTAAAGAAGAAAATATGACAAAAAGCCAAAAGTGTTAAATAAATTACTAAATGTTTTGAAAGTGTAAATAATCCCCAAATTCAAAATTCACACAGAAAAAATAATCTATGTGTTGATCTTCACATTAATTGAAGAATGTTATGTATCCTAGTTTTGTTTAGGAGAAACAATATAATTTAAATCCGAAAATACTAAATAAAATAGTGCACAATCACAAAAGGGAAAATTAATGGCAAAATCGATTCCCTCATGTCGTAACTGGCCTAGGTACCAAATTTGGTTTTATTTGACCCATGTTTGGACCTTCAAATATATTAAGAAAGAAAAATAAAAGTTATTTAACAAAAGTGCATTTAATGCTTTGAGTTCCCTAAAGTTATTTGCATGTTGATGTCATGTAGGGTATTAGTTTTTACATGCCTTATGTAGACCTAATTTTCAACCATAGGATCGAGATGATATGAAGGAAAATTTATCTCCTACCTTCGTTCACATGTTTTCCTTGTGACTATAGTGCATCCGCAGTTCTCGCTCTCTCAGATTGCTCGATCTTTCTCGTGTATTGCTCTCATTGTGAGATTTCTTATCCATCGACTTCCTCACGGTCTCCTGGCTTATTTAAGAATTATTAGGATGCTAGAGTTTTTTATATCAGAAAACCCCAATTGGCTGTCGGCTTCCCTTACGCCAGTTGAAGGCTTTTGGCTATAGAGTGTTCCTTTCACTAAATTCTAATTTCAGAACCACCAAGAGGATGGCTTGAATCAGTATGTGCATTTGATTTCTGATACATTGTGTGATGCCCTACCAAACTCAATAAATCAAGTTGGCCCCAACAACTTAGGCCAAAACTAATGAATGTTATCTAAGTCTGAAAAAGGTGAATCTATGGTTGGAAGGTATCCAACAATCCTTGATAGACCAAGGTATGCATGTAAAATTCTTGTCTCTGGTTTCCTTTTTTCCATTTCCCATCTACCCCCATGTTGTTTTGTATTTCTTTTGAACACAGTCTTATTAGTTTTGTCCACAATTCAGCCTGTCTGTAGTCATAATTCTCGGTTGATGGTGAAGTTTTCATTTTGATTCCTTGTATTTCCCCTGATGCCCATTTCTTACTACCTTTTTTATGTGTCCGAGTTGTATGGTCTTCTTGACTTTGACTTCCATGGTAGTAAGGCATGTAGAGGTTTCTAGTCACCTATGAGCTTGACCCAGGGTTCTTTGAGTGTGTTCCTACCTTACAGTTTTCTATGGGGCGACGTCATGATATTGGGAGGTTCACAAGTAATTTGTTGATCTCCATCTAGAGCTTTAAGAGTCAGTCTTGGAATGAGCGAGAAACAAAAGAGCATAACAAACTTTCTTGTGATCATATAGTGTTACCCCTTTTCGTCTCCATGTTTTGGTTTTCTAATATGGATAACTTGGTCTTTTCATCGAATCCACTTGTGGGCCTATTTGTTGTAGGCCCCGGCCAGTTGGTCGTTTCTGATAGGGCCAAGTCAAATGGTTTGCAAATTGATACAATTGCATACATGGCTTTTTGGATTTTCCTGATGGGTCAATACTTCTAAAATTTGTATTAAATTATTTAAAGCTAAGAAAAATAAAATAAAATATATTTTGGAATCAAAAAATCATTCTCTATATAATGGTGTAGTTTTCATAACATAATTCTAATGTAAAAATATATGTTTTTAAGAATTTAATTAATTGATATGGTTTTTTAAAATCCATAACTAATAGTTCTTAAGTCAAAAAATAAATTATAGTATTTTATGAAATCTAAAAAATATAATCTAGAGGATGATATGATTTTCATAACCTAATTTATTAAAAATAAAAAGACAACTTTTACAATTTATGCAATTAATGTAAATCTAACCCTAATTCTATATATATGTTCAATAGGTGATTTGGTGACCTAGGCTTGGATCTAGGACTAAATATGGATTTATGTAGACTCTATCTGAGGTATGCACATCTTTTCTATTTTCTAGGCACTTCTACTATGACCAAATATTATTTCCCATATGAGGTATGGATTGATATTCCCTTTTCATCATTATAAAATTCTTATTTACTTAGACAATACTTATGTGCCTTCTGACCCTACATGATATGTTCTGGATTCTCTCATCCTATTATTTCATATCAACTAAACTTATGCTTGCCTTTCCTTATTCATGTGCATGCTTAGACTAACTTTATTTCTTATGGTGGTACATGTATACAACCATATATATTGGGCACACTTTGTCCATTCTAGGAGTGCTTTTCCGCTCATTATTTATACATGGGAGCACTATATCCACCCACGATGTGCTAACTCCATGTAATATTTATTTTTAGGCTGAGATCTTATGGCATCCCAATCCTTCTTGAAATAACTTTAATCCATGATTGTTACATGCACAATTTATGTTTTAATATTTTTTTATGAAAATTTTCAAGGAAAGATTCCCTAACTGTTAATCTTCGTTTTTGGACATGCCACATATCTTGACTTAATATTCTTCTTGAAACTTATTTCTCTTGATCATCCCTTATTTTGATGCTCTTCTTTTGAACTCTCTAAAGTAGTGCCTCGTTGTTATTTACTGCACATACTAAGTTTTTTCTGACGTCCCTTCCTTTTGTCTTTCCTACTACTGGGTGCTATTTTCAAACCCACCCAGAGCTAGCACAATCCCAAGTGTAGAATGTGGAGGACATTACATGCATGCATGGACCTAGCTTATTCGTAAGACACTTCATGGGAGATATAATTGAGATAGATGGATATCCCTCTACTTAGATCCTTACGTTGTAACTTTCATGTAAACTCATTTAGGATATGATATTGCACTCATGCTTAAATTGAATATAGTCATGAAATATATTTCAACTGGTACTCTGATCAGTCTTGTATACCATCAATTTAGGGAAAAAATATATCTAATCTGACATGCCTTTTGAGTGTGTTTGGATTAGATGGGTTAATATCTAAAATTAAGTAGGGATTGGATCTCCTCTCAGGTCCCACTCCTAACAGGTGGTGAATACACTTCTAATGAACTTAACAAGTTTTTTAGGACCATGGAATTATACATGAAACCACTGCCCCATATAATCCTCAATCAAATGATGTAGCTAAGAGAAAAAATATAACATAAATTGATATGGTGAATTGAATGCTAGTCAAGTCTGGACTTAGTCACAGATTGTGGGGAGAAGCTTTTCATACAAACAACTACATTCTAAGTTGTATGCCGTTTAAATATCTTGACAAAACACCCTTTGAACTTTATCTTAACAAGAAACCTTGTTTAAAATACCTCAACGTGTGGGGGTGTTTGACCAAGATTAAAATCCTTGATATACAAAGAGAAAACTAGGACCTAAAACTGTTGATATTGTCATTATAGGATATGCAAAAAAATTATAATTGCAATAGATTCCTAGTAATGAAATTTGATATCTCAGGCTTTAGAGTCAACTCTATACTTGAGATTAATCTGTAGATGTTGTCTAATATGAAACCATATTCCCCCCCAAGGAAAAGGTTCCTGGACTAGTTAGTGAAGATCCTTCTTCCACTTATCCTCAAGAACATCTTCTTTTTCCACCTTGATAGACAAACAACAACTCCTTGTAGATGAGTCTCCCAATGATCTAGGTAGGGGTAAAAGGAATGAAGTTGATAGAAACTATAGTCCTGACTTCTACACCTTCTTATTAGAAGAAGACCTACTTACCAATGAGGATATCATGAAATCCATAGACTCTGGATTTTGGAAGGAAGCTTTTGATAATGAAATAGAATCAAATATGAGCAATCATACTTGGATTCTTACTAACCTTCATCGATGATGCAAGACTATTGAATGTAAATGGGTTTTAGGAAAAAGTTTGGGGTAGATGGTTCCATTGATAAGTTTAAGGCCAAACTAGTTGCCAAAGGCTTTGGTCAAAAGGAAGGATTTGATTACTTTGATAAATATGCTCCTGTAACCAAAATATATTCCATTCATGTCCTTGTAGCTTTGGCTATGATCCATAAACTTGAAATCCATTAAATGGATTTTAGGATAGCCTTCTTGAATGGAGATCTCAAAGAAGAGATCTATATAGATCATCCAAAAGGTTTTATAGTAACTGGACAAGAATACAAAGTTTGTAGACTGGTCAAGTCCTTGTATGGACTTAAACAAGCACCTAAATAGTGGAATGATAAGTTTGATAAAATCATTTTATCCACTTTATTATGAATAAATCTGATTGTTGTATTTATTCCAAAATTGTTGATGACTCATGCATCGTTATGTGTTTGTATGTAGATGATATTTTTCTATTTGGATCTAATTCTGAAATTATAAATGAGACTAAATCTTTTCTTCCTAGCAATTTTGAAATGTAAGATTTAGGATTTGTTGATGTAATGCTTAGTATTAAGTTTAGTAGATATTCTTCTAGGTTTGTACTTAACGAAACTCAATATTTAGATAAAATCTTGCATAGATTTGAAATGTTTGATTGTACTCCTATTAGTACCTTATGATCCTAACTTAAATCTTAAGGTACATAAGGGTGCTCTTGTGGATGAACATAGATATGCATAAGTAATTGGAAGCTTTATGTACCTAGCTAACTGCACTAGACCTGATATTTCTTTTTTTGTAAGTCAATTGGGTAGGTACACAAGTTATCCTAACACAGACCACTAGAAAGCTTTGGTAAGAGTGGTTAAGTACCTTGAAGGTAAAACAAAATATAGTCCCCACTACACTAATTTCCCACCAATTCTAGAGTGTTATACAGATGCAAACTGGATCACTAATTCAAATGAAACCAAATTAACTAGTGGGTATGTGTGTTTGCCTTGGAGGAGGAGAAGTTTCTTAGAAATCATCCAGGGAAACTATGAGATCTAGATCCACCATGGATGCTGAGTTTATTGCTTTAGATTTAGCTTGTTGTCATGCTGAATGTCTTAGAAATTTACTTATTGATCAACCAATTGTTTTTCAATCATTTCCTCCTATTTCTATATTATGCGATTATAAAGCAACCATTAACACAGCTATGAAATCTAAAGGTAATATGGAAAAGCACTTTATGAGGTTAAGATATGAATATGTGAGAGATTAGATTACCCATGGGATCATATCTATAGAGTATGTGAAATCCATAATGAATATTGTAGATCCACATACTAAGGGTGTAGCTAGAAACCTATTACTCAATTCATCTTGGGTGATGGGTCTTCTACCCATAGATTATACATTGCAATGATAACCCTACCATTCTAAAACTGGAGATCCCATGAGGATTGGCTCAAAGGGAAACCTAAACTTTCATGTTATGTGGAAGTACACTTCGGAGTTTCACTCATGTCCCTCCCCTGTTGGCTAAATGGACATCTGTAAATCCCTTTTGTTTTGATAATGACAAACATTTCATTCTTATTGATCTAACGAGCTACTTGAGTGTGCAGGAACAAGGTGGATGACAAAGTACTAGGGAAATCCATATGCTTACAATATTTATATTTTCATGAAATGTAATCACTTTGTAAAAACTTGTACAAATATATAATGTACAAGTATTTAGATTTCATGTAAATCAAGCGTTAGATCTTCCCTAGCTAAACACCACATTTAGATAAGTCATCCCCTTCAAATAGGATCACATATGCACACTCATACATATAATTAGTGCCTAAATTGAAAGATTGAAACAGGGTCAATCTCGGTCGACCTAACTCTTCGACCGAGACACTCTCAGTCGACAATCTTCTCGACCGAGAAAGGTCCAAAGTAGCCGTTAGACACAACTGACAAGGTAGTTGGCAGTTGGAGATAAACGTTGCAAAACACTTGATTCAGAGTGCCTGTCGGTCGACAAGAGTTTGACCGAGTAGGTGTCTCGGTCGACCATTCCTCGACCGAGATGAACTCTGACAGCAACTGCAGAGTAAATTAATTAGCCGTTTCTAAAGCAACAAACTTATACCTAACGGCTAGTTAAGCACTTAGAAACCCCTAGAAGGTGTCTAGAACGTCCTTAAGCATCCATAGGACATTCCTATAAATAGGACAAGCCATAGGACACTCAAACTCACTTGTTACACTTGAGAAATCCTTGAGCATACTTTAAGCAATCTGTTTGTGAGTAAATTGAGCATTGTGACAATTGGCTACTTCCTTCCTTAGCTCAAAATTCGTGTCCTATAGGCTAGCATCTCCTATCCACTACAATTACAATTCCATACACTTTGGTTAGGAGATCTACACACTTGATCTAGGCAAATCAAGCCTTGGGCTATAAAAGGATAAGTTGTAATTTCCTTTTTCCTTTCTTGTTCTCTATTATTGTTTGTACTCTCCTTGCTACTCCTAGGTTGGAGGCTGTGGATTGGAGAGGGTGGAGATCTTCTTGGTGAAGAAGGAGACCTTGAGCTACTTCAAGAAGGCTGGTGCAACGGGAGGTTACTTCTAGAGAGGAAGGCTACTTTAAGGGGGAGCTTGGAGTTACTTCAAGAAGGCTACCTCAAGTTGGTGCATCTACTTCAAGTGAAGGCTGTTCAAGGGGTGTAAGGAAAGTATTGTATTTTGTATAAATCCTTGAGAAGGTAATAAAATAAATACTTTCAAAATCCCGGTTGGGTAAGCAACCGGGTAGTGGACTGACAATCTTAGTATTTGCTAAGATTGGAACCACTCTAAACACTTGTCTCCTTCTTCAAATTTCAATTGTTGTTGTTTGAGTTCAATAATTGTTAAAATCTTTTTAAAACTCTATTCACCCCCCCTCTAGTGTTTTTTATCCCCATGGCGCCAATGCTTGATTCTGTCTGAGTATAGGAATGGCTTTGCTCTGAATGGATTCAAGGCCATTTTTTTGCAGGGTGTATACCATACATGACACCCTTTGAGATACCTAATATATGAGTTTAACCTAAAAGATGGGGTTTATGTGATTTGGGCATACTCGCTAGAGCACTCAGTAACAAGATTCTTGCAAAGGTTGTTTATGCGCAACGTCGAAAGAAACTCATTCTCATTCCCATAGTATGATTGTGTAATTAACTAAATTTTAAATCAGAGATTCTAGTTCATGGTGCAGTTCATCACATCTTTGTGGATTGAACTAAATCACTCTAGGCAATGGTTCAAAGCCAGAAGCTACCAATGTTGAAAAACATAGTAATGTCACAAATGTTTGTTATTTATTGATTTTCCGAAAGGGTTTATGGAACATTGTGTATGGGGGGGATTTTGTATTTCCATGTTCCAAAAATTAGTTTTACATCCTCCATATATGTCCCATATTAATTTTATCGATTTTTTTATTTGTTTTGTTTTCTAAAAATGTTTTTTAATTACGTTTTGCGTCATTTGGAGTCTTTTGATAGCATTTAAGGCAACATCAGTTACCCTCACTTGACTACCATTAAATCCACCCATTAACCGCAACAATTACAGTGCATGTTATGAAGACAAACACTTTAAAGGTAAGGAAACAATAATTACCCTCTCTTGAATACTATTAAGCCCGCCCATTAACTGTGACAATTAATACATGTGCTGGGAGGACCACCAATTGCAAGGTAATGCAACAACAATTAGCTTCTCATGAATACCTATAAAATGCTTATTAACTGTGATGATTACGACGCACATTGGGAAGACCAATAGTTGCAAGATGGGTAACGTGTGTGGGTTGTTGCCCCGGGGAGTGGCTGAGACACTCCCCTTATAAGGAGGTGTCTAATGTACATTGGAGATATAGAGCAATATAATTCCATACACAGAGAAAAAAGATACCTTTTTATGTTGTAGTTTCTCCTAACTAGAACACTCCAGCTTCTCCTAACTAAAATAATCCAGTTTCCTTCCACAACCACAATAGACTCTACTCATCTTCAAACCTTTTTGCTTTTTGTTGTTCTACGCTTCATAATGTCTTCTTTCTTCTTTGCAAAAAAGGGCTAAAGGAAAGAGTTAGACATAGTCCTCTCACTTGCAGTGAGCGGTTGTACCAAATTTGGGGTGGTTGAATCTTGGAGATAGACCACTGAGAAGCTTGTGCTAGGACCATTAGAATCTATCTTGAAGATAGTATTTCACACACCTTCATCCTAGGCTTTGGAGTTTGCATCTTCTAACTAATCATTGTTTTTCTCTAAATCCATAATTGTTATTATTATTGTTGCATGCTTGGTGGATAAATGTGTGCCTTAATCTAGTTAACTTTTTCCTATATATCCAACAATTTATTTTACTTTTCAGATTAATAGACATGAAAATAATGTTTGTATTACAAAATCTAATAAATAATTGTTGGAAATATTTGGTTTCCGATCACTATTTAAATAATACTTTTCAATATATGACAACAATTATATTTGATCAATAATGAAGAAAAAAGAAAGAACATAGTTTAGAAGATCCTATGGGTGAAGGTGTAAAACCCCCTTTAAGCATAGCTGTAATAATATAAGAAACTCCCATGTTTTCCATAACATGGGGGACTTTAGTTTAAAGTGATGTCACAATAATAGTAAACATTGCGCTTAAAGTAAACAAGCACCACACGTTAACATTGATATTTCTTCACACATTCTTCAATGGAAAATCTAGTATAGTTGAGTTCCTAGATACATCATATAACATCTAAATATAACTTAGTACATGAAGGAAAACTAGAATCTAATTGATTGGATCATCTAGGTCGATGGAACTCGACCAAGTTGCACATGAGTGTTTTCTATTTCTCTTGTTTAGTCCTTAACTTCTCTTCACCTACTGGCATCACGTCTCTATCCATGCAAGGTAAAATGAAAACATGTTGGAGTAAGTGGCACTGAGTAACATTATATGATCTAAAATATAACGATACTTTTTAAGAAAACATGAATTAAACATTTGTAAAAGTTGAATACTTTTCATATCATTTATCATCATCTTATTTCTTTTATTCATTAACATTATTATCTTAGGTTGATTATGTTGTGTTTCTTCCATAACATTGCTCTCAAGAGATTAAATAGGCATGCACCCAAGTGTTCATTACTCTCAGGAGCTTGATAACTAACATTGCTCGCCTGAGCTTGATAATAACAAGGCTTTTAGGAGCTTGAATATAACATTTCTCTCGGGATCTTAAATTTACAAAATTGCTTTCGGGAGCTTGATAAATAACATTGCTCTCAAGATCTTGAATCCATAACATTGCTCTCAGAAGCTTGACAAATGACATGGCTCTTAGGATATTGATCTGTGCTTAAATGGAAAATAACTTGGAAGCAACAACATAATTAACCAATCATGTTTTACTTGAAATTAATCTATACCATGATAACTTGAAATAGTATATTTGACTTAACAAAGATGTGCATTATTATTATGATCTTAGATAAGAACAATATACTGAAAATCTATAATCTTAATTGTAATCACTTATCTTGCAAGTATTCATTAAAATATGTACTTGATGTCATTATAATTTAATTTCATAAATATAAGCGAATATGAAGCCCTTTACCCATACTTGTTACTTAAAGTGCATGAATCCCTTTACCAAACCTTATAGCAACTCATATTGATCCTCTCGAGGTTGATGAAATCCTAGATTGCTTTGGTCAAATTGGAGGCTCAAAGATATTCACAATGTCATGTGAAGATGAACACAAGCGTTGATGGTCATCGTGGAACTCTCAATCCTTGAGATGACCTAGTGATGTGAGTTGTGGCATGAAGATGATTGTGTGAGGGGTTCTACAATGTTTGAGGGGTTCTCGTTCTTGAGTAGAGTTCATGAGCATCCGTTGATGCTCTACAGGGGCTTAGATTTATAGGGGAGCATCAGGGAGTTTGAAACATGGTGGACCAAGGAGCGGACAAATTTTGGCATCAGTGGGAGTATCAGGAAAAAGAAACCCACCAAACCTAGGATTGATCAGATTGGGAAGGTGTGGCAATGGTTTCTCAATGGTTTCTTGGCACTAAGAGTTTTCGGTGAGGAACTGGGTTGGGGTTGTGGAGATCATCCCGCAGGCTAGTAGAGTCCTGAGCGAAGAGGGAGTCTGGTGGGGGAGATGGAGATTAGTCTTACGAGTCATATAAGGTCTAAGAGTCTAATTTAGAGGGGGGAAATTTGACCAAGGTGCCATGTGATACGAGACTAATCTTTAGGAAATCAAAGTAAATGTAGTTTCTTAAACTATAGGAAATCAATCTAAAATCATTTTGGGGATCATACAAGGTCCAATAAGCCTCAAATTTTGACCTTAGGTGTATTATAGGATGTAAAACACTCTTATGTAGTTATTTCTAAGATTTGATGACCCAATAATTTGTTATCACCATAATGTGATTAGTGTCACTTATGTACATTTTATGAATTCCTGATTGGTCCCTTGCCTAACTGATTTATCTTACCATTTACGGTCACTTAGGGTTTATTTTATTTGTGTTGAGTCTACTTAGAAAAATTATTTGGAATAGGGTTCATATAGTTAGTGATGATAATGAGACTACATTAAGGAGAGAGAAAGTGAATTAAATATATTGATATTATCATTGAATTAACCATCATCATCAAGAGAGAACCATGTCACCCATATTATATAATATTTTAGGTAAAAGTTAATTAATTGGTTTATTTAGATTGAAGTCTAAGACTTGAATTTTATTTTCTAGAAAAATCTATTAAGATCCTAAACTTATTCTAGTCAATTTTTTTAATGTTACAATTCTACCCACCTTAATTAAATTTTATCCTCAAAATTTCCACATACTACCCACCATAGGATTTTGCATATTCTATGTGTTCGAATTCCCTAATATCATCTTAAGGTCACTATCATAAGTAAGATATGACCTATTCATGTTCAAGACAATTACATGAGAACTTGATTAACTAGACATGATTTCATATTAGACTCAATTTTAACATTAGTTAATATAGTCACTCTCGTGAATGCACCCACAATGCTCATAAGGCTAGTTAAGGCTTCCATAATATTATTGAGAGGACAATATCAACATAACATGATTTCTTAATCTCAACATTGATTTCCTAATCTCAAACTTGATTTTTATAATTCCATAATTCATTAGTATGTCAGTGATACATGATGTTCAATTCAAACACTTAATCATAAAACAGTAGAAGATATTATTTATTAAAATGTGCATGATTTTATCACTTATATATGCCAAATTATCTACCCTTCGTATGCATGCTTGGTCTCACTACATATCTAATTAGGATTATGTGACTGTATGTCTCAAACTTTTAATGCCAACTTTTATTTTCTTGTCACCTTTGGATACATATCGGCCAGTCATATATTTGGAGGACGAGTTTTATCACACCTATCTTAGAAATTTCCTCATACACATGTCCCATACCAAATGCACTCAAAAGGACAAGATAAGAAAGATAAAGTACATAACATTCTCCCTACAAAACCCCATGAGCTTGTGTCCCTACATTCACAGTGTCATATGAAGATGAATGAAGGCGTCAGCGGTCGTCATAGAGGTCTCAGTCCTTGATACGGCTTAGTGTTGTGTGTTGATGCAAGAAGGAGATTGTGTGCATGATTCTAAGGAATTTTAGGGGGTTCTAGATCTTGAGAAGGGTTCATGATCATCCTTTTATGATCCACAAGGTCTTAGATTTATAGGGGAGCATCGAGGAGTTTGAAACACAGTGAAATAGGAAGCAGATATAGTTTGGAATTTTTGGGAGTATCGGGAAAAATAAACCCATCGAACCTAGGAATATTCTTATTGGGAAGGTGAGGCGATGGTTTCTCAAAGGTTTCTTGGCACTAAGACTTCTCAGTGAGGAACCAAGTTGGGGTTGTGGATATCATCATGCACACTAGTAGAGTCCTGAGCGAAGAGGGAATTAGGTGGGGGAGACAACGATCAGTCTCGTGAGTCCTCTCAGGTCTGAGAGTCTGACTTGGTGGGGGAGAGTCTGACCAAGGGGCCATGTGATAGGAGATTAATCAACTACTTTAGGAAATCAAAGTGATTAGTATATTTAGTAGCTTAAGCTAAAGGAAATGGATTGAAAATCATTTTGGGGTCATAGGAGGCCCAATAAGCCTCAAACTTGGACCATATGTGTATTATAAGATGTAAAATACTCCTAGATAGTTATTTCCCAAATTCGATGATTCAATAATGTGTTATCACCATAATGAGATTAGTGCCACTTATGTACAATTTATGAATTTATGATTTGTCCATTCCCTAACTAATTTATCTTACCATTTACAGTCACTTAGGGTTTGTTTTGTTTGTATTAAGTCTATTGAGCAAAATTATTCGATTAGGGTTCATGTACTTAGTGATGATAATGAGACTACATTAAGGAGAGAGAAAGTCAATTATATATACTACTATTATCATTGAATTAATCATCATCATAAAGAGGGAACTGTGTCACTCATCTTTTATAATATTCTAGGGGAAAGTTATTTAGTTGGGTTATTTAGATTGAAGTCCAAGACTTGTATTTTAGTAGTGGGAAAACTATTAAGATCCTAAACTTATTCTAGTCAAAAAAAATTTGGGATGTTACGGAAGTCCCAACACGAACATCACTGTCATGAAGACAAAATCTACAACTCCTATGCATGAGCTTTACCGACATCTTGCCTCCCATATTCCATCACCCCCACAACTCAGGTACTGCCTCCCGGTGTAGCAAGAGGACATTGTAGAACAATCATTTGGACCTCGAACGTTGTTGTAAAATAAGTCACAAGAAATACTCTTAGATACACAATATTGGGTGGAGAAGAATGAAGAAGAACAAGTTTGGAGAAGGTGGAGAAGTGGATAATAACAAAATCTCTCACATCACCGGTGAGCAACACAGAGTAAGAGTAATGGTCAAACAAAACCTCTTGTTATGTTTTTTATAATTTTTAATGTGTTAAAAATGTCTTAGACTTATTCCTTTAATAGTTATATGTAGTCATTCAAATTGACAAAAAATAGTCAATTTTTCTTCAATAATTGTTGGATACCAAGTCTCCAAACAAAATGGTTCCTTGGGCACCCCCAAAACAGAACTAATGAGATATACTTGATAAAGAATTTTGGTTGGATTTAATCAAAAGAATTTATGGTTTGAATGGCTTAATACAATTTTTTTTCAAAGAAAAATAATGGGAAATTTTACATCTTTGGATTTCCAAATGACAGAATTAAAACATCATCAAACAAATCAAAACAAAAAAATTGTTTAATAAAAAATGTTAAATCACATATACATACCGAACTGAATCGAAACGGACCGGACTGGATCAGACTGGGCTAGTCGTGTCATGGTGTGGCATGGTGAGGCCAGCTAGGGGTGTGTGTGCTATTTTAATTTGTCTAATCACAAAGCACCGATGATCCCAATCAACCTTAAATTCAAAAGCCTCAAGAAAGGCCCACTAGACTTTTGTCTCCTCTCCTATTTAAAAGGATCCCTTGCACTTTAAAAGTGAGAAATGTGGGACTAAATATGGCTGGGAGGTTTAAAATACAAATGAAATGTGAGCTAGAAGACAACATTCCCCCACATATTATATAAACCTCCAAAAATTATAAATGGGAAAAGAAAAAGACAACTAAAACTATAAGATCCCTGACCTGTGTTTTAGTTGAGCCCTATTTTCTTTATCTTTATGATATTCGTAGACCTTTCTCTCATCATTTGATATGATCCCAGATAATGTGGAGAGCTTAAGCCTCTAGTTTGAGCTTGTTTGGATGTTTTATGTGCTTTCTGCACTAGCTTTGGTGCAAATTGTAATTTACATATTTGAAGGGGTATTATTGTAATTTTCCACATTTCGAGTGTTCCTTCTCTCTTGTCTTCATGATAGAGAGTGAGGTACTTTAAGGGGCCTTACTTGACCCTTGGTTGAGTGGTGACACCCTTAGTGGTGAATAAGGTTTCTAAGGTTGGTGTGCCTTGACCTTGTGAGCCTTATTGGATTTTTCTCGACCTAGGGCCTGGTTAGAGGGTGTCATGGTCAAGACACCTCCCATAGGTTTGGTTGTTGTGATCAATATGGTCTTAGGTGTCTTGGATTGATACGGGTGCTCTCGTGTAGAGTGTCTCGACCTAGGGTTTGTGGTGACCTTGTTTCAGGACATAGTGGTCCTTGGTGGTGTGTCACGACCATGGGTGATTCTCTTGGTGTGTTGCAGTCGTGAGATGAGGGTTGGGTGTACTAGGTGGTCAAGATTCAACCTAGAGTATATCACCATCTCTTTCATGTGATCTTTATGTGGTTGCATGTTAGTTTCTTGAGTGGACAAGTCTCCCTTTAGGGCCTTCTTTTGTTGACACCTCATCCCTTGCCCTTCCTCTCTCCTCCTTCGCTATATAAACCTTTTTCTCCCCATACAAGTGATCTTTTTCAGCCATCCTCTTTCTCTTGCTTGGAAGATCTTGGAGCTTGGTGGAGCAAGAAGGATATGTTCTTAGTGCTTTGGAGGTGGTTCAACCCTTACATGTGGTGTTTGTGGTGATCCTTTGTCATCTTCAACCTCAGGTGAGTGTTTATCTTCGTTTTTAATGTTTTCTTTGGACCTTATACCCCATATTCTTCCTTTTTCTTGGCCTTAGACCATGCTTTGACATGGTGGTCTTTCTTCAAAGTAAGCTCCTCATCATAAGAGTAATAGGCCATGTTTTGACAAGGAGACACCCAAGTGAGAGGGAGTTTCTTCTCTCTTTTCTTCCTTCTTTCTTTTGGTTTGGTCTTGAAATTCTTGCCCTCTTTCTTGAGATATCCTTTGACCTTGGTGTTTCATCTTTCTTTCGATTATCTTGTGGAAGAAAGTGGAGCTTTTGGTCGATCTTGATCTTCCTTGGTGATCTTGTTCTTAAAGCTTGCCTTCCTTGGAGATTGATCATCTTTAAGGTAGGTTATATAACTCTTAACCTCCTCTATTATTGCACTCTTTATTCTTGCTTGTCACTTTTTCTCTCTCTAAATTTTTCTTTAAAATGCTAGTAGATTGTGATAGACCTTAGAGCTTGGATCATGTTGAGATCATGCTTTGTTTGGATGTAATTTGAAACCCTATTTTCCTTTGTACCTGATTTGTTGGTTTTTGTGGTGCATGGTGGTTGTCTTTCCTTTCTTGACCTTGGATTGAGTTGCATGAAAGATGATCGAGTGTTTCTGTGTTATATGAAGTTTTAGTTTGGTTTTGGTGGTTATGATCTTGGCTCTTTTGTCTTGTTGAGGTTCCTTTTAATGGTGGTTTCTTAGAGTTTATGTTAGGGTTGGATGAGTGTTTTTGCATGAGGTTTCTCCTCCATGGTGATGATGGAGTTTACTTGTTCTATATCCTATTTTAGCCATGGGTTATCCCTATTTTTGACCTTGGTTAACCTTGGGTTGAATTTGGTTCTTGGTCTTGGTGGTTCAATTCTTAGTGGGTGTTATGCCTTATTTTTGTCTCGAGTCACGACATCTCTTGGCATGTTGTTTTTGCATTGAGATAGTTGACCTTGTCGAGGTTGTGACATCCTTCTCCTTGATGGTCATGGCACAAACTTCCTTGGGGGTCAAATTAGACATTAGTTTGGTTGAGATGCTTCCCCTATTCCCTTGGTTGGTCATGACATGGCTTGGTCTTGAGTTATGCCTTTGTTGTGGGTCAAAATGATCCTTGTTCTTGGGTTACAATATCTTGGTTTTGTTCGCAGTTGTAACTTTGCATTTTGGTCGGGATCGTGATGGGAGGACGGTGTGGTCATGAAGTTTCCTAGTGTCATTTGTGACGTTGGTATAAGACAGTTCAAGGCATTTTGTTTTCGAGGTGTTGGGTCTTGCATTGAGGGTTCATGACCTTGCCCTTTGTTGTTGTCACGACTAGGCTATGTCTTGGTAGTGACCCATGTGGAGTACATGGTAGAGACACTATACCATTGCCCTATTGTGGTCGCGACACTAGATGGGTGGTGGTCACGATGCCTGGTCAGTGTAGGGTCATGACGCCTAGTCAGTGTGAGGTCGCGATGCCTGGTTGGTGTGTGGTTATGATATTTGCATAACACCATGATATTATACCCATATACATGTATATGATAGTGATACTTACTGTTCTTGATATAACGAACTATGCATGGTTAAGTAATAATAATTCTTAATCTTAAAGTGTTCCAAGAATGTGGGAGACGTTCCATCTAGGGCTTATTGCTTGTACATATACAAAACCCAAGTCGGCTAAGTAGGTAGTCCTAAATAAGTGTTATGAGCTGTTTTTTCTTTTTTATCTCTCATAAGTTGTTCATCATGTGTAATGATTCCTCTCTTTTCTTAGTTTATAAGCCCTAACATTGTAGGTGGTATGTATGACATGGCTTGTGTATGTTGTGGTGGTGATAATGTGATATAGGGTGGTGCTTGTACACATCGATGAGGCATAATATGCAGGGCTTAATGAGGTAGGTCCTATGACCGACTGTTGGCTAGATGTCTACTAAGAGGTGATATCCTTAAGTGATGTGATTAAGAAATTATTATTCGATGGTGATGTATGACATTTACAGTGGCCTTGTGAATGGAAGAGCAATGAGTATCATGTCGTGATTGTGTGACAAGTTCACACCTTATACATTTTATATCTTCTGAAGTTTCAACACGCCATTATTCTTGTAGAGTTTGTTTTAGTTGTATATGTTGTAACTTGATTGATGCTAAAATTTCACCCAATTGGTTAACTAATCAAGTGAAACCTAATAATGTAGTTTGCCATGTGCCATAGATCCAATTCTAGTGTCATCTTTATTTGTTGGATTAGTGAAACGAGTGTAACTCAGAGCACATATTTTTGATTATGTAGGGTACAAGTCGAGTATCTCCTTGCATCCTTAATTATAGTTATATGAGATGGCCATGTGTGAGCTGATCTCCTTGTGACATGGATGGCCATGCATGAGCCACTCCTTCTTTTAAGAATAGCCATATGTGATCCCGTTCTTTTAGCATCTTTACTTGTACCAAGGTAGGCTAGGTGTTTATATATGGATGGCGATGCATGAGATGATCCGTATGTGATAATGTGTCACATGTAGTACTTGACTATTAAGTCACTGCAAGTGTTCTCTTGTGCTGACCAAGGGGGTTGAGAGGTCATGGATTCTGGCTCTTCCATTGACCTTGTATGGCATTGTCAGTTCCCTTTATAGGGGGCAATTGGATTTGGGTGGTACAACTCAAATCCTCAGGGCATAATAAAAGATGTAATACAGTTGTGTAGTATATGTGCTTAGGGTGGCATACATCTCACATTGGTTGAGCCTTTGCCTTACATTTAAACTAATTTATTGAATTACAATGTGGTAAGAGAAATCAACTATTATACATGTTCGTCACATTCATTTTTAGAAAATAAGTTAATCTACTATTCAATGATAGCTGTCTAGTCTTATTGAATCTTCTTCATCTACTGAGTACATATCATTTAGTTAAACTGCTCAATTTTCTTAGTATGTTGTTTTACCTGCTTAGCTTATTTGAGCTTTAATAGCATTGACGGAGAGTTATATCTCTTGCTGGTAAGTTTGGTCTCACACTGTGGGTTTCCACATCTTTTAGGAAACCACACACAAAGAGGTAGAGTTTTTGCAGCTGAGGAAGAGAAACAACAAGATCAATAGCTAATAAGGTTGGATGTGCTGATAATCTTTTGGTGTTAGAGTCCTAGAGTCGTCCTTGTACACTCCGGTCCTTGGGGTGTTTTTGAGATGCTTTGTAGTTATGTAATCAATATGAAGTTTTTGGCTTGTATATATGTGGAACCAATATCTTATGTAACAAGTTGATTATAGGAATTTCGATCTGTAGTGATGTAAGCACCACATAACATGTTATGTACTACACGTGGCAGGCTTTGTGGACTCATATCTAATACGTTTTTGGCTTATGGTGCTTCAATGAAATTGATTTTTATTACATGTGTTTTCTAGTAATCCTCTTACTTAATGTTAGTTATATGTTTGGTTTTGAGTAATCTCACTTATAGAGCGACGGGGCATCATAGTTTGGTTGGCATTAGAGTTTGAGGTTCACTTAGTCTAAGGGGACCTAGGACTAGGGTTTGTGTCTATTATAGTGTCCTCCAGTCTATATAATAGTGAATTATGCTTATACAGAAGAAGGGTTGAAAAGATGACTAGAGAAAATGAAGAACACATTGCTGAGAGTGGTGTTGTTGCATCAGGTGGGCGTGGAAGGAGGCATCTTGTTGAGGAGAGGGCACCTGAGATGTCCCCATTTATACCCAGTAGTGGTGGCCAATCCTACCTTTTAGTTCTTGTTTGGGCAGTTCATGATGATGATAAATGAGTATGAGGTGAAGTTTATGGAGTTGTTGGGGTTTTGTCCTCACATGGTCACTACAGATCAATAGGAAATCATCCATTTTGATAAGGGGTTAAGTGTAGAGTTGATGATGCTGACAACAACGTTAGAGAACATAGAGCATTTTGCCACGTTTTTGGAGCCAGATCAAAGCATATAGAGACATATGGTTGAGAAGTGTGAGGAAGGTGCCAAGAAGAGACTAGCACAGTACCAAGGAAAAATGTCAAGAGGCCTCAGGATGCCAAAGTTTTCTGTGCTGCCAGCTAAATAATGGTCACTGAGTAAGGGCATAAGCCATAGTTTTCCACCTGTTGGATCCCACAATACAACATCCATGTTGGTGGTAGGGCTTTCTAGGCCACTGTACGAGACTAGGAACTACTACAAGTGTCAGCAGGTGGGAAATCTAAGGCGGGAATGTCCTTTGAGAAGTGATAAGGTGACCCTTCCGTCGAGGTAGAGCTATTAGAAATCACATAGATAGTAGTCTATTAGTGGTGGAGGATGGGGACGTGGATAGATGTCGCATACTGGTTCCTTTGGATAAGGGACAACTAGGTTTTACACCTTGAGTCTGCCAGGAGGAGAGATCAACCCGCAAGTAGGGAGAGTTCAGAAGAATTTATTTCTTTCTGATATGTCTACATCTTCTTTACATTTGTTTTGAGTTGAACCGAGTAGGATCTTAAAGTAGAGATGCGGAGGTAGCACCCATCTCTTTTCACCGAGTATTTCATGGGCAAAATCCTTGTTAGAGGTTTATGGCATGTAAGACCCCTAACCTATATTTTGGGTTAACCTTATTTTCTTTGGCTTGATGACATTCTTATAACCTTGATCTGATCCTTTGAGAGGATCCTAGATCATGTGAATAGATTAATCCTCCAGTTTGAGCTTATTTGGATGTTGTTTGTTCTTTCTGCACTAGTTTTGGTGCAAATTGCAATTTACCTATTTCAAGGGGTATTCTTGAAAATTTCCACCTCTAAAGTGTTCCCTCTCTCTTGTCTTCATTAGAGATAGTTAGGTGCTTTGGGGTGCCTTGTTTTACCCTTGGTTGAGTGATGTCACCATTAGTGGTGATTAGGGTTTCTAGGGTTGGTGTGCCTTGACCTTGTGACCCTTGTTGGCTTGTCTCGACCTAGGGCCTAGTTAGAGGGTGTCATGGTCCAGAAACCTCCCCTATGTTTGGTTGTCATGATGGAGATGGTCTTCGGTGTCTTAGGTCGAGACTGTCTTGACCTAGGGTTTGTGGTGACCTTATCTCGTGACATAGTAGTCCTTGATGGTGTGTCGTGACCATGGGTGGTTCCCTTGGTGTCTTGTGGTCGTGACATGAGGGTTGGGTGGCCTAGGTGGTCGAGATCCAACCTATAGTGTATTACCATCTCTTTCATGTGGGCTTTATGATGTTAGTTTCTTCAGTAGACAAGTGTCCCTTTGGGCCTTCTTTCCTTGACTCCTCATCCCTTGCTCTACCTCTCTCCTCCTTTGCTATATAAACCCTCTTCTCTCCATAAAAGTGATATTTTCAGTAATCCTCTTTCTCCTTCCTTGCTTGGATGATCTTGGAGCTTGGTGGAGAAAGAAGGATCCATTCTTGGTGCTTTGGTGGTGGTTCAACCCTAGCATGTGGTGTTTCTGGTGATCATTGGTCATCTTCAACCTTGGTGAGTGTTTATCTTCCTTGTTAACGCTTTCTTTGGACCTTCTACAACATATTCTTCCTTTTTCTTGGCCTTAGACCATGTTTTGACATAATGGTCATTCTTGAGAGTAAGTTCCTCATCACAAGGGTAATAGGCCATGTTTTGACAAGGCAACATCCATGTAAGGAGTTTCTTCTCTCTTTTCCCCCTTCTTCTTTTGCTTCAACCTTGAACTTGTTGCCCTCTTTCTTAAGCTATCCTTTCACCTTGTTGTTTCCTCATTCTTTAGGTGATCTTGTGTCTAAAAGTGGAGCTTTTGGTGGAGCTTGATCTTCCTTTGTGACCGTGTGCTTGGAGCTTGCCTTCCTTGGCGATTGATCTTCTTTACGACAGGTTATATAACTCTTAAGATCCTCTATTATTTCACTCTTTATTCTTGCATGTCACTCTTTCTCTCTCTAAATGTTTCCTTAACATGCTAGTATATGGCGATAGACCTTAGAACTTGGACAATGTTGAGATCATGCTTTGTTTGGATGTAATCTGAAACCCTATTTTCCTTTGTACCCGATTTGTTGGTGTTTGTTGTACATGGTGGTTATCTTTTCTTTCTTGACCTTGGCTTGAGTTGCATGCATGATTATCGAGTGTTTCTGTGTTCTATGATGTTTTGGTTTGGTTTTGGTGGTTATGATCTTGGCTTTTTTCTCTTGTTGAGGTTCCTTTTCATGATGGTTTCCTAGAGTCTATGTTAGGGTTTGATGACCGTTTTCTCTTGAGGTTTCTCCTCCATGGTGACAATGGGTTTTACTTGTTTTGTCTCATGTTTTAGCCATGGGTTATCCTTATTTTTGACCTTGGTTAACCTTGGGTTGAATTTGGTTCTTGGTCTTGGTGGTGGTTCAACTCTTAGTGGGTGTTATGCCTTGTTTTTGTCTCAGGTCACGACATCTCTTGGCATGTTGGTTTTGGGTCGAGATAGTTGACCTTGTGAAGGTCGCAACATACTTCTCCTTGATGGTCGTGACACCTACTTCCTTTATGGTCAAAACACACCTTGGTTTGGTTGAGATGTTTCCCCTTTTCCCTTGTTTGGTTGCTACATGGCTTGGTCTTGAGTTATGTCTTTGTCACGGGTCGAGATGATCCTTGTTCTTAGGTCGCAACATCTTTGTTTCAGCCATGGTTGTAACATCATGTTTTGTTTAGGGTCATGATAGGAGGATGTCATGGTCACAACGTTTCTTGGTGCCATTTGTGATGTTGGTTTAAGATAGGTTGAGAGGTTTTGTTTTGGAGGTGTTGGGTTGTGCCTTGAAGGTTCGTGACCTTGGCATGTGTTGTGGTTGCGACCATGCTATGTCATGGTTGTGACCCTTTTGGAGTTCATGGTAGAGACACCATGCCCTTGCCCTATCGTGGTCATGACACTAGGTGGGTGGTGGTCACAACGCCTGGTCAATTCGGTGGTCAGAACGCATGGTCAGTGTAGGGTCACGACGCTAGTAAGTGTGAGGTTGTGACGCCTGGTTGGTGTGGTTGTGATATTCACATAACACCATGATACTATACAAATATACATGTATATGATAGTGATACCTAGTGTTCTTGACATAATGAACTATGCATGGTTAATCAATAATGATTCTTAATCTTAAAGTGTTCCAAGAATGTAGGAGACATTCCACCTAGGGCTTATTGATTGTACATCTACAAAACCCAAGTCGGCCAAGTATGTGATCATCGGGACCCACTCTTTTGATCAGCATAAATACCAACCATTAGAGATAATCACAAAACCTAAACCCAGATTATGAAATAAAACATTGAATTCTTGA
Source organism: Alisma plantago-aquatica (assembly GCA_963693085.1). Lineage (NCBI taxonomy): Eukaryota > Viridiplantae > Streptophyta > Magnoliopsida > Alismatales > Alismataceae > Alisma > Alisma plantago-aquatica. The sequence goes on from OY856410.1 coordinate 377,880,244, forward strand.
CAAAGGCGATTAAATAATGTACGAAAAAGACAAGCACATTTTTCCTTTTTCTTTCTTCACAAATTCATAAATCAATGTCACATCAAGGACATCACATTTAGATATCACAAATCTTATTCGATTCCATTGAAACTAGAATCAAATATTGTTCTCATATGTGGTTTAGTTTACATCAGTTACATGTAAATTGATGAACAAACTTTGTCTACAATCCATTTTAGGAAAGAGAGAGTACATGGACATTCTAATCTATTTAGATTATGCTATTTATATCTTCTTTATCATGACCTCTCCGTTGGATAGCATTATACCTAAAAATATTTGAAACAACCGCATGAGACTCATATAGAGCCCTAGTGAGTAGATACCTCCCACTCAAGCTAGGTACATGCATCAACATCAGATTAAGTATAATAAACTTACCAGAAACATGTAGATATTAAAAAGTTTAGTAGATAGTTCTATCATAAGTCAAATCTATCTTATAATGGTAATCAAATCCAACAGATAAGGTAATCACTTAAACCAATTATAACTTTGAAACATCCTTTAAAGCATGTCTATGAACAAATCAGCAGATACTTATTAGTTCAGATTAAGAATCATACTGCATGAGTAATCAGTCAAGTTCTAAGCATTTTGAATCAATACATAATAATAACATTATATTTATGACACTCCACCAACCAGACCAGGAACACATCCTATTGTCCTAAAGCTGAAGTACACATAATACATATCTACCAAACGATATTATCAAATAGCAAGCAATCCAACTCATATTCAGAATGGATATAAATACCACCATTTATAACTTATCAACATGACATATCATAATATGAAATAGAAATTGTCCATAGCAACATGATTACTTTCCACAACAAGAAGTATAATCAACAATGACAAATCATCAAGTAGAAGTACAAGGAATGTAACAACCATACAAATCATGTTCTACATGACTTATCATCTTTTATTCATTTGCCTGGAAACTACTTGGCTTGTACCTCACCAAGTAGAAGTCACCACACCTGATTCTCATGTCAATGACTCACCGTCACAATCTTAGGGTTTAGCCGACCACCCTAATATATCAACAATAGACCCTGTCCACCTCAGGGTTGCCTAAAGAGGCTCACGTCCTCATCTCGGGTACACGAGATAGGAACCAACAAAAAAATATATCACATATCACAATATTTCACATATTTTTTCATTTCATTAGAGTCTATTCCATCTGAACATAGACTTTCACAGTAAGGATTTAGGGCCAGAGCCACTCTAGATGACTCACTCCTAAATCTTGGTGGTCTAACCTTTAAGGTCTTGATCCAGACTCCAAAAATCCTTCTCATAATTGATCGATTACTACAAGGAGATCCATTTTGCTTCCCCAGTGTTGTCCTCGGCAAAAACTCATGGTGTTCAGGGAACCTAACTAGATGTTCCAGCATTTCACTTGTTATTAATCTCTTTTACTCATCTTAAAAGAATTTAAAACTTCATATATCATATTTGTGTATTCTCACGTAACTAGAATAACATGAAGCAAATTAAGTTTATTAATAAGGACAATGATCAAAGCAAAAAGAACAATAAATTTGTAGAATGCAACACATATAATTATTTCTATCTTCTACATCATCTCACAACAATCATCAATAGTGGGCTTTCATCCCGAGACATAATCTTATTGTCCAGCATTTACCCCATCGGGGTTTTATCATCATTAGTGGGCTTTCAGCCCTAGACATAATCTCATTATGCAATATTTACCCTTATCAAGGTTTCTCAAATGTAAGGAGTGCATATGAAATTCCATTTCAACATATTCCTTATTAGTTCATTGTATATCACAGTTTTTAACAAATATTAGCATAGGCATTAGAACTAGCAACAGTAAAAGCATATAGACATCATGTATCATTCATCATATTCAGAATAGATTTATCATACAACATATGCTTGTTCCATCAAATCTCAATAGATGCAAATAAATTTCATGCATATACATGCATAATAGACTTAGTTATCTTCTTCTTTTATTTCACATTCTTCAAATGAGGTTACTAATCAACACATGTTGACTATCATTTGAAGTTTGTACTATTAGTCCATTCTCAAAGTACAAGACACAATTGAAGAACACATTCTTGTAAATCAATTCAAATACTTGAATTTCATCTTTTTGTTAAATTCAACTACAGTTATGTGCATCCCTTAATACCTCATTTGAGATTGTCATTCATTAGCATCACCAAACTCATCATTTTAGGGTAAGAGTTACATTCTTAGAATTGTCTACTAATTCCCATCTTTTCACTTCATTTTATATCGAGTAATATCAACTTCTTTCATTTCATGTTCATTACATCATTCAGATCAATCTTTCTTGATTCACTTTACATACACAATTTCTCTTCTACTTAACATTTATCGAATTCTAGTTCTTAGTACATTTCATTTAATTTGGGTTAAGCCACATGTAATTAATATAAAAGATAAAATACGTCATCATACAAACTTCATTAGTTTCATCTTTAACTTACAATCACCATTAAGTACATCTTGTTCATATTGTCTCTTATATTTAGTTAAGTGTACCATGTCATTAACTACTAATGTCATTTCCATAATTGATCGTGATCATTCTTTATTATACTAAAATAGATGCATTAGACTTAGATGATATTAGTTAGACTCATCATATTCAATTGAAGTATTAATACTTACATTCAACATTAACATCATATACAAGTTCTAGCTTCATCACTCATAATCATCTTAATACTAAATATCTAGGGTTTTCAAGAAGTCATCCTTATTTCAACACATCATAAGATCCATATTACTAAGTAATTTCATAATGATGCGTAGATGTTCATTAGGGCTATTCACACACATCGAATCCCTAGTTTCCATATTCACATATTTCATTCATCAATCATAAGTATACATTAATTAATTGACTCATTTTATTCACTTTCTCAACACAAATCCTAATCAGGATATGTGGTCATTCAATTCTATTAACATTCCATAATACACTTGTATAATACAATTTAGTACAATTTAAATATGATTTTATGCATGACAATTCAATTCCAAGCATATCGGCCATTGGGCTGATTTTTAAGAAAAATTCACATGAAATAGCATAGTCATATACCTATAAGATTACCCATGGATCTGAAATCAATATATCAGGAAATAATCAAGTTCCAATCAATGATAAATAATCAAAATCAGTAGAATTGGATCCTACAATATCTTTTCCAAATCAAATCCAATCATATACATATACAAACAAGGTTTCTGATTGTTTTAACTGGATAGAATTAGGCTTTCAACATGAATAAAAAGCTTAGGAGGGAGAAAAACACTCACCTCAGGTTCCAAGAAACTTAAAAACGGAGGTCAACCTCTGATTTTTTTGGAAACCCAATCAAACTCTAGTAAAAGAATCCAATTCTTTCTCCTCTCAACTCGAAAACCCTAGAAATGGGGATTAGAAGTGAAAGAGTGAGAAGATGGGGAGATTTTATGTGATTTAGAATCAAATTAGAGGAGGTATGGAGTCTCATCATGAAATTCTATGCAAAGAAGCTAAACTTACTTGATTTCATCATATCTTGGATAGAGAAACCCTAGGTCAACATCTCATTCACTTTCTCTTCTCAAAACTCTAGATCTTCTCTCTCTCTAGAATTTCATTTCTTTGATAGGAATGTTGAGTTATGAGAGTTCCTTGTGTGTTAGGTTAGTCATATAGATGAATTGAGGTGCTTAGAACAAATACAAACAAGCCCTTCAATGTATTTTTCTTTTGCTCAGACTGGTTGGTCAGTTGAGTTATAAACTCGAACGACACCACACTTTTCAGAACTCAAAAATAGTCCAAAAATTATTAAACTTTAATAAAATGTCTGAAATTTAGTTTATAAGAAACAATAAAAAATTCATATCATTTTGAGTTACCTATAAATAACTAAAAATTAAATACTACACTACTATATTGTAGTCTGCAGCATTGTCGGTCGAGTTTGTCCTTCACAAATTCGACCGATACCCCTCTTTGTACAAAAATCTTCCAAAAATTTCAAAAATTTAGTCGTATATCTATAATGGAGTTTTTCAACTACAGTTAAAATTTGAGACCAATTGGATATACCAATAAAAAGATAAAATTAAATTACGACACTACTATATCAATCTTAAAATATGTTCAGTCGAGTTTGAAACTCGACCAACAAACAGGTCAGAACATTCTTTAAAAATTCTGATATTTTTCAACAGTGCTAAAATTTGATATGTGAATTAAATCAGAGTTACGCATAAAATACTAAAAATCATTTAGTGAGACACTATACTTATCAAATTATGTATTCATATGTCATCAAAACCCTAATTTGGGCCGATTAGGGTTTATAAATGTTAACCCTAATTATGTGGATCAAAATATGATTAAACATTCTCATTATATTTAAAATATATAAACTTAACTACCATAATTAATAAAGCTTTAAATAATGATCAACTTAGTTAAGCATACAATCATCCAAGTAAACCCTAATTAAATGACTAATTTGAAAATGGGTCTCTATAGTAATCCTAAATAAGTGTTATGAATGGTGTTTGCTTTTTTCTCTCTCATAAGTTGTTCATCATGTGTAATGCTTCCTCTTTTTCTTAGTTTATAAGCCCTAACCTTGCAGGTGTTATGTATGTCATGGCTTGTGTATGATGTGGTTGTGATTATGTGATACAAGGTGGTGCTTATGCACATCGATGAGGCATAATATGCAGCACTTAATGTGGTAGGTCCTATGACCTAGTGCTGGATAGATGCCTACTGAGAGGTGATGTCCTCAAGTGATGTGATTAAGGGGTTTCTATCCCATGGTGATGTGTGACATTGATGGTGGTCTTGTGAATGGCAGAGCAATGATTATCATGTGGTGATTATGTTCACACCTTATACGTTTTATATCTTTTGAAGTTGCAACACACCCTTATTCATATAGAGTTTATTTTAGCTTTATACATTATAACTTAATTGATCTAAAATTCATCCAATTGGCCATCTGATCGAGTGAAACCTAATCATGTAGTTATCCATGTGGCATAGATCCAATTCTAGTGTCAGCTTTATTTGCTGGATTGGTGAAATGAGTTTAACTCGGAGCATGAAGTTTTGAGTATGTGGGGTGCAATTCAAATATCTCCTTGCATCCTTAATTAGAGTTATACGAGACGGCCATGTGTGAGCCGATCTCCTTGTGATATGAATTGCCATGTGTGAGCCACTCATTCTTTTACGAATGGCCATGTGTGAGCATGTTCTTTTAGCATCATTACCTATACCAAGGTGGGCTATGTGTTTATATATGGACAACCATGTGTCGGTTGATTCTTTTATGACTATATTTCACCTTTAGTAGTTGACTATTATGTCTCTGTAAGTGTTCTCTTATGCTGACCAAGGGGTGTAGAGAGGTCATGGATTTTAGATCTTCCATTGACCTTATATGGCACCATCGATTGCCCTTCATAGAGGGTGGTTGGATTTAGGTGGTACAACTAAAATCCTTAGTGCATAATAAAAGACATAATATAGACATGTAGTATATGTTCTTAGGGTGACACATCTCACATTGGTTGAGCGTTTTCCTTACCTTTGTACTCATTTCTTGAATTAAAATGTGGTAAGAGAAATCAACTATTATTCATGTTCTTCATATTCCTTTTTAGAAAATAACTTGATATACTATTCAGTGTTAACTGTCTAGTTTTTTTAATCTGCTTCATCTATTGAGTACATATCATTTAGTTAAATTTTCTCAATCTGCTTAGTATGTTGTTTTACCTACTTAGCTTATATGCTCTTTAATAGCGTTGGCAGAGAGTTATGTCTCTCACTGGGAAGTTTGGTCTCCCCCAGTGGGTTTCCACATCTTTTAGGAAACCACACATGAAGAGGTAGAGTTCGTGTAGATGAGAAAGACAAGCAGCAAGAGCAGTAGCCAATAAGGTTGAATGTGTTGATAAACATTTGGTGTTAGAGTCCTAGAGTCGTCCCTGTACACTCAGGTCCTTGGGGTGTTTTTGAGATGTTTGTGGTTATGTAATCAATACGAGGTTTTTAGCTAGTATATATGTGGAACCAATATCTTACATAATAAGTTGATTATAGGAATGTTGAACAATAGTGATGTAAGAACCATGTAACATATTATGTACTACATGTGGAGGGCTTTGTGGACTCATATGTAATAAGTATTAATTACCTATGTTTTCTATTAATCCTCTTTCTTAGTGTTATTTACATGTTTGGTTTTGAGAAATCTCACTTGTGGCTTGACGGGGCATCACAAAACTATATCTTTGAGCATAGTTATCTTGTGACTTTGAACCTTGCCTAGTAATGGATCATCTACATCTAAAGGCACATGGTGAACTACATCTTTCACCAGACTCTCTAATTCAAATTTCAATAAACCATTCATAACATAGTGAGGGCATGAAGACTTGTTCATATTTGTGTGTGCATTACAACCTTCGTAGGCATCTATTTCATGAGAACTCTAGTGAGTATTCCCAACTCACATAAAACACCAACCTAGTGTTACACTCACATAGTAGTTATCTCCCAAGAGTGTGTTGTCCAATATTACATCCTACCAAACATATGGCCTCAAACCCATTCAGAGCAAAAGCTCTTCCTCTACTAAGATAGTATTGAAGCACAAACGCCTCAATGCATGAACAACTTAGTTTCCCTATGAACCATTCCTCATGGTGTACTGTCCAATTTTAGGGAAGGGTCTGGAGTATAACTCCAAAAAGTGTGCTTTTACCCAACACATGAACAACTTAGTTGTCCCTATGAACCATTCCTCATGGGTCTCTAGTTTTAGGTAGTAGAGTTACCACTATTGTGTTTAACTCATGGGCAGAAGGTCTCTTCCCCTTAATGCAATAAGTACTAGCTTTCTAGATAGAGATTTTGTGAGAGGATCAACAATATTCTCTATTGATCTAACAAATTAAAGAGATATAACACCATAGGTAATGAACTCTCTCACCTCTTCACATAAATCTCATAAAGCACTTACCTGGGTTACTCTTAGATTGTTTAACTTTATCTATGGCTGACTTATTGGTCACAATGTATTGAGATAGGAGGAAATGACTTCAAAACTAAAGGCAAATAAATATAGAATTTCTAAGCCAATCAGCACGACAACAAGCTAAATCTAAAATATAAACTCAACCTCCATAATGGATCCAGCCCTCACAATTTTCTTGGATGATTTCTAAGAGATTGTATCACCACCTAGGAAAAACACATAACCACTAGTGGACTTGGTTTCATCAAACTCAAAAATCCAATTTTCATCTGCATAGCCTTCTAACACGAATGGGAAACCAGTGTAATGAAGACCTTAGCTCATGGTACCATTAAGATACCTAAAAACTCTAACCAAAGCCTTCCAGTGATCTGCATTATGACAGCTAGTGTACCTACTTAGGCTACTTACAACATAAGCAATATTTGGTCTAGAATAATTGACTAAGTACATCAAACTTTTATAACTTGGGAATATCTAGTTTGATCCATAGGGTTACCTTTGTGAGCCTCAGATGTAAAGAGGTATCATAATGAGTACTAACAAGAACTCAAGAGTACATATGGAATCTATGTAAGACCTTTTCTACATAGTGAGACTGATTTAAGGAATAACCAAAAGTAGATCAACTTAACTTAATTCCAAAAACAACATCAGAAATTCCTAAATATGTCATATAAAAATTTGGGGAAAGAAAGGACTTGGTTTCAGAAATAATTTGAGCATTGGATCCAAAAATTAATACATCATGTACATATAAGAACACTATCACAGTTGCATTATCAATTGTCTTAGAATAAATGCTTCTATCAGATTCATTTGTAGTAAAGCCATAAGATATAATATTTTATCAAATTTACCATTCCGCTGCTTAGGTGCTTGTTTTAGACCATACAAAGTTTTTACAACTCTAAAAACTTTATGTTCTTATCCTTATAATACAAAACTCTCAGGTTGATACATATAGATTTCTTCCTTAAAATCCCCATTGAAGAAATCAGTCTTTACATCCATCTGGGGGATTTCAAGATTATGGATCGCGGCCAAAGCAACAAGGACACGGATGAAGGTGATCTTTATCACAGGAGTATAGGTTTTGAAGTAATCAACTCCTTGTTACTGCTTGTAACCTTTGGCTACTAGCCTGGCCTTAAACTTATCTATGCAACCATCTTCCTTTAACCTCTTTCTGAAGACCGATTTGCATCCAATGGTTTTACAACCTAGAGGAAGATAAGTAGGAATCCATGTATGATTGCTCATAATATATTTTAATTTCACTATCAATAGATTCCTTCCAGAAACCAACATCTATGGATTTCATGGCATCTTCGTAGGTCTTGGGGTCTTCTTCTTTTAAGAAGGTGTAGAAGTCAGAGCCAAAGTTATTTGTTACTTTAGCCCTTTTATCCCGAACAAAGTCATTGGGAAGCTCAATCACTTCAATGTTCAAGGGTTTAGGTTTAGGTATGGGAATGTCAGTAAAAGGATTTGAATCGTGATTGGTTTGTGAAGGTTCTTAAGTTTTAACATTTGAACGACCTTCATCTACTTGTTTGGGAACACTAGGTTTGAAGGAAAAGATGTTTTCTTAGTAAACAACATCTGCAAGCCTTATTCAATTATGGAGTTTGTTTTAATGTCAGGGATGTCTGACACTATTACTAGAAATCTGTTTTCATTGCTATTTTCAACATGACCTATGAAAATGTTATCAGCGGTTTTGGGAGCAAGCTTTCTCTTCTTTTTTTTCAAGGTATTTAACTTTGTCCAAGTACCCCCACACTTTAAGGTACTTTAAAATAGGTTTCCTGTTAAACAAAATTTCTAAGGTATTTTATGTGTTTGAAAGGGATATGGTTCAACACATAGTTGGCAGTTGAAAGAACCTCCCCCCCAAATTCTTTGATTTAGACCAGATTTGGCCAACATGGCATTTACCATGTCGATTAGGGTTTTATACTTTGTTTTGGATACACCAATAGATTTTGGGTTGTATGGGGAAATGGTTTCATGAATAAGGCCATGATCTTCATAGGATTGTTTAAGTTCATTAGAATTTTATTCACCTCCTCTATTAGCTCTAATCCTATTAAGGTTCTTCTCGGTTTAGTTTTCCACTTGTGACTTGTAAATTCTAAGTTCTCCCATTTGTTCATCCTAAAATCTCAAAAAGTAAATGCAACAAAATTTGGAAAAAAATATTAGTAAATGTCACAAAGTAGTGCATTCCATCACAAGTAAGAATACTATTTAAATCACATATGTCAATATGTACAAACTCAAGTAGTGATTTGTTCATTTTCACAATCCTAAAGTTTTTCTTAGGTAATTTTTATTGAACACATATTTGGCATCTAACATCATTAGAGATTGGAGTATTGGGAACCAAGTCCATATGAACCACACATTTCATAGTATTCTGGTTCACATGTCCTAATCATGCATGCCAAATATCACAAGATATTGAAGTAGAAAGGGTACTCAAATAATTATTATTAATGTGAGAAATATCATTACAAGATGAGATACATAGCTTAATTAAACCCCCATAGGTGTACCTAACACCTATGTGTGAACCAAATCTCTAAATTACAACTTTTTTTCCTTAACACAAATGAGTATAACCAGACAACATGTTCAAGACATCACTGACTAGGTTTTTCTAAAAAACGGGAACATGTAAAACATTTTTTAGTGTATGGAATTTCCCAAATGTGAGCTTTAGATCTGCACATCCATGCCCTACCATCTACTTCACAAATACATCATCACGCCAAGAGATCACATGACTACTGTCTGCATGATAGGTAGAAAAAGAAGAATGATCATAGTAGATGTGAGAAACCACACCAGAGTCCATACACCAATTATCACTAGAAAAAAGTTAACATTAAGAACAAGAGAATTGTTGGTATCGAATCATTCAGAAGAAGATGCATCATCCCCCACATTCATCATGTTCACTTCTACATTCTTAGGGGCCTTGTAAGTTTGCTTTCTTTGACCTTTACGGTCCCTGCAAACATCTATAAGATGACCTGGCTTGCCACATGCATAATAAAAGTGTTGCCCCACAAAATCAAAGTTCTTATTATGATCGAGTTTCTTGCCTTTCTTGAAAGATTGATTAGACATAGGATTGAACTTGTTTGGTTTCTTCTTGAATTTGAAATCATCTACTAGATTGATAGGGGTTCTGACCTTGACTTCCTTTTCTCTATGATGGAATTCAGTTTGAAGAGATTTTACTAAGGAAGACGTGGTTAACCTGAGGACCAAAAAAGACATGGTTAACCTATCATGCCTATGACGAAGAGACTTGGCAAGGTCCTTCCAAGATGGAGGGAGCTTTTCAATAAATGTTGCCACTTGCATATTTTCCTCAAGATTATAACCACTAGCAATAGACGTTGTGATAAGATTCTATAGAACATGCTTATTATCCACCATATTGTCTTCATACCATCTTATGAACGTATATTGGTCTAGCCCTACATCTTGCACTCCAAACATGTCATCCAAAGCTTATCAAACCTCAAGGATAGAAGGTTAGTTATGTTAGATGTCATAGAGCTCAGCGGAGAGAGTGGTCAAGATCCTACCATGAAAAAGGTATTCTAATTATTTTGGTAGGAGAAGAGTATATGGGAAAATATGGATCACTTTATGTATGAATCAGGGTATCAACAATATTAAAGGATAGTTCACGTTCCTTAGGTGGTGTGATTTCAAAAACTAGACCTTAAAAGTGAGCCAAAACTTCATCTTTTGTAATTAATAATGGAAATATAAACCCATAAATTTTTTGGGTCTATGACTAGCTATGTCTTCCATGGTTATCATGGTTCTAGGGTCCATATTGTGTTAATAGTAATACTCACATTAGCAATAAATGATCAGTAACTAGAAAGGGATTTTGTCTTTACTAATGTTGGATATATTTAGTTTCCATGTACTGTTTAAATAATACTTTCAATATATGCCAATAATTTAATCTGATGAACTATAAAGAACAAAGAAAGAACATAGTTTAGATGAGCCTGTGGCTTTAGGTGCGTCATGAAGATCAGTGCCATGAAGACAAAATCTATCGCTTCAATGTATGAGCTTTACCGACATCTTGCCTTCCAAATTCAATCACCCCCACAACTCAAGTATTTCCTCCTAATTCTAGAAAGAGGACAGTCTAGAATAGTCCTTTAACCCTTAAACCTTAGAAGAAAATAAGTCACAGGAGATACTCTCCGATACAGAATATTGGGTGTAAAAGAATGAGGAAGAACAAGCTGGGAGAAGGTAGAGAAGTAGACAAGAACAAGAACATACAAAGCAGCAGGGAGCATCGCGTAACAGGATTAAAGGTCACACACAACAAACTCTTGTTATGTTGTTTCTAATTTTCAGTGTGTTAGAAATATCTTAGACATGTTCCTTTTATAGTTGGACGTAGCCACTCAAATTGGTAAACAAAAAGCAAAATTTTCTTCAATATTTATTCGATACCAAATCCCCAAACAGAATGGATCGTTAGGCGTACTAAAAATAGAACCGATGAGACATAACAGCTAAAGAATTTTGGATAGATTTAATTAAAAGGAATTTATTATTTGAATGGCTAAACACAATTACTTTTCCACGACAATTAATGAATGGAAAATTGTGCATCTTCGGATTCCAAACGACATAATTAAAACACCTTCAAACAAAACAAATCAATGAAATTTTTTCTCCTCTCCCATTTAATAGGATCTCTCTCACTTTAGAGGTGAGTAAATGTGGAACTAAAAATAGCTAAGGGGTTTGATACATAGCTGAAATGTGAGCTGGAATGCAACAACAAGTTTGTATTCCCTCGAATTATAGTTTGAAACAAATAAAAGTAGAAGTTGGCATCTTCATTCAATTTGATGTTGGACTAGTTAACAATCTGGTTAAATTTTGAGCATCTTACAAATCCACATGTACCATATATAAGGTTTGTAATCGTATTGGTAAAACAAATTTTAAACCAACTATACCGACACCTAGTTCTAAACCACAAGGGCGGCAGACAATACAAAAATTGTTGATATTCAGGTCACATCGAATATAGTTATATAAACAACAAAAAGTTATATCTTCTCGATGAATAAAAAAGTACCATGGTCTTGCAGTTAGATAACGGTAATCCATCTAGTAATTATTCATGCCCCTTAGCATAATGGTGAGCAGCTACATTGACAATAGAATATGTAATAGCTGCATTTTCACGTTTTTGGCTCTTGCAAATTTTTTTGAGGAACAAGTGTTGTGAGCTAATATGTTGAAGAGAATTTCAAAGGTGTAAGGTGAGAGGTTTAATTTTCTAGCGTTAGTTATCAAAATGTATAGATAAACAATCGGACTGAGTTGTCATTTGTTGTATTTATCATATTGATAGACATGACAAAAAGATTTAGATTATAAAATCTAATAAGCAAGTTCATATTTCATTGAATAATGGATTAAACAAAGAAAACTAGAAGTTAAATTGATTTTGGATTGCTTAACAATCTAGTAGAGTTTGAGCATTTATAATTCCATGCGTACCATATGCAAGGTTTGTAATTGTAGTGGTAAAGCAAACTAAAACGAACTATACCCACACCTAGTTATAACAGGATGGGAGAAAGGGACTTGAGAATTGACACTCCATATCCCCTTTCACCATTTTCTGTTCCGTTCCTGTCACTCTCCAATTATAGTAATGTGTTTCACAAACAACCACACATTATATGTACATGGATTCAGGTAATGCACAACTAGAATGAAGAGGGACAAAAGGTGCAGATATGTTAATTTAACCCCGGGCACGGTCTAGGGGGACAAACAATGCATTACCTGAATCCATGTACATGTAATTGTGGTCTAGGGGGATAAACGGTCTTGCAGTTAGATAACGGTAATCCATTCTAGTAATTATTCATGCCCCTTAGCATAATGGTGAGTAGCTGCATTGACAATAGAATATGTAGTAGCTGCATTTTCACATTTTTGGCTCTTGCAAATTTTTTTGAGTTTCAAGTATTGTGAGCTAATATGTTGAAGAGAATTTCAAAGGTGTAAGGTGAGAAATTTACTTTTCTAGCGTTGGTTATCAAAATGTATTGATAAAATTGAGATGTCATTTGTTTTAGTTATCGGATTGATAGACATGACAAAAATATTTGGATTAGAAAATCTAATAAGCAAGTTCATATTTCATTGAATAACAGATTAAAACAAAGAAAACTAGAAGTCAAATTGATTTTGGACTGCTTAACAATCTAGTGGAGTTTAAGCATTTTACAATTCCATACGTACTATATGCAAGGTTTGTAATTGTAGTGGTAAAGCAAACTAAAACGAACTATACCCACACCTAGTTATAACAGGCAGGGAGAAAGGGACTTGAGAATTGATGCTCCATATCTCCTTTCACCATTTTCTGTTCCATTCATGTCACACCCCAATTATAGCAATGTGTTTCACAAACAACCGCACATTACATGTACATGAATTCAGGTAATGCAACACTAAAATGAAGAGGGACAAACGGTGCAAATATGTTAATTTAACCCCGGGCACGGTGGGACAAACGGTGCATTACCTGAATCCATGTACATGTAATGTGCGGTCCAGGGGGACAAACGGTCTTGCAGTTAGATAACGGTAATCCATTCTAGTAATTATTCATGCCCCTTAGCAATCTAGTGGAGTTTGAGCATTTTACAATATGCAAGGTATGTAATTGTAGTGGTAAATCAAATTTAAAGGAACTGTACCCACACCTAGTTTGTGACAGGCTGGGAGAAAGGGACTTGAGAATTGACGCTCCATGTCTCCTTTCACCATTTCTGTTCCGTCCCTGATACTCCCCAATTATAGCAATGTGTTTCACAAGCAACCACACAACATATACATGGATTCAGGTAATGCACGACTAGAATGAAGAGCGACCGAGTAGGGAGGAACATATATGTTAATTTTGTTGACTCTAGGGACCGTAAGCGAAGGGTGCAATAAAAGCGGGATAAGGATACCATGGGAGGGACCAACGGTATTCTGTTGTATGAATGGCGCACACAAAGACTATCGAAAGGTGCAACAATTCTCCTCGCTAGCATGTACGTCAATCAGGTGCGTCGGTGGCCGTCCCCGTCCTATTATCCGAGAATGAAAATTGCCAAGTTGCGAACTGCAAGTGTCTGCACGAGGAAAGTAGTTAGCCCACCAAAGTTGGTTGGGCTATCAAATCTAGCTTCCCAGCTAGCAAGCTAGTTTGGCCTACCCTATTGCCCTTTCTTGGCAACGACTAAAGCTATGGATGATATAGCGTAATTTTGGTGACTTCTCTCTTTCCACGTCGCCCAGGCATGCAACCCATTGAGCCGGTCTGTCCTCAGAACATGGGAGCGAGCTCTGGGGCCACCAAATTAAATGATCCAACCAATCCCTTAACCCGTGTTCACCACTCCATCATATCCAGTCCAAATGTGTTTATACATGACAAGCAACCGGTGGCAATGTTGAGCATCCGATGATAAAACCAGTGGCTCTCTGTTCCCCATTTGCCAGCCGTCCAGACCGCTGCCACTGGGTTGATAAAGGATATAAATTATAGTATTCCAATTGCTTCAAGACCTGAGTCCAGTTCAGCACCCCAAATCGTATACACTGGTCAGAAATCCGTGTGATACCCGAGTATTAAATCGTCCGTGAACGTGAAATCCTCACAGCCGCTAGTATTTTCAGTCCTTTTATATATAGCCCCCCCCTCCCCTCCCCCAAATATACTAAAATGTCCTTATGAAAATTGAAATATACTACTAATAATATAATATATATATGGTTCGCAGAATACTAAATAGTAGAAGTGGCTAGCCGGAATGGTATTCTGTTTGTTTAATTACATAGGTGACGCAGGTTTGAATCACTGCATTTGAAATTTTTTTTTTAGCCCCCCCTTATAAACTCAGTCCCCCCTACAGTATATTTCTGGTTCCGCCCCTGTACACAACTAGATGTCTTTGTCCATGGTTAGAATAGGGAACAAAGGTGTAAGATCTAGAGCGACACAACTATATCGACAACGCAACAAATCCCATATACGCCACACATATCTAGGGTCGGCATCCAGTCTTAATATTAAAAATTGATAGGCTTGAGAAAAAATATTTACAGTCAGTTGAGACGTAAGTCAACTTTTGACCTTGATTTTTGGAAAGTCTTGACCATATCCAGCCAATGTAACAAATATATGTTTCAAATTAGATTAAGATCAATCCATTTCAATGCATAAAATCAAATACCTTATATATATATATATATATATATATATATATATATATATATATATATATATATATATATATATATATATAGACACACACACACGTTATCTGATTTGGGTAATTGATCGGGCCTAAGGGTCTGCTCCAAAAGTGGAGGCACGATCCCAAAGGTAAATCAAATTTTCAACTTATAATCTGAAACTTTCAAGGACCCCCGTAATTTTATTATGGGGTCGAAATAGATATATGGGGTCGAACACATGGACGTGGGTACATTTATGACACTTAAGATCTTGCTCTTAAGTCAGTTAAGCCAATCCCATAGTTGAGGAATTAAAACTAGTCTAGCAAAATGTCACAAAATAAAATAAAACAAAGTAAAAGAAATAAAATAGAGTCTATCAGTTTCTATTAATCAAAGTGAAAGAGTTCCTGACTATGTAACCACAAGTTGGGTAGGATATGCAGCCATTCTCGGGCGTAGACAACCCTCGAATACCTCAACAAGCAATCTACGCCCAAACATAGTACATACTATGGTATCTATTTCTGTTGGGATTATCTCGCTCGCTTTCAGACAACGTGACTATAACTCATCAATGATATGAAACCTCTTTCGAGGATCACAAATCAACATGCTAGAATATTACAGTCCCTCTCGGGTCTAAAGTATTCTGAGATGTTATGAACCCATATGATCTGGATAGAACCTTATAGTTGGTCCGACCGGGCTGGGCTGGGCCCGACCGTGTCCAGGCTATGGTTCTGTACAGATCACCTTGAACCATCTTCTTTTCAAATTCAGATCTAAATCATCTTCTCTTATCTATTTCTATAATGAATCTCTTGATATAGACAAAAATAGAAGTTCAAGCAAGAAAGAGATCAACCAAACTAGCAATCATGACCAATAAGAGAAGACAAAATAGAAAATATATACTAGATCTGAACTAAAACTATTTGCTTAAGATAAAAGTACATAAACACGCCCAAAATAGGCTACATAGCCAAGAAGGAGCTCAACTAGCCGTGGACAAGCATAGTTGGCACTGAACAAAGATGGAAGAACTTCATTTGTACAGAAACAAAGGAGAACAGTAGAAGAAATGAGAAAAAGAAGAGATTTAGCCCATATAGGAGAGGTGGCTCTCACTCCTTAGCATCTGTATGGGCCGGATCTCATCTTTGGGTCATCCTCCTTGGTCTTCTGAACTTCTTGGCCTCCTTTTTCTTCAACTTTGTCCCAAACAACGACTTGGTGAGTGTATGGAGGTGGAAGATGAGTGGGAATGGTAGGAATTGGCTGAATGGTAGTGGAAAATGATGGTAGATGGAGGAAAACTGAAGGGATGGACGTAGGTTGAGCACTTCAGCCTTTTCAGACCTTAGAACCACTACTACAGAAATAGCATTCAGTGTCGCTTTTCTGGGCGTCGGTTATTAAGGAAAACCGACGCCTAACATATAAGGCGTCAGTTGTTTAATAAAACCGACGTCTATATTCGAAGACCAGCCAGACACGGGTACCGCTTTGTATTAAGCGTCGGTTGTTTATAAAAAACCGACGCTTAAAGTCGCCCGCGAAATCCATTTTTTGATAAAAAAAATAGTGTCATTTTCAGCGTCGGTTATATACCTAGAAAACCGACGCCTATTTGCGATGAAAATTTGCGCGGACAATGTCACTTTCAGAGTCGGTTATCCTTGTCTAACCGACGCTGAAGGTGGTTCCCGCCAAAAAATTCCATGAAAATATCGTCCAATTGGACGTCGGTTGTTTCAACCAACCGACGCTAAAGATGTTTAGGCGTCGGTTATTGTAAACAACCGACGCTATTTGGGAACTCATAACCCCCGCGATCGCCCGACTCTTCCCCTTTCTTCTATTTCATTGCTACCCTATTGCGGCGATTTTCCCTGTTGCGGCGACTTTCCGGCGCTTCTCTCCGGCGCCCCATCTCCGGCGTCCTTCTTCTCCGGCACCCTTCTTCTCCGCCGCCCCTGCTGCTGCTGCTGTCCGCTCGTCGCCGCCGGTCGTTGCCCACCGCCCCTGCTCTCCTCTAGTCGTCGCCGCCAGTAGAAGCAGCTACGGTGCTGTCGTCGTCACCTCTGCCCCCGCCGGTAGAAGCAGCTTTACTCGTGCTGTCCTCGTGCAAGGTAACCCACAAACCTTCACCACCTTTTTTGTCCTCTGCCTTGCTTTTCTCTGCCGCCGCCGACCTAGAACTCACCCAGGCAACGCCTAAGTAGGTGCCAGGGCACGCCTAGGGTCCCAATTTTTTGGTAAACATGAAGGAGCCTATGGGCATGTTAGGATAATAGAAATTTTGTAGGATAGGTGTGATGCAATTTGGGTTTCTTGGATAAGGAATTGTGGTGGAAATTGGTAAAATGGTAGAATGTGTTGCAACTAGAGGTTATGCTCTTACATTTTTCCAACAACAACATTCTACATAGGTGGTCCTCAGTAGAACATACATCAATTGGATATCCACCATGGATGATAGCCTTCCAACTGTGAGAAATTGTTAGTTTAGTTTATGAGTAATACATATTATTGTAAATACTAGGACCTTTTCTCAATGAACTCATAAGGTCAAAACTATAGCATAAAAAACAACTTACACATGGGAGGTTAGTTTTTGAAATTATCAAGAGATTTGGAGATATTAAAATACTACCTACTTCATAGATCATGCATCCATATATGACTCACCACAATCATCATGCTCCAATAAATGGAGAAGCAAGTATCTAGAGGAGGAATATATCACACAACTTCATACACATACTTTCCTAAAGATACTAAGACTTGTAGAGTTTGGATGACAATATCACATTCCAACACCTTCCAATCATCCATGATATATTCCCACTCATGGATGCACGTCTAGGCTGCACGTCTAGTGGATTTTTTTTTAAAAGTTATTTACTGATTGTGTTTATTTAATAATGTACTGATACATATGTGATATACCAATCTGATAGTCCATGATAGAACAAAACATAATGATGTTGACTACAACTTTGTGTGTCATGCTATTCTTAATTAAGTGTATATTTACTTCATAATTGAATGTTTAAGTAAGTTATAGATATCTTGATGATGAACTGTAATGCACACATGTGACATGTTTGGAATGTAAATGATGAACTGTAATGCACACATGTTTAACTTATTTTATTGTTGAGTATATTGAGAATCCTAATCACCCTTCTTGCTTAATGATGAACTGTAATGCACACATGTGAATGCTTGGAATTTAAATGATGAACTTTTCCCTAAATTTCCAATCATGCTTTTAAAGACATCAATAATCACCCTAATTTGAAGAACTAGGATTTTAGGTATAAGAATGACAACACATTATTTGTTGGCCTAGAAACCCGTCCAAGATTTACTCATTAGGAGTAAATCTTGGATAGTCCCCGGTTTGGGACTGTTCTTGAACACCTAATCTCACTTAGGATGTAAGTGTATAATGTGTATTGAGTTTTCAAGAAAATTTTGGTAGCATTTCCCCGTTTGTTCTCTAAGTACATATGTACTTAGAGAACAGCGGGGAAATGCTGCTGAAATTTTCTTGAAAACCCAATACACATTATACACTTACTAGTGAGATTAGGTGTTCAAGGATGGGATAGGTGGTACACATTTATTATATATAAGAATGACATCACATGTGTTTGTTGGCCTAGAATGTGAACAATCATTGTTTTTTATATTACTTGTACATTGATATAAATTAGAATGAACAATCACTAAATTATATACTGTTTGTATGGAGTCCGGCTTCATTGTAGATATCTATTATTGTGTTTGTTGGCCTAGAAACCCGTCCAAGATTTACTCATTAGGAGTAAATCTTGGATAGTCCCCGGTTTGGGACTGTTCTTGAACACCTAATCTCACTTAGGATGTAAGTGTATAATGTGTATTGAGTTTTCAAGAAAATTTTGGTAGCATTTCCCCGTTTGTTCTCTAAGTACATATGTACTTAGAGAACAGCGGGGAAATGCTGCTGAAATTTTCTTGAAAACCCAATACACATTATACACTTACTAGTGAGATTAGGTGTTCAAGGATGGGATAGGTGGTACACATTTATTATATATAAGAATGACATCACATGTGTTTGTTGGCCTAGAATGTGAACAATCATTGTTTTTTATATTACTTGTACATTGATATAAATTAGAATGAACAATCACTAAATTATATACTGTTTGTATGGAGTCCGGCTTCATTGTAGATATCTATTATTGTGTTTGTTGGCCTAGAAACCCGTCCAAGATTTACTCATTAGGAGTAAATCTTGGATAGTCCCCGGTTTGGGACTGTTCTTGAACACCTAATCTCACTTAGGATGTAAGTGTATAATGTGTATTGAGTTTTCGAGAAAATTTTGGTAGCATTTCCCCGTTTGTTCTCTAAGTACATATGTACTTAGAGAACATCGGGGAAATGCTGCCGAAATTTTCTTGAAAACCCAATACACATTATACACTTACTAGTGAGATTAGGTGTTCAAGGATGGGATAGGTGGTACACATTTATTATATATAAGAATGACATCACATGTGTTTGTTGGCATTTCCCCGTTTGTTCTCTAAGTACATATGTACTTAGAGAACAGCGGGGAAATGCTGCCTAATCTTTTCCTAATATATACTTGTTTCCTAATTAATATATACTTGTTTTCTCTGATCATAGAATGGATAGATCATGGATGTCCATTCGTAATCGTTGCACCCCAGAGTTTATATCTGGTCTTGATCAGTTTATTAGATTTGCCGAGGAACATAGGAAAAAACCTACAGATAGGTTCTACTGTCCATGTAGGCATTGCGGTAACAACTTGAAAGTCAACACTGGTGAGGAAATCAAAAGTCATGTCATGTGCAACGGGATTGTACAAGGCTATACAAAATGGCACTGGCATGGAGAGATTTCAAAATTGAAACCAGTAGATGTCGATAGCAGTGCTTGGGTGGAAGAAGAAATTGCCTCCGATGACGTAAATGTGAACGAACCAGTTCCAGCAGACATCGTTGATGCGATGCTGGATAGTTGTAGGGTAGAGCACACCGATCCACCTCCTATCTTTACAAACATTGTGCATGATGCTGAGATACCGTTATACACAGGCTCTGCTAAGTTTACGAAGCTTAGCGCTGTGTTGAGATTGTATAAGTTGAAAGCTAACAATAGATGGAGCGACAAAAGCTTCACTTCATTGTTGACTTTGTTGAAAGAAATGCTTCCTGAAGGAAACGAGCTTCCAATCTCAACATACCAGGTAAAGAAAATGTTGTGCCCAATGGGAATGGAGGCCAAGAAGATACACGCATGCCCGAATGATTGTTTATATCGAGGAACATACCAATTTCATAAAGAGACAACATCCTCGAGCAAGTTCAATGTGGCTTGCTAGAGAGCATAATAAGACTTTTACTAAGTGGTTTGAAGATAAAGTCTTACATCAACTATCTCAAACACCAAATGATATTACAGAAACTATCAAATGCCTCGCCTTTGAACCAAAACCGAATGTTATGTCTTATGAAGGGTTTGACATTAATGGATTCACATATTACACAAAGCGCCAAGATGATAAGAGTGTCGTCCAAAATAGTGGGGTCACTCTTCAAGCGTCGACTATGTACTTTGCAAGTGCAAAGGATAAGAGTCCACGTGAAGCTAAAATGTCATATTACGGTGTCATTGAGGACATTTGGGAGTTTGACTACATAGATTTCAAAATTCCGCTCTTTAAATGTAATTGGGTTGATAACACCAAAGGAGTTATAGTGGATGAATTGGGTTTCACTTTGGTGAACTTTGAAAAGATTGGCGAGAAGGGTGAACCATTCATATTGGCATCACAGGCGAAACAAATATTCTATATCGATGATCCTACAAATGATAAATGGTCGGTTGTTCTTCATGGAAAAAGACAGTTCATTGAAGATCCTATAGATGAAGAGTACTATGATAAGTATGATGACTCCAGTCCATTCTCAGTTGGGTTGCCAACTCCACAAAATATTGAAGCTAATGATGACTTATATGTGCGCGGAGATCACGATGAAGGATTGTTAATTGATAAAAGATCACAATTTTAGAGACATGTATGTTTATACAAATGCTAAATGTTTGCCTTTTTCTAGTTAATACAAATGCTAAATGTTTGCCTTTTTCTAGTTAATACAAATGCTAAATGTTTGCCTTTTTCTAGTTAATAGAAATGCTAAATGTTTGCCTTTTTAATGACATTTTCAGATGGCTGACCATGATGAGCATGATGTCCATGATGAGCATGAAGTCCATGATGAGCATGCTGTCCATGACGAGCATGGCGAGGATACTAATGTAAGTTCTAAAAACATATCCTGTATTTCTATAAAATTCATTATCTTCTAGTTATGTCATATATCCTATATTTCTATATTGGGCTAATTTAGTGTGTTTTATTTTTGTCAAATTTTAGGTTGATGCACCTGTACCCACTGAAGCACTGGAGCAACTTGATGCGCAACACCAAACACTTAATAAGAAAAGGGGCATCACTCTGTTGAAGAAGTTATTAGCGCTAAGTGGTAGTGGATCCAAATTGGTGGTGGAGTTTGATAATGGAGGAAATCCAATTGGAGTGAACCGCAATAATTTTGTGAACTATCTTGGGTGTACCACTCGGAGCCATTGTGGTGTTAAGTATGACAATTGGCATAAAGTTCCTCAAGGGAAAAAAGACTTGATATGGAAGGATTTATGCGTGAGTTATTATTATTTGCAATTCTATTTTGTAGATTACAAATTCTATTATTTGCAATTCTATTTTGGATACTAGTTAATAACATTTCTATTTTACAGAATCTGTTTGCATTGGATGAGAAGTTGCATCATAAAAATGTGATGCAACGCGCTGGAAAGATGCTTAGCAATTATAGGACAAATCTGAACAGAGAATACATAAAAGAGGGTGATAAGAAGAAGAAGTCAGCCCTTGAACAATGGAACTTCTTGGACAAAGAAGATTGGGACAATTTTGTTGCTTTAAGGAAATATGAAGAATTCAAGGTATTAGGCGTCACTCCCAATTTAATTAATATACATTGTATTCACCTATTCAAGATTAGCATTTAGTGCTACTAACCAAATCATTAATGTGCATACTAACTAGGCCCTCAGTGATGCACAAAAAGCAAGGTGTGCACTGAATGTGCATGACCACACTATGGGTCCAAAAGGCTATGCAAGCATTCGCCAAAGACTACAGGCGGAGTCTGCGGCTACTCAGGAGTCTGCTCCTACTCAGGAGTCTGCCACACCTATGCCTCGCCATGATATCTGGATAGCTGGAAGGCAAAACAAGAAGGGTGAAATAAAGAAGCCTGCAACTGCTGAGGCAGCTACAAAAATGGTAAAATAACACTCTTAGAGAAATTGTTTGAATATTGATTATTTGTGGTGTTAACTTACCAATTTCTGTTTATGGTGATTAGCGGGAACTGCACGAGCAGAGGAAACAAGGCACGTTCATCCCTCAGGGCACAAGGGATGAATTGACAGTTGCTCTGGGTAACCCAGAGCATCCTGGACGTGTTAGAGGTGCCGGCGCTGGTGTTGACATCAAAGCATTCTTTGGGCCATCCCAGCGCAAACCCAGAGCGGGACTTTCTCAAGAAGAGGTAACCTATTCTTTTTTTAGAATGTTACTGCAAAACGAAATTCATTAATAAGAAGCTAATGTTTCTTTTATCCATGTATAGGAGAATAAGAGAGTTGAGGATTTAGTTGCTAAGAAGGTCAACGATGTAGTTGCTGAGAAGGTCAAGGAAGAATTGCTGCGGTGGCAGGCATCTCAGGCTTCCAATCAGCCTATGCCGACCCACTCTTCTCCTGATGTACAGACTGCGAATAATCCTGGAGACCCATCGCCTAGCACGTCTGCTGTAAGTATTGTTTATGACATTGTAGCTAGTCTTTTCAAGATGATATGTTTTCAAGATTATATGTATATATGTATAACATTCTTTACGTAAATTTGTAGGCATTGAAGCCATGCCGCTTAAGAATATAAGACTATGTTGTTGCAGAGGCACAAGCTTACCTGTCCCTTCCTGGGGAAAGGTTTCACGGGACTCCAATGCCACAGGGCTATGTTCGTGTGGGCCCATTACGTGTGTTACCCGATTGGAGGGAAGTTGCGTTGCCATATGCCCACCCAGATATTAATACACTTGGTGAGGCAGAAGGCAGGGTCATATTGTGGCCCAAAGCAGATGTCGTCTACACGACTGAAATTGTAAGATAAATTTACATTGATTTAGACTGTTGATGTGTATATATGATGTCAACTGATCTGAAATTATATATACAGGTTAAAAAGAAGACACCAGGAGCACCTAGGCCTCCACCTCCACTTCCCGTATTACCAACTTGGGTTCCAACTGACCTAACATACCCGTTAGGTCCTGCTTGTAGGGGAATGGCATGTTGGATATGGGCACATAATATACATTGCCCTATAATAGTTTCTTTAGATGTAGATTATGCAGGTCGATCATACGATAGCGCTTTATTTATACAAGATATTATTGAGCTGTTTATGTATGATTGGCTGAATACATCAATGATAGAAACATAGATAAGGTGAGATCTTGTTTATACATCCATATACCTTATGTAAGATCCGGTGATCTGGTTTCTTATATATTAATGCATACGCCTATATGTTTTGCAGCTACTTAGTCGAAGATCATTGCAAACAATTTGCATTTGATCATGTGGGATTTTTGATTCCATCATTGATTAGTTTGGTAGCTAAAGACCCTGATAATGTTCAACAATACTGTATAGATGCTTTTACAATTTTTGGTCAGCAAAAGAAGACGATAATAATAGCTCCATTCAATGTCAAGTAAGTTTACTTTATTTATAATTTGGACTTAAGAAAATTCCATTTTTATTTTGCATTTTGAGTTATTAATTGTTAACTTCTTACTTCTAGCGGTAGACATTGGGAGTTACTAGTTATTGTCCCCGAGACATTCACTGTTTATTATCTAGATCCTGCGGGGAGTACATTGAACACTAAAATTGGACACGTAATGAGAATGCCATTATTCTGGTGAGAAATATTTCATTTTTATATCCGTTAACATCTTTTATTACATTACTATTTACTTATGCAATTTATTGTGTTATATTAACATGTAGGGGTTTAGATGCATTCAAAAAGGCTGGAGGAACGGTCCCAAGGAAAAAGAACCAGCCAATAAATTGGCAGAACGTACAAGTAAGTTCCCGACTCGAATATATATATTATTGATGTGAATTGTGCTTAGTTGTATTATTTTGTATGTTTCAATTTATAGTGTGCTACACAAGACAATGGCTGGGCATGCGCATACTATGTGATGCGATTTATGCAGATGATTATAAAATATGCCGCATTGGACATCGATACCATACATGAGGTATTATATATAGTCTCATTAGTTAGTATGAAATATATCAATCTTATCTTATTTTTATATTATTACTTATATATATACATCATTCTCTTTGCAGGTGTTTAAAACTGACAACACTATAGGTAAACGCTTAAAAAATATACATGCTCCATATACGATGGAAGCATTAAATGAAGTAAGAGAAGAATGGGCAAAAGCCATACAAGCAGTGGCAACTGTAAGATATAATTGGGATGTTGATAGCGATAATGAATGATACTATGTAAATGAATATTTATGAATGTTAATACATGTATTTGAATGTTTCTATATGTGTGAATGTGAGAATTGAATTGATGTCTGAATGTATGTACTTGTGTAGAATTTTGCTTGTGACTTTTGCAGGTTTGCGGCCTGTTTGTAGGCTGATATCAATGGATGTCGTAAACCTGCAGTTCAGAAAACTGAACTGCAGGTTCTCATCCTACTG
Source organism: Alisma plantago-aquatica (assembly GCA_963693085.1). Lineage (NCBI taxonomy): Eukaryota > Viridiplantae > Streptophyta > Magnoliopsida > Alismatales > Alismataceae > Alisma > Alisma plantago-aquatica. Next base: position 377,905,617 of record OY856410.1, read on the forward strand.
ACCAGCCACAGCAGGCCTGCAAACTGATATGAAAAAAAAAATATAAATAGGCGTCGGTTATTTATAGAAAACCGTCAGCAAAGACACACAACGTCGGTTATGTGATAAAACCGCCGCCTAATAGTACAAACAACCCGACCGTGCAGGATAGCACGGCCGTGGTGTAAATGGCGTCGGTTATTCATATAAAACCGACGCCTATAGTACTAACACGGCCATGCAGGGAAGAACGGTCGTGTCGTCTTGAAGTACAGGCGTCAGTGGTTTAGTATATAACCGACGCCAAAAGTATTCGCGCCACAGAAAATGGCGTCATCTAGGGCACTTTATGTGTCGGTTATCTACTAAAACACCGACGCTATATTCTATATAGGCGTCGGTTGTGTAGTAAATAACCGACGCACAAAGTGCCCTAGATGACGCCATTTTCTGTGGCGGGAACACTTTTGGCGGCGGTTATTTACTAAACAACCGACGCCTATAGGACAAATAGGCGTCGGTTAAAAAACTGACGCCGAAGTGTTGACCTTTAGCGGCGCCCACATAGGCGTCGGTCAGAAACCGACGCCAAATGGGGTTAAACGACCGATGCCAAAGGCCGTTTCTGTAGTAGTGAACTCTCTCACCTAGCTCTGGGAACTAAAAATATGCATAACCCCAATCCAGGTAGTGAGGGGTGGGTATTTATAGGTGAAGGCAGGGTGTATGTAATAAGTGGTCGCAACACATGTCCCGATCGCTACACTTGGTCTCGACACAGCCGTGTCAATCATAATGATCGCAATAGGTATAGCTGTCAAGGAAGATCTCGCAAGTGAGACAGGTGCACTGACCCTTATCCTTGGCATGGCTATGCCGAGCTCGGCACGGCCATGCCGAGTTCGGCATGGCTACGCCAAGTTTGGTACGACTATGCTGAGCATAGAGATCGTGATAGGTATAGCGGTTGAGGCACATGTCACGGGTGAAATAGGTGTAGTGGTCGAGATAGGTGTCAAGGTTGAGATAGGAGTCGTGGTCGACATAGATGTCGTAGGTGAGATAGGTGTAATTGACCCTTGTCCTCGTCCCAACCATGTTAGGCTTGGCACGGTCATGCCGAGCGTAGTGGTCATGACAGATGTAGCGGTCGCGGTGGGTGTAGCGGTCGTGATAGTTTGAAGTTTGTAGCGGTCACTACAGTTGGAAGACAACATGTGTTGTGGCCGAGGCAGTTGTCACGGATGAGACAGGTGTAGTTGACCCTTATCCTCAGCATGGCTATGTTAGGCTCAACGCCGCCGTGCCGAGTGTAGCGATCACGATAGGTGTAGTCCTTGAGGCAGATGTCGCGGGCTATATAGGTGTAGCGGTCGAGATAAGTGTCACGATCAAGACAGGAGTCACGGTTGAGACAGATGTCATGGGTGAGACAGGTGCAACTGACCCTTGTCCTCAGCCCGTCTATGTTGAGTGTAATGGTTGCAAATGGTGTAGCGGTCGCGATGGTTTGAAGTTCATAGCGGTCAGTACAGTTGGAAGACTAGTTACTGCAAAAATCATGTGTCGAGCTCAGTGCAACCATGCCGACGTGGAGAAATCTTGGAGAGTTGTTGTCTTTTCAAGTATGGTGCATGCATGTCCCAAAATTGTCTAGTTGAGAAAATTTAACTTCAAAGTATATATAAATTATGTAAAGATAAGTATCTAGAGTTTTTTTTGGCATATTAAGGCTATAACGATAATAAATTAGAAATAAATACTTAGTATAATTTCCTAGATTTGTGTGTTATCAATCACCCCAAGATTAAACCCTTGGTTGTTCTTAAGCAAGATTGTGCTGAAAGAACAAAATGATAACATCCAAATTAAGCTTGGCCATAAATGCTAAGGCAAAGAAAAATAATTTAAAACATCAATTCTCCTGACCCATGTTGTTTTAGAAAAAACCTCCACCAATCGAGCACAACCTACTAAAGTAAGATCAAAGAGCATCTAGGCAAGATTAAGTGAGTTCTCTGTAACTTGTTAGTACACATGAGAGTTTGAATCATAATAGTTCATCATTAAAGCATTGTCACATAGGCAATCTCGCGGGTGATGAGTAATGAGTTACAATCATCATGTCTCCCACTTATTCAGGTCCTAATAAGCAACCAAAAGAAAAAGACTTTGACTTCTGAGGAACCTGATCTGTGTCAGGTTGGTCCATGTAACAAGAAATAGTCCCTATAATCCGAGCCAATTGAGCCAGAGCAGTGAGACAAACTCCTCGTACTGCGCTCAAACTAACCTTGCTACTATGATAGTCTCGTCTCTTGTGGATTCCTAGTGACTCTCTAATGAGCCTTTGGTGTGGCACTACCGGGTATGGCATACCCACGCTCATGAGTGCAGTAGTAAACTGACTGGGCACCATCCCTTAACTCTCTTAAAAGAAAAAACAATGATCATTTATTGACACTCAGACTTTTAATCTCAGCATTCTAATTTATAGGCTTGGGTGAGAACTATTTTGATATTTTTGGGGTTTATGGCAACCAAGCCTGTTTTGCACATTTTTTATTTTTCATCTTTTTGACTCAATATAAGGTGAGAGGGTGTGTAGACCATCAAGGGATAATAATCCTACTTGATTATATCTCAAAACTCATAATTATTTTCTCGATACATGTGTGAAACGTAGTAATTATGATTCAAGGATCCTTAGAGTAGAGGCAAGTTCGGGAATAACGCAACTTGGAGTCTTGGATTAAATTCTATCTCTTTCCAATGGTTCCAGATCCTGAGTTTGACATTCACAACATAGACCAAGATAATAATGTTTTAAGCTATGAAAAAGGAACACAACTTTAAATCAATTACCAAACTTAAGAAAAGAATCAAAGTGCATGTCAAGAAAGAGATCAAGCAATTTAAGATGAAAATTGGGCACTTAGGCACATGGATAAGCATTTAACTATAATATTCACATCACATAGACTTAGCTTCCAAGGTTACAAATTAAGGAACAAAGTTCTACAAAATATTCGAAATTTATACTAAATGCATGGAGTAAACATGCATGCGTGAAAAAAGAAGAGATAGAAGGGTGAATAGCCCTACCACCCCAGGATTAAAACTTTGCTCGTCCTCGATCAAGACCTAAAATTGGGAGTAGTAGGGGAAGAATGCATGGATGTAAGGGTAAGAATCTTAATAAAGTCCTAAAATGATGCATGTATGCAAGGATATATTTAAGCAGTTAGAGGAAAGAAACTACCTAAGCAAAAAAGGAATTTATTTTAACAAAAAGAGAAAATAAAGGAGTAAGAGAAGGGGGTGGCTACCCCACAATACCGACACTGGGATTCCACATCATGAGTTCTGGGACCAGTGTCACCTGTGTCTTGCCGATTGGATCCACCCTGCATGAAAATAAGAGGTGGAGGAGATCTACATTATTCTGAGTCTGAAGTAGAGGAATAGAATCTGATGACTCACTGAATTCATCCTCATATTGGAATTGACTTGAACTGCACTGAAATGAATTCTTCCACAAATCATCCTCAAGGTACCTTCCAAGATATGAATTCGAATAGGAAGGTCCTAGGATTTTGACACAGGATGAGATGAAGGGGAGAGGTTGAAAGTTTTCTAGAGGACTCCTCCCTTTTCTATCCACCTATAAACTTGAGGTTGGATGCTCGAACAAGTTTTTATGTACAGTCTAAGTCATCCAATCATTCTCTAAACATGAAGTGCTCCCAGGTGATTCTATTTCCAGTTCTACCACCCCAAGCTTGTCACGCTCCATGTGGTCTTGGGTATCTTCATGTTCAGTAGCCATGTTGTGATGGATTCTCTATCCTACTCTTTTTATATCAACTACCCCTTGAAAATGGATGGTGGACAATGTTGACTCATGCTGCTTTAATTCGTCATCATCATTATACTCACTACTACAATTTGATGAGTTGTCATCGTCATCCTCATCGAAAAAATGTTTCAAACCATGATTGGCTTACTACTCAAAGCGAAGTGGGATATCACCCTGGTCTGGATCAATGTCTGATTCAAGTTCCTCAAACTGACCTTCCTGTTGTGAGGTTGTTTGACTGCCTTGGTGAGGATAAGAGTCGTCATTATCATATAACCATTCATGTGTGTGGTTTGTATCTTCCATTGGTTGATCAGTTGAATCATTTGGATAACATGAAGGGCTTTCCCAGGTGGGTTGGTCTTCACAGAAAAATCTTGGTGAATCTAATTGATGGTCTGAATAGGATGGTGTGGCAAACTCAATTTCAATTCCAATGGAATGGTTTTGATGAATGAAATCTTCAATGTCATGTGGTGGCACTTGCATTCATGTAGTAACCAAATTGATGAGTTCTGTAAGCCTCCTACCCTACTCAACATCCTTATCATGAAGTTGTTGTACTTGAGCAACAATGCTTTCAAAATTTGTCAATTCTGCCATATAATTTTGTTAGAAACCCCTATATCAAATTAATGCTTTTGAATGAATTCTTGTTCAGCAATTTGAAGTATACTTCTACTACGGACCATGGTGTCTACTTGGAGATGATGATCCTACTTTTTTAGTAGTTGTTGAAGTGGATCGACTTGTTCTTGGGGGTGAGGAACTAAGGCGGAGGTTAGCCCTTCGACAGTTTCTCTAGCTAACTCCAGTACTCTAATCAGTTCTTGATCCCACATTGAATCGGAGGTCGAGGGTTGATTGGCAATTTCTTTTGCAGAGACATCCATTAGTGACGACGATGGGGGCGATTATAGCTCGACTAGTTGCAATGCACGACTTTCAATTATTTGCTAGCAATCAGGACTATAGAAAAATTTGGGAGGACGGGTGGACAAGAAAACTTGTCTTACGTAGGCAAGATCCATGGCTGAAAAGATGTATAAGAAAAAGGAAAACTATTCAGTATATATGAATAAGTATGTGTAAAACAAAAGAAGAACTATGCATATATATACAGACTTATGGATGATAGAACAAAATAAATAGTTGTGTAGACGTGGAAAACCACCTCCCCGACAACGACTCCAAAAAGTTGATCGGCCCTGGGGGCGTGCTCCAAAAGTGGAGGCACGATCCCGAAAGTAAATCGGATTTTAAAACATATAACCTGAAACCTTAAAGGACCTCCGCACCTTTATTACATGGTTGAAGTAGATATATGGGATCAAACAAAGGGACGTGGGTACATTTAGGATGCTTAAGATCCCTCTCTTAAGTCAGTTAAGCCAATCTGATAGTTGATAAAAGTATAAAACTAGAATTAGTCTAGCAAAATATCCCCAAATAAAATAAAACAAAGTAAAGAAAACAAAACAGAGTCTGTCGGATTCTACTAATCAAAGAGAATGAGTTCCTAGCTATGTAACCACAAGTAGGGCAGTCTATGCACCTGTTCTCGGACGTAGACAACCTTCGAACACCTCAACAAGCAATTTACGTCTAAACATAGTATGTACTATGGTATATGTTCATGTTGGGGTCATCCCAGTCACTTTTGCATGGTGTGACTATAACCCGTCAATGATATGAAACCTCTTTCGAGGATTACAAATCAGTACCCTAGAATATTTCAGATATCCTCTCGGGTCTAGAGTATTCTGATATTCTAGGAACCGATGTGATTGGGACATAACCTTATGGTGGGCCCGACCGTGCCCAGGTCCATGCATCTGTACAAATCACCTTGAACCAACCTCTTTTCATATTTTGATACAAACTATCTTCTCTTCTCTATTTATAAAATAAATCTCTTGATATAGGCAGAAATAAAAGATTAAGCAAGAAAGAGATCAATCAAACTAGCAATCATGACTAGAAAGAGAAGATAGAACAGAAAACGTACTAGATCTGTAATAAAACTTCTTGTCTAAGGTAAAAGTACACAAACAAGCTCAAAATGGACTACATAGCCAAGAATGAGCTCGACTAACCATTGACAAGCATAGTTGGCACCAAACAAAGATCAAAGAACATCATTTGTATAGAAACAAAGGAGAACGGTTGATTAAAGGAGAAGAAAAAGATATTTAGCCCGTAGAGAAGAGGTGACAATTGTTCCTTAGCCTCCGTATGGGTCAGATCTCGTCTTTGAATCATCCTCCTTGGTTTTGTGAACTCATTGGCCTCCTTTCTCTTTGATTCCACCCCAAACAACGGTTTGGTTGGTGTATGGAGGTGGACGATGGCTGGGAATGGTAGGAAATGGGTGAATGGTGGTAGAAAATGATGGTAGATGGAAGCAAACTGAAGGGATGGGTGTATGACGAGCACTTCAGCTTTTTCGGACCTTAGAACTCTCCCATGGGACTCTGGGAATAAAAAATATGCAGAACTTCTCTCCAGGTAGCGATGGGTGGGTATTTGTAGGTGAAGATAGAGTGTATGTAATAAGTGGTCGTGACACCTGCCCCGGTCGCTGCACTTGTTCTCGGCACAGTCGTGCCGAACGTAGCGGTTGCGATAGGTGTAGCTGTCGAGGCAGATATCGCAGGCGATACATGTCCATCTGACCCTTGTCCTTGGCGCGACCTTGTCGAGCATAGAGATCGAGGTAGATGTTACAGGTGAAATAGGTGTAGTAGTCGAGATAGGTGTCGCGGTCGAGACAGGGGTCATAGTGGAGACAGATGTCATGGGCAAGACAGGTGCAGCTGACCCTTGTCCTTGGCCCGACCGTGCCGGGCTCGACACAGCCATGCCGAGCATAGCGGTCGCGGCGGGTGTAGCAGTCATGACAGTTTTAATTTCATAGCAGTCGCTACAGTTGGAAGATTAGTTGTTACAAAAATCAAGTAGCGGGCTCGGCGTGGCCGTGCCGACGTGGAGAAATCTTGAAGAGTTGATGTCTTTTCAAGTACGGTGCCTGCATGTCTCAAAATTGGATAGTTGAGCGAATTTAACTTTAAAGATATATAAATTATGTAAAGATAAGTATCTAGAGTTATTTTAGACATTTAAAGGCTATAATGATACAAAACTATAAATAAATACTTAGCATAAATGCCTAAATTTAGATGTTATCAGTAACTAAGGTTAGTTATTCATTACCCAATTTTATAATAGGAAAGCACCAAATTATAATGAGACGATTGAATTTGCATACAAAAATTCACTTTCTAAAAACAACGTCAATTCTATATTGTTTTCTGTGAAAATAATAAAAATGACATTTCTAAAAAAAAAATCTTATTTTGGACTCTTATATCCCAGAAGTCGTGGGCTTGCCGAAGAGTCATTGTCAGGGACGAGATGCTACTCACTCCAAACGCATGGTCAATCATTGTCATGCCCTAATGTGTCACCAGAAGGTTATTGGAACCAAGAGTTGCCCACTCGAATCCACAACGTTGACCAGGTTCAGATGTGGTTCTTCTCATCGTGTTCAATGCAAAGTACAGTCTCAAAGATTGTTATATGATGATAGGGGTGAACATCAATGACGTCGACGCTTGGTTTGGCGGGCAGTCGCTCCTTAAACATGTGCAGTCGAGGTAGTACTGCTTGGTGGTAGCGCCAAACGTGTTGGAGCTGGCATCTAGCCATGGGGCTTGACCCAATCATCTTCCGGCTAAGAGATAGGAGGAGTTTGTATTTTCTCAGGCTTTGTTAGCACAAAGCTCCACCGGCTCGGGCCGGACTACTTGTACAAGAGCGTGAAGTCCTTCTTTGACCCGACAACATCACATTTTAGAATTGATGTGTCAATGAAGATTGCTTTTGGGTTCATAGCCCTGAGGCTCGTCGTGCATGACTCAAAACTACTGACGCTTTGCTTCATGTACCTTCCCAATTTTTTATACTAAAGGTTATTGATTAAGGGATGCAACATTAATGTAACATGTAGAATAATAGAAATCATAAATTTAAAAAAGGAAAATACAATGATTCCAAGTTGTCTCTTTCATCCTATCCCAGACCTTTTGTGGAAGTAAAGTGCGTCATGGACTTTAGAAAAGACATGTGAATCTATAACGACACTTTTGCCATATCTAGCATTGTTGGCAAGGATCGTCCTGATGCTTCCAGCAACGAGGATGTTTGAGCCTTTTTCCATTTTAATCTTCAAGGGTAACACGTATTCACTAGAAAACATTTTTCTAAGAGTATTTAAGGTCTGTTTCACTTTGTTAAGGTCCTCTTAGATATTAAGGAACCTCAACAATCCGTTACATCTGTGGGAATGGTCATGTGCGCATACATAAGCAACACAAAGAACCGTACATGATTAAGTTGGGTTCATTGTTTCATGTGACATCCACATAGGGGATCCTGCTCCTAAGGTTCTAGTAGGAACCCATTGTATTGATAGTATTCTTCATAGTCTACTAATTAACTTTGACAATGTTCGAAAATGTTAATGGTCAGCCTTACACATCTTCATCTGCTTTTATTCACATATTTTGTTGTTGCATGCCTTAAAACCAAGTTAGGCATGGACGAAAGCAGATGTATTAGCACCATGTGTTGGAGCCATTACTTCTAAAAGGAGGAGAAATAATTGGAAGAACGGAAGGGGAAAAACAGTCATAGAGAGGGGGGGGGGTACTTGTGGATGATAAAAGTAGTCAATTATGATACTAGACAAAATGTAACTACTTGTGGGGGAGAGAGAATATAGAAGAAGAATCATAGAGAGGAGGAATTTCACCATCAAATTAGTCAAATTGTGCTCATATTAGTTCCGGTATCCAATGTCTATAAATTTGAGTGTTTCAAGAGTTGAATACAAAAGTATATTTTAGTTCAAATCTCTCGCATCTTCTCTCTCTCTCTCTCTCTCTCTCTCTCTCTCTCTCTATATATATATATATATATATATATATATATATATATATATATATATATATATATATATATATATATATATATATGTGTGTGTGTGTGTGTGTGTGTGTGTGTATGTGTATACACACATATATAAACAATATATACACATACACACATATAAATATAAATCTATAAAGCAACCCATAAAAAACCCCAATCACACCCCACATAAAACAATCATTGTGCTCGATAAGCCCACATCAGACACTGAAGATGTGACATCAGGCAAGCACCTTGAGTCACATCAGATACCAAGTCTCTATCCAAGAGGTTTCCACATCAGGCAACCCCTGACATGTATCGATCAATCCTTAACATGCATCTTGCAACAAAGGCACACGTACAACACCCATTTTGGGCATCCCCATGGCATGCATTGGCCTCTAAGGCCCTTCTTGGTGCTATGAGACAACCCCAAACATCCTGGCCCAATGCAGCCACAATGTTTGATCCCCTTCATTCAATCCATCAACCAATGCAAGCGCACTAAGGTACTTTACGCAAGCCAACAACTACAAAAGTATACATCACCAAAAGTTGAGCATATCATTTTCACATCACTAAAATTATGTCTTTATTATTATAAAATATATTTATACTTAATTAATTTAGTGATCCTTATAAATTCTATCATGAAAAAAATCAATATAAGGGTAAAGCTAGATATTTGGGTCATAGGCATGATAGAGGAAAACACTTTTCCTTAAACTTCTTATGGAAGTTCACCCAAGTCATTACATTTCCTGGCCTTTTCTCCTCCTCCATGTCCCACTAGAGACCAACACCGGTCTTTAGGAGATACATCACATACTTTAACTTATCCTCCTCCATGGACCACCAGTGGCTAGAACCACCTCTTACAATATACATCACATACTTGAACTTTTGTAATTTCAACACATTCATGATTCAAATGTCCTTCTTCAACTTTGCAACCAAAGATCTACGCCCATAGAACTGGTTGTTTCTAAGTATGTAATTCCTCATCCTTTCAAAGGTCTTCCCTAAACCATTATAAGACTCATCACCTTGTCTTGGTGCTTGTAATATAGTAATACAAATCCTACCTATAATGCACATATAGGTGGACATCAACTTCTGTAATATTGCACGATTAATTTAGTAAAATTATGCCATTCATTTTAGGGAGGTGGTGGAAGTTGTGTAGGCCCCACACTATGCCCTCTATGGTCAAGTACAATCCTCATATCCTCTTCCATTGGCGACACAAATATACTCTCTACATTTTCTTAGTGTCATTCAACAATACCTAAATAGCAATCAACATTGATTAGATGCATATAACACATAAGAGTAGATATGACATCCTATGCTCATATAACTCTAGGCATCCTAGGCTCTAGTTCCTTGGAATGTGATACCCAATTTTGATATGCATGCTAAATAATACCTCAAATTTTAGTAAGTAATGTCAGAAAAATCAACGCCAATTATCTGGTATGATCTCAACTACTTTTCATAAACAAAGAAGGAAAAGGAAGGCAAAAGAAAATAAACAACATTCACATGTATGATTGCAAAGGGATCATTATATTCATACACCATCAAGTGACAATTTAATATTCATTATACGTGAAAAAAGGCCACTACATGATTATAAAAAATATATACATGCTCATATTTATAGCATGGGCATCATATATATGCCATACAAGTCTATAAATTGAGTGATAAATGCAAGTCGTAAGAAACACCCTACATGAACCTGTGTATACAAGGATGACTCTAGTGAAAACCAAAATGATACACTCTAGAATTCTTTTTACTACTCCTTGCAAATGAATACACATGGATGACTCTAGACAACACAAAAGAATAGACTCCCACCTTCTCGCTACTTCCAGGACCTAAGTATACACATAACAAATAAGGAACACCAAGATGATGGACTCTTAATTTCTTCACATTATGTTTTGAGAGAATGTGATTCTACATTAATAAAATCCTGAAGTAGGTTTTGAAAATAAATAAAGGGTAGAGAACCAAGAAAGTAAGATCGAAGTCCCAACAGGAGATAAAGCATCTATAGAGCACTCTAAGTATAAAAATTCTACTATACATGTGAAATCAAACAATTTTATATCAAGCAACAACTTCTACAAAACAAAAATTAGATAAATAGGGTAAGCCTAAAGTAAATAGAAGTAAATGATATTAGGCTCATTAAATCATTAAAAGAAATACAATAAGAAGTGGTATAAGTATACAAATAAGTCAACATGTCTTGATTACATATTTTATTATTAAGACCTAGGTAGCTAGAATGAACTATATGAACTAATGGATAGTAACTTTGAAATCTCCTAGACCACCACAAATGACCTTAGGATTATCATGTTTCATTAAGATCATGCCACACCTCAGTTGTTGTGAAAATAAAAAGTAGAGAACCTATATATAATCACCATACCTATTTTGGGTACATAGGTCATGCCAGCTATAATATCACATAGAAAACACATTATTTTAACCATTATATCACAAAATTCTAATTCACGTTGGTAGAAGTGTCATTCGACCATAGGAAATATGGTCTTAATCACACTTATATGCGGGTAATTTAAGGACACAACGTAAGTGTGCCTCATATGGAGTCATATTTACCCACATATATATTCAATAATGTACAACTATACTCATTTTTCTATCCTAACATCTGAACATTAGGATAGTTAGTCACACGACATAATAGGAATTAGGGTCTAGATAATTACTTAAGACAATTAGTCATCTACAAATTGAGATGGAAAAATTTGGAGTGATGTATTTAGGTATGAACAAGTAAATCACTTGATATCATAAAACCCATATTCACATATCATATGAAATGCATAGCTAAAATTTTCAAAAAAAAATCCATAAATGGAAATGTCTCAAAGGTGGCTCATAAGACACATTTTCCTATTGAAATATCATATGAAAAAAAGTAAATAGTCATCTTAAAAAACTCATTCAAAAATTCTATTGTATATGCTTAGTATGGCCAAAGTAGTGAAACATGTCAAAATTGGCAATGCATATATAGATACATGCAATCTTTGATATGTATATAAACATGGCTAGAGGAAGTTCACCAATTTATTTTTAAAATATGGAGTCATAATAAAGATGGTGATAATCCAGATATTCCTCATGTTATAGCCCAAAACCCATTTTCATGAAATTTTTATATCAAGTGGACATGTAAAAAGTGAGATTTACCATGTAGGAATTTCTTCTAAAAGAATATTAAATGGAGGGTAAAACATTTGCCTTGTCTTAGGAACTAGATATTCAACAAGAATGAAACTCTAGCTCCCAGAAATGACCAATGGGTCAAAAAGTGTCCACTCTATCTAGATCTAGTGCTAACTTGGTGAAAGAATATGGAAAGAAGAGGTTTTAGGAGAAAAGAATTGATATTCACGATAGACAACCTAGAATGAAATTATATTTTCTAAAGTCCACACCTTTAGATAAAGTAATTTGCAAATGTTATACATATAATTTTATTATCATTTAAAATCGATGTATGCATCATTACATTGCATATTTTTTATGTTTGAATTAGTTTGTATACCTACTATAAATTTATTTGATCATGCAATTAAGATAAGAATAAAACAATTTGAAAGAAAATCAACATATGGGGTGTTACAATTTTCATGAGACATGACAATCAAGAAAACTGATAGTATGTTGTGGAACTGAGAGATGGGTTGAATGGCCATTTAGTCCTCTTCCTTGTCTATTTCTAAAAGAACAAGCAAACCTATCTCACTAGAGGAAATTCTTCTTAAGCTTACCCCTTAGGTAAGTGAAAATTTCATTGATTTTGACTTTTTTAGTGAGCTTGGTAGTGCACCAAGGTTTGTCTCCATGAGGCCACATGCTACGATGGAAAATAAAAATCTTTAGGGATGTAAGATCCCTGAAACACACCTTGAGGAAATGCCAAAGATGCTCCCTTTCTGCTCCAAATTTAGACATTCTTTTTAAACTGAGTAAGGGGAATTATTCACCCCATCTCCATCTTACATGCCTCAAAGGAAAAAACAAACAATCTCTTACAAGAAAATTATGCCCTTAGACCCAAAGAAAGTCCTCTAAAACAAAAACAATCCTGACATTTGGTAACTATAGAACCCTTTTTGTCAACAAAGTACTTGGTATGCACTATGGTTGGCATGCTTCTAGAAAGTTGAAGAAACAATCTTGCGGTAGATATCCACCATAAGCCTCTATATCCAACACTGACCTACTGACTTTAATATCTATAATTTTATCAAGAAGTGTTATGTAGAAGTCCCTTAAAATGTTCTAATCTCTTATTGAATTCCTGGGGGTTGTTAAAAGCTCCCTTCATTAGGTAAATCACCAGATTTAAATTGGTTTATGTGAAGTTAACATGGCTTTGTTGTACCATATAGAGTTTTATGGTTTATAAAAAAATATATAGATTTCCTTCCCTCTTTTAGTTGGCTCACATGGTTGTGATGTCCCACCAACACAAGACGGATATTAGTCAAAATGGTTCTCGATCAAATCAATGAACATCATGCACACATGAACCACATAAAGCATCATGGGTCTGAAATTATCGTTTATATGCAAGAAATAACTTTAACAAGAGCTTGAATTTATATACTAACTTTCCCAAATCATTATTACATCATTCCACATACAGTGACTTATGTCACATATAATAAAATAAAGAGAGTCATTATATGGTATAATAAAAACTTACAACTCATCAAGCTAGTGCCAAAAACTAGGTACAATTGTCAAAATCTCAATATGTATCCATGACTACTTATAAACCATTCCCACCTAAAACTGAGTGTACAAAGAAGACTTTAGACTTCTACTCCTATAAATAAAATTCATTTCATCCCAAAGGGAGGTCAATCACCTATTTCTAAGACTTCTTCACAAACAGATCACCTACCTCCAACCTAGGATCAACATCCACCAGTTTGATCCTATCTCATGCAACTTGGGAAACCTTGTGAATTATCTATATGATGTGGAAAAACCATGTGGTAAAACACCACATCCCAGAGATAATATAATGATATAACAACTAAAACATTTAATACTTACTAGAAAGCATATCAAAAGTTTATAGACACTAAAAACATTTATGCAGATTGTCCAGAGTATATTCAAAGGCATATTCTAACCATAATCTTACCTATAACATCATGAGTATCTGAGTGAGATATAAAACAATATATTTATTTCGGTATAGGAAATCATTCATCATGAGCACAATTGTGTTTCTTATCAAGTAAATCTAAATAGGTATGCTATGTGAGTGAATTGTACATTTATTATGCCATGGGGAAGTTTGAGGCATACCACTCAAACTGCTCACTAGTGACGAGAACCCAGACTAGAAATCCAGATAAGATCTAAGGATATCTGGATTCCATTAGATGTCTACACAAAACCTTAGGTTGAAGCGAGGTTGCAAAAGGTAGAATGCTCTTAGACTAGGTTTACCATGGATAATTTCTCAAGGGTGTATCCACATATCACAAGCTTGACTTGCACACATAGGTTGTGACACCAAACATAGAACAACAACCCATCACAAACCAAGACATGATATACTCATAGATGTTAGGGTATACCAACCCCACACACCCTTGCACATTCTACAATATACACTCGAAGCATATTCTCATAATTCATGAACTCCTACAAAATTAACTTATTTCATTATCCCCCCCCAAAGACCAAAATTAATAAATCTAGATACTCAGGACACTACATATTAATATTATATTTCATATTAGATCCATAGCTCTTTATAACTATATCATTTGAGTTATAAATAAATAGAAGTAGAACAATTACAATGTTCTTTCGAGTATCGTAACTTTAGAAGTTATAAAACATATATTAACGAAACCTCATCTCAAAGACAAGGTATAGAACAAGGTTTCTCGATCATATCAAGCCCCATCATGTACAACTCAACCCCAAAGAGTTCTATGGGTATCAAGATCACATCAAGGTAGGTCCCCCTTCCAAGGCACCATATTATTCCACTAGCAAACTACAACTATCATAAATCAAAATTTTAAAGTTTAAGAGAGAGAACACATAAATCTTACACAATAGTTCTTCTTTGATAGAGGTTCCAATAGCACGACAACTACTAAAAATATATCAACACATTCTTACTAACATTATAACAACAAGGGTGACATACAGTTTGCATCCAAAGATACTCATAGGGCATCATCGACTACAAAAGTACTACCTTTATATTCATTATTTTAACATGAATTGGATCTATGTTTTAACAAAGTAGGTATTAAATGTATCACAAAGTATATCACTCGCCTTACGAATAGGAGTCACAATTTCACACAAAGAGGACACTAAGAAAACTGTGAGCTTCATGACAAACTCCAAAGGCTAATACAATTCTCCATAATTTGAGCTTTATACTCTGATGTCTTGCCATGACAATAGATCCATGATCTAAATTAAATTATACAAAGAGTGAGAAAGAAATCAGGACGTAAAACTATAGTAGTAAAAACCGTAAAGAGAATCCTCAAGAAAATGGCTTAAGGAAGAAGAAGATGGTGGATCTCCAAAATCAACGATGGGAAGAACCTTATACAAATTGTTGTCCAGAAGTTGTAAGGAATAATGTTGATCCACATGCGTGAAAGGAAAAGAAGCAAACAAATATATTGAAAGGGATGGCTAAAGACATGATTTCAGTGGTTGGTGTCAACTAATGGTGTCTCACCATTAATGTATCTCTTTGAAACAAATCACAAAAATGAGGCAAGGGAGGAGGAGTCATAGGGGTATATATGTGGCCCTAGAGGAGATATACAAGGTGATAAGAATAAATAAGTCATCCGTTCACATTTTCATGAATTCATCGATCTCTCATTCCATTGAATGATGGTTTTGATCTTCCATCTATCTCTATCATCAGTTCAAACATGATGGAAACTCATTAGTAGGCGCATATTAAAATTTCTTTAGTTTTAAAGCACCAGTTGTTCCATCGGTCTTTAGCTCATAACTCTTGTTATCAGAAGCTTCATAGATTTGTCTCTTCATCATCAGTATCATTGGTGCTAACTCTTAGAGGTCCTAAACTAATGAAAGGACAATGACCAACCAGAGAGATCCTCTATCAATTGCCAACCAATGATTAGTTCCATGCCATTAGCTATCTCTCATTGGTCCTCATCTGATGACAAGTCATCTTCTAGGTGACTCCATTACACACCAATGGACAGACAAGCTAGGGTGTCAGTGGTCAATGATGACCCATTTTCCATCAGTCTTCATCCTATAGAGCCAACAACCAATGAAACTTAGAAGGGGAACCATATAGGATACTTACATCAATTATATAATGTTTAGAGGGAAGGACATTTCTCTTAGTCCTTAATAGATGAAAAGACAAGATATTAGTGTCGGTCCAACAGTTCGAAGGAAAGATTCTTGATTATGTGATCTAAGTTCACAAAATAATGACCAAGAAAAAGAGAGAACATACTAAGTGAAAATTACAAGAAGTCCCTTCAAATGTCGGGAAATTTGAAGTTAGACCCTCACAAGAAAAACATCAACCAACTAATTACATAAAGCATGAACAAGTAATTAAAGCATACAAACACATAGTTCAACTGACAAAGTATGTTAAAAGGTTAATCTAGGTTAGTGGTCTTACAAATTTAAATCCCTAATATGGTTTTCTCTCCCATTATCCTATGAAAACAAGGCTAGGTACTTCCTATACATATAATCCTCGAGTTCCCACTGTGATGCCACAACACCTTCACTAGCTTTATGTCCTTCTTCCTCAACTTTTTTACATGCTTATCCAAGATCAACACTCCCTCCACATAGAATATATCATCATCATGCTATACTTTAGTAGGTTGGATAGTCTTATCTATCTCTAAGTTACACTTCCTCATGACAAATGTATGAGACATATTATATATGTTGTGCAACTGAGGTGGCACCAGTACATAGGTGGCCCTTAACATAAGTTAAATAAGGCATTTAACTTATGGTTCTAGGTGACACTTAGGTGGGTGGCACTATTGATCGACGACTACCACACCAATTTACAGAGGAAGGAAAAATTGACATAATACAACAGTAGTGGTTCTGAAAACTAACATTTATAACAATAAACATCAACCCAAACAACTTGGCTATTAGAAAGTTCTGTAAGACAGGGGGTCTTTTACATCAATTTCAATTTAACATTGATGTGCAATAGTCGTTATGACATAGAATTTTTGTAAGATTGACCTAGTACGAAGCTAAATATTAGATTGTTGAAATTGACCAATATTGTCAATTTGTCTATGAAATGGACGTCACACATGTTCAACATCAATTTCTATCCCCGTAAACAACAATGTAGGATAACTTATCAATTCAATAGTTAACTTATAAGATTTCTCTCTGACATCACTTTGTTTTTAAAAAACCAAGATGTCAGTTTTTCAAAAATAATCGACATCAAAATATGTTTTTTTATATCAAGTCTATTGACCTCATGTATGGCTATTTACTAGGATGTCGAACCTATTGATCTAATGATCAATATGTTCTACCATGTATTTATCTTAACAACAAGTCAATTGAATCTCAAAACCTTTAATAACATACACACATATATACACATGCACAGTCACATCCAAATATTCATAGTCCCATTGCATTCATATAGATATCTTAAAAATACACTTTCTTTCACACAAACACTCACAATTCTTATCTCCATTCACACTCACAACTTCACTATCTAAATTGAATCAAAATCCAAAGTCACTTGCACTCATTATGATCTAAATTCAAATACAATGTTTTGGTTATGGATCCACATATATAATCATAGAAACAATCAAATTCAAAGTTTCATACATAATCATCGCATTTGAATTCAAAATCAACATAATCTATGAAGCTCTGAGCCCACGATTCTTATAATTCATCTAGAGTGCTTCATGTATAAGGCTACTAGATGTTAAATACCTACAAAATGAATGATATAATTCATATGATAATATTATATAAAGAAGTTTATAATTTAAATTAGGTTATACACTTGTGGTTGAAGTCTATATTACCTATTCTATATTCTGGATGTCCTGTGACACTTCTTTCAAAATGATATATATACATATATATGTATATATATGTATATATATATTTATATATATATATGTATATATATGTATATACATAAATATGTATATATATGTATATTATATATGTATATATATATATATATATTACATAGTATCAACATGCCCAACCTTTATCTTGTATTGGCACTAAAATTCATAGTTATGCAAGATGTTAATAAATAAAACTAAGAAACTTTGGCATTAGGTTTGGACTCATAAAACCAATTAAACATTCCTTCAAGATATTGTTTTCTTTTGTCTATCTACAGCTCCTCTAGCAACAGGAAATTCTTTGATCTCTGTATAACTTAAAGTAATACATTTTGCATTATTAAGTAGTTATATAATGATGCAATCATTTATAAATATTTTGATGGATAACAATTTAGACTTACCCTGCAACTATGTTTTTTCAATGGATGTCCCTTGCCTCCCCCCATAAGTTAAAGTAATACATTTTTGCACAATTAAGTAGTTATATAATGATGCAATCATTTATAAATATTTTGATGAATAACAATTTAGACTTACTCTACAACTATGATTTTCAATGGATGTCCCTTTCTCGTCAATCTATTACCCTATGGGTCTAGATATCACATAGTAAGCATGCTTGGGAAGATCACCAATAATTCTTGATATCTATTTCTAAATGAAGAAAAATACAAACAAAAAATGAAATTCCAGGTGAATAAGGGTAATACATATGTTAAAATAACAAGCAAAGTGCTAAACTTACATAACATTAAAAGCAACCAAAATCATGTCCTTTCCAACAGTAATAAACTACTTGAGTGTGGTACAAAAATAATCAAAGGTAGTTGTTTGTTCTCTATCTACACTAATATTCAATGATGGAATGAGGAATGCAAGATTGACTAACTAATATGTCATACTCTAGGCATATAAATAGTTGTGAGAACATATGTAATGGTTTAATATATAAAATGATTAGAGATAGAATGAGGTATTTAGCAATACGATCTCACCATATCCATTCTTCTATTGCAGGGGTAACTATCCATTTATACTCAAATAGATCATTAGTATCTTGAACAAAGATTCTACTGACATGATCTTGTCCTACGACCTCCTCTAATAAACAAATCAACATATTTGATCCTTGATGAATACTCTTTAACCATCAACAAAAGACCTAGCATTGAGGATGTAGAGAATTGAATAGCTCCTGCGGAATGAAAGTAGGTGTGGGCAGCTTTGGAGGAGGATACATAGGGGACTTATTAGGTATTCATGTTATACCATAGATAGTCCATCTTTTTCTCCCCCACCAATACAGTCGCCTTGTGCTTCTCCTAATGTGTCTTATTCATCATTAGGCACTAGCAGTAGTGTGTTTTTTATATGTACAAGTTGGGGAGTCACACAGACCACATTAGCTTCCATTGGTGTGCAATGTAGCATCCCATCGTCATGTGGAAAAACCTCATCATTAGCCACAACCATGAATGTAGGTTCATACTCTACAAGATGACACTTCCTCTCATGTGTAGTCTGGTTTAATTCTAAAGATATATATGTTAATTATGTAAACCCTTTAACTCATAAAATTAATCATGTGTATATTGAATTACTTAACTCATTGAACTCATCATATTTCCTTGAATCACAAAATCTTTTCCACACATCAACTTCAAGATACTTGTATTGGTTAATGGTAGCCTTCTTCATCTTGTTTCTATTTAAGTATTCTCTAGTCAATTAGCCATAAAATTCTTCCACATCTTCCCATAGCACTGGAAAACATTCTTCTGATGCACTTTTTAGTCAAGGTGAAAAATGCCCAACAGAAGTAGTTATACTATCTTTATAAATGAGAAAAGTAAGATTAAAAAGAAATTAAGAAACTTTGAATTGATGTATATAACTCACAGATATGTCCTTCCAGATTAGGTATTTCTTGGCATCTTCAATATTCTGTGATTATTGGTACTTTTCTATGAGAAGTAACCCCTAAATAGTCCTAAAAGCACTATGATTCTCCCCTGTGGGATTTCTGTTAGCATCAAAATCAATTTGAAACTTCACATCTTTTGTCCTAAGTGTCATTATCATGTACATGAGTGTGATGCCTCTACTATGTGAGGAAGTTGATTCGGAAACAAACCTAGCAACCTCCTACTCATCATGGTGGTCAACATCCTCACAGTGCTCAACATCCTAGTGGTCAGAATCCATGCAATAACAATATACTAATTATTGAATAAGTAATAAGTATTAGAACATTCACATAGAGGACATAAAACAAATATAAATGACAAGGGAACATGCAAATTATTAATTGGAATCTAAGAAAATTATTATTTGCATTTTAAAATGCATGCCTGTAGTATTTCTTGTGAATTTTAATTCCTTCTGTACGGTCTTGATGCATATAGTATTCATCAATGTAAGATTCAACATTTACAATTAGCAATTCAACTAAGAATGTGTTGGAATCATCTTACTTGTCATCGTACTCTTGTTCATCTATAGGATCGATAATGCACTACCTTTTCCCATGAAGAATGACAAACCATTTTTCACTTGCACTGTCATGAATATAAATTACTTGCTTCATTGATGATTCCATGATGAATGTCTCATCCTTATTTTCAATCATTTAAAAATTCACTAATGTAAAACACAACTCATCTAATTGATCTCCTTTGTTGTTATCAACCCAATTACACCTAAAGATAGGAACTCTAAATTCAATGTAGTCGAATTCCCATAATAATACATCTTACCTTTTTGGACTCTTATCCTTTACAATAGAAACATACAATGAAGAAACTTGAAGGGTGACCCCACTATTTTAGATGATGCTCTTATCATCTTGATTCTTTTTGTAATATGTAATTCATTTATGTCAAACCCTTCATAATATATAACATCTAATTTTGGTTTAAAGATGTGCCATTTGATATTCTTAGCAACATCATTTGGTGTTTGAGATAGTTGATGGAAGACTTTATCTTCAAACCACCTAATAAATTCTTGATTATGCTCTCTAAAAAGCCTCATTGAACTAGATCGAGGAAATTTTCTCTTGATATAACCCATGTGTTCAATGATACAAATACACACTTCTTTAATATTGTATAAAGCATACAAGTGTGCTTGATCCCACATCTCATGACTAATTCCTTTAAGTCATTCCCCTAAAGTCCCTTTGCCAAAATAAGCATCAATCTAATGAGACTTTGCATTAGTAGGAGTTTCATTGTAAGTCAGAAGATCATTATAAATGTCTATCACCTACCTAACCATGTAACCCTCTATAATAATACTACCTTTAGGTTGATAATGGTTTTGAAGATCACCTTTTAACGCACTCATGTATTGTTTAAAAGGATGTATTAAATGTGAGAAAACCAGACCCTGCATCTTTACTTCGCTAGTCCAATGAACAATATGAAGTACCATAATATCAAAGAATGAAGGAGGAAATTACATGTCATGCTGACACAAGGGTAACAATCACTTCACTTTTCATCTTATCAAGATTGTCATGATCTATAACTTTGTTTCATAGAGTGTTGAATAAGAAATAAAGCATGGTGATTGTAAAACTTACATGCTTTAATAGCATAAATCAAATAGCACATGTAATATTTGTTGCATTAAGGTGTCAAAATAATGAGATTTAAGACCTATCAACTTTAGATCCTTCATTTATACCAATCTGTAGATATTGGAAGATTGTTCTTGTGGTACTTTAACATTAAGAATGTACTTGCAAAAAGATCTTTTCTCCTTTCTAGAGATAGTACAACAAGTAGGAGTTAAATATGTGTGATGACCGCTAATATATACTAATGTTAGTTCTTTCCTTATACCCATTTCATGTAGGTCCATTCTAGATTTGATCTTGTCTTTAGTATTTTCTACTATTATCCATTAGAGTTCTATATAGTGCCTTATTGGCAAATAACTCCAATAAGGAAGATCCCAATATATTGACCTCTTTTTATCAATGATGTGGGGGTAGTACGTGGTCTCTTACCAAATTCATTAATAATGCCTCTTAATTTTTCATAAACATCACCCCCTAACATAAGTTTAGAATCACTCTATTCCTCGATTGAATCATTGAATGCTTTGCACTACCTCTGGTAAGGATGATGTTTTAGGAGAAACTTTTGTGACCAAGATATAAAGTCCATTCG
Organism: Alisma plantago-aquatica; assembly: GCA_963693085.1. Classification (NCBI taxonomy): domain Eukaryota; kingdom Viridiplantae; phylum Streptophyta; class Magnoliopsida; order Alismatales; family Alismataceae; genus Alisma; species Alisma plantago-aquatica. The sequence goes on from OY856410.1 coordinate 377,927,810, forward strand.
CCATATATTTTTCATATCAAATCAATGTATTCCTTACATATAGGGCACACTTTGGTTCCTCTTGTGTTGTATCCAGTCAAATTCACATATGTTGGAAAATCATTAATCATGCAAAACAACATAGCATGAAAATTCGAGGTTTATCTACAAGAAGAATCAAAAGTCATAACATCTTGCCAGAGTTTTTTAAGTCATCTACAAAAGTTTCAAAGTAAACATCAATATAAATTGTGAGATTGTTTTGGCCCTGAAACCGACATTAACTGCATGACATACTTGTTTTTCATACATAACCAAGGAGAATGATTATACATAAAAAACATAATAGGCCTAGTGCTATATTGGTTTTTTAACGTACCAAATGGATTAATCATATTAGTACAAAGTCCGACTCTTAAATTCCTAAATTCTCCACCAAATTAAGGATACAATATATCCATTTTCTTCTATGGTGAGGAATCAAACACATATCACAAGAACATTTGTTGCTCGTCTTTACTAAGATAAGTTATGAACATCTACCAAATTAGCAAATAAGCATTAAAACCATGGTACTATAGGTAGATACCACGTCACCTTTGGTAGGAGAGGTAGTCTTGGTCTTACTCCAAGTTGTCATTTAGTACATTTTCTCCTCAATATAGTCCTTCTGAAATAACACATAGTTATTCGGCATGAATTGTGGCAACTTGGAATTTCTCTCCTCTCATACATGTGCCATTCACTTCATGTTCGCACTAATTTATCACTCTATTACCTAATTTATGATTTGATATGTCTTTATGCTTTTTGCATTTGTCTTGATTCACATATCCAGTAGGGGGACTCAAATTGATGTGAAACCAAGTTTGCACCTATATTTACACTTCCTCATGTTTCTTTCCCTTTTTTCCTCATGTATTTATCTCACTCTGCCTTGAACTTGTGTTCATTATGTAGAGGACACTCTCACGTTTCCAACACATCAAATTTCACTAAATTTCTAACTAGGATGAGAGAGATATGCTCATTTGTATTTTGTCTTGTTATAATCTTGTATTAGCTCTTTTAAATTGGATTTGTGCCTTGTTGGGCTCAATATGGGCACTCTCGCGTGGCTCATTTCCCTACCCCTTTCCCTTGGTTAACATACTTCTGCAATCTTGACAAATAGAGAGTCTCCATATCATGAGTTGCGTACCTCAACCCTTGGATCGTCCAATCGTAGATCCTAACCACATATGATGGTCGCCCCTCCTTCCCCTACATCCATACATCTAGTCAGTGGCCATGGCACTGTCCTTACCTAACACCTCTTTTTTCTACTCTATATCATGCCTAATTGAACCCCCAATCCATTCTATTTTCTTCATTTCCCCTCTATCCTTTGGTGCATTTGTAAACCCTAACCCCACATTTTCCTCCTCCTCCTTTCTTTCTGTGGCTCCACCGCCATCTTGTTTTAGGAATATTTTCCCTAGACACAGTCATGGATCCTGATTCCCAGTGATGTCTTTGACACACCTTCCCCACTTGGGGCGACTGGGTCAAGATTGGTGGTTAGACTCACGGCCCAGGTTTGAACCATCCTCGTCTAGAAGAGCAGGCACAACAACATCGCGTGGAGCTCTACCTCACAAGCCTACCTGGTGAAAAGAGATGAGGTGTAGGCATTATTGATGTGGCTTAGGAGCACGCTAATCCACAAATGTGATGACCCTCCACCAAGCGTTAAGCGCCACATGGCCCACTCACCTCAGCGACTAGCAGCGACAGGCAGTGTTTGTGGATGGATCCATGAGTGATGGAGAGTAAACAAGAGCCTCTAGCAGCCACAGTGTGGTGGTTGGCATTGACTAGGAACCTCCTAGTTCTTGCCACACCTGCTCAGTGGCCTAATCATGACCCATTAGGGTCCCCTTGGGTGTGGACCATCTCTTGGAATCTTACCCATTAATCATAACTTGTTGTCAACTCACAAGTTTCCAAATGAAGATCTGTTGCACTCAAGGCTCTGCTCTATGAGTGAAACACCAATGAAATGTAAGAACTACAATGAGTACATGTCTCTATCTCCATGTTTAAATATCTTGTTATCTCCTAGTTTATTATTGCCTTTTCATATATACTACTTGTGTGACATATTTGTGCCATTCTATGGACGGGCTCCCAAGTCCACTGGACTTTGGCTTTATAGCCCTTAGGAGTGTGGACTTAGGGTAACAAACAGTTCTGTGACAAATGATATCAGGAGTGAAGCACATATGCATCTTCTAGAATCTCATCTCTTCTTTAGAGAACCTAGGGAGGACTAAATTCCTTCCCTCAAAGTTTAGTGAGTCTTCTAGAATCTCATCTCTTCTTTAAAGACCACCTAAATGACACAAGTAGATGGTGATTATTTATATTTCTTGTCTCCTCTTGTGATTCTTCTCTCATTACTATTAATCACATGAATTATCAATTTGGGTATCTTATGAATGGGAAAAGCTAAAATTCACTTGAAATCATGAAATTTGATAAAAAAGATAATGCCATGATTTGATCCTAAATTGAAAACCCTATTTGATGTAAGAATGGCGATGTACTCATGCAAACTCAATGTTACCAAATTAGATATAAGTACTTTCCATGATTGAGGTAAATCCTTATTTCAGTGAAATAAGGTGGAACTCGTATCTTATACCTCATGGTTGATAAGGTCACTATTGATCATACCTATGTTGTCCCTATTTTGATCAAACCTCAAACATCACTAAGCTAAAATCACCCTAATGTATATGTACCATGATCATACCATGAATGATCATGCCTTTGGATGCCCAAATTATGATGTGAAGCCTTGTTACAAGAGGAAAATCCCTTATTGATTGGCATTTCTATTTGTAGAGTCGGCTCAAATGATACGATGGGACAAGATCCCAATCTTGTACTATTATATTCAAACTCTTGAGTTCTTAATTTGACTTATCAATTTCTAGAATCTACCCATACCTTGACCATGAAATTGAGGGAATGTAATTATGACTTTAAACTTACAAAATATTGTAATATGGTTGCCCTATTAATGATCTTGATGTTTGACTTGTGATCCTGTGAAATACAATTTGATAGTTGATACTCACCTTAATTGAATATGCATCATGACTAATGATTAATATGGAGTACTATGGGAGATTAGGGTGATAAGTGACTCATGACTTCCCTAAACTAAGTCACATTCCTATTGAACTACCTCTAAATTTTCATCTTATTGAATATTTAGAGTTCGACAAGGTATCCCTTCCACCCAAATTTGATTTCTTGACCTAAGTCCCTAATAGCTTAAGTATATGATGCTACTGATACCCAATCTTGATTCTTGACTTAATAATGATCTTGGCATATGATGACGTTGACTATAGTTACTAGTTAATTTCCTAGAAAGACCTAGGTTGAGATCATTCATCGACCTCAAATACCATGGCAATGAAAGTGATGTTGACAATGCAAAATATTGCTTGATTGTCCCTCCATTTATGTATTTGGATGAGTGATCACCCTAGTATGGTGAGTTAACCAATCGGTTTGATATCAAGGAAACCTTGAATGTCACCTAATGTTTGGAAGGTTAAGTATACAAAGCATGAAAGGATAGATATTGAGTATTATTCTTTAAACCCAACTATGCCATCTCTAAGGGACTTAAGGAAAAGTTACTAAAAAAGTGGTTAATAGTAGGTGATCAAGCCCAAGAGGGAAGGCCACCAAAAAGACCAATCTCAGGAGGGAAGGTCACCAAGAGGCAAAGCCCAGGAGGGAAGGACAACATGAAGACCAAGCCTAAGAGGGAAGGCCACCCCAAAGACCAAGCCCAGGAGGGAAGGTAGCGAAGAGGTCAAGTCCATGAGGGAAGGCCAGCATGAAGACCAAGCCTAGGAGGGAAGGTCTCCATGAGCTCAATGTTGGGAAATAAAGCAATTAATGTTCACCCTAAGAGATGGAGAGAATCTGGATTAAAGAATTACAGAGAAAATAAGGTGCATGAATGTTGTTAGAAAAACCTCAAGAAAAATGTGTATGACATATCAATAAAAATCTTAGGAAGGGTAGACCCCTATGTCACCCCTAAGCTGAAAATAGGAATCTAGAGCCTAGGTTCAAATATTTGAACATATTACTTGTATGTCCAAACTTGACTCTAGATATTGCATAACAAAATCTTGACTCATAATTAATGATATTGCATTCACTTGACTCCTATGATCACCCTATTTGGATCGTGAGATCACTCTTGATATATGATTGATGACTCTCATGTTCCCAAATCTCTTTTTTTTTTTGAAATGACTACTATGTTGATTCACTCAACTTACGACATAGGGTTTGACTCTCATGTGGACTAGGGTGGGCCTTTTAATTGATTTTTAGCACAAAATGATATACAACGTTTGTCTTGAATTTTTGAAACATGAAAACTCAGTCATGGATGTATAACCCCACCTAGTCCAAAGAAAAATATAGAACCCTAAATGTTGGGAATGAAATTCACACTTTAATATTGATGCGAAAAAAATCTTTTCATTTGACCTAGAATGTGATTACTCCAAATTTGGGTTATATTGGATAACCTCTCCAATTTGTGAATCATACGATGATCTTTCCAACTTGATGATAAGTAATACCATTATATGCTCTTGATGCTCAGTTGCTCGATATTAGAATGAAATTGAAAGGAAAGACGATACTTTAATGGAATGACATGACAAAATTTGATGTGGAATAGGGAGTCCCAAACTCGATTGAAGAGCTTTACTAATTTTTAGGACAAAATTTCTTCTAAGGAGGGGAGGATATGACGACCTAGAATTTTCTCTCTCCTCATACATGTGTCGTGCACTTCATGTTTGCACTAATTTCTCACTCTATACCCAAATTTTATGATTTGATATGTCTTGATGATTTTTGGGCTTGTCTTGAGTTCACATATTAGTAGGGACACTCAAATTGATGTGAAACCAAGTTTGCACCTATATTTACACATCATCATATATCTTTCCCTTTTGACCTCATATATGTGTCTCACTCTACTTTGAATTTGTGTTCATTATGTAAAGGAAACTTTCACATTTCCAATGCATCAAATTTCACTCAATTCTGTGCTAGGATGAGAGAGATGTGCTCATTTGTATTTTTCTATGTTGTAATCTTGTATTAGTTCTTTTAGATCGGATTTGAGCCTTGTTGGGCTCAATATGGGCACACTTACACAGCCCATTACCCTACCCCCTTTCCCTTGTCTATCCCACTATAACAATCTTGACCAATAGTAAGCCGCCATTTCATGAGTTGCGGATCTCACCCCTTGAATTGTGCAGTCATAGATCCAAACCACATCTAATGGTCATCCCTCCTTCCCCTACCTCCATACATATGATCAACAGCCATGGCGCTGACGTTACCTAAAACCTCCTTTTGCTACCCTATATCATGCCCAATTGAACCCTAAATCCACTCCTTTTTCTTCATTTTCTTCAATTCCCCTCTATCCTTTGGTGCATTCGCAAACCCTAACACCTCATTTCCCTTCTCCTCCTCCTTTCTTTCTGCGGCTCTGCCACCATCTTGTTTTGGGCATTTTTTCCCCTAGCCACAATCATGCATTGTGATTCCTAGTGATGTCTTCATCATGCCTTCCCATTCGGGGTGGCTGGGTCATGATCAACAATGAAGCTCAAGGCCCTGGTTCAACCCATCCCCAGTGAGCAGAGAGGGCACCACACTACCATGTGGGGCTCTGTCTCGCCAGCCTACCCGATGAAAAGAGATGAGGTGCATGCATCATTGATGTGGCTCAATCACACTGGTCCAACAATCCAATGGCCCTCCCCCAAACATTAAGTGCCACACGACCCACTCACCTCAGTGGCCAACAACGACTGGTGGACTTTCTAGATGGATCTACAAGTGTTGGCGAGCAGTCAGGATCCTACTGCAATCGCGTTGCAGCAGTTGGCGGTGACTAGGAACCTCCAGGTCCATGCCACACCTACTCAACAACCCAATCATGGCCCATTAGGGTCCACTTGGGGTTGGACTATCTCTAGGAATCTTTCCCATGAATCATGACTTGTTCTCTATCACAAGTTGTAAATGAAGATCTACTGCACTCAAGGATCTACTCTATGAATGAAATACCAATGGGATGCATAAACTAGATTGGGTACATGTATATATGTCCATGTTCAAATATATAGTTATCTCCTAGCTTGTTATTGTTGTTTCAAATATACTTCATGTGTGATATATTTGTGCCATTCTACGGGTGGGCACCCAAGTCCACTCGCCTTTGGCTTTATAGACATTAGGAGTGTGGACTTAGGGTAACAAACTGTTCCATGACATGAATATATATTCTTAGCCTCCATTAAATTGGTCACAACATTTTATTTATTTACTATGTCAATATTCGAAGCTTGTTCCCTTCAAGAATAGTTTCTTTCAAAAAATGACAACTAAGATGTAGAACTTTTTTTGCTCTACTTAATTTTAGCTTTTATGGTATATAATCTCAACACCACACTTAGCCTCATAAACTTAGTTCAACCTAAGTATAATGGTTTCTCAACATCATTAATGGTTTTAAAACAAGGAAGGTTGATTAGTATGAGTTACCCCCTCAACTATCTAGCACAAAATTAACCATATCATTCAGAATTGGCTTGTTTACATCAACATCGTTGGGAATTTCTTCATCCACACAAGTTCCACTATCGACATCTATTGATCTCATAGTAGGAATCATTCCATGCCAAAATCATTCTATATAGCCATGTATAATCCCATTTTGCATGACATGACCTTTTATTTTATCAATTGTGTTGACCTTCAAGTTGTTGCTACAATTCCTATAGTGGTAATGGAACAAATCTATAGGTTGTCTCCTATGTTCCTCTATAAATCTATAATGTCATCAGATTGCTTCTAAACTCTTTAGTGAAAGCATTTTTAATGGACATCCAATGTCAATCCATTTTGGCCCTAAATCGACGCTACAATGAGTATTTTATATAAAATATGGTTGAATTAGTTTCTACAATATTATTTAGCATTCATATTGATGAATTTATATCACCTATCCCATTCTTGAACACTTAATCTCACCAGTAAGTGTATAATGAATATTTGGATTTCAAGAATATTTGGGAAACATTTTATTATAGTTCTCCAACTACACTTATGTTGATGGACAAATACCCACCTACATGTCTACCCAGAGAACAAAGAAAATATGTGAAAATATACTTGAAAATCAGACATGCATTATACACTTACATCCTAAGTGAGATTAAGTGTTCAAGAACAATCTCAAATCGAGGACTATCCAAAATCTACTCCCAATGAGTAAATTGTGGATGTGTTTCTAGTACAACAAGATATATATCTTTAGCATTCATGTTAATGATTGTGTACAACCTATACCATTCTTGAGCACTTAATCTTACTAGTAACCGTACAATGCATTCTTGAATTTGAGAATATTTTGACATATTTTTCTGCAGTTCTCCAAGTGCACCAATGTAGATGGGTATATACCCACCTAAATATGTACGCAAAGAACAATCCTTGAAATGAATGTCGAAAAATTCTAGAAAACTAAAGGCACATTATACACTTACATGGGAAGTGAGATTGAGTGTTCAAGAACAATCCCTAATTGGAGACTATCCAAGATTTACTCCTAATGTGTAAATCTTGAATGAGTTATAGGACAACAACATATATCTCATTAGCATTTATGTTTATGAACGTGTACCACTTATCCCACTATTAAATACTTAATATTACTAGTAAGTGAATAATGTGTGTTTCAATTTCAAGAATATTCTGGAATCACTTTCTGGTAGTTCTCCAAGTTCAATGAAGATGGGAAAATACACACCTACATATGTAACTAAAGAACAAATAGAAAAATTACTCCTAAATTTATCTTCAAAATAAAAAATGCATTCAAAAATTATATCCTAAGTGATATTAAGTATTTGAGAACAGTCACAAAGTGGGGGCTATCTAAGATTTAATCCTAATGAGTAAGTCCAATATGGGTTTCTAGGAAAACATCATAAATGTCTACATTAGGGTTTATAGTTTGAAATAGGTATATGCATTAAAAATTCGGTCTAAAATCAAGTTCATTTTGGTAAATTCATATCAATGCAATGTATGAATTCTAGGTGTGATTATTGATATATAAAACATTCAAATTGAACAATGAACCCAAATATACAAGAAAATACGCATGAACTCCAATTATAAAAAAATATAAATAATTCTAATTATACAAACAATTATACATTAATTCCAATATACAATAAATTTTATAAGAAATTATGCAAAAAATGCAAACCCTAAACCCTAAATAAAACAAAACAAAATAAAATGAAAAAATAAGTAAAAAAAATGAACTCACGGTTATGTAGGGTCAGTGGTAGAAGTGTCTAGTAGGGATAGTAGTAGCAGTTTTGAGAAGTGGGGCAGCAATGGTGGTGGGTTGAGTAGTAGTAGTAGGAATAAAGCCATCAACACCAAAACCCAACAATGATGATGAAGGGGAAGCAATGAAAGTAGTTTTTTAGAGAGTGGCAAAAGGGGAAGAAAGGGAAGAAGGGGGAAATAATGGAAGTGTCTAGAGCAATGACAAAACCCCATAGTAATAATGAAGGCTTATACTAATGGTTGTAGTGGCATCATCGACCATGGTGACTTGTAGAAGTAGTGCAAGATGATGATAAAGATGATCAAGGGTTTTGCAACAGTGGAGAAGAATAAAGTTAATGGGTAAAGGAATGATTTTTTTTTGGTATTATTAATAGACCAGCAACGTCAGCTCCACAGATGAAATTGACGATATAGCCAAAGTAGCACCCAAGTGTTTGGTTTGACATCGGTTGAATTTGGAAATCAATGTAAGAGTAAAAGTCTATGATGTTAGTTTTGGTTCTAAAACCGTCAATAGAGGTATTTTTTTATCTTAAAGAAGAACACAGACCTTTTAGCAGCAGTTTACCTTTAGAAGGTGACGTAAGTGGTTATTCTTAGGAATTAATTTTATTAATTAACCCAAACCTTTGACGGAGGCTTAACTATAGACAATGAGTGACAAATGTGTATTTGTCCTTTTTATTTACATCTTTTAGATATCTTTTTGGGATTGTTTTGTTGTTTATTTTCTTAGTTTTGTAATTAATTGTATTAGTATAGATTTTCTCTATTTGTTTGGATTTTTAATTATATTAAGTTGGTTTTTGGTAGGAAAATAGCCTAATCACTCCAATATTGAATTTTACTGGGAAAATGTTTTACACAATTCCTCTAGTGTGTGAACTTAATGTATACCTGAGACCAAAAATGTCATAACTTCTATGTGTGAACTCCAAATTGAGTTTACAAGTATTATTTTGAAAGGAAATTTAATTTCCTAAAAGAAAATCCTATTATTTGGACCACATTTGAGCCGTTGATAGGATCAAAATCCATTAGAAATTGTTATTGTGGGAATCTACAGCAAAAAGAATGTGACAATCAACATAATTAAAGGCAATTTTTCTATTGACCAGATCCAACGAAGGGGAATCTTCCATCTTTATTGGGTTGGGTAGTGCGGCTTCAGCTTGTGTAATAAATTGATTGTCCATTAGAGAAATTAGAGATTCGATCACAAGTGGGTATTCTAAATTGAGGAAGCATTATTACATCTAATTGAACGGGTCCATGCATTCAAGGAAGTATACATCTTCCTTTTTGGAATACTTCATTCTACCCCCAAAACCTATGAAATTAATGCATTTTGTTCCCACTCATAGTGTGAGACATCCTACCTCAACGTCGATGAGTGCCCTAGCCATGGCAAGGAATGGACTACAAACAATGAGAGGGTAATGACTATCTTCTTTATTATCAAGTACCACAATGTCACATGGGATGTAGAAATTTATAACTTTGATTGGCATATCATAAATAATGCAAAGAAGCTTGGTAATTGAAGAATTTGCTAGTTGAATGTGCATTGGAGTGGGTCTAGCATTTGTAATACCAAGCATATTGCACATGCTCAGAGGGATGATGGATATATTAGACCCAAGGACATCTAATCCTGAATGGCTGGTGGAATCACCGATAGAACAACTGATCCTAAAATATCTTCGGTCCTTGTATTTTTATGGCATTTTGATTAGGATGATGTCTGATGTAGTCCTTGCCAATTTTACCATTTTAGATCCTTCAGTCGTGCACTTACAGTTAAGAAGGGCATTGAAGATTTTTTTTCCTTTCAGATAGGTCTATTATGGCGGCCAAAATTGGGATGTTGACGCATAACATTCTCATAATATCCTTGAAGTTGTTGAACCTAGAGTCCAACTGGGTCTTTTTCGGCCAAGTGACAAAGGGTACACATAGCTTATAAGCATTGATCTCATCCTGTAGAGCATATGATGGAATTGGATGTGGTACAACCACCTCATCATCCTCCCCTTAGTCAAAATCTATGAGGGGGGAACTTTCCCTTTCTGGTGTGATGAGGTCGGATCTGGAAGTAAAAACCTTAAGTTTTTATATTTTCTTGGGATTGGATTTAGGTTGTCCAATGAAAGTGTCAAAGGGAGGTTTTTGAACGGAAATGAGTTGGGTGAACTGAGCATCAGTTGCCCTTTTGTGAGCCTGTTGGGAGAGAATATGATGATTTTTTGTAAGGAGACTTTGTTCCACTGCAACTATCCTTTCATTCTCAGAAGAAGGTGTGGGAATGCTCTATTGCAACCCTGGTGGAGGTAGTTTTAGATTTTGATATTGTTTCCCTTAGTATGTCCAATGATTTTGGAAATTACCCCTATAATTCCCTTGATTCCCAATGTTTCTTTGGTTGTTGACGGGTGGGAAACCTAGTGGTGGTGATTCTTTGCTTGAGGGAAAAGGGGTCTTTACTAGGGAAGAAATTGTGAAGAATTTTCCATGCCTAAAGAGTTTCCATACTGGAACCTAGGGTGGAACCCATGGTGGTTTCTAGTTTTATTCAGGTTGTAATAAGCTTGACCTAGAATGTGATGGATGGAGTTGAGGTCCTCTATTTGCTTCCCAACATCCTGCTGTTGGGGAAGATTATAAAGATATTGGCACTATAAGGTAGCATGATCGTACCCTTCACAAATTCTACAGAGAGAGTCCTTGGCCTTTACTTGTTGGGGTGTTTCTCTAGTATGAAGATCACTAATAGAGGACTCAAGGAAATCATATTTTAAGGCAATGAATATTAGGCTTTCAACACTATTTTTGATGTCAGAGTTCTCCTTAGCCTTAGCAACCTTGAGGACTCCACAGTTTCCCTATCATGCTTGGGTTTCAGAAGCACATTTAACAACCTCCCAAGCACTTTCTAAGTTGTGAAATATGAAATTTCCTAGAGAAGAGGAATCCAAAAAAGACTTGGTGTTGTTTTCAATAGCATGATAAAAGATTTCAATCAATTAGTCTTGGGAGATTTCATGTTGTGAATATTTACAGAGGAGTTCTTTGAACCTCTCCCAAACTTCTCCTAAGGTTTCACCTGGGACCATAGAAAACATGGTGATTTATCCCCTAATTTCATAGGTGAGGGAAGCGGGATAGTAATTTTTTAAAAACTTGGTTTGAAACGCATCTCATGTATTGTTGTGTTCACTTCCTTCCAAGGCATTATACTAACTACTAGCCAGGCCAGAAAGGGAATATTTGAAAAGAATAAGTCTGATGGCATCTTCAGAAACGCCAAGGATCTAAGTCAAAGAACATAGATCTGAGAACCTTTGGAGGTAGTCTTGGCAACTTTTACCCCTATTGCTAGAGAAATGATATAGTGACCAATTGAGTATAGATCTCAAACTATGGGATTGTAATATCAGGTGGCCCAATGGGATGTTGTGCATAGGCAGTTTTGGGGACTGAGAAGTCCTTCAATTGTTTCTACCTCTTTGCCTCAAGTAATTCAGCCTTGTGGGTTGTCTGTTCTTCATGCAACCTGGAATCTATGGCTGCCTATTCATCCATAAAGGCCTCTCTTTGAGTAGTAAGGACCTGCTTAATGATTCTATTTACCTCGTCTTGGTCCATTCTATTACGGTTTGAGTGGTTAGAACGATGGAAGGCTCTTTTTATCTCAGGGTCAAAAATTGGTGACACAGAATCAACATTTGTTGAGCGTCACATGCACAATTATAATGACATATGTATAAGTGTTGTAGTAAAGATGAACTCTTAGAATGGAAAATCAGTAGAAAGAGGAGTAGCACTTCTAGAATGGTACTCGGAAATGAAAAAGAGAAAAAAATGTTTTGTTCAAAAAATTTTGGGGTTCAGAAAAGAATTTGTTGTCCCTGGCAATGACATCATTTTGATATGTTTTATTTCATGCACCAAAAACTAGGGTCTTAATCCTAGAGTTTAAACCTTCCTAGTACAGAAAGGGTCGATCCACATACAACATTTTTAAGATTGAAGCACAACCTAAAAGACTTTTGAACAAGATTGCAGAAAGTATTATCCAAAAGTTAATTTTTGATTATGCTAAAATAAGAAATAAATATGCAAGGAAATAAAAGTTACGCTAAGTACAACTTAAGGAAAATGTTAGACAAAGAACAAGTAAAAGAATATATTCTAAGAACAAGATTAAATTATAAGAAGTAAAGAAAGTGATTGAAATAGATGATTGAGAAACATAGTTGAATCATGGGAAAGGATATCAAGGCTGTGGGTTTTACCACCACGACTGGTGTTAAATAAGATTGAAGAATCCATATGATAAAATGAGATAAAAATGAGCATGTAAAAACACTAATGAATGAATCTAAAAAAGACAAACTCCCTATGGACCCATTGGTCTTGGAGTCCATAGTTCCTAGTCAGAACATCCCAATAAGGATCTTGCTACGGTCACATCCAGATTCTTATGAAATTAGTTTGGTTGTTCTAAGTCTTGTTATCTGCTATCACTTCCTCCAAGACTAACATATGATAAAAATGATAGATCAAATCGTTAAACCAACGATTATCCAAGAAAAAATCATCTTTCAAATAGAATCATAAAGGAAATGATATATACGACACTATGGCCTCAATATGAGGAACTAATCACTAAACATAAATAGAGAATGAGAAGCAAGGGAAAGAAGGAAGGAATTCGTAGACCAGAAAAAGAAGAATCTTCAAGGAGATCTAGAGGTGACAATGAAATGGCTTGATACCTTAATTCCCCTCTCCAAAAAAAGAATGAGAAAAGAAGAACAAGATCCATAAATCTAGTGATGAAGAACTAATTTTTATTGTAGAAGTAAAGAGTATGCAACTAAGAATTGAAATAACAATGCTCAAATAAAATTGCAAGTGCAAAAGATTGGATGCCCTTCTTTGTGAAGTCCCCCCTCCTTTTATAGGGGAAGGAGGGCTGGAAACCCTATATAAAGGAATCACTAGAAGAACCCTGGCCAACGGTTTAAAACACTAAGGTAAGGGATAACATCACCACTTAGGAGCCCCTTATCCCACAATCTCTTTCCTTATATGAAACCATTCCCATCTTCTCTCCCCCTCTCCCTTTGAAGCACCAATCTATGATACTCGTCAGATTGGTTATGAGTCCCTTCTACAAGTTCCTACTCAAGTAGAACCACCAAATGTCATGGATGGATCTTCCACCTATCATCCTTTCAAACCACCACCCATTGAAATTAGTGTGACAATATAGAGGGACGACCAAAAAACACAATTAAGTCAAAATGTTGCTCCTTCTAATAATTATCTTTTTGCAAATTAGATTCCTTACAACTACACCCCACCATATGTTAAACCATGGGAACCAAACTGTCCTGGTTTCAATTTTTGTTGTTGGTATACAAATGTACTCCAAGCCTTTAAGGATACATTTCAAAGCACTCAAGCAAAGATAATGGAGTGGTTTCTAGGAAATTAATCAAATCAATACTACAACGTTGGATCCCCCTCTGCTCCTCCATGGATTTACTATCCACCACCATCATGATCTTCGCCCCTCCATCTCGGGTTTGGGGTTTGCTCGAGATGAGCAAAAATATAAGTCTAGGGTGGAGGTGAGTGGTATGTCCTTATTCCATCTCCCTTATCTTTCCCTTTTGCATTATCTTTTGTCTTTTATTTCTACATGTAGTTGTTTCATAATTTCCTTTACATCATTTTCTTTGATGGCCTTTATCTAGAGACCCATAATTTTAATTTCCTTAGTTTCCAAAATGGATCTTTATCTAGTCGGCCATGATGAATAGATAATGTAATCATTGTACCCCTTTCAATTCAGTAAATCTTATTTGCAAAAAGTTTGCAAATTTCCATGACTGAAAACACCATTTCACCTATGACCCGAAAACTAGCATCACTCCTTGGAAATATTGGCAAGCTGTACGAAACTGATAATAACCAAAAATAAGTTTTCTATATTTTTAAACATTGGATTAACTTGTCATAAATTTGTAATAATGTGATTGACAAGAAAACTCTATATGATGAAATGACAAGCCTAGAAAAAAAGTGAAGTTTATAAGTACAAGAAAAACTCCCCCTCCTCTCTCAAAGAAAAAGAAAAGAATCACCTCCAGACAAAAATCTAAGTTCGGGGTGGCATGCTCCCACCTCAATTTCCCATACCCCTCAAAATGGGCGTGCCATCAAAATATGCCAAACAACACACAAAATATTTGGTCAATGTAACCAAAAGTCCATGAATAAATATATCCTACGTCGAATAGAGGAGGGATCACCTTTTCCGTACCTTCTTCATCCTGTTCTTATGCAAAATATCACAAAAAGAAAGAAAAAAATGAGAGTTTCAAAGTAGAAGTAATAAGAAGTATGTTTTCTATAAAATCTTGATTTAGAAATAAGATATGAATTTTTTTATAAGGAATATAGAATTTTGTGTTATGTGGTTCTAGGAGATTGGGTTGCTTGGTCAAATTTGGAGGTAAGGAACAAAGTGATGATATGAGGGTGAAGATTGACATGTTTGTAGTATAAATTGGATTTATTTGTAATTTTAGTTTCTTGAGGACAAGCAAAGATTCAAGTCTAGGGTATTTTGATAAATGTGTACAACTTTTTTTTATTTACATCATTTAGATATCTTCTTAGGATTGTTTTGTTGTTTATTTTATTTTTTTATAATTAATTGAATTGGTTTATATTTTTCCCTTTATTTGGATTTTTAATTATATTTGGTTAGTTTTTTGTAGGAAAATGTCCTAGTCAATCCAATAATTAATTTCTCTTGGAAAATGTTTTGCAAAATTCTCACATCGCCTAAAATTAATGTATAACTAACACCAAAGGTGTCATAACACCCACATGCAAACTCCAAATTGAGTGTACAAGTATTCTTTAGAAATTAAATTTAATTTAATAAAATAAAATCATATTATTTGGACTGCTTTTGAGCCTTTTATCGGGGTGAAATCTGCTCCAAACCACTATTGTGGTAATCTATAGCAAAAAGAATGTAAATGGTCAACATAATTAAAGACAATCAACCATTTCTACATTGACCAGATTTAGAAAGTTTTCCGTTGTCGGCTAGGATTCTTCTAGAGAGTCTTGTATCTAGGGTTTCCACCCCTCCTTCCCCTATAAAAAGAGAGGGGACTCCAGAAATGAGGGCATACAATCTATTATACTTGCAATTTTATTTGAGGATTGTTATATAAATTCTTAGTTATGTACTCTTTACATATATGATAAAAATTACTTCTTCATCTCTGGATTTTTGGATGTTGTTCCTCTTTTTTCATTCTTTTGTTGGGGTGGGGAATTTTGGGAGCAAGCTATTTCATTGTCGCCAGCTAGATCTCCTTGGAGATTTTTGTTTTTCTAGTCTATGGCTTCCTTCTTTCCCTTTCTTGTCCTTCTCTATTTATGGCTAGCAAGTAGTTCCTCATATCTAGGCGTGGGGAGTAACCCCTCGGTAATATTGTTATATCGATCCATTTCCTTTATGATTATATTTGATAGATGGTTTTTGGCTTGGATAAGTGCCAGTTTAATGACTTAATCTCTTTTTTTACTGTATGTTAGTCTTGGAGGATGTGACCGTGGATTCCAAGACTTAGAACAACCAAACAATTTCATAAGGATCTAATTGTCACTATAGAAAGATCCTTATTGGGATGTTCAGACTAGGAACTATGTATGCCAGGACCAAAGGGTCCATATGGAGTTCGTCTTTTGTAGATTCATTCATGAATGTTTTTACATGCCCACTTTTATCTCATTTTGTCATATGGATTCTTTGATCTTGTTTAACACTGGTTGTGGTGGTAAAACACATAGCCTCAATATCCTTTCCCACTAATTCAACTCAATTTCTCAATCACTTTCTTTATCTCTTGCAATTTAATCTTGTACTTAGAATGATTTTTTTACTTGTTCTTAGTCTAACATTTTCCTTAAATTGTTCTTAGTGTAACTTTTATTTCCATGCATATTTATTTCTTGCTTTAGCAGAATTAAGAATCAACTTTTGGATTTTATTTTCTGCAATCTTGTTCAAAACTCATTTGGGTTGGACTTCAATCTTAAAAATGTTGTATGTGGCTCGACCCTTTATATACTACGAAGGTTTAAACTGTAGGATTAAGACCCTAGTTTTTGGTGTTTGAAATGACACATATCAATGACGCCAAATGTAATTCGAGGGAGAGATTATATTGGAGGGAGCAATTATATTTTTAAAAATTGTACATGTCAATTTTGTTCTTTAAAACCAATGACATAGGCTAATTTGGAGGAAACAAATATTTTATGTGGAACATCATGAGAACTTTACAATGTTAGAGTTTTAGACATTGACGTAATATGTTATTGTCCCCAAATTTGTTGGGAAAATAATTTTACAGTTGTATGCTATGTTGGTTTCCCCCTCAAAAATCGAATTTGTACCATAAGAGGTGCCCAAATTTTCATTCAACGACCCTTGCCTATTAAATGTGACACTTAATTTTCAAAAACTGACATTGCAGTAGTATTGTGTTATTTTTGTTTCAAACCGACGTCACAACTATTCATGCATAGGAAAAAAAATGTACTAGTGTGGTATCTCCAACTTGTATGATACCTTCCTAATGCGAGAAGGTAAGACCCATGAACCAACAACCCAACTTATGCTTATTGAAAAATATTAGAAATACCTTCCATGTGAAACCTAAAGATTCACCTTGTTTCCCACTTGAAATTCTAGCTCTAGACATGTTTTTTATGTGTTTGACTTCTACCTATCCTATGCTGCTTTAAGATGTTGTTTGATCACTTTAATATATTTTGTTGTTTGTTGAACTAGCACACAACCCAACAACTGATATTTACCTGTCTCATACCAACAAAGTGGTGATCCTGGTATGATATTATATCCAATCTTATAAGATAATTGTTTTTGTAGGTAAACTCAACCATGATGAGTTTGATATACCAACTCTGAAGAAACTGGAGTACACAAGACATTTACAGAGCTTGTAGTGTTTGTATAGTCCTTTTTTATTGACAATTTTTCTGTGGATGTAACATTGTGCTAAACTTTAACGGCATGCCCAAAATTTTTTGTAGAAAATCCAAAAATCTACTTGCAAACTATGGTCCTATAAGATATGCTCTTGTTCCAGGTACTCCATGCAAATTCTCTATCTCATCCATGTTATTTGTGCTAACATTTTTTGCAAAGTATGTAGTCTTAACTAGCAATAAGTAGGCTACCTTTGTTAATATGTCAACTATTACCTCAATGGAATCATGGCTCTTGGGTGTGATATGAAGATGAACCACGAAGTCCATGGTCACGTAATCCCCCCTCCACTCTAGAATCAGCAAATGATGTAAGGTTTTTGTCTAGTTTTGATGCTCTGACTTGACTTGGTGATAGCCTGAAAAGCTAGTTATGAACTCTTGTACATCCCTTTTCAGTACTAACCACCAATAATATCAATGAGATTCTGGTACACTTTTTTATTGTCAAGATGCATAACATATATTGAATTATGTGCCTTTGCAAGATGCATATTCCTTAAGTCATAAACATTGGGAACTACTATCATGTTCTGATAACATAGTGTCCCATTCTTTGATTTGTTGTACCCATCATGTTTCTTGCTACCAAGTTTTGATCTGATATCCTATATCACAATATCAACATATTGTGCCTCTCTAATATGTTCTATCAATGATAGTTTTACTTATAACTATGCCATCAATCCACCAAGCATGGGGATTTCCATCTAATGTTCATCTAACATAGACACAAAAATATATCCCTTTATTTACAACCCAAATAATATATCAACACTTAATCAAATTAGGACGACGATAGTAATCTCCTCAAAGCATCTGCCACCACATTCACCTTTCACAAATGATATTCTATCATGTAGTCTTAATCTTTGATTATCTCAAGCCACCTTCTTTGTCTCATATTCAATTCTTGCTTTGAGAATAGATATTGAGGGTTTTTGTGGACGTTGAGGATCTAGAAATTATCCCCATAAAGATAGTGTGACCAAATCTTTAATGCCAAGACCACTCCTACTAACTCAAGATCATGTGTCAATTAATTCTCCTCATGCTTCTTTGTTTTCTACAAGAAAACGAGATTATGTTTTTATCTTACATTAAAATGCATCCAAGAACCTCCTTTGACATGTCATAAGATACTACATAACCTATCTTAGGCTCTGGTAACACTAGCACCAGAGTAGACATCAAATTTTCCTTTAATCACACGAAACTCTGTTGGCATTTTTCCATCCACACAAAGGGTACATACTTCTTGGTCAGCCTGGTCAACAACAAGACTATGGTACTAAAGTCTTTGATAAAGCATCCATAGTATCCTGATAGACCAAGGAAACTCCACACCTTAGTTGGTTTCTTTGGATGTTCCCCATCATAACTAACTCAACATTATGGGGATCTTCACAGATCCCTCTATTCTAGACATGATATGATTGAGAAAAGAAATTTCTATTAGCCTAAACTCTCACAAGCTAAACTTTTCATATAAATGATGTTGCTTTAGAAATTCTAACACCAAATGAAGATGTTGATAATGTTCCTCTCAGTCCCTTATGTAAATCAGGATGTCATCAATGAAGACTATGAAAAACTAATCTAGGCATTGTTTGAATGCTCTATTCATTGTCCTTAAAATATATTGGTGTGTTGGTTGGCCCAAATGACTTAACACCAATCTTTTAGTGACCATACCTAGATCTAAAGGTCGTTTGGGTATGTCCTCCATTTCAATCCTCAGTTGGTGATATAGTGACCTTAAATCTATCTTGGAAAACATTGAAGCTACTTTTAACTAATCAAACAAATCCTCAATACCCACTACGGGATACTTTTTCTTTAATGTAACCATATTCAACTGATGTTTATCTATATAACCTCAAGGAACCATCATTCTTATTGATGAAAAAAATGGAGAACCACAGGGGGGCTTTCTTGGTTGTATGAAACCCTTTTCCACCAATTCTTGTAGTTTTTTCTTAACCTCCTTCATCTCTATAGGTGTTATTCTATACAGTGTCTATAATCTGGGTTGTGCCAGGCTTGAAATTCATATCAATGTCATTTTGTTGAGGAATTGGACCATATCAAACTCATTAGGAAAGACAATTTCATACTCATTAACAACAAGTACATCTCAATTACTAGGACTCACCATCTGAATATCTACCATTGTGCCAAGAAAGACATGGAAGCCTACCTCATTGCCTTCTCATCTATATCTACAGACAAAGGACATGTATGAAGAATCTTTTGGTTTCCTCTAAATATTCAAGAGACATCTCCCTCTAGAAACATTATAACCTAGGATTTACAATCCAATACCACCTGATACTTCTCTAAGATATCCATACTAAGTATCACATCAAATCCACACATATCAAATTGCATGAGTTCCATTCAAATATTGCTCTCAGATAAAATGAGGACATAGCATGGATACACCTCTCACAAGACTGTAGAGACAACTAAAGATGTTTTAAGAAAAAGTTGATCAGATCGGTAACTAATAGGCAAATTACAACATATAATCACATCTCTAGTGATAAATGAGTGCATCAAACTCGGTTAAACTAATATGGATATATATGTAGATTTAAATAAGTCACAATGGAATTTTTCTTATGACCTATAATGACATGAGGGTTGGAAATTCCCTTAGTTGAATCATGGCATAGAAGTAGACAGACAATTGTGATCTTCCTCGTCCTTAGCTTCATTTTGTAGATCTTGTGATCCAACTTGTGAATCTTAGCCACATCCTCTGTTGATATTGTCGTTGTGTTGTTGTGAGACCTACTAGCACCATAACTGATTCTAAGACACCTCCTTTCTCATCTAATTGCAAAACATTCTAAAGTGTCAGGTTGATTTTTGTGAAAGAACTTCTTTTTTGGGGAGTCGTACTACCCAGATGGCCCTATGACTGATGCATATCTCAAATCGTATGCTCAAGATTGTAGAATTCATCAACCTCTTCCCCTTACTCGGTGACCATTGTGACTTTTAATGTAACCTTGGATTGAATGAAGTTGTGCTCTTCTATGACTACCATAATTGTTGCCTTGGTGAACTCCACAATTTTTGTCTCTTAGAACCCCAAGAAATAATTCAAACAACTGTGCAGGATTCCTCTTGGTATCATGCTCATGAATGTGAACCACTTTCCTCTATATCCTCCTCAAGGACTCCACTAAGGTGGAACTTCTTGTGTTACGCCAGAGTTGACACCAACCTATCCAACTCTTCATTTAGCCCATTCTCTAACCACCTAAACCTCTTCTTCTATACTAGATCCATATGTAGAAAACACCTGAATAGATATACAAACAACAACTTGCTCATTCAGCATCATGATCCTTTGTCCTAGATGCTCAAACTATGTGATCTTTTGGTCCAAATACCATTGAGAGAAGTATTAGCTCTCAAACTCCCCCTGAACTATGCCCATGCGATGACCTCAATGATCCACTTCTCCTTCTCAATGGCCTACCTATGTCTAGCATTAGCCTTGAATAGGTAGATCACATACTTCACCTTACCCTCATTCAATATATCCAACAACTAAAAGTCTTATCCATATCTGTCAATCACAAAGCTGCATTCAATGGATCTATCATTTCTAAGTACTCCAATGCCCTCACACATTTCAACCTTTTAAACAACTTAATTGAACCCATAGACATGACATTTGGGGATGGAACTCTGGGAATAGGGATTGGTATTTTTTAGGCAAACTAAGAAAATGTGGAAGTCATCTTCCCAAACATGGCCTGAAAAGATTGGTGGACAAGGATGTTGGATCCAAGGGCACTCTTTCCTCAGGTACACACTACCTTGCACTACATCATGATAGAACGAAAATACTCTATGCATGCACCTCATGATGCCCAGTCATATCAGAATATCCATAAAGGATGGTTATATATAATGGACTCATACCAATAGACTCAACAACCTACACATATGCCCTTGTAGACTTAGAAAAACTAGGATTTGATAACAAAAACTTGTGATGTGCCAAGGCCACAAGATTATCAATTCTTGATCAAATCAATGAATGTCATTTCACTACTACAGAAATAGCATTCAGTGTCACTTTTCTGGGCATCGGTTATTAAGGAAAACTGACGCCTAACATATAAGGCGTCGGTTGTTTAAGCAAACCGACGTCTATATTCGAAGACCAGCCAGACACGGGTACCGCTTTGTATTAAGCGTCGGTTGTTTATAACAGACCGACGCGTAAAGTCGCCCGCAAAATCCATATTTTGATCAAAAAAAATAGTGTCATTTTCAGCGTCGGTTATATACGTAGAAACCGACGCCTATGTGCGATGAAAATTTGCGCGAAAAGTGTCACTTTCAGCGTCGGTTATCCTTGTATAACCGACGCGGAAAGTGGTTCCCGCCAAATAATTTCATGAAAATATCGTCCAATTGGATGTCAGTTTTTTCAAACAACCGACGCTAAAGATGTTTAGGCGTCGGTTGTTGTAAACAACTGACGCCATTTGAGAACTTATAGCCCGCGATCGCCCGACTCTTCCCCTTTCTTCTGTTTCATTGCGATTTCCCTATTTCTCTGCTGCGGCAATTTCTCTGGCGATTTTGTGCTACTGCTGCTAGTTTCTCCGGCGCTTCTCTCCGGCGCTCCATCTCCGGCGTCCCTTCTCCGGCGCCCTTCTTCTCCGGCGCGTTTCTTCTCCGCCGCCGCCGCCTGCTTCTCTAACCGCCTGCGCCGCCGCCCTGCTGCTCCAGCCACTTGCTGCCCGCCCTGCTGCTCCATCCGCTGCGCCACCGCCACGCCTGGTGCCCTCCTGCTTGCCCACCTGCCTGCCCTAGCTCCTTCCTTTCTTCCTACTGACGCCCGGCGTCCTGTTTCTACAGCACTGGTTAGTTTTACTGATTTCCTTGCTGCTTTCAGTGATTAATGATTGATACTACTGGTTAGTATTTCTTTAGTGATTAATTTAGGGTTTAGGGATTCATAGTTTGTTATTTACAATAACTGATCTGCTTGCCGATTTTAATGATTAGAGATACTGATTAATAGTAAGTATTGATGAATACTTAGTTAATTACTGATTTGTTGATTAGATATGTATAGAAGTTCCTTATAAATATATTACAGGGGAGCTCATTCCCTGTGCCCTGAACAATGTTTCGGATGCATTGGCTAAACACTCCCTCTCTTTGCTTCATGCGTTTCAATTCGATGTAATAAAGCCTCAATGGCTAGACATTGCTGTCAACATCAACATAAATGATTGGCCCGGCCTTGAGTGCGGGATGAATAACAATTAAGCTCAAGTAGGTACCAAAAAACAGTTGCAAGGGTTAGGAGAGTCGTGACCCTGCTATATAATGCATGCGTTACAAGGAAACACAGTCCCCTACCACTCGAGACCTCCCTTGATGGAACCGTAATTTGTTGCCTTGCCTCCTTTCTTTCCTCCTCTTCTCTTCCTCTCCCTTCCTCTCTCCTTTCTATTTCTACCCCGAAATCTTGCCTCCCTATTCCAGCCTCGCCAATGGCGGAAGAACAGGGGGGCGGCTGGGGCCATGGCCCCCCTAAAGTCTTAAAATTTTCCACTCTAAGTAACGACATGTTATCATAAAAGGCACTAATTACATTGCCTTTATATGGGCACCCTAAACATCATCATATAGTTAGTTGACAGAATCTTTGACTGAAATATATTACAACAATTTTGACTCCATCAAAATTGCACGTCGTTATATAGTAGCCTTTTATTTCCATGTGGGTCGGTAACCCACACATCCAATCCATCTACAACCAGTCGTCACTCACTAATTTGAGTCGTCAATATCGGCAAGGAAACACCTTATTTAGCGTTCTTCCTTCCCCTTTTTATATACACATACATGTAATTTTGTATAAAATTCATGTTGTAGTGTGATCTTAAATCCTAGAGTGTACCCCTTTTGTTCTATGATGGTACCTATGACCCTAAATACATCCATAAGGGTCTATTGTATCCTAAAGAAGATTTATTTCTTCCTTCTGCCCTAATTAGAATGAACAATCACTAAATTATGTACTGTTTGTATGGAGTCTGGCTTCATTGTAGATATCTATTATTGTGTTTGTTGGCCTAGAAACCCATCCAAGATTGACTCATTAGGAGTAAATCTTGGATAGTCCCCGGTTTGGGACTGTTCTTGAACACCTAATCTCACTTAGGATGTAAGTGTATAATGTGTATTGAGTTTTCGAGAAAATTTTGGTAGTATTTCCCCGTTTGTTCTCTAAGTACATATGTACTTAGAGAACAGCGGGGAAATGCTGCCGAAATTTTCTTGAAAACCCAATACACATTATACACTTACTAGTGAGATTAGGTGTTCAAGGATGGGATAGGTGGTACACATTTATTATATATAAGAATGACATCAAATGTGTTTGTAGGCCTAGAATGTGAACAATCATTGTTTTTTATATTACTTGTACATTGGTATAAATTAGAATGAACAATCACTAAATTATGTACTGTTTGTATGGAGTCCGGCTTCATTGTAGATATCTATTATTGTGTTTGTTGGCCTAGAAACCCGTCCAAGATTGACTCATTAGGAGTAAATCTTGGATAGTCCCCGGTTTGGGACTGTTCTTGAACACCTAATCTCACTTAGGATGTAAGTGTATAATGTGTATTGAGTTTTCGAAAAAATTTTGGTAGCATTTCCCCGTTTGTTCTCTAAGTACATATGTACTTAGAGAACAGCGGGGAAATGCTGCCGAAATTTTCTTGAAAACCCAATACACATTATACACTTACTAGTGAGATTAGGTGTTCAAGGATGGGATAGGTGGTACACATTTATTATATATAAGAATGACATCAAATGTGTTTGTAGGCCTAGAATGTGAACAATCATTGTTTTTTATATTACTTGTACATTGGTATAAATTAGAATGAACAATCACTTGTTTTCCTAATATATACTTGTTTTCTCTGATCATAGAATGGATAGATCATGGATGTCCATTCATAATCGTTGCACCCCAGAGTTTATATCTGGTCTTGATCAGTTTATTAGATTTGCCGAGGAACATAGGAAAAACCTACAGATAGGTTCTACTGTCCATGTAGGCATTGCGGTAACAACTTGAAAGTCAACACTGGTGAGGAAATCAAAAGTCATGTCATGTGCAACGGGATTGTACAAGGCTATACAGAATGGCACTGGCATGGAGAGATTTCAAAATCAAAACCAGTAGATGTCGATAGTAGTGCTTGGGTGGAAGAAGAAATTGCCTCCGATGATGTAAATGTGAACGAACCAGTTGAAGATAAAGTCTTACAATGTGATGCAACGCGCTGGAAAGATGCTTAGGAATTATAGGACAAATCTGAATAGAGAATACATAAAAGAGGGTGATAAGAAGAAGAAGTCAGCCCTTGAACAATGGAACTTCTTGGACAAAGAAGATTGGGACAATTTTGTTGCTTCAAGAAAATCTGAAGAATTCAAGGTATTAGGCGTCACTCCCAATTTAATTAATATACATTGTATTCACCTATTCAAGATTAGCATTTAGTGCTACTAACCAAATCATTAATGTGCATACTAACTAGGCCCTCAGTGACGCACAAAAAGCAAGGCGTGCACTGAATGTGCATGACCACACTCTGGGTCCAAAAGGCTATGCAAGCGTTCGCCAAAGACTACAGGCGGAATCTGCGGCTACTCAGGAGTCTGCTCCTACTCAGGAGTCTGCCACACCCATGCCTCGCCATGATATCTGGATAGCTGGTAGGCAAAACAAGAAGGGTGAAATAAAGAAGCCTGTAACTGCTGAGGCGGCTGCAAAAATGGTAAAATAACACTCTTAGAGAAATCGTTTGAATATTGATTATTTGTGGTGTTAACTTACCAATTTCTGTTTATGGTGATTAGCGGGAGCTGCACGAGCAGAGGAAACAAGGCATGTTCATCCCTCAGGGCACAAGGGATGAATTGACAGTTGCTCTGGGTAACCCAGAGCATCCTGGACGTGTTAGAGGTGCCGGCGCTGGTGTTGGCATCAAAGCATTCTTTGGGCCATCCCAACGCAAACCCAGAGCGGGACTTTCTCAAGAAGAGGTAACCTATTCTTTTTTTAGAATGTTACTGCAAAACGAAATTCATTAATAAGAAGCTAATGTTTCTTTTATCCATGTATAGGAGAATAAGAGAGTTGAGGATTTAGTTGCTAAGAAGGTCAACGATGTAGTTGCTGAGAAGGTCAAGGAAGAATTGCTGCGGTGGCAGGCATCTCAGGCTTCCAATCAGCCTATGGCGACCCACTCTTCTCCTGATGCACAGACTGCGAGTAATCCTGGAGACCCATCGCCTAGCACGTCTGCTGTAAGTATTGTTTATGACATTGTAGCTAGTCTTTTCAAGATGATATGTTTTCAAGATTATATGTATATATGTATAACATTCTTTACGTAAATTTGTAGGCATTGAAGCGATGCCACTTAAGAATAGAAGACTATGTTGTTGCAGAGGCGCAAGCTTACCCGTCCCTTCCTGGGGAAAGGTTTCACGGGACTCCAATGCCACAGGGCTATGTTCGTGTGGGCCCATTACGTGTGTTACCCGATTGGAGGGAAGTTGCGTTCCCATATGCCCACCCAGATATTGATACACTTGGTGAGGTAGAAGGCGCGGTCATATTGTGGCCCAAAGCAAATGTCGTCTACACGACTGAAATTGTAAGATAAATTTACATTGATTTAGACTGTTGATGTGTATATATGATGTCGACTGATCTGAAATTATATATATAGGTTAAAAAGAAGACACCAGGAGCACCTAGGCCTCCACCTCCACTTCCCGCATTACCAACTTGGGTTCCAACTGACCTAACATACCCGTTAGGTCCTGCTTGTAGGGGAATGGCATGTTGGCTACGGGCACATAATATACATTGCCCTATAATAGTTTCTTTAGATGTAGATTATGCAGGTCGATCATACGATAGCTCTTTATTTATACAAGATATTATTGAGCTGTTTATGTATGATTGGCTGAATACATCAATGATAGAGACATGGATAAGGTGAGATCTTGTTTATACATCCATATACCTTGTGTAAGATCCGGTGATCTGGTTTCTTATATATTAATGCATACGCCTATATGTTTTGCAGCTACTTAGTCGAAGATCATTGCAAACAATTTGCATTTGATCATGTGGGATTTTTGATTCCATCATTGATTAGTTTGGTAGCTAAAGACCCTGATAATGTTCAACAATACTGTATAGATGCTTTTACAATTTTTGGTCAGCAAAAGAAGACGATAATAATAGCTCCATTCAATGTCAAGTAAGTTTACTTTATTTATAATTTGGACTTAAGAAAATTCCATTTTTATTTCGCATTTTGAGTTATTAATTGTTAACTTCTTACTTCTAGTGGTAGACATTGGGAGTTACTAGTTATTGTCCCCGGGACATTCACTGTTTATTATCTAGATCCTGCGGGGAGTACATTGAACACTAAAATTGGACACGTAATGAGAATGCCATTATTCTTGTGAGAAATATTTCATTTTTATATTCGTTAACATCTTTTATTACATTACTATTTACTTATGCAATTTATTGTGTTATATTAACATGTAGGGGTTTAGATGCATTCAAAAAGGCTGGAGGAACGGTCCCAAGGAAAAAGAACCAGCCAATAAATTGGCAGAACGTACAAGTAAGTTCCCGACTCGAATATATATATTATTGATGTGAATTGTGCTTAGTTGTATTATTTTGTATGTTTCAATTTATAGTGTGCTACACAAGACAATGGCTGGGCATGCGCATACTATGTGATGCGATTTATGCAGATGATTATCAAATATGCCGCATTGGACATCGATACCATACATGAGGTATTATATATAGTCTCATTAGTTAGTATGAAATATATCAATCTTATCTTATTTTTATATTATTACTTATATATACATCATTCTCTTTGCAGGTGTTTAAAACTGACAACACTACAGGTAAACGCTTAAAAAATATGCATGCTCCATATACGATGGAAGCATTAAATGAAATAAGAGAAGAATGGGCAAAAGCCATACAAGCAGTGGCAACTGTAAGATATAATTGGGATGTTGATAGCGATAATGAATGATACTTTGTAAATGAATATTTCTGAATGTTAATACATGTATTTGAATGTTTCTATATGTGTGAATGTGAGAATTGAATTGATGTCTGAATGTATGTACTTGTGTAGAATTTTGCTTGTGACTTTTGCAGGTTTGCGGCCTGTTTGTAGGCTGATATCAATGGATGTCGTAAACCTGCAGTTCAGAAAACTGAACTGCAGGTTCTCATCCTGCTGACCAGCCACAACAGGCCTGCAAACTGATATGAAAAAAAAAATAATAAATAGGCGTCGGTTATTTATAGAAAACCGTCAGCAAAGACATACAACGTCGGTTATTTATAGATAACCGACGCCTGATGTGGCCAAAGCAGTCCTGGAAATGGCGTCGGATATTCGTATCGAACCGACGCCTATTTAAACAACCAAGCGTCGGTCGTTTGGTATATCACCGACGCCAAAAGGGTTCGCGCCACAGAAAACGGCGTCATCTAGGACACTTTATGCGTCAGTTATCAACTAAAAGACCGACGCTACATGGAATATAGGCGTCGGTCTTTTAGTAAATCACCGACGCAGAAAGTGCCCTAGATGACGCCGTTTTCTGTGGCGCGAACCATTTTGGCGTCGGTTTTCTACTAAAAGACCGACGCCTATAGGTTAAATAGGCGTCGGTTAAAAAACCGACGCCGAAGTGTTCGACCTTTAGCGGCGCCCACATAGGCGTCGGTCGGAAACCGACGCCAAATGGGGTTAAAAGACCGACGCCAAATGGGGTTTCTGTAGTAGTGTTTACACATAAATCACACATAAGCATCATGTGTCCAAAACTTCAAATTTATCTTCAAGAACTAATATCAACAAGGAACTCAATTTTTACAGTAACTTTCCACAATCATAGTTGAATCTTTTCATTTACACTAAAGTATGGCATGCACATTACATGACATAGACTCATTATGAGATATTAAAAAACTTAAAAATTGTAGAGAGGGTGCCACGAAAACTAGCACACATGTCAAAATATAACTCTAGGTACGTGACAAATTACAAAATTAACATAGAAACACATGCCTCAAAACTTGGATTGGCCCCTTCCATTTTGATCCTCTTTTCTACTACTTAGGAAGCCCTATTAGTCACCTCATTTAAGTCGAAAACCATGTGGAGAGATCTCAAAACCCAATAATATCATATAATGACTAAAGCATCTAGTACTTACTAGAGAACAGATGGAAAAGTTACAGGTACAATAAACATGAGGTTATTGGGCTAGAGTATATTCAAAGGAGTAGCTCTTACTATAATATTACCTATATTATCATGTCTGCCAAAATAGATATAAAAAAATATACTTATTATAGTAAATAAAATCATGCATCACAAAAGTAATCATGTTTTTCATCAGAGAAACCTAAATATATGTACTACGGTGTTGAGTTACACATTTATTATGCCATGGGAAGTTTGAGGTGTATCACTCAAAATGCAAACTAGTGGTTGAAAATCCAAAACTAAAT
This sequence comes from Alisma plantago-aquatica, assembly GCA_963693085.1. NCBI lineage: Eukaryota > Viridiplantae > Streptophyta > Magnoliopsida > Alismatales > Alismataceae > Alisma > Alisma plantago-aquatica. The sequence goes on from OY856410.1 coordinate 377,957,025, forward strand.
TTGTAAAATATATAAAGATATCCAAATTCCATTACATATCTCCACATAACCTCATGTCAAAAAGAGGTGTCACAAGGTAGAGTTCCCTTAGGCCAGGACTATTGTGGATAATTTCTTAAGGGCAAATATGCACATGACTGGTCTATTCTGGGTACACAGGACACAAAACAAAACTTGGGGTATCAACCCATCGACTATAATTGGGTCCCAATAAATCATGGATGTTAGGGTATATCAACCCCACACACCCATGTATATCCATCAATATACGTTCCAAGAATATCCCACAACGACACAAGGTAATAGATCTATGGAATCAAAGAACTAAATATTAAGATTACACTTAATCAATGTGAGAACCCTCCATAGTAAATGAGATTACTCAAAACACTAAAACAATCAATTACTAATTAAACACATACCCAGAAAAGAGGGTAAATTGTAAATGATTTCAATATCACCACATACTCAAAAACATATATAATGAAGCTCAACATCTTGTTTGTATTCATGTTATGCCAAGAATCTGGTACAAGTTACTTTCATGGCCATATCCAAAACATATATACATAGAAGAACATTATCTATATATCCCCACATAAACAAGTATCAACATGCTAATAAAAGCCTGATTTGATTGAAATATTGTATACAAACTTTTCCCATCTAGATCTGAGTATAGAGGGACAATTCTAGGACACACTATACAACTAAACAACCATATCTAAGGTCCAACTCCACATCTCCTCCTCACTAACATGGGTTTGTTGCTACTCCTACCGATCACCTAAAAAGATGTGGTGACCCATGAGGTGAGACCCATGTCCCAGTGAGAGTAATAACTCTCAACACTGCATATTGATTAAAGCAGGTTAAGCAATTAAATAGTTTAAGCATATCATATAGATTAATCAGATAGAACATCATGAACAAGTTTTGTAGAATAACATCTCTTTCATCATTAATAAGTCAACAACATAGGGATGGGTAACATATTAGCATTTCTAACAAGTTGAGTAGATCATAAGTAGAGCTAACCACAAAAGCAAAACTATTTTCATAAACATGACTATCAATATGAGCACCTCTTACATATAGGTATGGCTAGTAGTTTAAGCATAGATAATTGCATATGATAACTATCATCATTATCATAATCAATTGTAGCAATATATTTATCAACATAAACATGGCTACCATATGTACACATCTATAACATGATCCACAACACAACCATATCTACTATATCTTAATTTCTTGTAATCACCATCTTTATTTAAAGAGGACAAACAAGGGTTATCATCCAATGTGAAGCATTGTGTATAACCCTAAATAGATATGCTACACGGCTGTATTACATCTTTTATTATGCCCTGGGGAGTTTGAGTCGTACCACCCAAAGTCGAACCGATACCAGTGAAGGGATATTCAGTTCCGTATAAGATCTAGGAGTGTTGGTATCCTAAGGTCTCTCCTCTACCCGGTCAGTACGGGCCAAAAAGGCAGTTACATATCATTCAAAGATGCCACTATAATGACATATACTCAAGATGCTAACAACTTGTCCGCCCTTAGTACATGTCATGACACTAGATAATTGGCTCATACATGGTCGTTCTATAAGAGGCATCCTACAGTTCTATTGTTTCCTTTTAAATTTCACAATATCTGAGGCATGACCGCAATCATCCTCCATAACCAACAATTGTGGATGCAAGGACATATTTGACTTGTGCCCTCGAATATTCAACAATATGTGCTCTGAGTTTTTGTAGGAATTGCTCGTTTCACCACCAACACATTCTAACACTGAAATGGTTCTATGACATAGGGAACTACATGATTATAGTTTCACTTGATTAGTTATTGCCGATTGGGTGAATTAAGGCTGCATCAAACAAGTGCACATACAAATCCTAATTCATCTCTAGCAGAAATTAACATATAACAACTTCAGAAGATATAAAACATATGAAACTCATTGTTCCTCATCTCATCATCACATGGTACTATTCACTTTCCATTCATGAGACTACACTTGTCGTCATACTATGATAGGATATAAATCTTAATCACAATATCACACGGTATCAAACCTTGTCAAATAAGAGGATTACACCTCATTCAAGGCTCAACCATGCCCAAAGGTCAATAAGACCATCATATCATTCCCTATAGGATCGTCATTATCTTTCTAAGCCTTATAACAAGGCTCAACCACCATCACCACACATGTGATACACAAGTTCAACATAATATCATAGTAAAGAACTAAAAGATGTTCACATGAGAACTTTGCAAGGTTACCTTTTCATTTGAGAGCATTCCTTTATTATATCAACATATAAGGAAGCTAAGTACAATTGGCCATCATCACACTTTAGTGCACAAGTTTAGAATAAGAAAGCATAAATAAAAAAGTTATGATGTCCACCAGTTAACACATTAGAGTTATAACAACATTAAGAAGAATATTCCATCCTTATATTAATCATTCAAGGAAGGATAGCATAACTCACCACTATCATCTACTTCGTTAGGGTTAAGTTCAACAAGATAGATTACATTGAAGCTATTATTCAACACTCATACACTTATCCTAACTCATGGAATCCTCATACAATCATGGATGCTTAAGATAAAGCATCACCATCACATTCCATACCTTCCTTAGGTATGAATCCATTCTTAACTCAAGGTACAATCATGATATTTATAGTATACTAGGGTTTCAGCAATAATAAGAGAATACTCCATTATTCTATTAACCATTCACAACAGGCTAATCATGTTTAATCACCATCATCAAATGGTAATATGGTTAGGAGTAACAAGATAAGTCACATTGATGCTACAAATCAACATTTATACCCAAACCCTAACTCATGGAATCCCCATCAGATCATGGATACACAAGGTGAAGCATCACTATCAAATTCCATACTATCCTCAAGTATGGATCCAAGCATAACTCAAAATGAAATCATCAAATTTATAGTATACTAGGGTTTAAACCACCATAAGAGATTACTCAATTATTCTATTAGCCATTAAAGGGGGCTATTCATAATCAATCACTGTCACTTAGGTACATTAGGATTATGTGTAATAAGCTATAATTCATTTGGTTTACCCATTAACTCAATATGATGATTATCAATTATATCCACACAAGGGAAAAGGTAAGACTACAAATTTAAGGGTATTGACCATCAAATTATCATTATTAGAACCAACATATTATACTATAGGCTTCATTCCAATCAATTGGATTTTGAAGAATCCAATATTAATCATTGGATTAAATTCATCTTTCATAACCATCGATTGACGTATAGGTCTAACCATTGAATCAATTGAACCAAGAAACCATTTGTTTAGGGATTACTGGAAGCAACTCATGATACCTAGTTACACCATTGTGTGGTAACCTAAACAATTATCAGTCGTGACACATTATGTCACCATCATCTGATGAGGTTAATACTACCATCGTTGAACTCGATCGGATGTCGAGCTAAAATCGCCATTGGATCATATAATCTTTAGGGCACTAAACCATCAATCATTGAGCTCCCAAAAGAGTATAGAAATGAACTAAGGTGTTACCAACTGGTAATGATATCAGATATCACCATGGGTCATCACAATTAGATTTCACAAAGGCATTTCCATTGCTTCTAATATAAGGTCATGCATCGGTTCATGTATAAAATTGAAAATCAGCCTAAAACACTAAGTATATGCCATTGTTTGATAGGTACTTAGCATCATTGGTTGGTATGTAAGCAAGGACCAAGTCTTCCTCTACCTTAGGAAGGCCAGGAACATGATTTCAGGTTCATATAGAATTGGAACTAATCAAGGAACACCTTAAAATTCGAAATCCTAAGCAAGAATAGCCTTTATATGCATAGATCTTCATTTTACAGCAAGAACACGAGTAACCAAGCTTGTAGTAAGCAATAAAAGTGAAGAGGGTTACAAAACTTTCCTCTAGGAAGAACATCAGAGTCCATGCAGAAAGAAAACTCGAGTGAAGAAGGTAAATAACCCTAGCTTTAGGTCTGAATTTGACCAAGTAAGTGTCTCTTTCAAGAAAGGGAGTAAACCCTAGGTGAGGGGAGAAAGAAAAACAAGTTCCTTTCATTAAAGCAAGATCCTCCATGGAAAACCATGGTTATGTCCAAGAATAAGATAGTAGAGCTAGAATATTAAGAGAAACGAATAAAAGGATGAAGGCACTTACTTATTTTAGGTAAGAAATAGTAAGGGTATCTCCAAAAACCTTAGAAAAGAGCAAAACAAAACCCTAGATGCTTAACCAAGAAGGTTGGCTACCTTATTGGTTAATCATCTAGTTCTTCCTTGGGCACTTTGTTTGACACCAAGTAGTGAAGGACTATCTCTGGAGAGGAGGAAAGAGAAAAGAGTCCAAAGGTTTCATTTTTGAGCTAAAGGATAAGTATATAAGGCTTATGGATACGGAAAGAGAAAAGCTTGAGGTCCTAGTAGTTTTTAGTGCCCATGGCCTTAAACTATTATGTATATACAAGAATCCACACAAAACTAAACCCCACCATTCATGGAGACCTTCTTAGACACTATTTCTTTGATTTCAAGCTAATCAAATAAACCATTGGTTGATAGCTCCTAAAGGTAGCTCATCCATAAAGGGACAAACCCTAAAATACTCTTGAAGAAAAACACTCCCAAACCAAGGTTCAAATAGGCTCCCCATGGCCAAAAAAACTCAAGAATGATAATTAAAAATATAAGGATCATAATGCAAGTGACAAATTGCACATAAACCTCACATTTGGGTAAACTGCATAAAATTTCAAAATGTACATAAAATTACATAAATTGCACAAAGAGTGTCCAAATTCGACCAAATTTGAAACTTAATCTTTTCACATGATACCAAAACATATAACAAGGTTATATTAACATTCAAAGAACTAAATTATCATAATTAAGGATGTTCAACACTTTAAGCAAGATCAGGGGTCTCACAATCAATGAGGTCCATTTCTCATTCTAACTGCTACAATTAAGTAACATGTAACCAACAAAGGAATAACTACAAGGTTTTACATGTCATTGTAACTTTAGAAGATATAAAACATATGGTAAAAAGAATATGACTTCTCAGGATAAGGTATGCAACAACACTTCATTTACCATATCAAGGCTCATCATGAAGAATCACACACTAAATAGTTATACACCAAGGTAGGACTCCCTTCGAGGACACCATACTATGTCACTAGAAAACTATCTCTCTCATTGAAACTATCCAAACACAACACTTCAAAGTTTAGGATAGAGAATGTACAATCCCTGCACAGTACTTCTATTTTCACATAGATTTTAGTGGCAAATTAGCTTGTAGAAAGGGATTTAAACATTCTTAGAGATGTTTTAACAACAAGGGTAACATATTGTTCACAGCTAGAATATTCATAGGAAATCATTTACTATAAAAGTATTATCTTTAAGTTAATTCCTTCAACATGAATTGAATATATTTAAGGACAATTGGGAAATCGGGGCGACAGAAAAGGCAGTGGAAACAAAAATTTGATTCTTGATTCCTAAACTAGCAGATCGGGTCAACAAAAATGTATCTAGCAAAGAGGGTTGCTAGGTTTATACATGGTCTTAGAGAAATTCCTACGACTATCCCTTGTTGCAGCATTCTCCTTCTTCAAGTAGCACTTGGACAATGTCGACATCAGCCTCCTGGTTGATCACCACAGATAACGATTGACTTTGTCCTCCTAGCGGGTGGCAACGACCTCCTCGCCTTTGTAGTAGTCGACATAAACCTCTGAGAAATCTTGTTGTTCTAGATGAACAGACAAGAAGGAGTTTTCATTCTAGTAAATGTGCTAGTGTTGACTTTCTCTCCCAATTGTCTCTCCCTTACTTTTCCTCCTTTTGACGGGTAGAACTTGCATGGATTCTCACATTACCACCACTATGAGAAGACAACAATTGTCAGAAATTATAGTTGAATCTCTGGAAAGCCTCAGAGGCTTAGGAGTTCTAGTCTGAGTGGGGGTTAAAATGATGGAGTTTCATGAATTTTGTAGAACTTACAAATGTTGAACTAGTCAGTTCACATGTGAGATGATTAATTCAACCATTTAAAGCAATCATTTCACAATGTTTCCTATTTCCAATTGTATTGGAAACTAATATTCGATTAATGCACACCATGGCATCATCATCAATCCTCGATCCAATTGAATTGATCAACCAAAAGGTTTATTCACAACCTGAATGGTCCAGTTCAAGATCTGAGATGATCGATTCACTTCATGAATCGACATTTAAGATTTATGATTGCCAATACTAGTTTAAATTGACCTAACACTTGAATCAACTGGTTCAACACTTCAACTATTTGGTTCACATTCCATTTAGTCAATTTCCAACCATTTTTGTTTAAATTTAATACCCAATACTTTAATAATAAAGTTTAAAATCCTTTGTGAATAAACTCATATTCGAGGTGTATCCTATGTGTGTGGCCCTATAGTTTCTGAGTAACATTGGCAATGGTTATCCATAATAGATTTATGACACCATAAGAAATGAATGGTATCTGCCAAGACATCATTTCTACCCAAGTAATTGAAATGTTGGAGAACAAATTCAACCTACAAAATGTGATTAGTGTTACAATAATTGTATAGTTCCTTAATCACTGATATCTAGATTGAATTCATGGAATCATCATACTCTCCAACGTTCAATCAATGTGTCTTGAACTAGAGCAGACTATTGAGATAAATATGAGCTCAATATCATATATTGACTCGCATGAGCATGACCATGCATTTCACAGTCTCGATTATCAAGTGTCTAGGATATCAAACTCCTAGAGGAGGGACAAATTCAATATACATCACTCAAAGTCAATCCCCATATGTCACAACATACCTGATCATCACCCTTATGGCAACACTTATTCTAAGTCACCTTAATTGATGTCAAAGTTTATTGAATGACATGTGATGAGTGTAGTGACTTTAGGTGTAAGAACCACCATCACCACTATCACAATGAGAGTTGATTCTGACTACCATTCCATGGTCTCCATGTATCACTCTCAAGGTGGGTCTATCTAGTACAATGTTCTCTAACGAGTACATATGTGCTTAGTTTGATATCACATATCATCACTAGTGAATTTCTGTCATCAACCAACACACATTCTAGTCTTATGTATTTACTGTTGCCTATTTTTCTTCCATAGTAACATCTGACTAGGGACATAATAAGAATTTATTTAATATTATCACACATATGATCTCATTGTTTAGGTCCTCAACCTAATGACGTATCTCATCAAGTATCATCATTATGTAGACATTTATTATGTTACATCATTATCTCATAACTAAATAAGACATAATAGATGGAATTTCCCTTTTATTATTATTATCAAATCAGTTACATAATTCCTCATTACAATCATCACATAATTGGCTCTCGGGGTGTACATATCAATAGACTCCCACATTCAATTAGAGCCAATGACTCATGAATCTTATTCCAAGTGATCTGACATGTCCATCATGCTTATGTTGTGAAAGTACCTTTATCAATGGGTCAAAAACATTGCCTTCAATTAGTATTATTTAAATCATCACATCTCCTCATTGTTTAATCTCTCACATGAGATGGAATTGTAGTAGTTTGTGTTTGGATCGTTGATGCGATCTAGGTTCCTTAGCTTGTGCAATAACTCCATTGTTGTTACAATACAACTCTATTGTGGCACTAATTCTTGGAACCACCCCAAGTCCACTGATGAACTTCTTAATCCAGACAACTTCCAATACCGCATTGGATGCAACAATATACTCAGCCTCTATTGTAGAATCAGTAATTGTCTCTTTCTTGGAACTCTTCCAGCTCACAACTATAATATTGAGGTAAAACACAAATCTTGATTGGAATAATCATCTTTTTCTATTAGGAAGCTTGCATTGGTGTAACCCCTTACACCTAACTCTTCCTCACCAACATAAATAAGAAATTGATCCTTAGTTCTTCTCAAGTACTTAAGGATGTTCTTTCTAGAAATCTAGTAACTCTCAGCAAGCTAATGAATATCTTCTTGTCATACCCAAGGTATGCGAGACATTGGGATGATTGTACAACATTGCATATATTATTTATCAAATTGCATATGCATATGGAATCTTACTCATGCATTGTTGTTCTTCACAAGAACTGGGACATGGTCTTTAGAGAGACTAATTCCACGAGACATGGAAAATTCCCTCTCTTTGATTCATGCATGTTGAACCTCTTCAACACTTTATCAATTATGTACTCTGGGTTAGGCCAAGAAGCCTTGTAGATCTATCTCTATAGATCTTTAATCCTAAGATATAGGGTGTTTCACATAAATCCTTAATAGAGAGGGCACTTCCCATCCAATTCTTTACTGTCTAGAAAGTAGGAATGTCATTCCCCATCAATAGTATGTCATCTACATACAATATGAGGAATAAAATTATGCTCCCACTAACCTTCTTGTACACACAAGGCTCATCTTCATTTTAACTAAAGACAAACTCTTTGACTGTCTCATCAAAACAAAGGTTCCATCTCTGAGATGATTGGTTCAATCCATAGATTGACCTGTGTATCTTACAAACTTTATTGACTTCCTTTGGATTTATAAAACCCCCAGGTTGTGTCATGTACACATCCTCTAGAAGATTCCTATTAAGGAAAGTGGTTTTAACATCCATTTGTGAAATCTCATAGTCATTATAAGTTGTAATGGCAAGCATGATCCTGTTGGATGTAACCATGGCAAGTACTTGAAACCTTTTGCAACCAATTTTTCCAAATAGGTTTGTACATTACCATCCATGTTGGTCTTCTTCTTGAATACCCACTTGCACCCTATGGTTTTTATCCCTTCAGGTGGATCCACTAAGGTCCTACCTTGTTGGTCTACATGGATTCTATCTCAAATCTCATGGCCTCAAGTCATTTCTTAGACTCTGGTCCCCTAGTAGCTTCTAGATAGGTTGTTGTCTCATCATCTATGACCAACTTTCTGCCTTCTTGAGTCACAAGATAATCAAATCTTTTAAGCTCAAGGTGTGTCCTAGTAGACTTGCAAGGTTCTTGTGTTATATGAAGGGTAAAATCGGATGAATGGCCAAACCACGAGATGTAGATATGTTAACAGATGGATGAGAATGGTCTGCAGAAAGAAGGAAAGCGAGTAAAGGAGGATAAGATCAAATAAACTGGTAATTAGAGCTATTAGAGCACTATTTTCATGAAACTGAGGAGACACTTAGAGTAAACCAAAACAAGGGTGGATCAGTCGATATGAGGCACAAAATTCCTAGAAATGGCGACTGTGAGGATGAATTTGGAGGATTCATCAGTAGACTTGCAAGGTTCTTGTGTTATATGAGGAACTTGAGGTACCCAAACAATTTGTGAGTCTCCTTGTTCCTCTTGTACCTCTATAGGGTTAATGTTTTCTTTTTGATACCTTTATCCCATTGATTCCTTTGGAAATAAATTCCTATTCTAGGAATGCAACATCCTTGGCAACAAACACTTTGTTGTCACATGGGTTATACAAGTAGTATCCCTTGGTTTGTTTGGGATATTCAAGAAAATAAAATTTATCTGATCTAGGGACAAGCTTTTTAGGAAACATTTTCTTGATATAAGATTCACATCCCCAAATTCTCATACAAGACATTTTAGGGCACTGTCCCAGTCCATTTCTCATATGGTGTCTTTTGAACCGCTTTAGATGGTATGTTTTTAAGTGTTAACGTTGTAGTTTAGGAGTATAACCCCAAAAGGAGGTCATAAGATCAACCAAACTCATCATTTATTGCACCATATCTAGTAATTAGTGATTCCTACTTTATGAGATACCATCATGATGTGGTGTTCCTAGTGGATCCATTGTGATACTATATCAATCTCACTGAAGGTCCTCAAACTCTTATCTTAAGTATTCACCACCATAACTAGGATGAAGTGCCTTAATAATTTTACCAAATTGGTTTTTTTGTACTTCATGAAATCCTTAGAACTTTTGAAGGGTTTCAAACTTATGTTTCATCAAGTAAACATAACCATACCTACTGAAGTCATTAGTAAAGGTAATGAAGTACTGAAAAAACAACCTCTAGCATTTTTTCTAAAAGGCCCACATACATCAGTATGTATGAGTCCTAATAGATCACAATCCCTCTCATTGTTTCCAATGAAGAGAGTTTTTGTCATCTTGCCCATCAAACAAGACTCAAATATCTCTAATGATTTGAAATCAAAAGAGTCTAGATATGTGATTTTCATTGATGTTCCCTAGACGACAATACCAAAGGCATTTCTGGTTTGATTCATCAAGTTTTTATCTTTTGGTATCTACGTTATACATTCTTATGTCCAGATCTATCGAGTATAGACCATATGACAATAGGGCACTACCATAAAAGATCCCATCTTTACTATTAGAACATGGACCATTCTTTATAAGAAATTTGAATCCATTCTTGTCCAAATAAGATACATATATGATGTTCCTATTAATGGCATGTTAATAATAGAACTTCTCCAACTCTATTATAAGCCCAGTTGGCAGAGATAACTCACATGTTTCTATTGAACTCGCAGCAACTCTTGCTCCATTAGCAATGTGCAGTTCAACCTCACCTTTCTTCAAAGGTGAACATCTTTTTAGATCTTCTACATTTGAGAAAATGTGTGATCCACATTCCGTATATAGTACCCTTGATGAATAAGTAGTAAATTTAGTATCAACTATGTACATACCAGAAGTAGATATCTCTATCCCTTCCTTCATTGTGACGTCCCTGGATTTTCCAAAACTTAATCTGATGTGCGACGTCCAAATTGAAACCCTCACCTCAGGGAGAATCCCAATTTAAGCATCACACACTAGGCTAAGAAAGAGAAAATCAAGGGAGTCAAAAGGAAACACAGTCAGTAGCACATGCACATGAACAATAATAAAACCACAACACATGTTCACCATTCAACATATAATTACAACATGAGTTGTTACCACATTTGATATTACATATTGAACATAAAACTTCTACATATACATGTACTACATCTAAACTGTGTTGAAGAACAACATTCAAGCCATAGGGTGGTCTATTACTGATTTGAGGGGTGTTGAACCCTCCATTTGTGTCCATAGAATCTATCATGAGGATGATACAAGACCAACCCCCAAATGCAATGAAGGTTGAACCCAAGGATGAAAGAGGTTTTGACATAAGAGGTTGTGAACTTACTCGATGTTGGGATCATCTATCCCATTTCTGACAGTCCTTGGGTGAGTTCCATCCAAGTTGTTCCTTAGAAGGGTGGGATCATTGTAGCTGAAAATGAAGATGGAGAATTAGTTCCTGTGAGAGAGCAATCCAAATGGAGAATGTTTGTGGATTGCGTGAAGATGAATGAGGATAGGAAGAAAGAGAATTTCCATCTTCCATTAATTGATCAGATCTTGGAGAGACTTGCAGGACAAAGCTTCTATTGCTTACTTAATGGTTATTTTAGTTACTTCCAGGTGGCAGTGCACCTAGCAGATCAAGAAAAGACCACATTTACATGTCCTAGCAGCACATTTGCATATTGGAGGATGCATTTGGATGTGTAATGCCCTCTCTATATTTCAAAGATGTGTTACATTAATTTTTGTAGAAATGTTTGATTCATCTCTTGAGGTCTTTATGGATGATTTTTCATTTTTTAGCAAGATTTTGATGATTGTTTGCTCCATCTCACTATTGTTCTTGAAAGATGTGTTGACATCTATTTGGAATTGTCTTAGGAGAGAATACATTTCATTGTTCTTAAAGGCATAGTGTTGTGATATAGAGTTTCAAAAGCTGGGATTGAAGTTGAAACGTCCAAAGTGGGCTTCATTTCCATCATTACAATTCATTCCACCGTAAGACATGTCTATTCTTTCTTGGAACATGCAGGTTTCTATCACTGGTTAATCAAAGGACTTCAGCAAGATTTCTACACCATTGTGTCATTTTCTTGAGAAATATTTGAAATTCAATTTTGATGACAAATGTGTTGAAGCCTTGAACCATTTGAAGCACAAGTTGGTTTCTACTCCTAATATACAACCCCTGGTATCTTCTTTGCCATTTGAGATCATGATCGATGCTTCAGATGTGATAGTGGAGATTGTTTTGGGCCAAAGGATTGTACCAATTCCACATGCTATCTACTATGGAAGTAAAACCCTTGATGAAGCTCAGAGCAACTATACCACCACATAGAAGGAGTTTCTTGTAGTGATCTTCACACTTGAAAATTTTCATTCTTACCTTTTGCAAAACAAAGTCATTGTATACATGGATCAAGCAGCCTTGAAGTATCTTATTGTGAAGAAAGATTCTAAACTAAGATCGATTAGTTGGATCCTATTATTTCAAAAGTTTAATTTAAAGATTGTTGATAAGAAGGGTATTAAAAATTCTATTGTTGATCACCTTTTCTGTATTGAGCCGTCATATGATGATGTGAACCAGATTAAGGAGAAAATGCCACATGAGAAGCTTTTCTTACTTTCCTTCACCAAAAGACCATGGTACAATCACACATCTGACTTCTTGGATAGTGGGAGGATACGGAGCACTTGGACAAGGGAAGAGAGCATGAGATTATTTGCCATGGTGAAGAACTATGTGTGGGATGACCCACATCTTTTCAAGTATTACTCCGATCAGGTCATAAGAAGGTGTGTCTCTGAAAGTGAGCAGTAAGAGATTCTCTCCATGTCCCACTCTGGCATTTGTGGAAGACATTTTGGTAGAAAGTGTATAGACTCTTAAGCTCTTCAAAGTGGATTCTATTGGCTAACATTTTTCAAAGACTTCACTAAATATTACAAGTGTTTCTTGAATATAAAAAGGTGGACACTATCTCAAAAAGGGACATGACACCTCTATCACCTACTCTAGTGGTTTAGGTGTTTCATGTTTGATGTATTGACTTTATGGGTCCATTTCCCCCCTCTTTTGGATATGTGTAAATATTGTTGGACGTTGACCACATCTCCAAGTGGATTGAGTAAATTACTACAAGGACAATTGATCACAAGGTAGTATGCCGCTTTGTCAAGTCTAACATCTTTAGTCAGTTTGGTGTGCCAAGAGATATGATTAGTGACGGCGGAAGCCACTTTATTGATAGAACTTTTAAAGGATTGCTGAAAAGACATGGTGTAAACCATCGTGTGGCTACTCCTTACCACCCTCAAACTAGTGTTAAAGTTGAGGTTGCCAATCAGGAGATAAAGCTCATTCTTGAGAAGAGGGTGAGACTGGACCGTAAGTATTGGTCCCTACATCTTAATGAAGCTTTATGGGTATATATAATGGCATTCAAGGACCTGATTGGAACAACGTCATTCAAGCTTGTGTATGGTAAGATCTACCATCTACCCATTGAGATGCAACACAAGGTGTTATGTGCTTTGAAATCTTTGGACATGGATGTAGATACAGCCAGAGTAAGAAGGAAACTACAGCTCCATTAGTTGGATGAGATGAGGCATGAATCCTATGAGTTGTCAAAAAGCTACAAAGAGAGAACAAAGTTCTCGCATGACAAGTTGATAAAAAAGAAGAGTTTTTAGCCGAGACAATGGGTGTGAATGTATAATTCAAGGATGATGTTCTTTCCCAGTAAGCTTGGGTCTAGATGGGAACGATGTTATCTAGTCAAGCATGTGTATCCATCTGGTGTTATTTTGATATGTGAGAAGGAAGGTGCAAAGGAATTCACAGTCAATGGACAAAGATTGAAGGTTCTTGTTAAAGCTGGCTCGGACAAGGCGAATCAAAATTTTGATGTTGTTATCTTAGTTGAGGAAACCCCTATCAATGAAAAGATGTGCTTGAATGCACATGAGAGAGAAGTGTACTTAAAATATGATCTAAAGATTCCAAGATGATGAATGAATCAAGAACCAACTAGCCTAGCATAAGGTGTAAACTTTAGCGCTAGTGGGGAGGTATCCCACCTAGGTTTGGGAACTTTTACACCCAACTTTCAATTTTTTATACTTTTGATTTTTTTGAACTTTTATAAAACACACACACACTTGTGTCTAAAAAAATTTCATTTAGATTTTGAGATGTAGCAGGAGAAATAGGTTAGAGAGAGTGAGAAGATGAGTGCAACAACTACAATGAGAGAGAAATGTGGTGTCATAATGTTTGCTTGGAAAAATATGAAGTTTCATGAAGTTGTTGTGAATTTGTGCACTTAAAAGACTCACCATGATCGTGGTGCGTCAAAATTGTCATGGTGATTATGTTCAAGAAGTACATGTGAATTGTGAAGAAAAAAGAGCAACCACCATGATCGTGTAATTAACCATGAGCGTGTGAGCATCCTACTACCACAAGTGTGGTCATAAACATGGGCATGGGGATAAACTCCCAACCCAACCATGGTGGTGCTCCACGCGTGAGGCACATTTTGCCAAAATCATAGGGAAATTTGGAAGATTTGAAGGAGAATCACCATGACTGTGGTGACTGACACAAGTGTGGCACCCAGTAACCACCACGGGCATGGTATCCACCATAGGGTTGGCTAGGATAGACTTTGACAAATATCAATGACATCATCATGTGAATTGAACCCACCACGACTATGCCACCGCAGACCACCTCGCTCGTGTTCTCCTCCACGGCTGTGGGGGGTGACCCCACCCAATTAAGTGTATCTTCCACTCACCACCATGACTCAATCCCCCCATTTCCTCCCTGACTCCACACCCATGACATGCACACTAGCAACGTGTTACCTCCAATTCTCCACCTCCAACACTCTCCCACCATCAATCTACCCCCAAATTGCCTCCATCACCTCCACCACACCCACCTCTACAATTTCCACCATCAAAACAACTCCAAAACACCACCATCCCCATTCCATCATCTCCACTGGGCCAACCACAACAACCCTAAATCCACGTCACCCCACCCATCTTCTTCCACTATTACTTCGTCCAAACCAGTCCTCTACATCCACCTTTCCCCTCTTCATCATCCTCGACCCTTTAAGACCTCCATTTCACCCTTTTCTTTAGAAATGTGAAAACCAAATATTCCTCCATCCTTTCCACCTAGCAATGAAGAAAGTAGGTAAGACCATCAAAAAGGCACACAACAGCCTCAAAGAAATCACAGAGGGAAAGTGCACATCACGTGGCCATCCACTGACATCTCCATTCCATTTCACTGCCACATGTCATCACACCCAAACTCTAGTCTTCAACGTTCAATGTTATTGGGTGGTTCTCGTCTCTAATCATCTGGGAGCCACCATACCTCTGATGCTACATATGAGGAAGAGGAAGAGGAGCCCCAGACAAAAATTGATGCTATGATTGATGGCTTAAATTTGAAGGCCACTACATGTCGACAGAGAGGAAAGGAGGTTGTTGCCCCTTCTTCTTCACACACTCCACCGCGACCTACATCAATCTGCTACTCCACTTATTTTTCTATGGAGAGGACACATCAACAACCACGAGAGTGATGGTAGCAGATAATTTATGAGGAGGAACATGCTCAAGAAGAGCAATTTGAGTAGAGAATACCATTGAATCTTGATACAAGCTTGTGGCCACACACATACGAGGTTGAGGAGGATGAGGATACAGATGAAGAGGAGTTGACTCTAGAGCCATTTGATATTGTGGTTACACTTGATGTAGATAGGCTAAAGGGTCTTAGTACGGCTCCTGAGGGTGTGTCATATGGGAGAGGAAGTAAGAGAAAGATCACTTTGGAACCCCTCTACCCCGAGAGCATGAACAAGGAGGGTGATTGCAACCTGGTATGCCTTCCAAATTGTGATAAATACACTTGGGATTATAAAGTAATGGGAAATGATTTGTATGAATGTGAATCTGTGATGTACAAGATACTTACGTGGAGTTGAGACAAAAAAATTTGCAACACTAGAGAAGGTCAGGTATAGAGGAGAGGAAGCAATCAGATTTGGGTTGTAAAATTAGATACACACCCTCACATAATCTTAGTTGAATAGCATTTTTTCCAGGGTCCCTAAGGAATCCAAGTTTCTTAATAAAGGTCACATTGAAAGAGAGGTAGATGTTACTTATCAATCCTTGTGTTATATAATGATAGGGAAAAGGAGCTTCATAGTTGGCAAGTGAAACATCAGCATGATCTATAATCCATATTTCATATATGCACAAAAATTCATTACTATACCATTGTTGGCCGCAATGACAATTGGGGGATCTGTTCACAAAAATATCTATTTGTGCTACATGGGGTAATCAAAGGCAATTATTACAATCTAGGGGCACTTCTCATTGATCACATGGGGTCAATCCCATCCAAAAGAAAAACTCCCTTTGTCATGGGAGGGAATATGGCCTCACTTGCTCAAGCCTTAGGATGTGATCTTATAGGTCTCACCAAAGTCGAGGGAGTGAATTTTGTTGATTTAATGTACTTAGTGTGTTCCAAAATGATCACAATGTTTGATAAGAAAATTATGTATAATGTCAACCCCCTATCATGGTTTCAATCTTGATCTGCCATATCACGCATCCCCACTCTATGTAGTTACAGGGCCCTTGGATAAATTAGGAGAAGTGTTGAATAAATGGGAAGACGATCACCCTAGACCAAGCTATAGGGATAGAGCTCCTACCTTACATGAAGGGGTTGGGGAGATGAATGTGGTTGAGCAACAAACAACAGAAGAGCAAAGACAACCCCACTGTGTAAAAAGAAAAAAAGAGGAAGCATCATCCAAACAACAACCTACAGTGAATGCTTATGGCATGACCACTATGAAGGCATAGATGGAAGGAATTCGACAGACCTAGTAGACAATGCAACCAAATCAATAGTACATGTGGCAACATCAACAACAGTGGCATTATCAGATCAGCCACAAGTACCAGTATCAGTATGTACGAGCATAAAGGAACCCCCAATGGGGGAAGACTACATGAATGCCATATCTACATACCTAGAGTCTTACCCTCCCCTATAGGTAGATTACTAGGGTAACTACTACTAGTTTTCTCCTCCTCAGGCTGGTCCTCCACCTCCTCATGCTAGCCCGCCACCTCAAGAGGAAGATCCACCATTGTAGGGGGAACTAAAATCACTAGACCCATCGCAATAGTGATACATACCCTACCTACCCTAAGCTTTAGTTTCATGTTGAACATCATGATTCAAAAGTTTGGGGTGGTAGGGTGGTACACACCCCATCTCATCTCACGTCATGTCATTTTGACTAATCTGTTCCGCTCTATTTTACCTGACTGGTTGATTGATGGAGACACCTTATCTGGTGTAGAGTTTTGCTTTCTTGCATACATGCATACAGTAGTTCTTTTTCATGCATTTTTTAGTAATCATCTAATGTAGATTTTTGGTAATTTTTGTGTGTATTAGCTAGGATTTGCTTGCTTAGTTCTTTTTATTCTCTAAATATAGGTTTGGATGTGATTGAATGCAAACTAGCTCAATTTTGGCCAATTTTGCCCAAATTTTAAACTTCTTGTCTAAAATGAATATTTTAACTTAATCTCCACCTGTTAGTGTGAAAATATTGATCTATGATAAATGCATGCTAA
Organism: Alisma plantago-aquatica; assembly: GCA_963693085.1. NCBI lineage: Eukaryota > Viridiplantae > Streptophyta > Magnoliopsida > Alismatales > Alismataceae > Alisma > Alisma plantago-aquatica. The sequence goes on from OY856410.1 coordinate 377,974,729, forward strand.
GTTTCTATGTTGTATTGCTAAATGGTCTTGATTGTTGACTTTTTGCATGTGCATCACCTCTCCTATGTTGCGAATAGGTGTGGTTGAATTGTGACTAAGCTATGAACGCTTAGGACCTATGGAATCACATGATAGAAGTAAGAATCTCACATTATTCACTCATGTAGTGGGATAATATTTGATGAAGTGTTAGAATAGCTTTTATGTAGGAAATATTTTGTTGAGAACCATACTAGTGACCCCTCTTTGACCCGACTTTTCTTTCATCACCTTCTTACCTCTTAGTCACATGAAAGGATGCCAAAGTGCACATGCATAGTTGTAGCCACCTCCAAAGTTTGAGGTAGCCACATCTACATCTCCCCACTTCATTCTCAACACCATATGCCCCATCTACACTAAGGGAAAAGAAAAAGAAAAGAAAATAAAAGATGCTCTAGTGTAAGAGCATCTAAATAAAGAAAAGATGAGTGTTTTATGTAATATCACTCTAATATCTTACCACAATCCTTTCTTCTACTTTCATCTCCATTGAGCTAGGAAACATCAAATCTGGCTCACCTCACCCTTTTCCACAACCACATGGGTCACTTAGTGTGGTTTGAAGCATAACATTGAATGCATGAAAGTCAAACGACACCCTTAGACATCTTTAATTAACACCATCACAAAAGAGTCTACCTGGAGCTACATCAAAGAAATATTTATTGATTGTGCATTCTATGCCCTATATTTGAAGTTTGTACGCTCAATGTCTTTTCATGATTGGTTTTTGAAAGTGGAGAGGAGAGAGGTGTAACACATTCCCTCAATCACTTTTAAGACCATCTATTAATAACCATCTTTTGAATTGCATTTATCAATCTTATTTGTTGAAAGATATTGAACAAAGATTAAGTTCGAGCATACTTGAGAATAAGTATGTTTTAAGTTTGGGGTTGTGGTGCAGCCCTATTATAGGGCTCCATCTTGTGTCTTTTTGTATATTAACCACATCTAAACATGTTAGAATGCAAGTTATTTTCCCCAATATGCAATTTTATGTCAAATGCACTTACGGGTAATTTTTGCATATATTTTAGGGTTTTTGTACATGCATTGGATGTAAAAGGGAGTGAAGGAGAGGATCCTTGGGTTTCTACATCCTGACATGAATTGGACCCAGACCTTCCCCTAGCATCCCTTAAATAGACAAAAATTGGTCCAAGGAAAAAAGCATCCATTTGGAACATTTTTAGAGCAAATATATGTAGTTTGGCCCTCAAAACAGGTCATGGTATCTTTTTATGGTTGTGGGCAAAACGCCCAAGTTACAGGATAAAGCAAGCTAAAATAAAGCAGCCACCATGGTTGTGGCCACTATCACGGTTGTGGAAAGTCAAAGTCACCTCACCAATTTTAGCTGCCACAACCATGGAAAAGAACTTCTACAAAGACCATGGTCATAGCCAGCACAACTATGGTCCTTCAAGGACACCTCAACCATGGAGCCTGCCACGCTTGTGGCGTTCCACATCGACAACGACCCCCCAAAACGGACATGCTCCCTCCATGCCCGTATTACCTTTGACCCACCACAACCATGGAGCCTACCATGATCGTGGCCACTGAGCCTCCAAGACCCATCTCAACCTATAACATTTCACCTACAACACCTCACACATGCCAACCCATCACAACTACAATCACCCTCAACGACCATGGCCGTGATGACTACCCTAACCTTGCTACTTTTTGCATTGAATTTCAATACCACCGCCACTTACCCTAGTACATCCCAACCACCTATATATACTATAGGGACAACCACAAAACTAGGTTAGCCTCATTTTAGCATTTATTACACTCTCCCTAGAATTCAAGAGCTCTACCTACCTTCTTCCATCACCTTGCTCCATTTCCACCTTCCTCTACCCCAAAACCCTAGTTTTCTAGGGCTTCCAACATAATCCCCCATATTTCCATGCCATCAGTCCACGTAGTAGGAAATAACACGGGCTACATCAGCTAGGCAGTGAAGAAGAAGAATCTTCCATGAGAATCCATGGCCTTCTTCCTCTTTCTTCTTCCCTATTTGTTCTTTTGTTTGATTATGAGTATCTAAGCCCTCTTAGTGAGCTGTTTGGGGGACTAAATGTGACTTTTACACCATGTTGGGGGAAAGTAACTTGTAATGAACATAATTTCATTATACGATGGTTGTTTCTTACTTTTGTCTTATTTCCCATTATTCTACTTGTGATTTATGCTGCTAAACATGGATTACTTATTGTTTTATGCTTGAAAACACTTAGATTCTAAGGGAAAACAGATTATATGTGGAGATCTTAGGAATTTCTCCTAGGGTTAACTAGTGAATCCCTAGCTACGCACCCTATTTTCCTACATACAACTCTCTCCTCTTACAACTAAGTGATCTAAGTAGCTAGTGTAAGAGTGACTAGTGTAATTTCCTAGAGTTTTCTAAAGGCTAGATGGTGAGTAACATGAGGTGAAACACGCTCATCTATACCTCCCTTCCTACCCTTGGCTCTCAATATCCCTAGTAACTCTTACCCTAGAAACCTAGATTAGTTAAATCCCACCTAGACCTTGGTCCACTTGAGCCTTGTTAGGCTAGATTTGGGGTGAAAGTGTGAGAACCTGTTACACTAAATGAGATTACTCAAAAACAAAACATGATTACTCATTAATTAAACACAAACCCAGAAAAAAAAAGGGTAAAATAAAACCGGTTTCAACATTTCCCAATTGCTCAGGAACATTTACATAATGCTCAATATCATTTACAACTGCCATTTAGCCTCAACTACAACACAAACTTTGAAAAGGAACACTATCCATATATTTCACATATACAAGCACCAACACGTTATTAAAAGCTTGATTAAATCAAGACATTGTATAAAAACTTTTCATTCGAACCTGAGAGTATAAGGATGACTCTAAGACATACTAGACAACTAAACAACCATCTCTAGGGTTCATCACCTTAGATTCTCCTTGTTGCCGTGGTCTGCTTCCACTGTTGTTGATCAACTATAAAGATGTGGTGACACACACAGTGAGACCCAATCCCAACGAGACATATAACTCTCTCCAAAAAATATTGATTACAAAAAATTATTCCAACAATAAATAAACTGAGCCGCTGGAGTATTTAATTGTCAAGTGAGAAGATTTAATAGTTCAAGTATGCTCAATAGATTAAGTAATTAAGCTTAACAACAAGTATGATTATGAATGTATATAGAGGTAATAGATAAATCATTTTCTACTATCAAATATCTACTCAGATTTCATAAGATTGCAACTAATAACAATTGTCATCACTAGTATGATTATCATCATATACCATGCTAACAACACAAGCAAACTAGTAGAATAAGTATCTCCAACATCATGAATATGTCTAGTAGGATAACATACCTATCAATATTAGCATATTTAATAACGTGAAAAAATATACATCATAAGTAGATCTAACATCATAAGCACAACTAACTACATAAGCATGTTTAGTAGTTTAAGCATTACTATTTATAGAGGCATTGTTATAAATATTATACATATATAGCAACACAATATTGACTATTAGTGCCAATATATCTGACGACATAAGCATGTCTACATCATGAGCACATCTACAAGATAAGCATATATATTATCTCTTATTGTACTATACATCATTTTATGTAAGAAAAGCAAATAAGGGTTATCATCCAATGTGAGGCATTGTGTATAACCCTAAACAAATATGCTACATGACTATATTACATCTTTTATTAAGCCCTGAGGATTTGAGTCGTACCACCCAAATCCAACTAACCATTGCTAAGTCAAAATCAGTGCTATACAAGATCTATGGAAGAGCCAGACTCCATGATCATACCAACAAATCCCAATCAGTATGAGAGACAACGCAGAGACATATTAGTCAACTACCAACAGTGACATATAGTCAACTGAAAACAACTAGCCCACCTTGGTACATGTCACGGTGGTAGATAACAGCTCATGCATGGTCATTCTATGAGAGGCATCCTATAGTTATACTACTACCTTCCACACATCACAATATCACAATATCTGAGGCATGAGTAGTCATCCTCAATTGCTTGATATTAGGGTACCAAGCTATCCCCACTTACTCAACATTATGCACTCCAAGCTTCCCATAGGAGTTACTCATTTCACCACCCAACAAATTCTGACACTAGAATGGATCTATGGCACATGGAAACTACATGATTAGGGTTTAACCTGATTAGTTTTGCCAATTGGGTAAATTAAGGCTTTATCATACAAATGGACATACAAACCCTAATTCAATTATATAAAGCATTTATATATAAAAACTCTAGAAGATATAAAATGTATGAGACATATTGTTCCTCATCTAATCAATACATGGTACTATTCACTTGTCATTCATGAGACTGTACTTGTCATCATACTATCACAAGATATAAATCATTAGCACAATATCATAGGTATCAACTTTTATCAACATAAGAGGATTATACCTCATTCAAATCTCAACCATTCCCAAAGGTCATTAAGACCATCATATCATTCCCTACAAGTTCATCATTATTTTTCCATGCCTTATAACAAGGCTCACCAAACATCACCACTCATTTGATGCTCATGATCGACATGATGTTGTAATAAATAACTAAAAAATGTTTATAGGATAACATTGTAGGGTTATCTTAGCATTAAGAGCATTCCTTTGTTATATCAACATATAAGGAAGCTATATGATTGGTCTTCATCACACTAATAGTGTACAAGTTTAGCATCAGAAAGCATAAATCATAAAGCTATGATGACCACTAGTTAACACACTAGAGTTGAAATCAATCATTACTAAGGATATTCCATCATTATATTAAACATTCAAGGAAGAGTATCATATCTAAATACCATCATATATTATCATTAGGGTTAGGTTCAAAAAGATATGTTACTTTGATGTTACAAATCAGCACTCATACCCAAACCCTAACTCATGGTATCCCCATTAAATCATGGATACATGGGGTGAAGAATCACCATTACATTCCATATGATCCTCAAGTATGGATCTACACATAACTCAAGATGTAACCATCAGTTTATAACATACTAGGGTTCAACCACAAAAGAAAATACTCCATGATTGAATTCATCATTGAAGGACTATTCATAACCACATACTAGAATTTGGTTATATTAAGACTAGCTATAACAAGCTATACCTCATTAGGGTTACATATCGACACAATATGGTCATTATCCCTTGTATTCATATGAGTGCAAAGGTAAGACTACCTTATTAAGGGTAACCCTCCATTGGTTCCATCATCACTCAACCCACATCACCATACTACAACATCACCCAGAACCATTGGATGTTGAAAAGGTAAGACCATTGGTTATTTACATAAGTAAACACCTTAACAAACTGTATGTAAAGCCATTGGATGTCATCATTCAAAGGTTGTCACACATATTTGACATGACCTAAGTAGTTTGCTCCTCTTATTTATGAATGCTACTGATTCATTAGTTAGTCTAAACGACATAACCCTAAACTCATCATGGTCATGTAACTTATTTCATCCACTCCCACTCTTATCCATTGATATTCTAATGCTAGGTTTATCTTAAAGGATCATTGTAATGCATGCCTACTTATCAACCAAACCATGTATCCTTCACAGTGGTCTCGGCCAACTACCAACAGACCATACACACCATCATAGAATCACTCTTCTTTTCCCAAAGAACACTTGGAGGATCAACATCAACTCTCTCTCTCTCTCTCTTTAATGTATAGGAGAACTAGACAACTCATCCAATAGATATATTTAACTCATATAAAAATGGTACACTCTGGATACTAGGATTCATTACCTTGGTATCCACCACATGTGTTAAAAAGAACCCATACCCTAGTTTCATCCACTTCCTCACAATCATAACTGGCTAAGAATATATAGGAGGAATCCCCCTAACTCTTGGAGGGATAAAAAGGTATCCTTGTTACAAAACATAAAGATTTTGGAACTATAGTCCAAGGAAAAAACACATTATATCAAGATATCAATTGCAATATTACAATGAATCCACGCGTACCAAGTGGCATGAGATCCACTTGGAGGATACACCTCAAAAAGAAAGAACATAAAAGAAACACACTTTACACATCAAGGTAGCATTATCTAGGGGTCACTAGCAAAAGGGTAACCAATTCTATTTTTCCATGAAGGTTACACTTTTTATGTATCATTATACCTCTTATAGATTGGGTTCCTTGGCATTAGAATACGAATTATTAATATTATCACATCAAATTACGCTTTTCTCGTTAACTCTTCATCATTCATATGTATGTCCTTTCATGTTATCATTTTTCTCAACCACTTATCAATGAATAGATCATCATATTCCACATTTTCTTCATTAAATAGGGATCATCTCCCTTAATTTGATTAATATGTCATGAAGATTGTACATTAGCACTTCTTGCATACATAGGTTGGTCTGATATTAACTCAGGTTCTTCTTTATTCATCTATCATTGTTCTCATTCATCTTCTCATATTATACTTATCACAGTAGTCCTCTACATCTTATGTGAATTTCATACCTTGAATCAGTTTATTAGAACATACTTATCTGTCTTTTACTTTATTATCTTCTTGAATTACAGCTTCAAGAACTCTTCTTTAGCTTATATCTATTCAAATTTAGGTTTCACGGTGTTGTATCTTTCTCTTATAGTTACCAAATATTCAAGTTTTGATAGGTTATGATGTAATTATCATCTTCTTTAGGGAAAGATTGAAATATCTCCACCATGATTTCTTATTTGTTATGCTCTTTAGATTGTCTCAAAATGACAACTTGATCAGAGTAAATAGAAATATAACAATCTAAGACTTCCATACTTGCCTTTTCTTCAATACTTGAATACCTAGCCAGGATATGTAAGTACTGATATTAGGCAGTATGCACCATATTTTTATGTCATATTCATAACTTAGACATCATCCTAGTCCTAAGTCCTAGTGTCCTTGTAGACTCAACAATCCTAAAGATCTAATACCAAATTGTGAGAACTTGTTACACTAAATGAGATTACTCTAAACAGAAAACATGATTACTCATTAACTAAAAACAAAACCCAGAAAACAAGGTAAATAAAAATTGTTTCAACATTTCCCAATTACTCAGGAACGTTTACATAATGCTCAATAAACTTTCAAACTTCCATGTAACCTTAGCTACAACATAAACTTTACATAGGAACACTATCTATATATTTCATATATACAAGCATCAACATGCTATCGAAACCTTGATTAAATCAAGACATCATATACAAACTTTTCACCTAGACTTGAGAGTACATGGATGACTCTAGGACATACTACACAACTAAACAACCATCTCTAGGGTTCATCACCTTAGATTCTCTTTACTACCATGGTCAGGTGCAGCTACTGTTGATCACCTAAACAGATGTGGTGACCCACGAGGTGAGACCAAGTCCTAGTGAGAGATATAACTCTCTCCAAAAAATATTGATTACAATAGATTATTCCAATAGTAAATAAATTGAACAGTTGGAGTATTTACTAGTCAAGTGAGAAGATTGAACAATTCAAGCATGCTAAATAGATGAAGTAATTAAGCTTAACAACAAGTATGATTATCAATGTATATATAAGTAATAGATGAATCCTTTTCTTCTATCAGATATCTACTCACAATTCATAAGATTGCATCTAATAACAATCATCATCACTAGTCTGATTATCATCGTATACCATGCTAACATCACAAACAAACTAGTGGCATAAGTATCTATAACATCATGAATATATCTAGTAGCATAGCGTGGCTATCAATATTGGCATGTTTAATAAAGTGAACAAATATACATCATAAGTAGAGATAGCATCATAAGCACAACTATCTACATAAGCATGTTTAGCATTATAAGCATTTCTATTTCTAGAGGCATTGCTAGAAATATTAAATATAGCTAGGAGCATAATCTTAACTATCAATGTCAATATATTTGAGAAAAAAAGCATGTTTACAACATGAGAATATATATATATCATAAGCATATCTATTATCTCTTATTGTACTATACATCAATTTCTATGTAAGAAGAGAAAACAAGGGTTATCATCCAATTTGAGGTGTTGTGTATAACCCTAAACAAATATGCTACATAGTTGTATTACATCTTTTATTAAGCCCTGAGAATTTGATTCGTACCACCCAAATCCAATTGACCATTGCTAAATCAAAATCAGTGCATATAAGTTCTATGGAAGAGACAGACTCCATGGTCTCACAAACAACTCTCAGTCAATATGAGAGACAATGCAGAGACATATCAATCAAGTGCCAACATTGGCATATAGTCAGCTAAAAACTACTAGCCCGCCTTGGTACAGGTCACGGTGCTAGAGAATAGCTCATGCATGGTCGTTCTATAAGAGGCATCTTGCAGTTATACTTATGTCTTTCACAGATCACAATATCATAATATCTGAGGCATGACCATAGTCATCCTCAATTTCTTGATATTAGGGTACCAAGCTGTCCCTCCATACTCAACATTATGTGCTCTAAGTTTTCCATAGGAGTGACTCGTTTCACCACCCAACAAGTTCTGACACTGGAATGGATCTATGATGCGGGACAACTACATGATTAGGATTTCACTTGATTAGTTTTTCAAATTGAGCAAATTAAGGCTTTATCATACACATGGACATACAAACCCTAATTCAATTCTAGCAAGCATTGATATATAATAACTCTAGAAGATATAAAACATATGAGACATTATGTTCCTCATCTAATCATCACATGTTAATATTCATTTGCCATTCATGAGACTTCACTCATCATCATACTATCATGGGATATAAATCCTTAGCACAATATCATCGGGAATCAACTTTTGTCAACATAAGAGGATTATACCTCATTTAGAGCTCAACCATGCCCAAAGGTATTAAGACCATCATATCATTCCTTGTAAGTTCATCATTATCTTTCAATGCTTTATAAAAAGGATCAACAAACATCACCACTCATGTGATGCATAGGCTCGACATGATGTTGCAATAAATAACTAAAATATGTTTAGAGGATAACATTGTAGGGTTATCTTATCATTAAGACCATTCTTTCATTATATCAACGTATAAAGAATTTATATGATTGGTCATCATCACACTAGTAGTGTACACGTTTAGCATAATAAAGCATAAATCATAAATCTATGATGACCACTAGTTAACATATTAGAGTTGAAATCATTATCTAGTAATGATATTCCATCATTATATTAACCATTCAAGGAAGAGAAGCATAGATAACTACCATCGCTATTATCATTAGGATTAGTTTCAACAAGATAGGTTACTTTGATGTTACAAATCAACACTCATACCCAAACCCTAACTCATGTCATCCTTAATGGATCAAGGATACATGGGGTGAAGCATCACCATCACATTCTATACCATCCTCAAGTATGGATCTACACACAACTCAAGATGTAACCATTAGTTTATAGAATATAGGGTTCAACCACAAAAGAGAGTACTCCATGATCATATTCATCATTCAAGGATTATTCATAACCACTTACTAGCATTTGGTTATATTAAGACTAGGTATAACAAGCTATACCTCATTAGGGTTACATATTGACACAATATGGTCATTATGCCTTCTATTTATATGAGTGCAAAGGTAAGACTACCTTATTAAGGGTAACCCTCCATTTGTTCCATCATCATTCAACCCACATCACCATACCACAACATTACCAAGAACCATTGGATGTTGAAAAGGTAAGACCATTGGTTATTTACATAATTAAACATCTTTAAAAATTGTATGTAAAGCCATTGAGTTTTGACCTAGAATGTAAGGAGTAGGATCCCATAAGGGAACCACTCCCTACTAAAAATTTGAATAATAAAACCTCCAATCCAAACACACTCAAAAAGGTATGATGGAGTGGGTGTAAAATTTTCAGATCTTATTAATGGTATTCAAAACAACCAAAGTATAGCAGCGGAATGAACACATTGACTATATTCGATTTCTCATAAGGTTACAAAAGAACATCATAATCTCCCACAAAGGGTTTACATAATAGGTACAACATAAGGATCTAAGTAGAGGGAAATATAAACCAGTAAAATTTTGTCTCCAAGCTTTAACTCCTTAAGCTAGGTCTGTTTCTTTATGTCATGTCCTCCATGTTCTTCACCTAGGGTTGGAAGCATACCCCAGTAAGAAGAGAAAAATAGAAGACATCAGCAAATGCTGGTATGTGCATAATATAAAGAAAATTGAGCAATATATGGAATAAAAGATAACAAATATAAAAGGCTTCCCATAGAAAAGTAAAGGACAACCCAAGTGGGTAAAAGAGAAACTTTCCATTAATTCAACATATAAAAGTGTGCCACATAAGCACATATGAAATTAGGGCACATAACCCATAATCCATAAACATCATCCTGCATGCATGTGAGATAAACATAGACCTAGAATAATATAAAGACAAAGTCAGCCAAGCCTCATAAACTTGAAACCTGATAGATAATGACACATAACCAAACTCCCAAATATATATAAAGTGGGCCAAACCTCATAAATTTGAAACTCGCGTATCAGGCCACCTCCATCCCAAAAAAACATAATAAGGGCACATAACCCAAAATAGACCTAGAATAATATAAAGGAAAAGTTAGCCAAGCCTCATAAACTTGAAACCTGATAGAGAATGGCACATAACCAAACTCCCAAATATATATAAAGTGGGTCGAACCTCATAAATTTGAAACTCAGGTATGAGGCCACCTCCATCCCAAAAAAAATATAATAAGGGAACATAACCCAAAACCAATGCAATTATACTACTCTAGTACTACTTAATCACATAGCATGTTTAATGGAATAAAAGAAAACAAATATAAAAGGCTTCCAATAGAAAAGTAAAGGACAACCCGAGTGGGTATCAAGAGAATTGATCCATAATAAAACAGATACTTGCCATTAAATAAACATATAAAAGTGGTGCCACATAAGCACATATGTAATTAGGGCACATAACCCATAATCCATAAACATCATCTTGCATGCATGTGAGATAAACATAGACCATGAATAATATAAAGACAAAGTCAGATAAGCCTCATAAGCTTGAAACCTGATAGAGAATGGCACATAACCAAACTCCCAAATATATATAAAGTGGGCCAAACCTCATAAATTTGAAACCCGAGTATGAGGCCACCTCAATCCCAAAAAACATAATAAGGGAACATAACCCAAAATCAATGTAATTATACTACTCTAGTGCTACTTAATTACAAAGCATGTTTATTGTAGAGGCAAGTAGAAAGTATAGTTAGACTATACAGACTAGTCACCAAAAAAGTGACCAACATATACATCCATCTCATAAGTGGGAAAAAGACATCATATGTCATCATATAAAGTTCAATCATGTACAAGTCATATGAAATGATTCCAAAAGAATATCCATGATCACAAGATCATTAACAAGTAGGGTACTTCACATGAAGCATAATTTCAAAAGAAAAAGACATTGTGTATAGGCTAATGTCCATAGGACCAAGAGAATGATAAAGCATAGGCTAATTGCTCAAAAGAACAATCAGGGATGCAAACATACCTCTTCATAGAGTCCAACAGTACAAGATCACTCTAGGATCCAAATCTAAGTTTCCAAAGCACCTATTATCATGTATGTGAAATTAGGGTTAGAATTACATTGATTATGCAAACATGAAAAATTGCCTTTTATTATTAGTGAATTAGGTTATCAAAACTACATCATTTTTATATTATCTTTCTCTAAGTTCAAAACATATTTTATTATATTTTTCTGACTTCTAGATGTTTAGTTATAAATTTTGCAAGTTATTACTTATTTAGATTTATCTATTAAAATCACATATTTTCAACATTGGATTTGGGTGACAAAACAAACACAATAACATAGCTCTTATTTTTTTGAATCCAACGCCTATTTAGTTGTAATTTTTGGATAATTGGGGAATTAGTTATGATTTTTCAAAGCTAGACCAATCATAAAAATCCAAAAAGCCAAATAAGCGAGAAAGAGAGAAAAGAGGGAGAGAGAGAACACCATGCCCTCATGAAATGGACCAATCAGGCATAGACATGTCACTTGGTCAAAGCCAACGAGGCCCAGGTCAACCAAAGAAAACAAGGGGCAAATTTACCAAAATACCCTCACATGCAAAAACAAGGAAAGAAGGAAGACAGAGGGGTGAACTTGAGAATTCACGAGGGAGATTGCTCCCACACACAGGCCAACTATGGCCTTCCTCCCATGAGAAACATCTTGCACTAGATTTGGGGAAAACACGATTGTGCGACGAAACCAGAAACCAAAGAAATAGAAAGGAAGAGGAGGAGAAGACGAACTTACAAAGTCAAACTATTATTGTGTTGGTGCACATAGGAACTCGAGAATGCTGCCACATGCCTCAAGTTAAAACATGCTCATCAAGGATCAAAATAGGGACTTTCAAAGAAATTGAGAGGGAGAAAAAGGCTACATGGTGAGCGACAAACACCCGAGTACTCATATTTATAAATGTGGCTATGGTTCAGGGTTTAAACACATGGAGGCTTCGAGAAGCTCGAGAACCAAATTGGGCAATTTGCCAAAAGAGGAAACATACCATATGTTGAGGCTCAAATTGTGTGGAATCCTCTCACGAACACCTGGGAGGAAAATTTGAAGAAAATGACCAACTGGTGGTCGAGAAAATCGCAAAAAACCAGCGCCTTTGTACTATTTTCGGCGACCAACTCCTACTCGAGGTATAAGAAGACTTTTGCGCCATTGGATCTTTGTCCAATGTGGACCCATCAAATCTCATCTGTTCACTGGCATGAAAATAGAAAATAAAATGGAAAAATAATGCATGACAGATTAAATGGACTTCTAAACCGATTGGAATAAAGTGTGAATTCATTCATTTCTCTTTTTCTCTTTCTTCTTTTGAGGGTGCAAATAAATATCAAATGGAATGAAATTTTACATAGAGGTTAATTAAAGCATGTAGATTTAAATTATGCATTTAGTTTTGCCTTTTGGGGACTTTTAATGGGTTAAATAAACCAAATATGTTTTCTCTTTCCTCAAGCATTAATGACTTTAAGATTCTCCAATTTTGATGAAACTTCACCCATAAGTCGTATTTAATGTGTTGGGCACTAATTTTCCATCAATTTTACATGTTGGAGTTGTTTGTATATTTATTTAATATTTTGAACATTCTACACACTTTCCCTCTCCTTGTTTCATCTTTTAATCAAACTTCTTCCAAATTGGATGAAAATTCACCCAAAGGCTATATTTATTATGTAGATTACAAATCCAAGATTATTTTCCTCTTTTAGAGACATTTAAAATTTTATTTTATATTCTGGCAAAAACTTAGATCTTCTCTTTCGAAATTAAATTAATTGTTATTATGTGAATAATGTGAAACTTGACTCCCAAGGAAATTGGGACTCAAGGAACAAGATTCTTAACTTAGATTCCACTTTTGGGATTTCTTTTAATGAGTTATGTCACAATTAATATTTGTGGCTATTAAAATCACACCATTACATTATTATTACTATAGCTTATTCCATTATGTTCCATAACTTAACATTATCACCAAAAGAGTTATGTGTGATTATTAGCACAAATTTTACATTACTTCATGTGACATATTTTATGTGTCTATTATTGGCCTAAGACTAATGTGAGAACATTATGTTATATTAGGGTGATTTATACATGCATTAACTCGTCAGGGTTATACCAAACATCTTTTAGGTCTAAACCTAAAACTTGTATGGTTAAGTCCAAAAGGTCAAAGTTCTAGGGTAGGGTCTAAGATCTGGTATGTTACATAGAAAGAGTCACCAATAAACCCTAAACATCCCTTATTTAACAACATAAAGGGGCACTATAGGTTGTGGGGTTAAATCCCATAATTGGTTATACATTTTAAGCAACTCATCATATCAACCATCAAGATCCTAAATTTGATCACATGAAGGAAACCATCAAATTTAGATTGTTAGAACTGACATGTAATAATATAGGTTTCAATCCAAACAATTGGATGTTGAAACATATAATCTCAACCACTAGATCAATTCCATCAATCGAAACTATTAGATGAATAAGTGTTAGATCCTAACCATCAGATCAGGTTCATATCTCAAAACCATTAATTGGAGTATAGGTCTTACCATTTGATCAATTGAACCAAAAAAACATTATTTTAGGGTTCAATTGATGCTAAAGTTACATCATTAACTCACCATTGGTGGTGACGATGGGATCCACCATTGGTTGTCATCATTAAGTCACTATCGATTGTTAGAACAACACTATATTCATTTAACACCATCAGTTGTTAAGCTAATGTCATCATTGATTGATAGCATCATTAGGATACTTAGTGGTTGATCACTAAGATTCTAATTGAGGCCAAAACCTGACTTAAGGCACTACAGCAAAAATGCCCGTTAGTGGCATTTATTCTAGTGGATTTTTAAGAAAAAGGCCACTATCTATCCAATTTACATGCATTTTTAAATAAAATTCCTCTAAACCACCTATTATAGAGTTTCTGAAAAGGGCTAAATAATATAGGAATTTATAGATCTAATTAGTGGCAATCTGAAATTGCCAAATTAAAAGTGCATCAATAGCTCATTGCAAATAATTAGCCAATTCTCCCAATTCCTATAAAGCCAGCCATAGAGTTTCTGCTCTGGTGATTTTTTGAGCCCCTCAGTAAGCTTCTTCTCACCTAGGGGAGGGGGTGGTCGGCGGCTAGATGGCATTACCTTTCTCCCCCTGGGCCTCTCCTCTGCGCGCACGTCACTGTGGTTTCGGGCCTTCTGCGGGCGGGTGCCATCTTTGGGTGGCACTTTTTTCCTCGACTCTTTTGCGACTGGTGCCTCATTGTTTTCGTGTGGTGCTGGTGGCGGGTGAAGCATGGGAGCCTTGGTTACGCCTGTATGCCCATAGAGGACGGGTGCACTTTCCCTCTTTCCCCCTTCCTTTTTTCCTTTTGGTTTCTGGGTAGTCGGGTGTTCTATTTGCACCCTTTTGGTCGACGGCTGGCATCGGCATCCTCGTTAGGCTTGCTGGGAGGAGTCAAGTGGGGGTTTGACCTTTGGTGGGTGCTCCTTCCCTCATCCACCTTCATTCACCTCAAGCTATTGCTTGTGGTGGAGGGGTGCCAGCGTGGTGTGGAGTGGTGGTGGGTTTCCCTTCCTTCCCTACCCTCCATCGGCTCACAAGCCTAGGTCCTCTCTCCTTTGTTGTTGCTCTGTTTGAGGTGGTTTGCCTCCTTTCCATCTGTCTCTTTGGGTGCCCCCTACCTATTTGTTCTTGTGTGTGAGTGAGGTTTTTGGTTGTTAGTTCTATTTAGTGGGTTTCATTCAGTCTGTTAGGTAGTGGTGTTGGGTTTTGTTTAGACTGTTAGGTAGTGTGGTGCCCAGGTTACTGATTTCTTTTGTAGGTTATTCAAACAATTCTGCTGAGGCCTTGCTTGAATTATGTTGTAGGTTGTTCAAATAAATGCTCCTGATCTTCTTGGTCCAACTCGAATAATCAAGGGATAATGGTCAACTTCACAGGTAACCAAGGGTAGGGTTCATTTCTTGTGAACACTCATTTTACAACCATTGCATTTACATGCCCATTTCTCTTCTGGAGTGATAAGTGAATGTTGTATTTTGAATGCAAAACCTTCATTCTTCTATCAGGATTCCAAAATGCATTTAGTCCTTCAAGTTTGAAGTTCTAAAAGTTTGACTAACTATTAGATTTTTGCTACATATGGATGTCTATAGGCAATAACAACATTGACATGGAATGGGAAACCAATAGAGGACACAGATTTATCATGTGGCAACTCCACTCTTCAATAAATTTACTCATAAGTACTCCATGTATTCTTTCAATATTTTATTATTGCAAACATAACAAGATCTTTTTGATTTTGTCAATACTCTAAGAATACTATGAATTTCAATATCAAGCCCACATGTTTTTGCAAGATTATTTATGTGTCTATGGGGATGTAGGATAGGAGTAAAAAATGAAATGAAACCAGTTTATGGAGTTGGGAATGGACATTCTGGACATGACTCATACTCATAGAGTTGTTAATAAAGTTGCGGGCTACCTAGATGGTTAAGACAGAAAAGATCCATATAGAGAGATGTGAACATGGTAGCACATCAGTATATAGGAACATATGTGCAACTCCAAAGTTAAATAGAAAGTTAGGTGAATATAACATACTTGAACTTGTCAAATCTATAGAATCATTAGTGTGGCTAGGTTGTGCAGGTAGTGAATATTGAATGATGGGTAGTGGATGAGATGTGGTGGGTGGTGTTGTTGGTGGTGGTTGAGAAGAAAATTAATAGGAAATAGAGGTGGATGCAACAATGCTACTAATGGTTGTGTTGTTGTGGGTAGTGCAAGTGATACTTCCTACTATTTACTAGTGATTGCTATAAAAACACACATATGGAAGGTGTATACTTACTAAGTAGAATGCCTCACATTTGGCTTTACATAGGAAAACATTTGGGTGCATTAAGACTTATGGATGTTTTATGAAATTTGTATTGGGTGTAATAGACTTAATACGAATTGGAGATCAGAATTTGAGAAGTTAAAGTTCTTAAATTGCCTCATATTATCAGATATAAACATGTGAATTAGCTTCAAATTAGATAAAGACTCAGACTAGTCTATGGGATTGGGGGATGGTTGTACTTATAACTATCACCTTTTCCTCTATCAGCCTTTTCACATTGGAAACCCTTTTGGTTCAATGGCATAGACCTTTGTTTATTGATTTTTAATGCTTCCCCAACTCTCTATACCTAATGGTCATGATGACAGCTCCTCCCATTTTTTTTGGCCAACAGTATGTATCTTTGACATTCAAGTATGATGTTTGGTTCTATATAGTACTTGTCCCTCCATGACTCCCTAAAAACCAATTCTTCCCAATGGGAAGTTCCAACATTATACAAAGGTTTTGTCTTCAAAGATCAAATCCCCTCACTCTATTTGGTGTTTACCCCCAATATCTTCATCAATATGCTATATTGACAATTTGTTCAAAGATAATTTGTTTGGTTCCCCCTATAAGGTACATTTAATGCATGAGAAGAGTACCATAACTCTTATTACTACATTTGATCAACAAATGACAACCAAATAACTTAATAGACTATTTCACAATTGATCACAAAAGAGAAGTAGTTGTCATTTGCATGATATAAGAGGACATGGCTATGAGGATAGACTTAGAAAGGTTAATTTGACCTAGAAGTGAGAGAGTCATGGTCACCCAATAATTATCTTTTCCTGGACCTTCAAGTTTCCAAATATGTATTCTTGTTTACCCTTTCAAGTAGAATAGGTAAACACACAGACCTGCCAAAATCACTAGTCATTGCTATGCCTTTTAGACAAAAATCTTTTATTTCCAATTAAAATCCAATAAGAAGAAGAATATAGAATCATAAACATTTTCCTTGAAGCATTGGTACTTATTTACTTCCTTTTTTTCAATATATATTAAATGAATTGTTCACAAAAATCTTTCTTTGCAATATTGATCTTGATTTGAAGATTTGAGTTCTTGCATATTGTTTCTTTCTTCATCACTTTTCTCATGATATGTCATGCTTACCTTGAGAATACACTTCATACCCAATTTTAAGAGAATTTAATCATCATAGAGATCATTATGGTGTTGTTGAAATCAACTTTGTAAAGGGTCCAAAGTTCCATGTCATGGTTAACCATGTCATTAGACAAGGGGTTTGGGACATTCTCATAATCTAAGTAGATTGTTAATACCTTTAATGTAGTTATTGTGGATGTGGATATCATGATTAAGATATTAATCTTATCATGTGCCTTAGTATATACATGACTTTTTAGATGTAAAACATGTAGGGCTCAGTTAGAAAGAAAACTAACCTGCAACCCACCTACGACTCTTTGACCTAGGGAAATATTTTGGGCAGTTGTGTCCACCTTCAAAAAAAAACCTTAGATTGGCATGGAAGGTATTTTTGTCCTTATGGACATGGATCAGGCTGATCTAATATTATTGAAGATAAATGTGTATGGTAGATTAGTAGAAATGAAAGGTAATTCCATCCTTTAGGGTTACCTATTTTTTTAGGTAAATATTTGAAGTATGTAGGTAGGCACATCATCTTGTTGGAAACACTAATTCTAGTAGGAAGATCCATCCCAACATTAGGAAATAGGGATGAAATCTATAGATAATCAAGATATTGTAGAAAGAGTAGTGTATATCAATGTATATAACATTAAATTCTTCTTTATCCTCCTCTACTACTTCCTCGTCCTCTTTCATCTTTTATCATTACACATTCCTCCTTCCTTTTCCTCTTCACTATCCTCTTTCCTTCTCCTCCATTGTCTTGTCTTCCACCTCATTCACCTCCTTTATATTAAGTCAACCCCTCTTCCTAAACTACATACATATGCTCCTCCACTATCTCCTCGTCCTCTTCATCATGATCATTCCAATGTCATGAATTTGTATTTTTCTGTGTGGCCTTTGCACCACAAGTATCAACAACTAAGAATTAACATCATTGTCATTGTAGTGCATATGGGAACAAAATCATATTTTTTAAAAGATAATCTATGCCCATTTTTTAATCAAATAAGAAGCCAAATCCACAAGAGGGCTTGACACCCATTCCCCTCCTAAGACTAAACAATGGATAGAGATCAACCCATATGCCAACATGTAGTGACATCCAATGACATCATTACATTTTGTGGGAATTAAATCCAATGGTTTCGTTGGATGATGGCATCAATTGCAATGCTTGGGGAGGAGGATTCATTAGTAGGGGGCTATATTTATGCAAAATGTTAGGTAATGAACCCATAGCAAAGAAGAGTGAAGTGTGTAGCGAACCAACAATACCACTACAAATTCACTGATCAAGACCTAGTGGATTCTATTATCTTACTAGTAAGAAATTAATATGTTCGTCAAATAGTTTTAGATTCTTATTCTCCCTTTGAAAATAGGTTTATTATAGTTTAATTGTGTCTTATATATAATTATACTACACAAACAATTTGCATTGTGATACGATGCATGATGCTGGTAATAATGTGTCAATGGGTTTGTGACAAGTACATCTACAATTTTAGTGTTCAATTTTTATAGGATATAAAAAAAGGTTGAACATTTCTCCTACTTTATATGCTACACGGGATATTCACGCCCATAACCCCCACATACTCAAAAGTATGCCCTCCGGGAGTTCCCTTAGGAAAACCTATTTCACCATAACCTAAACTACTAATGATGATGGATCTATGGTCAGGGCTCTACATGATACTGTTTCACTTGATTATTTAAGTACATTACAATATTCTTTTAGCATCAAGCATGTTTTCAGTCATAAAACATTTTAACATTTGCTACAAAGAAGGAATAATGTTTCTATCAAGTTCTTTTCAAAGCTTTGCTAATCATTGGGATCTCAATCCCTTATCACATCAGGTTAATCTCATCCATTGTCATCTCATTATCATAATTATGAAACATGGGTATTCAAACCCTTAAGTCATCAAACAATTGTTACCAATTTATCAGGTAACTTAATGCCTTCAGGTTAACTGATCAATATAAACATAATAATTGCAATGCATGTATCTCATATGGCTCTTAAAGCACCATAATATCTCTTGTAACCTTTCACTAGGCAACACAACATGTTATGGATCCCAAGGCCCATAAAGCAAATTCAGTATTAAAGCATCATAGCTCCTACCTGACTATGTTCACCATCTCATGAAACATGCATAGTTAGTGCACATGATAACAATTATGTCAATTACCAATCAGCACTATGTATGTAAGAGCATCATCACTAATTCCTTATTAGAGCTAAGATTTCCCAATTTATCTCAAATAGGAATATTAAATCTCATTACCCAGATTTGGGTTATGATTATTATCATATTGCCCAAAGTTAGGGTTTCATACAAAACAACCCAATATTAGGGTTCCACACTTCTTTATCCTATATCAGTATAGGATTTCACTTCAAAGAATTACATACCAGTATATAGTATCACCTTGAACCAGGTCTCACATCTCATCCTTGCATTAGGATTTCATTTTGACTTTAACCTTATCTAGAGTTTCACATAACATCACCCTTTCTTTAGGGTTTCACATGGTTTCACCCTTGATTAGGGTTTCTCATAACATCATTCTCAATTAGGGTTTACTATTCACATTCAATTAAGGTTTGTTATTAAAATACCCTGAATTAGGGTTTATCATATCATCACCCTTCATTAGGGTCATATCATCACCATAGATTGGGGTTTCACCTTTTATTGCCCCCGACTAGGGTTACTATCATCATGGATTAGGGTTTCCAAGGTTAATTCCTTCATTAATTGATTCCATGTAATTATTCATCAATTGAACCTAGGCACCATGCTTCAAGTGAGCTGAGTGAATCACCCTTCAATTGATTCAATCTTCAATTGATCACCAATTAGGGTTTGAACCATATTGGATTAGGGTTGAAATCGATGAACCTTTAATATTATACATTGTGAAACTAACTTCTTTGGAATCATTGAATCACCAATCAAATTGGGCATGACCTGACCTCAAATGGTCTTGAGGTCATTTGTCTGACGTCCAAACGGTCTTGAGACCGTTTGCCCCAATTTTCATCAAAATTGGTGAAATCTAATTAGGGTTTATGTCATTGGATTGATTATCAAATCAACAATTGATTGCTTTACAATTTGATATCTTTGGATCTTCACATACTTAACCATATTCAACCCTAGACCTCCAAACGGTCTTGGTTGACCTAAAAACGGTGTTGAGACCATTTGGGTGATCCCCAAATGGTTTTGAAACTTTTTGGGTTAATCAACCCAATTAGGGTTTGAAACTAATCAATTATATTTAATGGGTCATTAACCATCATCATTACCATCAAATCTCCAAATGGTCAACTATGGTAAACACTCCCAAATGGTTTGAAACCGTTTACTTCCATACAGTTTGATGAAACGGTTTACTCCCAAACAATTTGTGAAATCGTTTACTCCCAAACGGTGTGTGAAACCGATAGAGCACTTATATTGAAACCGTTCGGTCTAGAATTTTCTTAGGAAAAGTATCCAAGATGATGTCATCATCATCTTCCTTTGTTCATCCAAGAACTACTGCCGTTTTCATGGAAATTGCAACAATAAATCAAAGGAGTTCCAAATAGAAGAAAATAATCAACAATTATTGGAGAATCGAATGCAATATCAATGTTTAATGGTTTAAGTTATATAACCTGCCTTCTAATCTGATTCCAAGCTCCATGACTCCAATGGTGGATAAAGCTTTTACAACTGCCCAAGATCTGTTCTCAAGCTTTTTGAATGAAAAGGTTGTCTAGGATTGAAGAGGGAGTGAAATAGAGAAGAATTATGCATTGTTTTATGATTTTCACCATAAAATTGAGGTGAAAGAAGAACAAGAACTTACCAACTGGTTGGGGGTCGTCATCCAGATGATCCTAGCTCCTTTGGTCAGTTTGCAAGCAAGAAGAGAAAAGGAATTCCAAAAAAGATCCTTAAGTGGATAGGAAATGAGATATATATAAGGGAATTCCAAGGAAAGAGAAAATGGAATTAATTCCTTTAATTTCCAAAATTAGTGCCACCTCTTCCCCTCCATTCCTTGGCCATGAAGCCACATTCATTCACTTACAAAACTTCTTCATTATCCAAGGATTAAAAGAAAAGGAATTAAGCACCTTAAACATATTATATCAATATCCTCTCTTTAGTGGGTATTTCTTTTTCCTTTAATAATGGGAGTGAGTTATCCATTCCCTTTGATATTCTCATTGCCTTTACAAGGCACAAAGAACGTCCAATCCCTTGCGAACACATCCCTCAACTTTTGGCTGAAGGTCTCTTCAATTAATATATATCTTTTTGCATTAAATTAAGTAAAGTTCCATTTATTCTTAAATCTTGATTATTTTAATACCAAGATTCTCTCTCCTCCAAAACAACTTAAATGAGGCACCCCTCCCATTTTATTTTCTCTACTTGATGACAAGAAACATTGGGGACCCTCTAGAAGTGGTGTTTTGCATGTTGAACCCTAGGTTCTGGGTAAATTGCACATTACACCAAAACTAGGTTTTAATGCACAAGGATTGCTCAGCAAGCTTTATCTTGGTGCTCAAGCTTGTGGAAACTATACCATTGCATCATTCTCATTCTTATGATGCTTCAACATCTGAGGAACATTTTATCATGTACAATTTGAAAGTTAACCCCTCAACTTGGGTAATTTGCACTTTAGTCCAAAACAAATAAAACAATGTTTTAACATAATTCAAAAAGGACTAAAATTGAAATATAAGTTCCTCTTGGGCCTTAATTACTTTCCAAGAAATATGAACAAGCATCTAATCAACTTTATTAAGCAAAACATCTAGGGTTAGAGCATAACCCAGGTCAGGGATGTTACAAATTATCCACCCCTTACAAGGATTTCATCCCCGAAATCATTACAAAAACATTTTAAGAGAAAAGAGTAGGGTATTTCCTCCTCATCTCTTCCTCTTGTTCCCATGTAGCTTATTCAATGCCACGGTGATTCCAGAGGACTTTTACAAGATAGATGTCTTTCTTTTTCAGCTTTTTAATTCTTTTATCAAGGATCATTATAGGTCCTTCAACATATGATATGCCATCATTTACTTCTACTTCCACAGGTTGTAGAACTAATTATGTATCAGGATGACACTTTCTCAACATCGAGATGTGGAACACTGGGTGCAACTTATGCAACTCAAGTGGTAACTCCAGCTTATAAGCTACCTTTCCAATCCGTTCAATGATTGGATAAAGCCCCATAAATCTAGGAGCTAACTTCCCTTTCCTTCCAAATCTAAGAAATCCTTTCCAAGGTGAGACCTTGAGATATACTTTGTCTCCAACTTGGAATTCTAAAGGTCTTCGCCGTTTGTCGGCGTATGATTTCTATGTATCCTGTGCAGTCCTTAACTGTTGTTGTATTACTTTAATCTTTTCCGTTGTCTGTTGCACTAGCTCAGGACCCAAAAGTTGATTTTCTCCAGTTTCATATAAACATAAGGGAGATCTACATCATCTACCATATAATGCTTCATATGGTGCCATGTCAACACTGTACTGATAGCTATTATTATAAGAAAATTCTATCAAGCTCAGGTGTAGATCCCAACTTCCAACAAATTGAAAGACACATGCCCTAAGCAAGTCCTCCAAATTTTGTATGGTCCTTTCAGATTGTCCATCTGTCTGAGGGTGAAAGGTTGTACTAAACCTTAATTGTGTACCCAAAGCTTTATGTAGTCATTCCCAAAAATGACTTGTAAACCGGGGACCTCTATCAGAAACGATAGTGGCTGGGACCCCGTGCAACCGCACTATTTCATCTACATATAACTGTGCCAGCTTCTCAGCAGTGTAGGTTTTTTTGAAAGGTAAGAAATGTGCTATCTTTGTCAACATATCCACTATCACCCATATGGAATCATGACCTTTGGTTTTTCTAGGAAAACCAACCACAAAGTCCATGGTGACATGATCCCATTTCCACTGTGGTATGGGCAAAGGTTGCATTGTTCCTGTGGGCTTTTGATGTTCAGCTTTAACCTGCTGACTCACCAGACACCGCATAACAAACTCAGCCACATCTTTCTTCAGTCTAGGCCACCAATACATGTCTTTTAAATTATGATACATCTTGGTGCTTCCTGGATGCATAGCATACATCGAAGAATGAGCTTCTTCTAGGACTAACTTCCTCAAATCATTGGCATCAGGTACTACCATCCTACCATGGTAACAAACTACCTGATCCTCTGACTCATGGAAGCCATCTCGTTTCTCACTACCATACTCTGACCTAATCTACTGAACTATAGCATCAGCTTGTTGTGCTTCTTTAATTTGATGTCTCAGATTTGGTTTTATGTGCATCTCATCTAACAACTCGGCTAACAATGATACTTTAAACTATACATTGTTTTGCCCCAAGGACATAAACATATCCCTCTTAGAACACACTAAGGAATTCAGCTGTGTTTTATCTAAGGTAGGTGTTGCTAATTTTCTACTTAGTGCATCAGCAACCACATTGGCTTTCCTTGGATGATAATCAATTGTACAATCTTAGTCCTTGATTAACTCCATCCAGCGACGTTGCCTCATGTTTAGCTCATGTTGAGAAAAGATGTATTTTAAATTCTTATGGTTAGTGGAAATCTAGAATGTCTCTCCATAGAGATAATGTCTCCAGATTTTCAAAGCATGGACCACAACAGCTAGCTCTATATCATGTGTTGGATAATTCTCCTCATGTTTCTTAAGCTGTCGAGAAGCAAAAGAAATCACTTGCTTATCCTGCATCAAAACACATCCTAAGCCATTCTTAGATGCATCACAGAAAACTATGTACCCCTTTCCCTGATCAGGTAGCACCAGCACAGGTGCACTTGTCAGCCTCTCTTTCAACAACTAAAAGGATTGTTGACACTTGTCATTCTAGACAAAAGGAACTTCCTTCCTGGTCAACTTGGTTAGGGGTAAAGCTATTGTACTGAAGTTCTCAATGAACCTCCTGTAATAGCCTGCCAACCCTAAGAAACTACGTATCTATGTTGGTGTCTTAGGTTGTTCCCATTGCAGGACAAACTCTAGCTTCTTAGGATCAACATGAAAACCTGAAGCAGATATTACGTGTCCAAGAAAAGAAACTTCTAGTAACCAGAACTCACACTTGCTAAACTTAGCATACAATTTATTCTCTCTTAGCAAAGTCAAAGCCTAACGGAGGTGCTGCTCATGCTGTTGAGCATCTTTACTGTAGATTAAGATGTCATCTATAAAGACGACTACACACTGATCAAGAAAAGGTCAAAAGATTATATTCATGAGTTCCATGAATGCAGCTGGTGCATTAGTTAGTCCAAACGACATAACTATGAACTCATAGTGACCATACCTGGTCCTAAAGGCAGATTTAGGTATGTCACTCTCCTTGATATGCAACTGATGATATCCCGATCATAAGTCTATTTTAGGGAAGGTAATTGCACCACACAATTGATCAAACAAGTCATCAATCATTGGCAAGGGATACTTGTTCTTTATAGTTACTTTATTTAATTGTCTGTAGTCAATGCATAATCAAATCGATCCATCCTTCTTCTTAACAAAGAGAATTGGAGCACCCCATGGTGAAGTACTCGGTCGGATAAAACCCTTCTCAAGCAACTCCTGCAGTTGCTTCTTAAGCTCTACTATCTCAGCAGGTGCCATCCTATATGGTGTTTGTGCTATAGGTTGCGTGCCCAGAACTAGATTGATTTCAAAATCAATCTCTCGATGTGGAGGTACACCTGGAAGTTCTTCAGGAAACACATCTTCAAATTCCCTGACTATTGGAACTTCGGAAAGATTAGAACTCTCCATGGTGGTATCTACCACATGTGCTAGGAAAGCAAAACATCGTTGTCTCATCAACTTCTCAGCTACCATAGCTGACACCAGACAGGTTGGAAGAATCTTTCTATCTCCTTGAAAGATCTATGTGTCACTATCATCTGTGAACATAGCCTACTTGGACTCACAATCCAAGACAACCATATACTTTTCTAGGGTGTTCATCCCAAAAATTATATCAAACCCATGCATCTCAAGTGGTATAAGATCCACTTGAATGCAATGTTTAGAAAAAAAGAGTGTGCAGGAAGAACACACCTCCCGCAACACTACAGATCCCTTTAAAGGAGTTTCTAGCTTCAAACTCTCAACCCTAATATCAACTATCATATTGCAGTCCAGAATCACTCTTTCAGCGATGAAAGAATGTGTAGCACCCAGATCAATTAAAATAGATACAACACATGATATAGACATATCAGAGTAAAATAGTTCCATCTAACCTGCCACAACCTGAGGGTTGACTACTGCATCAGGCTGATTCATCGCATAAAATCTCACTGTCGCTTGTGGTTGACTCAGTGGTCGATTACTGGGTGCCGACGATCCATCTTGGGATGCTTGTCCACGTCCTCTAGCTCTACTTGGAAACTGTCGCCTCTGAGAACCTTGCTAACTCTGCCTCTGAGGTTGATTGACACTTGCCTCTCTAGTTTGACAATCCTTCATTAAATGTCCCATTTTTCTACATATAAAGCAACCTCTGTTCCCTGGTTGTGGTCTGGATGGTCCTGTTACTGACACTGATGCTGAGCTATGGGCTCCTTCCGGTGGTAAACTACAGCCTCTACCCCTATTAGACGTCCACTACGTATGGGTATTGAACCTTGGTGGTGCCGTTGGTGCAGAAAACCTCAGTTTCTTAAAGCTTTTGGATCCTTGTCCATGAAGCTGAGGATACACTTTCTTACTCATAGTCTGTCTCTTATCTGTCACAGACCTCTCTATCCGTCTGGCAGACTCTACAAAGGCAGAAAACCTCTCCATATTCTCTAATGCAGACACAGGAATGGTCAAGTCGGTGTTCAACCCCTTCTAAAAATGCTGAATCCTTTCTTCATCGGTAGTTGCCATATGCGGGAAGAACTACAGAAGCTCCATGAACTTAGCCTCATACTCTCTAACGTTCATTGGTCCTTTCCTTAATCTCTCAAACTGAGAGATCTTCTCATCTAAGAACGTCTTAGGAAAGTATCTGTTGATGAATTCTCATCGAAATACTTCCCATCCGATCTCCACACCCAGCCTCTTACCTTCTTCTATGGTCCACCAATGACCAGCACTCCTTTTAAGAAGGTACACTGCATGTCTAACCTTCTCATCTTCTGGGATGTTAAGGATTCTAAAGGATTTCTCCAGCTCAGTCAGCCACATGTCTGCATCTGCTGGGTCATCAGTACCAGGATATTTCGTGGCTCCAACCCGGTGAAGTCATTCAAAGGACTTGCGGGCTCCTTGTCCTTCATGGTGGGTAGGTACCCTAGGTGCAGGTAATGGCATCCTATCTGTCATATGGGTCATTGCTGCTATAAATTGTCCAAACATAGCTTGGAAGGCTGGGTTCCCCATATCTGCTTGATTGAACTGGGGCTGTTCAGGTACGGGCTCCTCCCTATCATAATCTCTTGCACCTCCTCCTGGTGCAGCAACGCTGCTCTCAGCAGCATGTTCATCATGTGATCCAGACATCTTTAGTTTTTCTTCTCCTCCTATATGATCAGAAGACACTGTTAGATAAACTAGAAGAAACTAGAACAGACTCAATAACCTTAATCCTATGTCTCTGTAGACTCAGCGAACCTAGAGCTCTGATACCAGTAAATTGTGGCATCCAACTTTTAAAAACAGGATTAACCAAAGCGGAAGCGTATCGTTAGCAGTGGAATTACTGAAAATCACTAAAAATTAAAACTTTTACAAAGTGATCTATAAACTGAAAGGCTCTTTCATAAGGAACCAAAGTACTTCAAGTACATGCCGGTTTACTAGTACATCTCTTGTATCATTTCTTCTCAAGAGTTATAAAAATCAGCTGCCCTGTTAGATCATACATAGGCATTACAAAAATCTCGAGGCATGAAGCCAAAATCTCATATCTATATAAAACTAACTACTGACTCCTAGGACCTGAGAGTACAGAGACGACAAATAGGACTCTTTATATACATGACATGACAACCAGTGTCTCCACCTGAGAATTCACTGTTGTCCTTGGTTCTGCTGTTGTTTCTACTCTTCCCTCACTGTAGGGTTTCTGCCTCTTCTGCATCTACCTAAAAAGTTGAATCCCACGGGGGTGAGACAATTGAAAAATGTCCCAGGGAGAGATATAACTCTCTACCAGAAACATTATTATTGCAGCTAATGATATATATAACTGAGCAGAAGATTCATAAGTGATTAACAGTAGGTAATTCAGTATGTAATAGATTAGAACAATAATGTCTATTTAAAACATTTCACTGATAACTTGATAAAGCAGCATATTACTTATCCAATAAGGAATTTTTAAGAGTATAAACAACATTTGTCCATTATACATACTAGGGAAAGTAACAACAACCAATGATTCTCATATTTCAACCTTAAGCATATATGCTACACAGCTGATTACATTTTTACAATCATACTTAATGCCATGAGGAGATGACGTATACCGCTCATACTCCAACAGACCATTGCGAAATCGAAATCGGTACCATACGTAGGTCAATGGAAGAGCCGAATTTCCATGACCTCATCTTCCTCAGTCAGTGTGAGGACCAACTGCAGGACATCTTTTATCTTTGCTAAATAGCTTTCCAAGGTATACTGGCAACATTGCTATTAGAGTTACAGTGGCATGTTGTACTCTCTTCACAATCGAGAGATATTATATTTATCTCACATTGATCCGACATTAATATCATCGAGGGATTTATGGTACATCCATCCCGACATTCGGGAGATTAGTGATACATCCATCCCGTCATATATAATGAAGGATTGAGAGATTTAATGTTTATCTCACATCAATTCCTCCATTGGGGCGTAAGGATATTCGTGCCCATAACCCCGACATACTCAAAAGTATGCCCTCTAGGAGTTCCCTTAGGAAAACTTGTTTCACCATCACCTAAACTACTAACGATGATGGATCTATGGTCAGGGATCTACATGATACTATTTCACTTGATTATTTAAGTACATTACAATATTCTTTTAGCATCAAGCATGTTTTCAGTCATAAAACATTTTAACATTTTCTACAAAGAAGGAATATTGTTTCTATCAAGTTCTTTTCAAAGCTTTGCTAAACATTGGTATCTCAATCCCTTATCACATCGGGGTAATCTCATCCCTTGTCATCTCATTATCATAATTATGAAACATGGGTATTCAAACCCTTAAGTCATCAAACAATTATTACCAATTTATCAGGTAACTTAATGCCTTCAGGTTAACTGATCAATATAAACATAATAATTGCAGTGCAGGTATCTCATATGACTCTTAAAGCACCATAATATCTCTTGTTACCTTTCACTAGGCAACACAACATGTTATGGCTCCCAAGGCCCATAAAGCAAATTTAGTATTAAAGCATCATAGCTCTTACCTAACTATGTTTACCATCTCATGAAACCTGCATAGTTAGTATACATGATAACAATTATGTCAATTACCAATCAGCACTATGTATGTAAGAGCATCATCATTAATTCCTTATTATAGCTAAGATTTCCCAATTTATCTCAAATAGGAATATTAAATCTCATTACCCAGATTTGGGTTATGATTATTATCATATTGCCCAAAGTTAGGGTTTCATACAAAACAACCCAAGATTAAGGTTCCACACTTCTTTATCCTATATCAGTATAGGATTTCACTTCAAAGAATTACATACCAGTATATAGTATCACCTTGAACCAGGTCTCACATATCATCCTTGCATTAGGATTTCATTTTAACTTTAACCTTATCTAGAGTTTCACATGACATCACCCTTACTTTAGGGTTTCACATGATTTCACCCTTGATTAGGGTTTCTCATTACATCATTCTTAGTTAGGGTTTACTATTCACATTCAATTAAGGCTTGTTATTAAAATACCCTAAATTAGGGTTTCTTATATCATTACCCTTCATTAGGGTCGTATCATCACCATAGATTGGGGTTTCACCTTTTATTGCCCCCAACTAGGGTTACTATCATCATGGATTAGGGTTTCCAAGGTTAACTCCTTCATTAATTGAATCCATGTAATTATTCATCAATTGAACCTAGGCACCATGCTTCAAGTGAGCTTAGTGAATCACCCTTCAATTGATTCAATCTTCAATTGATCACCAATTAGGGTTTGAACCCAATTGGATTAGGGTTGAAATCGATGAACCTTTAATATTAGACATTGTGAAACTAATTTCTTTGGAATCATTGAATCACCAATCAAATTGGGCATGACCTGACCTCAAACGGTCTTGAGGTCATTTGGCTGACATCCAAACGGTCTTGAGACCGTTTGCCCCAATTATCATCAAAATTGGTGAAATCTAATTAGGGTTTAGGTCATTGGATTGATTATCAAATCAACAATTGATTACTTTACAATTTGGTATCTTTGGATCTTCAAATACTTAACCATATTAAACCCTAGCCTACAAACACTCTTGGTTGACCTCCAAACAGTCTTGGTTGACCTCCAAATGGTCTTGAGACCGTTTGGGTGATCTCCAAATGGTTTTGAAACATTTTGGGTTAATCAACCCAAAGTTCTAAGTCAATCAATTAAGAAATCAGCACTTAACCCGATTAGGGTTTGGTGATTGATGGACCTTCAACTAATGAAATGTTTGAAACTAATCAATTATATTTAATGCATTAACCATCATCATTACCATCAAATCCCCAAACGGTCAACTATGATAAACACTCCCAAACGGTTTGATGAAACTGTTAACTCCCAAACAGTTTGTGAAACCGTTTACTCCCAAACAGTTTGTGAAACCGATTGAGCACTTATATTGAAACCGTTTGGTCTAGAATTTTCTTAAGAAAAGTATCCAAGATGATGTCATCATCATATTCCTTTGTTCATCCAAGAACTACTGCCATTTTCATGGAAATTGCAGCAATAAATCAAAGGAGTTCCAAATAGAAGAAAACAATCAACAATTATTGGAGAATCGAATGCAATATCAATGTTTAAGGGTTTAAGTTATATAACCTGCCTTCTAATCTGATTCCAAGCTCCAAGATCCACGACTCCAATGGTGGATGAAGCTTTTACAACTGCCCAATGTCCGTTCTAAAGCTTTTTGAATGAAAAAGTTGGCTAGGATTGAAGAGGGAGTGAAATAGAGAAGAATTATGCATTGTTTTATGATTTTCACCATAAAATTGAGGTGAAAGAAGATAAAAAACTTACCAACAGGTTGGGGGTCGTCCTCCATCTGCTCCTAGCTCCTTTTGTCAGTTTGAAAGAAAGAAGAGAAAAGGAATTCCGAAAAAGATCTGTAAGTGGGTTGGAAATGAGATATGTATAAGGGAATTCCAAGGAAAGAGAAAATGGAATTCATTCCTTTAATTTCCAAAATTAGTGCCGTCTCTTCCCCTCCATTCCTTGGCCACAAAGACAAATTCATGCACTTGCAAAATTTCTTCATTATCCAAGGATTAAAAGAAAAAGAATTAAGCACCTTAAACATATTATATTAATATCCTCTCTTTAGTGGGTATTTCTTTTTCCTTTAATAATGGGACTGAGTTATCCATTCCCTTTGATATTCTCATTGCCTTTACAAGGCACAAAGAAAGTCCAATCCTTTGCAAGCACATCCCTCAACTTTTGGTTGAAGGGCTCTTCAATTAATATATATCTTTTTGCATTAAATTAAGTAAAGTTCCTTTTATTCTTAAATCTTGATTATTTTAATACCAAGATTCTCTCTCCTCCAAAACAACTTAAATTTGGCGCCCCTCCCATTTTATTTTCTATACTTAATGACAAGAAACATTGGGGACCCACTATAAGTGGTATTTTTAATGTTAAACCCTAGGTTCTGGGTAAATTGCACATTACGCCAAAACTAGGTTTTAATGCACAAGGATTGCTCAGCAAGCTTTATCTTGGCGTTCAAGCTTGTGGAAACTATACCATTGCATCATTCTCATTCTTATAATGCTTCAACATCTGAGGAACATTTTATCATGTACAATTTGCAAGTTAACCCCTCAACTTGGGTAATTTGCACTTTAGTCCAAAACAAATAAAACAATGTTTTAACATAATTCAAAAAGGACTAAAATTGAAATATAAGTTCCTCTTGGGCCTTAATTACTTTCCAAGAAATATGAACAAGCATCTAATCAACTTTATTAAGAAAAAAATCTAGGGTTAGAGCATAACCCAGGTCAGGGATGTTACAGTTCTTCAAAGAGCTTTACAACCAAGTAGTTAGGCCGGTTATGGCTGACCCCACCCTACCTGCTGCTAAGGTCAGGGATGACATGAATAGGCTGTTGCTGAAGCCTGTCACTGATGTGGAAATTAAGGATGCGGTCTTCTCTATCGGTGCATCCAAAGCACCTAGCCCGGACGGATTCAATGGCAAATTTTTTCAGTCATGCTGGGATCTTGTAAAAGAAGATGTGGGTAGAGAGGTTAGATTGTTCATGGTGGGTGGAAGGATGCTAAGACAGGTTAATCAAGCCTTCATTAGGCTTATTCCCAAGAAGAATAATGTGATGTCCATGAATGAGTTTAGACCCATCGCTTACTGCTCGTTCATTTATAAAATTCTTTCCAAAGTGTTGGCGAGAAGGTTGAAAGTGATACTCCCCCAAATTGTCTCTAATGTCCAGGGTGCGTTTGTCGAGGGTCGCTCGATTTCTGACAATGCTCTCTTGGCGGAAAAATTCCTTTTTGATTTCAATGTGAAGAAGTCATCCAAGAAGGTGTGTTTAAAACTCGATATCACAAAATCTTATGATCACCTCAGTTGGCCAGCTCTGTGGCGGATTATGTGGGCCCTTCGGTTTAGCGAGAAGTGGATCAACATCATGCGGAAATGTGTGGAGACTACATCCTTCTCAGTGCTGATCAATGGGGTGCCTAAGGGCATGTTTAATGCTATGAATGGGTTGAGGCAGGGTGATCCATTATCTCCCATGATGTTCACTCTAGCCATGAAGGGGTTGACTACCATGATTGATGATGTTATTACCAGAGGAGTGTTGAAACCATACTCTGTCCAGGGTGTGAAGGTGTTGCCCCACATGATCTTTGCTGATGATGTGATGATGTTCATAGCGGGGCACATCAAGTACATGAGAGGGGCCCGTGTTGTTCTTAAGTGCTTCGGTAATCTTACAGGGTTGTTTATTAGTGATATCAAATCTAAAGCCTTTTTCTCCAGGTCGTGTGATGGTAGAAGAGGAAGGTTGAAGGATGTGGTTGGCATTCAGGAGGGATCTTTTCCTACGATGTTTTTGGGGATTCCTATATCTGGGGGTTGGGGGAAGGGATCGAATTATGCTGATGTGGTGGATGCCTTGAGAACCAAGGTGAACAGTTGGTCTGGGCTGAATATCTCCATGGCTAGACGTGCTATCCTGATTAGAAGTGTGTTGACTGCTATGGTTTTCTTTTGGTGTAGGCAAACCTCCTTGCCTTGGTTCATCATTGACAAGTGTAAATCAGTGATGAGTGGCTTCCTGTGGGGAGGCCAGTATCCTAGGAGGTGGTGGCTCAACCGTTCAAAGATGGTGGTCCGGATTTGAAGAACCCAGAAGCCATTTCTATTCAAGCCAATATGAGGAGAGTGGACAGATTCCTTTACAAGCCTTCGACCTTATGGAGCTGTTGGCTACGCAGCAGGTATGGGACGGATTGCCTGGAGCTGGACGTCAAGAGGGGCAACCTCTCAAGGTGTACCAGGAGCATGATCAGGAGCTGGGCTACTGTGAAGACAAGCTACAAGAACTTTAATGGTTGATGGGCTCTTGCTGATCCTGACATGCGCCCTTGGGTTGTGAAGAAGGTGAGACCGCATGTGTCGTGGGTTGACGTTATTTGGTGCAAAGGTTTTCACCCAAAGTGGAGCTTCACCACCTATAGGACGTTGTTGGGCAGGCTTCCTACCTTGGACAGGCTTAACAAATGGGGGTTGGCGGTCAACCCAACCTGTTGTTTGTGCAAAAGAAATAATGAGACTATGGAGCATGTCTTTTTTTAGTGTGATTTTGCTAAGTATTGCTGGAAGAGGAGCACCTTGAAGTACGGTTTTGGTGGTGCACCTCCGTGTAGCCTCCAAGATGCCTTTTTTTGGCTTCTCGACCATACTAAGAACAACCATAGCTTGAGGAGCTTCTGTGGGATGATTTTCTCCGCGGTCATTTATCACGTATGGGGCGAGAGGAATGCTAGGACTCATGGGAAAGGGGAGCGTGACCCCCTTCAAATTTTTGATCTGATTGTAAATAGAGTCAATTGGGTTATTAGATCTAAACCCAAGTGGCTCTGTGGTGTGGCTCTGCTAGTCCTCCACATGTGGAGAGACTGAGCTTGGTTGTACAGTATATAGACTCTTATCCCTATACTCCTTTCTTTTGTTTCATCAATGAGAATATTTTACCATATCCAAAAAAAATCCTATATTTGTGAAGACCTTCAAAGACTACAGTGAAGTGCTAATCCCTAATAGATATTATAATATATTTAACTAATATTATGTACATGATACAAACATAATATTGAACTAACTATAATGTTAAGATGAACCACTATAGTAACTCCATATGCACTGGCTAGTTGTATCTCTAACCCCTACTTCTCAGTTGCTGTCCTTGAAGCCTCCTCCCCCATGTTCTTTTCCTTCCTAAAATACCCTCTATATTACATGATACTAATCTCATTGTAGTCCCTGTTTTACTCACACCCCTCATCCACCCACTCACCTTATCCTTCTTATGTGTTCCTTGATATGTAGATGTTTTCCCTCTTACCCTTATATTCCAATATTTGTATGGTCTAGAAGAAGTGAACATGTAGGAAAAGGATGTAAAGGTATGCAAAAGAGGAGAGGTGGAGAATGGAGTGAAAACAAGAGGGTAGAGGATCTTATAAGGCAGAGGCACGAAGTAGGTGTCTAGGAAGAACTAACATATAAATGGAAAGTTAAAGTAGAATGAACTAGTAGGCCTTCACTATTAAATATGAAAACACTACAGTTCAAAAACAAATACATAAATCACCTTATGTACAAAGAATTCCATATGAAGAGTGTTTTGAAAAAATTCTCTTAATCGATGATCTCACTAAAAATATCCTCAAGCCTCTACATATAAAGACAAACCAACAACAACTCCTCTCTTTGCATGATCTGGAGAGCTTTAAGAAAACATACTAAATTATAGGATGCAAAATATCAAAAAGCTCATAGATAAAATAAAAGAGAAAAAGGTATTGCAAAAGGAGAAACAAATAAATACAATATTGTTCCTTGTCAGTATCTGCACCATACAAAATAGTTGAACATGTCCTTGTTAGTAACAATGGATGCTGGTATCAGGAAAGAGGTCCATGTCGGAGAATATGGATGAGCACTGAGTTGCTTGGTAACTTGGTTGTGCAAAAATCAGAGCATCTTCAGAGAGGAAATTCATCTTCCACATCTTACAACTCATGGGATTAGGTAAGCTACTAATTTCTTCAAAGATCACAAACTGAAAAAGGCAAGAAGCAGTTCCTAAAACTAAAGGAACTTAGTGGTGAGGTTTCCCCTACTGGTATAACTAAAACCAATATTGATGGTGCCTTTACAAATGCAAATAGAGTTAGTGAACAACTATTTCCAGATCCTTATAGTGAGTTATGAATAGTAGTTCATTCCCAAAAGGGTACTGAAGAAAATATGTATGAGGAACTGGAAAAAATCAAAGTAGTTGGTTTTATGTCAGCACAACTACTAGCCTGATTACAATCAAAGAAGCAGTGATATCACAATGATCATGTTTGGTAGAATAATTGCTATGCAGAATTCATGAAGACCTTGCTGGGATTTAGGATTTCTTCACTTGACTACCACATTGGTAACATCTTTGAACACTTGCTTATAAACTTTAAAACCATCTACTACAATGACCCTACTCTCAAAAAAGTTATCAGTAGATTCAAGTAGCACAGAAAAGGGGAAGTAGGACAGTAAACCAATGTGCAATCCTAAAGTAATAGAGTTACACATACCATTATAATGGTTACTTCTAAAGGTGTGATAAATTACACCGCTTATGGATAATGGAAACCAAGTTTTTAACTATTTCATTGTTATTGATCTTTTTTGCTTAAAACACCTACCTCCATGGATTCAAAATGGATCAAAGAAAGTGCATAATAGAACACCATGAAAAAAGAAATACGAAAGAGATACAAATCAATAAAGTGAAGTATATAACATATGAAGCATTCAAAATGTCTTCCTATTAATTGACAAAAAGCAAGGTCTTCTAATAATTTAACAAATATCTAGGACAAACTTGACCCGTTAGGAGAAATAATTTCAATAAAGTGTTTCTCTTTTTCATCTGATCTCTTAATTTTGTTGCTCTAGAGGATGCTTAGTTGTTCTCTGGGAACCTACCCGGCCAATTTTTCCTCCTATATGATTGACCAGATATTTTGGATGCTTGCTGCTACTTCATGGATAATTTTTGGACAAGACTGCATCGGCCTGAAGGTTCCTTACATGTCATCTTTGTTTTTTGCTCCATGGATGTTTTATAGAAGGCTAGGTATAAAGTTTTTTGGCTCTCCTATATAGGATCTAGAATCATCACATATCTATTATGAGATGGATGGAAATAGTTCCAATAATCCTACAATGGCCCTATTCTCATTAGTCCATAGCTCTACATCATTTGAAGATGTTATAATTATGAATGCTATCTTACGGTTCCTAAATCATAAATTTCACTTGACAACAACTCCAAGACCTTCTTCACTCAATCAACTAAAATTACTAAAAAACACCAAATGAAACTCAGTGTAAGTTTACATTATCTAAAAGACAACATAAAAGATGAGAACTTAAGATACCAGTTCAGTACCTCTAAAATTGTTCTTACATTTCAGTAATGATGCAGCTAAGAATAGACATATCCTTTGGTCTTCAACCATGCCTTATTTTTGACTTGTATTTCAAACAGTGATAGAGAACTCATGTAGACCCTACCGCCTCCTTACCTATTGCATTGGGCTTACTCATCTTATTAAACCCTTTCTTTTAAATGCATCTTTGGATGCAGACTAATTCAACTAATCTCCCAAATGTTGGGATGGATGTACCATAAATCCCCCGATGATCTTAATGTCAGATCAATGTGAGATAAATATAATATCTCTCGATTGCGAAGAGAGTACAACATGCCATTGTAACTCTAATAGCGATGTTACCAGTATACCCTGGAAAGCTATTTAGCAGAGACAAAAGATGTCCTACAGTTGGTACTCACACTAACTGAGGAAGATGAGGTCATGGAAATCCGGCTCTTCTATTGACCTACGTATGTTACCGATTTCGATTTTGCAATGGTCGGTTGGAGTATGAGCGGTATACCTCATCTCCTCAGGGCATTAAGTATGATTGTAAAAATGTAATCAGCCATGTAGCATATTTGCTTAAGGTTGAAATACGAGAATCATTGGTTGTTGTTACTTTGCCTAGTATGTATAATGGACACATGTTGTTTATACTCTTAAAAATCCTTATTGGATAAGTAATATGTTGCTTTATCAAGTTATAAGTGAAATGTTTTGAATAGACATTATTGTTCTAATATGTTACATACTGAATTACCTACTGTTAATCACTTATGAATCTTCTGCTCAGTTATATATATCATTAGCTGCAATAGTAATGTTTCTGGAGGAGAGTTATATCTCTCGTTGGGAAAATTTTCAATTGTCTCACCTCTGTGGGATTCAACCTTTTAGGTAGACGCAGAAGTGGCAAAAACTCTACAGTGAGGGAAGAGCAGCAGCAGCAGTAGAACCAAGGACAACAGTGAATTCTCAGGTGGAGACACTGGTTGTCATGTCATGCATATAAAGAGTCCTATGTGTCGTATTTGTACTCTCAGGTCCTAGGAGTCAGTAGTTAGTTTTATATCGATCTGAGATTTTGGCTTCATGCCTCGAGATTTTTGTAATGCCTATGTATGATCTAACAGGGCAGCTGATATTTGTAACTCTTGAGAAGAAATGATACAAGAGATGTACTAGTAAACCAGCATGTACTTGAAGTACTTTGGTTCCTTATGAAAGAGCCTTTCAGTTTATAGATCACTTTGTAAAAGTTTTAATTTTTAGTGATTTTTAGTAATTCCACTGCTAACGATACGCTTCTGCTTTGGTTAATCCTATTTTTAAAAGTTGGATGCCACAAGAACTTCACAGCTATATCCACAATCTTATATGGTTCATCCACAAACTCACCTTTGGCATCTATAAGAGCATGAATGTGATCTCGCATATCATTCCTCTTGATCGTCGTATGATAAACCTTAGTGTTCCAGTCACCATCCCTAATCCATCTCAACCAGCTTCTTTGCCATAGATGGACTTCCTCCGCCTTCTCCAGCTGCAAAAGATGATCAGCAGCTTGGGTTTCCTGCTCCATGAGCCTAGTGCAGGTTGGGTTACACCTTAGCTCCAGTGCAACAGCATCAAAAGCACCCTTAACATCCTTGATCAGATTGGGGAGGTCTATCCAACACCGAGACCACTCCTTAAGCTTCGCCTTAGTGTTCTTCAACTTCGTCATGATCCTGAAAATAGGATTACCCTCCACATTAATATTCCATGCATCCTCCACAGTAGATTTGAAAGAAGGCTAGTTGATCCAATGATTGAGGAATCTAAATGGGCGTCACTCAGTTTTATAGGCACATAACTCCATCAGCATCCAAGCGTGATTGCTATTGGGCTGGGCACCAAGTTGGATCACAGCCTGTTGCAACACATCAAGCCAAGTAGCATTTACGATCCCTCTATCAAGGAAACTCGAGATTATATTCATTGGAACCCTCTTGTTGTGCCAAGTGACACCGCCTCCTCTCATATTGACTTCCATCAGATTTGCTGCATCCACCGCCTCATTAAATCTTCTCAGAACAGAGTTAGGAACTGGCAGCCCACCAACTTTATCATGAGCCTTACAGATGTGATTGAAGTCGCCAATCACCAATTGTGGAAGCACCTGTTGATTTGATCTGGCCAGCACGTCCCACAATCTTCTACGACACCCCTCCACATTCAAACCATAGGTAGCAGAAATTATGCAGTGAAAACCCCCTCTGTTTATACAACTCAGAGTGATCATCTAGTCCATCTCATGAATCAGCTGGATATCCCATATCCTCAGATTCCATCCTACCACAATACGACCTCCTTCAACCTGGTCATGGTTGGAAGTAAACTCCCACCCATTAAGGAACAGGCTGCTCATCCTCTCCCTACACTCTCTCTTGATGTGAGTTTCCAAATACACAGCAATCGAGATCTCCATCTCCCTTATTAGCTCCCTGATTCTTCTCTGCTTGTGCAATAAGGAAGTGCCCCACACATTCCATGCAAGTATCATCATGTAATGGAGCTTGAAGCTCCACCCCTTCCTCGGGTGTAGCTACCCCCTCTTCCTCTGTTGGACTGTCCCCTTCCCACCCTACCTCACACAGCACTGCGAGTAAGGGGAGTATGGCCATTGTCCTCTCCCATGTCACCTAGGATCGAGAAGGTATTTGTTGTAGTCAGCACATCCCCTGCCTCCAACTCTTATTGCTTGTCGTGCTGGTGTGGCACCCTGTGCCTAGGGGAGCCCCTTTCAGCAACGGATCGCCTAACCTCCTGGAACTCCCCCCATCCACATCACTCGGGGTAGTGGAAATAGCAGCTTCGCCAGCAGTCCCCGTGCCACAAATACATCCATCAGTATCTGCCACCTGGACCCGGGTTGAATCATCAGGATCAGGGACCCTCGACACTGCCGCCTCAACAGAAACATCAACTGCAGTGGCATTCCCAACCTTGGAAGCTCGACGCTGACTGCTAGGCCTCCTACTAGTAGATCGTCCATGGTTGTGATTGTGACTGTCCCCCTGCACATCCTTCTGGCAGTACCCAGACCTATGCCCAAACACCTTGCAGGCGTCACAGCAATCGGGTAGAGCCTCATACTGAACGCGGATTTCCAGCTCCTCATTGTTGGGCAACTCCACCAACACCACAGGGGACGAATCCTTATCCATTGGTATCTCCACACACATTCTCTTAGTGCCTTTCATCTTACCGCCACCTGAGAAATTAAAAGATCTCAGTGTGCCCACAACATGCCCGATGATGGTGAGTGCACAGCGTGACCAGTGATGACCGATATCTGGAAGCATCGCCCACACCAGTGCTGAGGTCAGCGCCGCCCTCCTAAGGTCTGCCTGCGGTGACTAGCATCTGGTGAGGATGAGCTGGGAGTCAAAAAACCACAGTCCTCTGTCCAGCGAGACATCCAAGTCTGCCTCATTAGAGAAGTTGACGAGGAACAACCCCTCGCTCATAGACGCCATCTGGATCTCACCCTTCAGTCGCCAGGTTCTGAGCATCCACCCATACAGCTGGGTCGGATGGAACTTCTTCCCCATCACCTGAACGATCATGGCGTGTTTGTTGAAGTCATCCATCTCCTCCAGGACGGGAAGAGAGAACTTTATCCTGGGCCTTGAGTCTCCCTCCTTGAAATGGGGTGCCTTTAGATCTTCCGGCACAAGCACCGGTCTGCAACCACACGGAACAGCGATGGGCTTCCTCAGAGTGTTCGCCCAGGCCCTCCCCACCATGATGTCTATGCTGGGACCATTCCAATCTTCGACCGTAGACTCTGGGCCCAAAGGGGGTTCCAACGGAGGAGAGGAAGAGGCCGGAGTCACGACAACACCAAGAACAGAGGTGGGAGGAGGGGAAACACCCTATGCCAGTGGAGAGGCAGGGGCCAGAGTGGCGGCAATGCCAAGAACGGAGGTGGGAGGGGGGCAGTACCCTGTGCCGATGGGCCGACACCCCCCATGGAGACTCCGGTTAGAGATGGAATGAAGTGCGCTAGAGAGAGAGGGGAGAGAGGGGCGTATATTTTAAGTCCACAAATATAGGATTAAGCATACATGACATGGTCATTTATTTATTAATATAGGTTTAAAGTTCCCTAGTCACTCCATTTGTTTTCCATCCTTGTGTTAGCTATTCACATATCAATAAACTCAACTAGTTTTTATTTTTGTATATAGGATTAACCATTTTTGTCTAGTCATATCAACTAATCAGAAATGAAATCTTATTTGTCTATAAGCTATAATTATACAAGCTATTAACTGTAAGATTCTTTTGCATCTCTCATTTTAGGTCAGACCAGTCAAATGCCAGAGATTTTAAACTACAAGAAACAACCATATTGTACCAATTCACCAATATAAAAGCTTTTATAGATTTTGTAGGAAGAAAGGTAGGGACAAAGTATTTAGTATTGGATAAATTAAAATGTTTATTACAAATTATTTAGTTATGTGGTTATATTAATTTCTTATTTCTCTTATGGGTTATTGTAGTGGAAGATTTGAGGACAAATATAGATACTCCAGTCACTGTACAGACAAATTTGCATTGGTGAGTGGGTTGGTCCACAATTGGTTTGAAGATAGGTGAGAAGATCATTCAACTACATTGTTGTCTAATTGACATGCAATAAGATATGGATTTCAGGGTACTCTCCAAAGAGGTTCAAACAAGCATCAATGTGGTTTGGTTACTGATTTAATGTATTTTCAGGTCTGGTTCTAGGTGCTGACAATGAGCTATACTCTTGAAGTGAAATTTACCATCATGTTCATGCTAATTAATGAAACTATATTATTAATTTCTTTGACATGATTTAATTCTTCTGTTTTCCATGCCTATGACATGAAAGGAATTTATGTGTTCATGTTTTGTACTGGTAAGTAAATACCATTGTGAATGAGAAAATAAGCCCTTCCTGACTCTGTTTCATTCGGCCTACTTACTTGCAATAGCTATACCGGTGGTTGGTTGAGTAGTGAACTTAGTATAACAAAGCTTTTAGCTGATCAAATTTAGAACAGTAATAGTCACTTGTTTCTTCCTATCTTAGAAACTTTCTTGTGGATTTATCTGAGAACCATAGTGCCTGAACATTAACTATTCTTGATATAATTATTTCATAAACTTAACAATTTTCTACTCTATCTCCATCTTTGTGAATACCTACAATTGATTTTAGTCCCCTTAATTTTCTAATTCTGATGTTTGGCACCATGTTATATTACAGATGTGGATAACTAAGGAAGAATACAAGGAGTTCAGCCTAGCCATTGTGCACAAGAAGTGCTTCTAAGTGAATTTCAGACCTTATACAATCAGGTATTTGGGTGCTATTGAAAAGCAATTGCATGCAGTCTGCTAACCTGATGCATTTTTTGATAGCTTCTGCCATTTCTCTATACCTCACCATATATATGGATGAACTTTATATTCCCATATCTGAGTTGGTGCCACTTGCAGTGTGATGTGTGCTTCTATTCAATTTACTTTAGTACACAACTCCTTGTTTAACTAAACTTGAAGATCGATTATCTGGTCTCCCAGTTCAAGCCAGTGCACATCTCCTAGTTTCTTATGTGCAAGAAGCAGTCTGACATAAATTGGTTTCTTGAATCCTCCTTATTAGGGCTTTCTACCTCACATGGCTGACTAACGATATATGTTTATAGTTACTTTTATGCATTCCCATAGGTACATAAATACCCTAGGTATCCAGATGGTCTGCCACTTCTTGTTTTCTCCTTG
Organism: Alisma plantago-aquatica; assembly: GCA_963693085.1. Lineage (NCBI taxonomy): Eukaryota > Viridiplantae > Streptophyta > Magnoliopsida > Alismatales > Alismataceae > Alisma > Alisma plantago-aquatica. Next base: position 378,017,347 of record OY856410.1, read on the forward strand.
TTTCTCAAGCTTATAGTGACCGTCCTACTCAATCCAGTACTGTACTATCTAATAGTTGTTCGTCTAGGAAGGGTATTTCTTCATAGTGTCATTTGAGCATTAAGTTGCAAATGGAGCCCTGAGCAAGTTATTCTATATCTGAGTATGCTATTGAAGAGTCTAAAATCTTTATGTAAGGAGGTTTCATACCCTCACATGTAGCTTTCCTAGCATCCATTCTCAGGTGAACTGGATATCTAACAACCAATTGTTGGGTTCCACATCAAATTTGAGAAGCTTTGACAGGTTATCTGTAATGACTATATTAGGAAGTTGATTGTAGATGTTATTGTATCCATCTGCTGATCCCATAGGAATAAGAAGGTAGGGATTTTCTCGGCACTTCAACATGAAGTGGACAATTTGGGCCACTTTTACATGTATGGGTGAACCTTATTGGTCTTGCTTAAGAAACACCTTCAAGTGCACCTAGTACTTCTTTATGTGCAGCTGGTCCAAAGAATGGCCCATAAAAAAAGGGAAAAACACCATGAAACCATGCATCTATTCCAACAGGAACATGCCATAGGAAAATAAAACACTTCCAGGTTGGTTGTAAGACACCACACTAGGTCAAAATTAGACTGAAAGTAGGAAGAAACTACTAGGGATAGAATTATAAACTACACAGTAGGAAGAAAATAACAAGAGAACTGTTCAATTCATAACATTTTGGTGACGATTAAGACTCCCATCACAATTAACAATATAACTTGCAACCACTTTCCAGAGAGGGTACAATGATCAAATGTTGGAATTGAGATGAGGAAACTCATCTTCTCAGCCATGATTTCATTTATTATTAGAGGCTTTGTCTTATATTTGTTGGGTAAATATATCATATATTGGTAGCCCTCTTACATTACTAGTTACTGCCAACGATTGAATACAACACATTTACCTTTTCATTACAAAAATTATTGGGGTTCAGACTCAATCTCAGGGCCATCCTTCTAGTATTCCCTCTATATAAAAAGTCATTATTGCAAGCATGATATTTGATGAAACTTACATTGTCCAGCACTATGTTGGTTCTTCACTTCAAATCATCCTTTTAATCATGGATTACTCTGGCATTCTAGGCATTAACCTACATTATCATTTTCCAAACAAAAACAAACCCTCTTTCCGAAAGTCTTTGAATAAGCATCAACCAAGTCTGGTCAATGACCTACTCGAATTCCCAATCTAAGGGGGCTCCTATCGCTGTGCAGACCAACTCTTCTTCAAGTTGATGGTTGATAGATTCCAATGGGTGACTTTAATTATATTTTTGAAGTCTGTGAAGACATTCAAATTTGGATTTTCCTAAACCTAGTGTAAGTAAAACTTTGTTTGTAATAAGAACACAAAATAATGTTACACGATCAATTTCAATATTGATGGACAATGATAAACAACTCTATATATGCACCAGCACAAAGGGCAACCTGAAATTTGACAGTTGGGATGATATTCTCGATGGAAATAGGTCACTTAGAGGCAACACATGTCAATATATTGCTTGGAAAGATGACTCATGTTCTGGATATGGCACATTCCTTATGCGGGTCTTACACTCTGGTTACTACAAAGTATTATCATACTAAACCAATCCCAGGAAGGTATGCAACCCATGTGGTTTGCTTAAGGTTCTTCTAGACTTCTCTTCAGAATCTCATAGAGCGTCTTATCTTGGTTTAAACTGCTGATCTATTTGAATATGGTGGATTGATTTATTGTCTATTCATCTTGTTCCCATGCTTGTGAGCTATCTTTTTGTAGATTTGATTGTCCATATATGGTGTATTTGTAGTATAAGGTTCCTTAGTGTTCCGTCTGTCAATGAACAGTTTTATACATATTTTTTCTGGGTAGCATTTATATTCTTATATTTGAAAAAGAGTTTTGTTTAAATACAAGCTTATTAATTCGTTACCAATAATTTTGATATGATCTTGGCATTAGTTCCTTCATGAAATCTGTTAGGTGTGAAAACTATTGGGACTATCAAAGTTTGTCAGTATATATTTTATATGATTCTAAAATTGTTCTCTTAGTATTAAAGAGTTGTATCTTTGGTTATAAATCATGATTCTTGTAGGGAACCAAGTGATCATCCTTCCTTATACCTTGATTGTGTCAAGACTGTTGTGCATTGTAATGCACCACACAATAGACATAGAATGATGGATGCAAAGATTTGGAACCTACAATGATGGAGATCAAGAGCTAGGAAGACCAAAATGGAGATCTAGAACTCAACCACACTGCTAGGATAGTCATTTGAATAGGGAGCCAATGATTGGAAGGTACAATGCCTTCTTACTTGTTTTATTTCTTCTCTATTTTACCATGATCATATTTCCCTCTTATTCTTAATCAATAAGGGACAATCATTGACACTTTGGAATTTTTTTTGCCTTAATTGTTCAACTTGATAATGTTTTTTTATAATGGAAAAAGGATCAGCTTATTATCCACAAAGATCTCCAGCGTATATCCATTTGATGCTATAATTCACACACTTTTCACGATTGAGATGCTACCTTATGCATTGCTAGATACATGAAACTGGTAACTACAAGCACATAACCAATCAAAACCCTCGCAGCAGGTGGAAGTAAATGATCGAAAAGAAAGCTTAATTCAACTTGTGCTTTGCTGGCATGATACAAATAAAAGATAAGTCACTTTTTAACTATTTCCAGATTTGATGCCAATGATGTGCCAGAATTATTTTCTAAGGCTACTTTCAAGCCTTTCAATTGCCACACCCAACCTACTTCCTGCATCAATTTCACTAGAATCAGACGCCAAAGGAACTACACTCCGCTCAACTGCCTTCTCTATAAGTTTCAGATGGGCCCGACTGTGTGGAAAGTAAAAGGAAGCTCCAAGTGTAGAACCAAGGAGCATATTCCGCACTTTCTATCTCAAGAAACTAGGCAATATGAGACCAGATACATCAGCAGTTGCTGAGCCAGCTCCAGCAATGTTAAAGACATCATGTATGCCACGTTGTTCAACAAGAAGATTTTGCAAACCATAAAATGCAACAATAAACATTGGTGTTGTATTCAATATAAGGGGCAAGGTAAAATGTCCTCCCCATGTAATTCAATATAAGGGACAAGGTAAAATATTGTATGAAAGTATATCATTGGTGTTGTATTCAATATAAGGGGTAAGGTAAAATGTCCTCCCCATGTAATTCTCAATGGATTATAAATAAAAAATATTCATACTTTCAGAAAAGTGAGTTTGTCTACAATTGACATTCATTTAGAAATAATGATAATGAATTGAAAACTGAATGACTAAAATCCATGAAAATATAGTAATACAGAACTAGTAGTCATTAGTGGCTTTTTTATATGCCATTAAACTCAATAAGAACATTTTCATACAACAACATAATACAAAATAGTGGCATTTGTATAAAAGCCAATTGATGGATAGTGGCATTTTTATAAATGCCCAATTATATTTTAGGGGCATTTATTGGAAGCCAATAAAGCCAAACATTTAGTGGAATTTACAATTTACGCCACTATCTTTCTAGTGGCATTGGTACTAGAGGCATTTTTTAAAATGTTAGAAAATGCCACTAAACATGTTTAGTGGTGTTTATTTTTTTTCAGTGGCATTTCTAAAAGGCCACTGATGTGAATGTTTTCTATAGTGAGGGGTGACCATTGATTGACACCCTTGGTCACCACCATCAGTTTTTGCATGGTATCTCCATCAGGTCATGCGGTAGTGAAGTAAAAAGCTTGAATACCCTAACTTGGACCATCGATTGTTAGGTGCTTAGCCCCATCAATTGTGTTACGATCCTATCCTAGATCATCTTCTACCTTAGTAAGAACGTACACCTATTTACATGTTCATTTAGAACTGGAACATAATAGGGAACACCACACAAATTTGAAATCTCAAGCAAGCTTAACTTCATAAGGCTTAAATCACCATTTTTAGGCAAGAACATGAGCTAACAAGCTTAAAGTAAGCAATATAAGTGAAGAAGGTTATAAAACGCACCTATAGAGAGTAGTTAAAACCCCAAACAACAAGAGTGTCAAGCAAAGAAGGCAAGAAAACCCAAGTTTCAGATGTGAACTTGGCTAAGTAAGCACTTTTCTCCACAAAGAAATAAAACCCTAGAAGAAGAAGCAAGACATGTAGTTTCTTGAGTTCTAGAGAAACTTCTACAATGGAACAACAAATTTCTGACCTGCAGAAAGGTAGGAGGAAGAAGAAAAAAGAATGGAATAGAGGAAAGAAGAGGATGCTTACTTATTTAGGGCAAGATCACCAAGAAGGAGCTTTAGAAACCCTAAAGAAAGCAAATCGTAGCCCTAGATTCTTCTACCAAGAAGATCCACAGCTTATTCTTCATTAGATAGGTCCTCCACAGAAGAACAGAGTAAATATGAAGATATTATAAGGATGGAAGTGGTAGATTTCAAAAGTTTTGTTTTGGTGGTTAAGGATAGGTATATAAAACTTTAGGATAAAGAAAAAGAAAAACTTGAGGTGTCCTAGTAGCTCTCTAAGTGTCCATGGCCTTAAAGTATTAAGGATATAAAAGAAGACACACAAGAATCTTCCAAACAATTCATGGAGACCTACTTTTCCACCATTTTTTGGTTTTCCAAGCCAAACAAATAAACCCTTGGTTGATAGCTCCTAAAGGTAGCTCATCCATACAGGGGTAAACCCTAAAATACCCTTGAAGAAAACACCTCTAAACCAAGGTTCAACTAGGAGTCTCATGGCTCAAAATCTCAAGAATGATAAGAGAACATTCAAGGACAATATTTCAAGTGACAAATTGCAAAGAAAACTTCTCAATTGGGTAAATAGTATAAAATTACAAAATGTGCATAAAATTGCATAACTTGCACAAATAATGTCCAAATTGGACCAAATTTGAAACTTAAGCTTGTCACATGATACTAAAACCGATCGCAAGGTTAGATTATGGTTATAACAATTAAATTATGGTAATTAAGCATGTTCAACCATTTAAACAAGGTTAGGGGTCTCAGAGAAAGGGTGTAGTTCCCCTCCCATACTCTATTCTATCCATGACCAACCAATAGTCTAGGGCAATTTCATTACATTTAACTTATTATTTGGTTTGGAAATCTAGAATGAGAATATAGGATTTTCCTTTTATATCAACCCTCAACTTGGATTAATGTGACATACCCCTAAACGATCTAGTCTTCCCATACCTTGTCTTAAAACACATCTTGTTTGCTTAGCTTGCTTATGTTAGTGTAGTTGTTTGCCTTAATTGATTCTTAGTCAATTTCTTAGTTCATGGTAGTAAATATTTGCTAGGGTAGTTGGTTCATCTTTGTGCTTACTCAATCTTGATAATGGTAGTTTAGTTCTCTAATAGCTCTACTTCCTTAATTTCTAGCTTAGCGTAGTCTCTTTCTCTTGCTTAAGTAGTGGTTTTCTTTGCTAGTTAGAATTTTTTGTTTAGGGTTAAATTAGATTTTCTGCTAGTTTAGGTTTCCTTCTTGCTTTCAACTACTTGCATCCTTGGTGTAATCAATCAAAACCAACTTCAAACCCTAAAAAACCTACTCTCCACTTTAGGAACATAACTCACACTAACCTATATCTAGTGCCCCCTCTCTCCCTATAGATCGACCCCTCACTTGCCACTCATGTATGATACAACACAATCATGTGCGCTTGCGGATGATTCATTGCGGTCTATGTGAATGTGCTAGTTTAGGGCTCCCTTATAAATTTGAAATACCTGACTGTTTTTTTCTGTGTGCATCCAATCAAAGATCAATTGATTTGGGTGTGTGATGTGAAAACACACTAATGAGTTACATGATATTCCTTGTTCATGGGGTACCTTTATAAAAATGTTGTTAAGACTTTTTATAAGCTGTTATACTCTAATAGTGTGGAAAAAGATTTTCTATGTTGTAATAGCTTGTTTATGCATAGTTTTATTTCCCTATCCCTTAATCTTATGTGTAGTATCACTTTTTCATTATTTAGAGTTTTAGTCTCAAAATGCAATACTATCTTGTTATGTCTTTGTGAAGTATTTACCATTTTTATATGAGTATAATATTTGTGAGTGAGCATAATCTGGTGATGGATTATTTTTCATATACTTAAATGGATTATACCTTGCATGGTCAATAATCAACAATACAGTCATGTGGCACCATGATCTCAGTGCATGACCTTGACATGACCGAAAGGTGTTATAGTGCAACCTATTTTGAGTGGATGGTATCTACTGGTAATATGTTTTATATCTTCTAAAGTTTCAAAGGATTGATTAACCTTTCTTTATTTTGCTTTCCATTTCATATAATTTGATTGATGTTGTCATAAAATGAATATTTGCTCTAATTAATTTAAAATAACCCAAATCATGTAGTTCAATGATTCCTTAGTTCTATTTCATTGCTTGTGGGGAGAAATAGTGAAATGGGTCAATCTAGTATCGATATGAGAAATGTGAGTAGATTCTTTGACCAATGTATTGGTCACTCTATGGGGAAAAGTTGGGGTCGGTTACCCGGACATCTTCAAATCTTGTTGTGACTCAGTTACACTAATGATTTGGTGATAAGAGATACGTGATGGAGAATTACTTTGGTCGTATCTCTATGATGATAGGTTTGATGCCCTAGGATGTGGTGTCATGGTCTATGTAACCAAAATGGACAAATACATGTGGATCTTCATTGTGCAATTCCACAGTGGACTAGACTATGAGCACTATAGCTTTTATTTCCCTTGATTTGATCAGAGGATGACTGGAGAGATCTAATGGAGTCTAAATATCCTTAGATCTTGTACAAATTGTTAGAGATGTTCTACAATAGCTAGCTAGTATTTAGATTGGTATGCCTCAAACTTTGCAAGGCATACTCTAATGTGTGATACAACTGTATTGATATCTACTAGGTTTATCTGACAAATAACACAACTATTTTATGATGTGTTGTTTCTTTCTACATAATATATATGTGACTCCTTTTTTACACAAGTATTCGTGATAACGAAGAGTTAATTATGGTTAAGTTATTCTTATTGAAATAGTACTGATTGAGTGCTCTACCTAACTTATAATTTTTATGTAAGTAATATATATTTTTAGCTATTAAATCATATTGCTGGGATTTGAGGTCTCAACCCATGACTTTCCATATCCTTTTAGGTGACTAAGCAAACATCCCAGATAGTTTTTGTTAAGACCAATCTTGTGGAGGACACCGATGATCTAGAGGTAAGTGATTTTTGTGTCTCATTTGGTTCCCTACGTTGTACGATGTCGACTAGAGATAGGAAATATTTGCATGTTCAAGTTAGACATAATTAGAGTTGTTCATGTACTCAGGTCTATGAAGTGAACTTTTGTAATTTATAATGTATGTCTTGATATTTTGACTTGTCTTGTAATGCAACATCATGTGTACATGTTGTAAAATATATGTTATGGCAGTAGATATATATGTGGACAGAGTGATAGAGGTCATTGAGCTTGTTGATGCAAGATCTTGTAAAATACTAACATAATCATCAAGTCTTGTTGATATTATCATTTGATGTTAAATTGAAAATTGTGTTTCATATTTTTGATGTCGAATGTTTTTATAACGGTAGTCTCTTGATTTTAGTTGAGTTTTGTTTTGAATAGTCTCGATCTTGTGATGATATGATGTCATAAAATAATGATCTCTATTATATATATATATATATATATATATATATATATATATATATATATATATATATATATATGTGTGTGTGTGTGTGTGTGTGTGTGTGTGTGTGTGTGTATGTGTGTGTGTGTATGTATATATATGTATATATATATATATATATATGTATATATATATATGTGTATATATATATATAGAGAGAGAGAGAAAAGAGAGAGAGAGAGCTTAGGAAGCGTGTACCGGCCGGTAGATGTAATTTACGTGTATATGCCATTAATATATCATATGTGGAGAATGTGGATAAAATCTAACCATATGGATTGATTAAAAACTATATAGATTAGACGTGTTTAAAAAATCATAACCAGGTCTCATATAGATCATGAGATATAGTAATACATCATTCAATAGTTTATGAAATTTCTACAACTTGTCATTGATTAGAAAATACACATTTTCTTTCATTGGATGATCTATGAATATCATATCGTGATGATTTTTATACACATATTATCAAAGCGGTATACTTCACATCCATAAGGTTGGATTATTCATTAGAATTTTACAATCACTATAAATGAAGGTGGTACATGTAAGCTACATGTACTCTAGTACACAATTCTTTTAGCCATATATATATATATATATATATATATGTATATATATATATATATATATATGAGTTAGTTTTTGTTGCCCGCGCGGGTACCTTTGTTATACTACCCGTGCTTTGAAAACACGGTGGCACATTGTAAATATTGACCAAATCTTAATGTTTGTCTCGCCTCTGCAGTCTCGAGTCCGTTGAGCAAGGAGGTCCGACCTCGATCACATCTGTCCCAAGAGACGATAGATCCTGTCGATGGCGTTGCCGACGCCGCGGTAGTTGCGACGTTGCTAGACCGGGAGGAACCCATTGGCCTGCATCCGTACCATGGAGACGTCGGTCGGGTTGCCGATGGCGGCACCAACGGCACCGGTGAACATGCCCGCGGTGATCTTTCAGTCGAGAGGGAGAACGCCGCCTTCTAATTCCGCAGACCACTTGGTCTTGAGGATGTCGTAGATGCCCATGCGGGTGGTGGAGTAGAGTGTCTGGAGGAGGATAGTGGTGGAGACGCCGGAGAAGAGGGATGTGGTGCCCTCAAACCGGAGGATCTGGAGACTGACGGAGACGAGACCAGGGCGGGGGAGAGGTGTAGGCGTAGGTGGGCGGGGTAAAGGGATGGCTGCCGCGGCAATTCTACCACAATTATGGAAGGCGAGGGTGGGGCAGAAGTTGGAGATGGCGACTGTAGGGGTAGGGACTGCGGCTGCAAGGGCTTCCCCTTAGAGCTGCATCCAAACCTTGATGAGGTCGAGCGGGTGGGCGGAGCGGCCAGCCACGATGGAAGAAATACCGCCTTCGACGAATCCCTTGACACCCATGGCTATGGTTCAGTAGTCTGGAATAAGTCTCAAATTCAATTCACTAGCTCTCGTCTAACCAATAAACAGCCCCCTAGCACGAACACGAGCTGCTCTTTGACGCCGCTAGGTGAATCAGGGAGGCAAATCGGGTTGCTACGAACTAGGACCAATTGGGTCTGCTAAGGTCGGTGGAGATGAAGAGATAGGAGTGGATGGTGAAGGTGGCAACTAAGGGATGTGGTGTGGCGGAGGACCTCTGAGACATATGCCACGTGATTTTCAAGCATGATTCGTCGGACCCGTTGCCCTGTATGACCTACAAAAGGTTAAAAAAGGTCGGCGTGCTCTTACACGCTCCTGCTGCCCATAAGTCATCAAATCATGTCCTTATTTGTGCCTATTCAGTGGGCTCTACAAGGGATTTTAGCATGAATTTAACAGATGGTAACTATTACAGATAATGTCAACGCACATAGAATATTCAGGATGATAATCTTGCCATTTTGCGTGTGAAGTTCTTAAACCTATAGATTCTTCCCTTGTCTTTTATTCACATAGAATTCTCTAGTTATCAGAATATTTTTGTTAGTGTAAGTGCTACTTGTAAATTACAATACCAAAATATAATAAGAAAGTGTCATATGCAATATGGACGGTCACATTGTAATAGACAAGAGCAACCGTAATGTAGGTGATAGTTTTATAATATGGATACTCATATTGTAATAAGCAAGTGTCATCTGTAATATGGACGGTCACATTGTAATAGGTAAGAGCCAACCGTAATGTAGGTGACAGTTTTGTAATATAGATACTCATATTGTAATAAGCAAGTGCCATCGGTGACATTGTAATAGGCAAGAGCCAACCGTAATGTAGGTGATAGTTTTGTAATATGGATACTCATATTGTAATAAGCAAGTGTCATATGTAATATGGACAGTCACATTGTAATAGGCAAGAGCCAACCATAATATAGGTGACAGTTTTGTAATATGGATACTCATAATGTAATAAGCAAGTGTCATATGTAATATGGACAATCACATTGTAATAGGCAAGAGTCAACCATAATGTAGGTGACAGTTTTGTAATATGGATACTCATATTGTAATAAGCAAGTGTCATATGTAATATGGACAGTCACATTGTAATAGGCAAGATCCAACCGTAATGTAGGTGACAACTTTGCAATATGGATACTCATATTATAATAGGACACTGAGATCTAGAAGTACCACTACAAATCTAGAAGTACCATTACAGATCCAGAAGCACCACTACAAATCCAGAAGTACCATTACAAATCGAGAAGCACCATTAGAAATCCAAGGCAACCATTACAAATCCAGAAGCACCATCACAAAATTATTTTCACATTTTTGATTGAGCGTAAATATTTGGTACAAAATGTAACTATTTAACATAGAAAGTAATTATTTAGTGTGAAAAGTAATTATTTCGCACAATAAGTAACACTTGGTCATCAAATGCATCACATCAATTGTGAAGCACAAAAAATTCAGGTTACATGAGAGTAGTACCATTACAAATCCAGAAGTACCATTATAGATCCAGAAGCACCACTACAAATCCAGAAGTACCATTACAAATCGAGAAGCACCATTACAAATCCAACGCAACCATTACAAATCCAGAAGCACCATCACAAAATCATTTTCACACTTTTGATTGAGCGTAAATATTTGGTACAAAATGTAACCATTTAACATAAAAAGTAATTATTTAGTGTGAAAAGTAATTATTTTGCACAATAAGTAACACTTGGTCATCAAATGTATCACATCAATTGCTAAGCACAAAAAATTCAGGTTACATGAGAGTAGTCGTGTCATTACACTGTTTCAGACCCAGATTAGTAGAGTATATATTATCACAATCTACAAATTGTAGTGTACAATTTATTTAAAATAGACAGACCAATATACTAGGACACTGTGCATCTGATAGCACTGGTATCTCAGGTCTTCTAGAAAAAATTGATAATGATATCAGTCATCTCGTCTGATATCTCCTACTGGATGAAGTGCCCTTACACTCACAACACAATTAGTGGCGTAAACTCAAGATGGGTATTGTTACTAGATTGTACATTTCCATTAGTAAGGCATCAATGAAGTCATAACCATGGTATTCATAGTACAAGGTCTCTGCTTCAAACACTTGGCAGGCATACAATCAATACCATGGCTTATTGGTTAGTTGCAAAGACACCGCACGACGCCAGCCACTGTATCTGATAATCCCAACCACAAAATTGGCAGTGAAATGTTATTGACTGGCATTTCAACAAACACGTTCCTCGTGGCTTCGGGTCTTCCAGTAGCAGTAGTCATGATCCTCAACTTCTTCTGCTGCGACGTCTACTAATGTTGTAGTATCCTTGCCAATCTTTCGAGCTTCCTATGCGTAACTCCCTCCTCTCCCATCCTTTTTCCACCACACTAGTCCTCACCACCATCATTCACCAGAAATCCATCCACCTTCAAGCAATGGAGACGGAGAACCTCGCTTCGTTCCAGTACATGACATGTGCCCTCAGCAACTCTAGCAGCCCCGTCTCGCTGATCTCCTCCTCCTCTTCCTCTGGCTCATTCAGCGACTGCTCCAGCGACCAGTCGGGCGACTTCACATCCTCCTCCGCCGCAGCAGACTGCAGCCTCGTCCGCTGCATCCTCGGTCTCCTCCGTCGTCACAACTGCCTCCTCCTCCTCCTACACCGACGATCTCATCTGTGGCCTGGTATCTGACCTCGAGTCCCTGGGCTCGTCCCTCGACTCCCAGCACCGTGCGGCCATGGAGCTCCGACTCCTCGCCAAACATGACCCTGACAACCGCCTGCGCATCGCCCGCGCCGGCACCGTCTGCTCGCTGGTGGCACTGGTTTCCAATCCGGACCCGCAGCTCCAGGAGCACGACATCACAACGCTCCTCAACCTCTCCATCCGCGATGAGAACAAGGACCTGATCGCTTCGCACAAATTGGAATTCACGGGATTCAGTAATACGAGAACTATTTACAACTAATACCACCATGTTTTGAGTCACGGGTAGCCAAAGAATGTTACCCGCGCGGGCAGCCAATGAACACTATATATATATATATATATATATATATATATTTATATATATATATATATATATATATATATATATATATATATATATATTTGTTCAATAACTAAAATGGATATGATCTAAATGAGCATTTTCCGGTGCCTGAGTAAAACTATTTTCTTTTTGTAACTAGGTGTGTGAGTTTGCACAAATGTGTATATGCAACGAACATTGACCGCAAAGTAATTCCAACCCACAGCCACTATTTGAATGTAAACTCATATAATTCCTCATATTGGACGGTGTTAAGACACACTTGAAGGTTGGGTTTATTGCATTTACCAAAGATTTTGTAGGGGACTCTAAGCAATTATGCAATCTGCATGGGAGGCTATGGGATATTGGTCCATCGATGTACCACGATTAAGTCCAGTTGTCTTCTCGCCCGAACCACAAACATCCCCATGCCGGGCAAACCAACCACTGGGCCTTCAATAAGAAAAACGACCGTGCGCTAACAGCAACAGCTGTAGGCGTAAGCATTGACCTGCATAATATGGTAGAGCTGCTTCTCGATACGCGGCTGACCCTGGATATAGCCTATCACTATATACAGCTACCAGAAGTGGTTGCTCTCTAGCTTCGAAATTTGCGTAAGAGGAAGTGTGGCCTGCACCAGATTGCCAATTATCGGGCTATAGGACGGGTCGAAGTGTGGCTGTGTATTGAAGCTGTGGCTGGTCCCCCAGTGGCTGCACTCTAATTAACTAGATATCACATGAAATAATGAAGATTGAGGACCACCTATACGCCCTCACCACTGAAGTTGCCGCTATAGCTAGCTGGACCCAGTCGATATTGCACCAGTGCTGTCGACTTTGGGGCGGTGGAAGGGTCGTTGGCGCGTCCTATCAACCGTCGACGACACGTCCTTACTGTACTGGTAGTAAGCAACGAAGAAACTCGGTCGATCATGGAACCACCACACATGTTATCTCCCTCCATCTTGTTGCCGACGCGAGAGATATAATAAACACTGCTGTCATAAGCAGTGCGGTGCTCAATTCAACGTGCAAATGTTCTTGTAGCAATGGAGGAGGAAGTCGAGGTGGGGATTTGGAGGTAGTATATTATACATATACTAGGAATATGGAATATTCTGTGCATTGCATTTGATTGAGAATACGAAATAATTATACAAATAGTAAATGGTGTGTTGCCTCCTTTTATTGAGCCAAAGAAAGAAAAAAAAATGTAACTAGAGTCAACAAACAATTACATTAGGCAAAATAGACTGGAAAGAAAATACATCATACTTTTTCTGCTAATGTCGCAATGTTATCGATGAAGAAAATTACATGATTCTGAAATCAACGTCAACAAAAGTCCTGGTCCATTTGGGACTTTTGGACTTTTGCATATTGGGGTTCCCCCATATATTAGGCCGGATAGATAAAACCCCAACTCCCCAGTTCCCCGATGGGCATCATCTGTTATACAGACTCACTGATGAATTGGATGGTAAAGGAGGACGAGGAGGACAAAGTTGGATCAATACTTTTATGTGCACATCCAAACGTAAGAGAAGACAAACAAATATCATTAACTATCGTTATCCATCCTATTCTACTCTTTGAAAATTTTCCTCTTAGACCCCGTCTGGTTGAGCTGTTAATAAAGCCATGCGGTTGCAACTAAGTTGTGTTTTCGTTTCCAATCGTTTGGTTACGTGTGATATCATCACATGGTGTGGGAACGAACTGCAGATGAGTTTTTAGATGTATAAGAAGTTGGGGCTACGAACCGCAAGGAAAAAGAGGTGCGATTCCAGTTCCGATTCCACCAAAACCTCTTTCATTTTTCTCTTGCACGAACAACATACGTTCATTTTTTGAGTAATATTGTTTGTTGGAAATGGACTTTTTTGAGTATGACTTGTTCACATATGATTACAGCCTTTAGGTATCTCCTACCAAACACTAAACAAATATATGAATTTAGTTATAGTTTCGTCCAATCAAACAATTGATATTTAGTTTCAAAACATGTTTTGTGATTCCTATTTTAAAATTCACCTAATGTGTTGCAACCGTGAATAACCAAACAAGCCCTTAATCCTTTTTGGCGAACCAGACGTGTCGTGATTACCACACACCGGTATCGCAACCCCTAAAAGTCCATATGTATATTATATAAGAGAATTAGTAGAGCACTTTTTCCATAAATTTTTTATTCTTTTTAATTTGTAATCTTTGCACTCTAATGTAAATTGTATAAAAAAAGAATATAAGTGGCATAATACACAGTTATCTTTATTTATAATTTTTATTTAATATAAAAGTTATGTGAAAACCTATGACTGCATATTGTTTTTTCTTTGATTTTATAAATGATGAATTGATCCGTGTATACTATTTAAAGTTATTTGAGAGGAAGGGTTGACATAATTGTTACCTTTAGCTTCCTATATTACAAATTGGCTATGCGTTACTGTATACAAAAAATAATGGCGAAGGCCTACTTTTTCATTAAGTTTTCTGCGTTACTAATTACTCCTTGTGTATCCGACATAGCAAGGCTTACTCCTACTCATCTTTGTACTGGCACATGTCGTCCATTTGCAGTTGATACGATCGAGAGTGCGACACGATTAAAGACCGCAGGGGGTGGATGGTGTGCTTGCTCTAACATGACAGTAAAAAGGATATGCACAATAAGAAGCAAATATTATTTTTTGTATTTTACTTCTCTTTTAGTGATTCTTTAAATGCAACTAAACATGTGTTGGTACAAATAAACAAAATTTCAGTCCAATTCTACACGTAGAACTGCATACCAAACATGCCGTTAGGCCATTAGGGGATATCATAATATAAATACATACAACAGTACATGATTTGGGTGGGCAGGACGCAGCCAGGAATTGATGGGTCAGTTAATTGGGAGGTCCCGAGCTCTTGCCCATGTTCTAAGGGCTCATTTGGTTGTTAGCGGTTGGAAGACAGCTGCTGAATTCGGAAACAGGAAATGTAAAACAGTGCAATTCATGTATCCCATTATTGTTTGGTTGGAAGCAGCTCCAAGTAAACTCGTTCGTTTTCCTTCGTTTGGTTGGAGATACTTCGGAGCTCTGGTTACCTGTGATGATTGCACCATCCCAGAAATCCTGTTCATCGGTCACATTTCTAGTTGTATAGGTACAAGAAAGGTGGTGAGTACAGCAGACTTTGTCCACAGGCAGCGTTGCTGTCATGCAAACAACGTGGGAATGCTTCAGCCTGCGGATGAACCGCGCCCAATTTGGGCACGGTTCGTTTTCCCAAATTTTACACGTGAGCGGGAACTATCTGCAGTTGGTTTTCTAAGTATGAGTTCCAGTTCTGTCCAACCAAACTGATGGAGTTTGAATGCACAATGAGTTGGAACTGCTCGGGTTGCAACCACAAGCAACCAGACGAGCCCTAATGGCAGACGGGCTCAATGTGCGGCATGCATGGGCCTTGTAGTGTACCTTGAGCTTTCGTCGAGGGGCTTGCTACAAGTTGGCGGTCGAGGGCACTAGGGGCAGACCTAGATAGCTAGCTGGCTCTGGATAGATGGATTTGATAGCCCATCAAACTTTGTCGTTGATAGCCCTACACATACCCGTTTTCATCCCTGACCCCCAATCGGGTCGTTAGGAGTTGTTTTTTACTGTACCAAACAGTCCCACTTTCGGCTATATATTAATTAATGGGGGTGATTATGGGAGAGAAAAAGAGAGTAAAATAATAGAGAACCACGATTGCGGTAAAAAGAAGTACTAAGGGTTTGTTTGGTAGGGAGTAGTGATAAAGTGTGCTTCATGTATATTTTTACATCTTGAACTCATAAAACTACATCCACTACACTCAACCAAACTAGTTATGGAATACATCACACAACAAACACCAATATTCCCACCACAATTTAGGGACTTGCAATAGTCGTTAAATTCAGCCGACCCCGCATAGTCCTGAGGAGATACACTTGTACAATGTTGGACAAAAATAAGAACATTGTGGGAAGTCTAACAGACAACCACGACTATAAAAACAAACCTAGCTTCACTCTCTCCCTCTTTTTAACGTGATCCTCTCCCCTTCCGGCCAACGTCACGCATGGCTACTGTCGCGTGTTGCAACCGTGACCAGGCAGTCGTTGCTCCACGTACGCCGTCGTGCCTAGTTTGAAGTCACGTCGAACACGTCTTATTGAATGCCCGCGCTGGTAACATTGCAATTGCTACCCGTACAAAGAGACGGTGGCATTAGTTGTAAATACAACAAACATTCGTCTTCTTTGGGTCATAGCTCGCTCCGCCGTCCTCATCCTCTGCGCGATTCCGGTAAAGAGACCAGAAAATTGCACAACTCACCACCACTGTCCTCCTCGGAGCTCATCCCCGACCTCACGTTGGATACCAGCTCCAGCCTCGCCCGCAGCCCCATCCCAGGCTCCAGCCCCAAGAACTCAGTGTAGCTGGTGTGGAGGTCCAGCAGCACGTTGTCAACCGTGGTCGACAAGACCCCAGGCACCATTGGCAGCCACTCACACTCAGCCTAGGACTTCGTCAGCCGCACGGAAAACCCGTTAGCGCCGTTTCGTTGACATAGAGCATCTCGGGCGGTGGCTCAGCTTCCCTGTCGTCTTCGTCGTTGGAACTGATCCTGTCACGATATCGAGGATGGCCTCCTACCACTGCTTCCCCGTGCCACCTACCCATGAGGCATCCATGACCATCAGGGTGATGGAGTCTGACATGATGCACGGTGTGTTCCGCCTGGACCGGAGACACAGGGACACCGTGGACGCAGAGGCGTTAGGGCCGCCGTGAGGGTCAGGCTACACGAAGTAGCCGGCAACAAACTAGTCATCCTCGTCCTTTTCCTCCAACACTATGGGCTCTTACTAGATTTCACGCTCATGCATGCCATATTCTCACGTGATTTCAGCTAATCCACTTATTTTATTTCCCACGGTAGAGACATCCAAATTCCAAGCAGGTGTCATCCTGCTCCAATCTTTCAGCGGCACCCCTGTTTCCACTTCCGCAATGTACCCTTGTTTTAATTTAGTTTCTGCAAACACGTGTTGAACATTCCTTATTGTATCTACATGGAATGCAGGGCCTAGGACATCTAGATTCGGAGCAATGGGTATAACTTCTGCTTGATGCTGCATGCACTGTGTTTTTCCTTAACGCAGTGGAAGGTCATGGAGGGGAAGGAGTTGTTGTCGATCTGATTATTTAATTTCGTGACTGCAGCCTACGTGTTCGACACTTTGTCTCTGAGTACCGCAATAATCCCCAAGCTCGTCTGGCTTCGAATATCTGACTTCGGAGATGGCTTCCGCTCACAAAATTAGCTTACCATCTGCACGAAGGTCAGACTCAGTATTTATTTGTTGAATATTGAGCGGCGCATGTGGAATCTGGAAAATTGGGGGAAGGAACAATGTTCATGGATCTAATGACTTTGATGTCCGCATCTAACTGGGAAGATGAGGCCACAAAGGATGAACTGGTCATTGAAGGTCAAGTGAAGATTTATCGTGTGCAGTTGGGAAGACTGACAATAGGAGCGTCCATATGAATACGCACGGAGAGTTGCATGATAGAGACAGAGCATATAAGGAGAACTAGTGTCGCTGGGAACTTTGTGTCTGTGCTGGAATAGGTCCAGGCCATCTAGCAAAGGATCTTGACGTGTGTTCACAGACAGTAGGTGGCCTAAAAGAATGAAGACTACCAGTTCCTTGTATGAGTCCAGCGGTTGCAGCCTAGGATCATAGGGTCCAGGTTGGGTGTATGCTCGGCTGCAGTTGAAGAAAGAGACCCTGTATTAGGTGGAGGGCTCGTCTCCGGTATCAATCACTGCTGCAATGACCATTGGTATAAAAAATATGGCACCCATTGAAACGACGCTTGTAGCCTTGCTTTCTCCTCCTGTAAAAATTCAGACGCAAGCCCAAAAGAAGAGTCAAGGCCAAACAAATGGAAAAGCCATTGTGGTAACAGAGGGAATTAGTGGGACAAACACCATCATCCTTAATGTTCTAAATAAACTGGAAACTTAATTCTGTACTACTTCTTTCTTGAGTGTCGTGCAGATGTCAATGTTGCAAATCGTTTTATTTTCTGTTCATGGTATTCAGTGCATACAAGATGTTTGTTATTTTGCCTAACTAACTTGGGAGCAATAGATTGATTTCAATGAGAACAACGCTGTAGATTTACTCAATTTATCAGTACTGACAATATCAATAAATTAGAATAATCTAACTAGTTAAAATTACAGTATAATAAGGAGCTCTGATATCCAACTTTTGTTTCAAGACTTGTTAGTATAGAACGCCAGTCATGAATATTGTGGATTCAGATCATCGTGTCCTACCATGCTTAGCAAATTGCAATAGGTATCTATATATTAATAAAACGTAGACCTTATAATCCTTACTCCTATAGTGGTTGGGAGAATTTTAGAAGACAACTGGAAAAGTCTAGGCTTATTGCCAATAATACATACTTAGTATAAATTAGTAGCCAAATGTTCGGTGGTTAGTAAATATTTTCCTATCAGTTGCAGAATGCCAGTATGTATATTTTGTATTGTGAAAGAAAATAGTAGTATGTATAATAATATATAAATGAACGTTAGAAAATAGTAGTATGTATAATAACATATAAATCAACGTTAGAAAATAGTAGTATGTATAATAACATATAAAGTGGAAAGATTAGAAAAATAATATATAGGAAGCCGAAGTAATAGTCGTGCGGCATCGACAATTTTTGGAAGTGTAGTTGATCATATTTATTATTATACTATCTACTGAACAGTTTTATTCTATAAGTAATAGTTGTGCCGCGTTCATTGTGAGGGAAGCCGCATTCTAGTATACTAATATATAGGACAAATCACGAAGGGCTTCGGCTTTTGTATATTTTGTATCCTAGCATCACTTTCGGTGTTGGATAGTTATATTTTGTATATTTTGTATCATGATATTACGTTTAGTATCATATAGTTACTTTTTTGTACCTTATAGTTACTTTTTGTGTTATGGTGCTACTTTCTGTGTCGAATAGTTACTTTTTACAACATATAGTTACTTTTTGTGTCCTGATGTCGATATCAGACGATTATTTTTGTACCACAAGGTTACTTTTTAGTGATGGTGTTATTTTTAGTAACTTGGGAGCAATAGATTGATTTCAATGAGTGATTGTGTTATTTTTAGTTACTCTTATTGTTGTTAGAGTTACTCGTAGTGCTCGTTCAGTTACTCGCAGGGTTGTCACATTTACTCGTAGTGCTTTTTTAGTTACTTGTATTGTTCAGTTACTCGTAGATTTATGGCAGTTACTCGCAGTGTTTGTTCAGTTACTCAACCATTACTTGCATTATTTAGTTACTCGCAGACTTGTTTCAGTTACTCGCAGGATTTTTTCAGTTACTCACAGTGTTTATTCAGTTACTCACAGGATTGTGACAGTTACTTGCCGTGTTTTTTCAGTTACTCGTAGTGTTTTCGCAGTTACTCTAACTGCTATTACAATTACTCATATGGTTTTTTTCAGTTACTCGCATTATTGTCACATTTACTCACAGTATTGTCACAGTTACTCGCAGTGTTTTTTCAGTTACTCGTAGTCCTTTTTCAGTTACTCGTAGTGTTTTTTTAGTTACTCCAGGGTTGTGACAGTTACTCGTAGGGTTTTTTCAGTTACTCAACCATTACTCTCAGTTATTCAAGCATAACTCTCAGTTACTCAAGCATTACTCTCAGTTACTCAAGCATTACTTTTCAGTTACTCAAGCATTCTGTTACTTTCAGTTCAGTTACTCGCATGGTTGTATCAGTTACTCGTAGTGGTTTCAGAGTTACTCGTACATCATTCAAAGCATAACTGAAAAAACAATGCGAGTAACTGAAGCATTACTCTCAGTTACTCAACCATTACTCTCAGTTACTCAACCATTACTCTCAGTTACTCAAACATTACTCTCAGTTACTAAAGCATTACTTTTTCGTTACTCAAGCATTCTGTTACTTTCAGTTCAATTACTCGCATTGTTTGTTCAGTTACTCATAGGGTTGTGACAGTTACTCGTAGTGTTTTTTCAGTTACTCACAGTGTTTTTGTAGTTACTCTAATTGCTATTACAGTTACTCACAGGGTTTTTTTAGTTACTCGCATTATTGTCACAGTTACTCGCAATATTTTTTCAGTTACTCGTGGTCCTTTTTCGTTACTCACAATGTTTTTTCAGTTACTCCAGGGTTGTGATAGTTACTCGTAGGGGTTTTTTAGTTACTCAACCATTACTCTCAGTTATTCAAGCATTGCTCTCAGTTACTCAAGCATTACTTTTCAGTTACTCAAGTGTTCTGTTAGTTTAAGTTCAATTACTCGCATGGTTGTATCTGTTACTCGTAGTGGTTTCAGAGTTAGTCTTACAACATTCAAAGCATAACTGAAAAAACAATGCGAGTAATTGAAGCATTAGTTTCAGTTACTCAACCATTACTCTCAGTTACTCAAGCATTACTCTCAGTTACTCAAGCATTACTTTTTAGTTACTCAAGCATTGTATCCCAACACCACGATAACACTAGTAATGTTATTTATTCCTCCGTTAGTACCCAGATTTTGGATCATTTGTGTTGCTCGATCGTCGAAAATGTCACATGTGCATGACATGTTACTCCATGAAGGCTAGACAATTTGGTGTTGCAAATTAAGGAAGGTATTAAGGAAGTAAAAACTTGGCAAAATTTTACTTTGACGTACGTCTAGGTGCGAGTTAGATGATCATTGACTTGTAGACAAATTGGTAGGAAATTAATTTGCGAACTGAGTGGGTTAATACAAGTAAAGGTACCAAATTCAACTGATCGTTTGAGAGAGAGAGAGAGAGAGAACAGAAATTCATCAGTTTAAATCTAATTTACCTTCAATGAGCGTACACGACAATCAGACATTTAAATTAGATGAAGTTGAGGGATTGCGCATGTCTTTTGGGAACAAAAAACTAGCATGGCATCAAGATGAATAATGTAAGTAATGTTCCCAGGACGTATGTGACATACTTGCAAGCAATTTCCAAATGAACGCACATATAGGTAGATGAATAATGTAAGTAATGTTCCCAGGACATATGTGACATACTTGCCAACATCAATCTATATGGCTGCTTAGTTGTCATCTTGTTGTAATCAGGTAGAAAGGAAATGGAAGCAACAATAGACTAATTCTCCTTCTATCCAAGAAGAGATGCTTGGGTGCAACATAATTATTTTTATGTGTATTATAGTTACTTTTAGTGATAAATTTTTATATTTTGTACAGTTAATATACTCAAGAATGTGATAGGTAACAAACTTTCAATATTTTGCTGCTAGTATCAAAGATGAGACGCCCAATGGTTAGACTCATGGTTTGTTACCTGGTGTTAAAACTCAGACATCGACATGAATAGAATTGTCATTTTTTCAGTTACTCGCAGTGTTTGTTCAATTACTCGTAGGGTTGTGGCAGTTACTCACAGTGTATGTTCAGTTACTCACAGGTTTGTGACAGTTACTCGCAGTGTTTGTTCAGTTACTCAACCATTACTTGCAGTGTTCAGTTACTCACAGAATTGTTTCAGTTACACGCAGGCTTTTTTCAGTTACTCGCATTGTTTGTTCAGTTACTCGCAGGGTGGTGACAGTTACTCACAGTGTTTTCACAGTTACTCTAACTGCTATTACAGTTACTCGTAGGGTTTTTTCAGTTACTCGCATTATTGTCACAGTTACTCGTAGTATTGTCACAGTTACTCGCAGTGTTTTTTCAGTTACTCGTAGTCCTTTTTCAGTTACTCGTAGTGTTTTTTCAGTTACTCCAGTGTTATGACAGTTACTCGCAGGGTTTTTTCAGTTATGTACTCAACCATTACTCTCAGTTACTCAAGCATTACTCTCAGTTACTCAAGAATTAATTTCAGTTACTCAAGTATTACTTTTCAGTTACTCAAGCATTCTGTTACTTTCAGTTCAGTTACTCACATGGTTGTATCTATTACTCATAGTGGTTTCAGAGTTACTCTTACATCATTCAAAGCAACTTGTCAAGGTCCAAATTGACATCCTTGTCTAGTGGAGCGAGATCAGTCCCTTCCCGACATCTGACAACTAACAAGGAATTGATAATACAATTGAGAGTTACTTGTCTTGATATTACTTTTAGTATCGGATAGTTACTTTTCTTTCTATATAGTTACTTTTTGTGTCCTGATGCAGTGTCTGATAGTCACTTTTTGATTCATGATGTTACTTTTAGTGTCAAGTAGTTACTTTCCATACGATATAGTTACTTTTTGCGTCCTAATGTTACTTTCAGTGTCGGATAGTTACTTTTTGTGTCATGATATTATTTTTAATATCAAATAGTTATTTTATGTTCCATATAGTTACTTTTTATATTCTGGTGTCACTTTCTGTGTCGAATAGTTACTATTTATACTATATAGTTACTTTTTGTGTCTTGGTCTTACTTTCAGTGACAAATGGGTACTTTTGTATCATACAGTTCCTTTTGTGTTATGGTGTTAAAGAGGTATTTTTGTGTCATGGTACTACTTTCAGTATAGGATAATTACTTTCTATATCTTGCCATCACTTTTTATACCATACAGTTAATTTATATGTCCTACTTGCAATTATTGCGTAAAACCCTTCTGTCTGTCGTGTTTACCATGCTGATATAAGTAAGATAGAACAAATAGTGTGATTTGTGTTGTTCTATTCAGATTCCTCTACTTTTCTTAATTCTGGATGGTAAATTGCAAAAAGGATATTAAGAAGTCAGAACACAAATTATTTTCTAACAACCCCAACCGCAATGCTTATATATTTGTCGAGAAAACAAACAACAAGCAAGATAAAAGCACAATACCAAGGAACGAGCTGTTTGAACGAGGAAATATATAAAGAAACATCTTGAAACGAGTTGTTTGAACAAGGACATTAATTCCTTTTTTATAGCTTGGACGCAGGTGAGCTGTGCAGTTTGTTCTCGCAACAAATCTATGCATCTTCTTGACTTTTCCATAGTCACGCCTCATAATATTAATGTCCCCTATCCTTTATAAGAGTAAGTCTTCCGCAAAGCCAGATTGATG
Organism: Alisma plantago-aquatica; assembly: GCA_963693085.1. Taxonomy (NCBI): domain Eukaryota; kingdom Viridiplantae; phylum Streptophyta; class Magnoliopsida; order Alismatales; family Alismataceae; genus Alisma; species Alisma plantago-aquatica. Next base: position 378,040,763 of record OY856410.1, read on the forward strand.
CCATCATTTATCACCACTTGTACAACAGAACCAAGCTCCTGCTAGTTTTCATCGCCTCTTCGACAACATCGACGGCCTTCTTGGGAACTCCCCATCCTCATAAGGCCTCACTTTTTCACCATCTCCTCCATTACTGGTTCCCCCGTTAATGACGTCTGCCTCGCCCCATTCACACCAACAATCCCACATAGCTTCCACTAACGCCACCATGATAAGAGATTCCAAATTTTGTATGCATGTATGTGAACCTCGCCGTCTTCTTGGCCATGGGTGTTTATCATAGGATCGGTGAAGAAGTGAAGGGATTTGGGATTTGGCTGAGCCTTCTGGATGGGAACAGACAGCTGTGATACTTTGAAGGATGCTCCTACACCATATGCTCGAAGTACCTATCCGCAAACATCATCCCGTGGAGCCGCTTCACATTGCGTGTGACGGCCATGGAAGACACAGGCGCGGCAAAGCGGAAAGGAGAAAGGAAGTGGCCATCATCACGTTTTCGTCTAACAGCAACACGTTGTGATGATTAATCGAGCGCTAATGCAAGCCAAAGGCAGGAATTAGGGTCGTGAGCGTCATGGACGGCTGCAGACTCGACGCTAATGCAAGCTGACGGGAGGAATTAGGGCCGCGAGCATCTTGGGCGACTGCAGACTCAGCGGAGTCAGGACGGCGGATACGGGAGATTGGATTCTTTGTCCCGCTGAAATTGCCTCTAATTACAATACAGCCACCGTGTTTTCAACAGACTCCACTTGGACGAAATCTCCGATACTCTCTACTGGAGGTCGTCGCTTCTCTGGGAGGTTGGCGCATCGACTGTCAAGGAGCTGCGCCGGATCAAATCCGCCAAACAGAAGGGGTCGACCAAGAATGCCGGTGCAGGGACTTTTCGGTCGGCGGCGATGCCAGATTCAGCTCCTTCAAGTGCCCGAGCGGGGACAAGTTCATCGAGGCTGGGTTCTGAATCTTCCGGCGAACATAACATAGGAAGAAGGGATATGTAAATATTTACAAAGAGTGACACCGCTTCTTTGGAACGGGTATCTTCACTTGTTACCCACGCGGTAAAAAGACAATCTCATATATATATATATATATATATATATATATATATATATATATATATATATATATATATATATATATATATATATAGGTTAGAATACACTCTTGACTGTACAGATCGCACGAATACATTCAAGTGTGTTTGCACATCAGGACTATTTTTTGCAAAATGTAAACTATTGATCTTCACCGTCATACTATAACTAGGCTACATACAAAATTTGAGCCCATTTGGATGAGTGTAAGTCACTCATCCAAGGGAAACAAAATCGACGCGCGAAACTAATTTGAAATGCATAATTTTTGCGGTCTTTATAACGTGACCTATAAATGTCCAAATGTGCTCAAATTTTGCGTATGAGCTATTCACAAGATGTTTAAGAAGATCAACGGATTAGATTTTTGAAAAAAATATTGCATCATAAAAAACTACTTGAGTGTATTCCGCTCCGAATACACGGAATACACTCGAGTGTATTCTAACCTGACTATATATATATATATATATATATATATATATATATATATATATGTTTAAAAATATATAAAGAGAGAGTGTGTGTCAGGCTAGAATACATTCGAGTGTATAGATCACACCATATACTGAAATGTTGTTTACATATCTACACTATTTTTGTGATAAATCCAAACCCTTGATCTTCTTTGAGCACACTGTCATGCCCAAACTTCTCCCATCTATCGTTACAGCCAGGATGAAGCAGCACTCAGCCTGCCGCCATGCACAAGTTGCTTTGCGTCTCCCTTCTCACCCAGGATGAATTCGCGCCCAGTTCACCACCGTGCCATGGCCACCATCGTGCCCAGGCCACATCCACACCCTACCTTTACCGGCCCACGTTGTCGATCCCATACAGCCGCTCCCACGTCGTCTACGGCCCCGCCATTTTCATAGTCTTGTTGTCGGCGCACCAATCACACTCGCACCCACGCTGCCACCCATATATCTATGAGCGGGGGGGGGGGGGGGGGGGGGGGGGGGGCTAAGATACTGAAAAATAAGAAAAATCTCATGACCGTGACTTGAACTCGAGCAAACTAAAAGCATCATAGCAACATAGGCCAATCCACTTTTATTATTGTTTAGTCTTTTAAATCATTATATTTGTATAAAACTTTAGCAACGTTTTACTTGGACGCTAATTTAAAAATTGTGTTGCAGTGTGAATTCAAACCTGCACCCTCACGTCCGCTGAAAGCATAGTAAATCAGTCGCCTATCCATTTTGTAAGTTTCTAAGCCTAAAAATACACACACACACACACACACACATATATATATATATATATAGAGAGAGAGAGAGAGAGAGAGTCAGGTTAGAATATACTCGAGTGTACAGATCGTACGAATACACTCAAATGTGTTTGCACATCAAGACTATTTTTTACAAAATGTAAATCATTGATTTTCACTATCATACTATAACTAGGCTACACAAAAATTCTGAGCTCATTTAGATGAGTGTAAGTCACTCATCCAAGGGCAACAAAATCGACGCGCGAAACTAATTTGAAATTCATCATTTTTGTAGTCTTTATAACTTGACCTATAAATGTCCAAACGTGCTCAAATTTTGCGTATGAGCTATTCACAACATGTTTAAGAAGATCAATGGATTAGATTTTTGAAAAAAATATTGCATCATGAAAAGCTACTTGAGTGTATTTTGCTCCGAATATACTCAAGTATATTCTAGTCGGACTCTCTCTCTCTCTCTCTGTATATATATATATATATATATATATATATATATATATATATATATATATATATATATATATATATATATATATATATATATATAATAGAGAGAGAGAGTCAGGCTCAAATACACTCGAGTGTATAAATCATATCCAATGGTGTTTGTCAATGTAGACCATATTTTTTGCAAAATTTAATCAACATTGATCCTCACGGTTACAATAATCATAAGTCGAATGCAAAATTTGAGTCCACTTGGATGAGTGTAAGTCACTCATCTAAGGACAACAAAATTGGCGTATAAAACTAATTTAAAATGTAGGATTTTTGCCTCCTTTAGATGCATGACCAATAAGTGTCCAAATGCATTTAAATTTATTATGTACTATGTTCCTAAGATATTTAAGAAATCAACCGTTTATATTTTCAAAAAACTTGCTCCATGATAAAATATAACTGAGGTGTATAGTGCACTGGTACACTCCAGTCTAATTCAACTTTTCTCTCTCTCTATATATATATAAATATATATACTCATATATATATATATATATATATATATATATATATATATATATATATATATATATATAGGCTAAAAGAATTGTGTACCTGAGTACATGTAGCTTACATGTACCCATCGTCATTAATGATGATTATAAAATCCTAATGAACAATCTAACCTTACGGATGTGATGTATACCTCTTAGATAAGATGTGTATAAAAAAGCAACATGATCTAATATTTACATATCATCCAATGAAAGAAAATGCGTATTTTCTAATGAACGGTAAGTTGTCAAAATTGCAAACACCGTTGGATGATATATTATTATATCTCATGATCTATATGGGATATGATTATGATTTTTTAAACACATCTTATCTATACAATCAGGAATCAATCCATACGGTTGGATTTTACGAACATATTCCAGATGTATCATTTTAATGGAAGGTACACATAAGTTACATGTACCGGCCGGTACACACTTCCTATATATATATATATATATATATATATATATATATATATATATATATATATATATATATATATATATATATATATATATATATATATATGGCTAAAAGAATTGTGTACCCGAGTACATGTAGCTTGCATGTACCTACCTTCATTTATGATAATTATAAAATTAAACTATACTATCCAACCTTATGGATGTGGTGTATACCACTTAGATAAGATGTGTATCAAAAATCACCAACATATGATATTCATAGATCATCCAATGAAACAATTTATGTCTTACCTAATCAACGGTAAGTTGCAGAAATTACAAAAACCGTTCGATGATATATTGCTATATCTCATGATCTATGTGAGATATTGGTATGATTTTTTAAACACATATAATGTATATAATTATGAGTCAATCCATATGGTTGGATTTTATTAACATGATCCACATATGTCATTTTAATGGATGGTACACATAACTTACATGTACCGGCCGGTACACACTTCCTAACCTCTCTCTCTCTCTCTCTCTCTCTCTCTATATATATATATATATATATATATATATATATATATATATATACACACACATACATGCATACATATATATATACACATACATACATACATATATATATAATAAATAATATTTTGTTCATACTTTAGTAATGCATATTTGAAACTTTTTCCCTTGGATCCTCTCGTGCCACCCGCACCCACGCTTCCCTTCGCACCCACACCCACTCCGTCGTCATACCAATGTCCATGCTGCCACCACGTCGTCACCATGAGGATTGAGGTTGGCCACTCAATCCTGTAATATATAGATATTAGCATTGTAACACATATATCTACTCACTGAGATGTATAAAACTAGTCATGTATCTGACAAAATTGTAGATGTGTGTTTGTATGAGTTTTTATTTTCGTTCCATGTTATGGAATCTGAGCTTGATGGGTCATTTATAATAATGTTGAATTATGTGTAAAAAATATAAAGGTTATCAAAAATGATGGATAGGATTTTTGTCTTGTATTATATTTTTCTAATAATGGAAATTTTCTGATTGTAAGTACTATTTTAGTTTATATTAAGTACATTTATTGATTTTTTTGGTCATACACTGAATATTAATTAGTATTGTATCTGGAATTGCTAATAAAATATAAAAAATTTGGCACACATATTTTGATCAAATGTGAGTTATCACATTTCAATTTTTTATGTATTAAATTAAAGAATGTATCAGAAATAAATAGGAGATAATTTTTCTAAAATGTGACGTACTCTATTAGCTTATTTAGTTATGATTATTAATGTATCAAAAATGAATGGGAGATATCTTTTGGTTCTGTATTGGATATGTTTAAGTACTAGTTTTAGACTTAGACATAAATGTGTAAAAAATATGATCGTGGGCGGTTGAAAAGAGAAATTGGAGGGAAAATGGAAAAAATATGAAATTGAAATGAGTTGTTTTTTGTTTGTAGGGTGGAAAATTAAATGCAATTGGTCAATTATTGGTTGGTGTTGGGTGGTTGGATGACAATATTGATTTGTTGCAGCAGTGACAATTATGCAGCCATGCAACCACACTAGTAGACTTATGGCCTAAAAATTCGTGTCACATTATGCTAAAAAATTCATATAAGGGTGATATAGTTACTTTTTGGTATGATGCCCTTATGCAAGTAATACTATTTTGGAAGTATAATAGAGAGTGTCATGATACTTTTATAACAAATTTATTAATTATAGAAATATAAATAATAAATAACTTATCTTCTAGTAGGCACTATCCTTTTTTACTATAAGTGTAGTTTCTGTTATATTTAGGTACTACAATGAATATAATTAAGTAAATAGAATTGCCTTGAATATATTTAAGTATTGATTTTTGATTTAGAAATATACATTATTGTCTTTGTAGCAACCTCTACATACAAGCAAGCAATGCAAAGTGTACTAAAATTTCATGTTGTGAAATGTTATAGCATGTCCCTATGAGTTAAGTTTTTAGTATGACAGTGTTGTGGTGTTAGTATTGTTCTTAGATAAAATGAAATAATGATTTGCACATATGTCCAATGAATTAAAAAATACATAAACATAATCAACAACTAACTTTATAAATTATTTCGTTAATCAAAGATACATCTGATTGTATACATTGTGCTAGTTTATATCTAGTATATTTGTTGATAACTTTTATCATTACGTTGAACGTATTAAAGCAATGATTCTAAACTTAGCTACAAAATGTGTATAAACCTACATCTGGTCAGATCTAGCATTATATTCTTCTAAAACGTGGAGGGAATAAGGAAAAAAAAAGATATTTTGAATTTTCAAATGTATAGTTTTGTTTGTAAGAGTAACACTTGTTAGTAGTTGGGTTGCGGTTGTTTTATTACTGGGTTGTTTTTGCAGTGGTTGCTTTAATATAGTGACTGCATGCATGCAAAATGGTGTAGAATGCACTAGCAATCTGTGCATATATGAGATAGTGTCACACAGTGCTAAAAGGTTTATATATTGGTTGCTTTCAATGTTCCCAATGTAAGGATTTGGATGTTGGTAGAGTTGGTGTTCTGTGAATATTTTTTCTAAAAAAAAGTGAAGGAGTCTCCTTTAAATTCTACTATATCTTCTAGGAGAGAGAAATCTCACCAATAAATATGAAAAAAGAGAAATTTATTTTATTTAAAGCTTTCTAACCTTAATACATTTTTTTCAAAATAAATATCATTAGATTCCATATAAAAACACTTTCCAACAAAGACTAATGTTGACATACTTCAGGAAAAAAATATGATAAATGTCTACTTCTTTCTTCTTTCATATTGTACAAATGTTTTTTTAGTACAATACTAACATGTACTTATCTCATATTGTATGAATGATTCTTTAGTATAGTACTAACATTTTATTTCTTCTTATTTTCTTATTTTCTATACTTTCCTCCTTTTCTTCATATTGTATGAATGTTTTTAGCATAATAATTACATTTACTTCTCTCTTCTTTCGTTCTTACTTATTTTTTCTCTTTTCTCTATACATCCTTCCTCTTTTTTCAGTATGTATAAATATTTTTTTAGTACAATATTAATGTTTACTTCTCTTCTCTCTCTTTTCTACTTCTCTCCTCTCTTCTTCTTATACTTGCCTCCTTTTTCTTCGTACTATATGAATGAATCTAGTACAATATTAGGAAAAAATGAACAGAGAAGTAAATATTTGTACTGTAATAAGAACATTCACACATTACAGAGAGAAGTATATGTTTCTTATTTTATTCTTTCTTTAAAATATATTAACATTAGTCTTGTCGAAAAGTATTTTTTTATAAGAAAGTAACACTTTTTGTGTTGAAAAAAAGTTAATTAAGGATGAAAGGTTATGAGCAAAATAATTTTCTCTCTCCACTTTTTTTACACTTTCCTCCTCTCTTTTTACTTCTTCCCTCTCTCTTGCCTATTTTTTTCTTGCTTTTTTTACCTCCCTCCTATTTTGACTTCACTCTTCTATTTTTTCTATTTTCCTCATCTTTTTTACTTCCCTCCTCTTTTTCTATTTCTTGTACCATCTATTTTTTTATACTTTTGTCTTCTCCATTTTCTCCTTTTTATACTTCTCTCAAGTTGATTGTGTTGCATAAAAAAATGTTAAAAAAACTTATTACAAATGGAAATAAATGCTACAACAAATGAGGGAGGTTGCCCAATTTTCCACATCTGGGTGGGCAAGCGGGCTGGCCTCTTGTTATGTCTAGAATTTTTCTTTTTTATTTCTAGCTGATCCATCCATAATGTAGTGTGACATTCTTCCCAAGACAGTGGACTGATGAGAAAGGTGAAAGAGAGAGGGATTGGGGAGAGAGAGGGTTGGAAGTAGAGAGAGAAAAAAATACAAGCAAGATATTTATTTTTCTAATAACTTCATATTGTAAAGAACATTTTAATAAAATAAAAAAAGTTACATTTCTTATAAAAAAATCTAACAAAATCAATGTTGACATATTTTTGAAAAATATAATACACAATGTAGAAGAGGAGAGAGGGATACAATGGAAGGAGAGTGAAAAAATATGATAGATAAATTTATTTTACTCATAAATGTCAATCTTGATGAAATAAAAATCGTTAGATTCGTTACAAAAAATATGTTCCAACAAAAACAATATTGATATATTTTTGAAAAGAATAATAACAAAATAACAGACCAGAGATAACAACATAGAGGAAAAAGGGAGTGTTTGGAAGGAGAGAGAAAAAATTATGAGAAAGAACCATAACTTTCGATGCATATGAATATTTTAACAAAATAAAAACTGCTAGATTCTGTGCAAACATATGTTCCAACAAGTCCAATTTTGAAATACTTTTGAAAAGTTGTATTGTTATCTATGGTTTGTTGTGTTGTCATTGTTGATGCAGTATTTTACTTTTCTCTTTCTTACCCATTTCATTCATCATAAATAGAGAACAAAATATGAGGAAGAGACGGGAAGTAGTGCTATTAATTTGTTTTCTTTTGTAATTGAGTTGTTATCTCAGGTCCAATATTATTATGTCTAGTCTATTGTGTTGTTATCATTAGTCCACTATTTTATCTTTTAAAGAGAGAGAAAGTATGAGGAATAGGAGAAAACTAGTGTCATAATTAGTTTATTTTAATTGCGTTGTTATCTCTAGTCCAATGTGTTATTATCTCTAGTTCATTCCGTTGTTATCTTTTTTCCATTATTTTCTTTTCCAAAGAGCGAGAAGATAAGATGAATATGAGGGAAGTAATGTCCTTAATTTACTTTATTTTGTGATTGAGTTGTATCTTTCTATGGTGTGTTGTTATCTCAGGTCCGCTGAGTTTTTATTGTTGGTTTGGTGTGTTGTTGTCTTTGGTCCGTTGTGTTGTTATCATTGTTTGAATATTTTATTTCCAAAAGAGAGAAAGTAGGAAGAAGATGATAGAAATAGTGTTATTAATTTGTTTCTTAATTGAATTGTGATCTTTTGTCTAGTGTACTTTCATCTTTGGTCCCTTGTGTTTTTATCATTGTACCAATATTTTCTTTTTTGAAGAGAGAGAAAATATGAGTAAGAGGTGGGAAGAAGTTCCATTAATTTGTTTTCTTTTGTAATTAAGTTGCTATCTCTGGCCCATTGTGTTGTTATCTTTGATCCATTATGTTGTTATCTCTAGTCTGGTGTTATATTTTTTAAAGAGAAAAAATACAAAGAAGAGAATGGAAGTAGTGCCATTAATTTGTTTTCTTTCATAATTGAGTTGATCTGGTGTGTTGTTATCTTTGGTTCTTTCTATTATTTTTGTTGCTCTAGTGTTTTGTTTTTCAATGAGAGTGAAAGTAGACGTACAAGGGTGAAGTAGTAACATTAACTTGTTTTCTTTTGTAATTACGTTTTCATTTTGATTCAGTTGTGATATTATGATTGACCAAATATTTTTATCAAAGAGAGAGAAAGTAGGAGGAAAAGGAGGGGAGTAGTTCCATTAATATGTTTTCTTTTATAGTTGAGTTGCTATCTCTTATCCGGTGTGTTGTTATCTTTGGTCCATTTTTTTGTTATTGTTGGTCAAGTATTTTATTTTGTAAAGAGAGAGAAAGTAGGATGAAAAGTAGCGCTATTATTTTGTTTTCTTTTGTAATCTCATTGTTGTCTTTAGTCTATTGTGTTGGTATCATTTGTTTAGTATTTTATATTTCATAGAGAAAGAAATTAGGAGAAAGAGGAGGAAAGTAATGATATTAATTTTTTTTCTTTTGTATGTTGTTATATATGGTCTGGTGTGTTGTTATCTTTATTATAATTTTTTGTTCTCGAAAGAAAGAAAATATCTATACTACTATAAAAAGAGTGAGTTTGATGCTGTGCTCTCCTTGATTCACTCTCTTCTCTCCTTTTTTCAAGGAATGTTGCTCCTATAAATATTTATTCTTACACTCTCCTATTAAATTTTATTATGTTTAATTTTGTATTTCTCTCTCCATCCCACGTTTCTTTGATTCTCTCCTTTCAAACAACCAATACAAATATATCTTTTACCGTAAGGACACTTTCACACACAAGTCCTCTCCTCGCACATTTCCAACAAATTTTATATGTCACGTGCATGTGCACGTGTGCGTTCACTAGTAAGAAGAAAAAGGGAAGTAGTGTCATTAATTTATTTTCTTTTGTAATTGAGCTGTTATATCTGGTCTTGTGTGTTGTTATCCTTGATATTTTCTATTGTTGAGTTTGTCCAATGTTTTGTTTTTTAAAATGAGAGAAAGTAATAGGAAAAGAAGGGAATTATCGTTATTTTGTTTTTATTTTTAATTGAGTTGTCACTCAAGTCCATTGTGTTGTCACCGTTAGTCCATTGTTTTGTTTTTTAAAAAGAGAGAAAATATGAGAAGGAGGAGGGAAGTAGTGTCATTAACTTAGTTTCTTTTGTAATTGAATTTTTATCAATGGTCATGTGTGTTTCTATCATTGAAGTTCTATTTTTATTTTTTTTCTGAAAAGTATATCAATATTATTCTTGTTAAAAAATTCTTTGTAATGAATCTATGATTTTTATTTCATCAAAACATTCATTATGAATTAGAAGTTATAAACAAAATAAATCCCTCTCCCCTCCTTTTTTCCATCTTATATGAGTTGTTCTCTAGTCCAATGTGTTGTTATCTCTGATATGTTGTGTTATTATTATTTTTCTAAAAGATATGTCAACATTGGTCTTGTTATATCTTTTTTGTAATGAATTTAACAGTTTTATTTTGTAAAAAAATTATTATGGATTAGAAGTTAAAAGAAAAATAAATTTCTCTCTCCTATTTTTCTCTTAATTGAGTTGTTATCGCTGGTACAATGTGTTGCTATCTCAGATCCATTGTGTTTTTATTATTTTCAAAAGTAAGTCGACATTTGTTAGAACATATTTTTTGTTACGAACCTAGTTTTTTTATTTCATCAAAATATTCATTATGGCTTGCAAGTTATAAGAAAAAAAACTCTCTCCTCTTTTTTCTTTTTCCTTCCACCACTCCTCTCTCATCTTATTTCTCTCTCCTCCCAACCACTACCTCTCTCTCAATCCCATAATTTAGGAATAGCAAGTGCCCCCTCCAGCCAGTGCATTGGGCAGTGTGCCACTATAGTAGGGGTTGTGCGCTAGGAGCGAAAAGGCGTCATGTTTCTCATCCAAATTTACAGTTGAATATCATATGTTTATTCAGAATCCAAAATCATTGCCTTATGTGTGTTGACTAGGACAACATGTTTCACACACGGATTAGGTGGTTTAGGGCTTGGAAGGAAGGTTTGAAAGGTAACGTGGTATGGGAAGGTAGTGGTCGACACATTGCTGATTTGAGTGGTTTGTGGAAAGAGAATGAGTGAGAAAGTGAGAGAGAAATTAATTTTATTTATAACTTTGGAGCCATAATGATTTTTTTAATGAAATAAAAACTATTAGAATGCTAGAAAAAAATACAATCCAACAAAACTAATGTCAACCTACTTTTGAGAAAATAATATGTTAGATATGAGGAGGGAAGTAAATAGAGGAGTGGGAAAAATGAGTACAGAGGTGAGAAGCAAAAAAGGAGGACAATAAATGAGGAAGAGGAAAGAAGTGAGGACATATGAGGAACTTGAGGACAAATGAGGAAAGTGAGGAGGGAAGTATATAGAGGACATGAGGCATGTTTGGAGGGAAGTAACAAGAGTAGAGGAAAAAAGTAAAGAGAGGGGAGGGAATGGAAGAAGGAGAGAGGAAATAAGTAAATGAGGAGATGAGGGAAGTGAGGAGGGAATTAAAAGGAGGCGGGGAGGAAAATAAAGTGAATAGACGAGGAAAGTAAGGAGGGCAGCAAAGGGAGGGGATGAGAGAAGTTAAGTATGATTTTTAATGTAATGTTCCCATATTTTAATAGATTGTTCCTACTTCTATTATCAATGCATCCAAATTTGAGTTGAGTGTTCACATTTCTATTAGCAATGCATCTAGTAAAATGGTGCATTTAGGGTTGAGCATCGAGTCAGGTTGTTACGAGTTTACAACAGCCCGAACATGGATCCCAGTTTTACTAGCGGGCTGTGGGACAAATCATAACCCAACATTTTTACACTTTATAGGCTCACACCCGGATACACTCTAGCTGCGGGCTAAGTTCGAGGCCAATCCATTTTGATATTTTTTACATAATAAAGATAGTGGCATAATCATATTTTCAATTACTTTCATTAAAATCAATATATGTTGGAATATTTATATGGAAAAATATACATAAACATTATTTGGCTATGTCCGAACTTGAAAATTTATCATGAAGGATTAGAAATTTTGAGTGAATAATGGGATAAATCTAATTCTAAGTTAATTTAGAATGTCCATTGGACATCAAAGTGATAAAGAGGGAAATTTCTTGTTGAATTTATTATCTTGTCAATATCGTAATCAGGAGTTATGTTTAAGAACCACTTCATATCTCAACATATTATTTTAGATTTTTTAAGAGATAAAGTTCATTACCCTCCATTAAAAAAATGAAAAGTCTAACTGAGTTGTGTGGTTGAGTAAAAAGGGGGAAGTAAGGAATTGGAAAGGATAATGTAATGAATAAAGTGCCAAATTCATTTAGATTATCCATTAAAGTATCAAAAAAATTTAAGAGGACACACATCCATACATTAATGACATTTAAAATTACAATCAATGATTATATCTATGACTTTATATTGTAAAATATAAATAAGGTAAATCACTATATTGTATACAAATTTGGTTAAATTGTTTTGATATTTTAAAAATAGCAAATTTACATAATTTTCATGGTTGACCAAAAAGGAGATAATATATAAATTGGGAAAAATAATGGGAATGAGCATAATTCTAAATAAATGTAGAATAATGAATGAGTGTGAAAGAAGTTGATGAGGCTCATTGTCATTGAATTGTGTCCTTGTCAATACAAAAATTAGGAGTTCTATGTAGGTATTTTTTTCTTGTAGCATATAAGTATGGTAAACAATTATATCATATAATATGTGATAAATATGGAATTATATATATATATATATATATATATATATATGTTTGTATATATATATGTATATATATGCATATATATGTGTGTATGTTTATATTTATATATATAATCGTGTGTTTGGGTCCTCGGGTTTGAATTACCTAGATCCTAATGACTGTCCTAAATCACATGTCCAAAAAGGCAAGGATCTAGAGAAATCAAACTTTTAAATTTATATATCGACACTCAGGATGCCACAATTGTGATATGGGGTCTGATGTAGTACATTGGGGTCGGTCTACAAGGATAAGGATGGTATGTATTTAGAATGGAGTGCCTCAGCTTTGCTCCACCAACCAAAGAGTGAGATAAAGTTTTGTGCTCCGTATAAAATGATGGTATTCCAATAATTAACAAGAAAGTAAAACAAGGAAAATAAAAACAATAATTAAAATAAAAGAGAAAAAAAGCCAAAAGATAAGATATCAAGTATCATGGATGGAAAAGTTGGGTTGGGTTTCACCACCTAAGGTCTCTCACAACATCCAATACTCACACCCATTGTATACCCTTAGAAAGTTTACAAGCAATCATCACAAGTGACTACTCCCCCCTCTCTCAAGATTAGAGTAGATCTAGATTATAAGATTGTCTCTCTCATGAGATGAAAAACAAACAATCACAATATAAGCGTATGATCATTATTTTAAGCATTCCAACATTCTCTTGCATTCATGCAACTCCACAACACTGAGATATGGGTTAATACTACTCTTGTAAGATACTAGCAATAAAACAACACAAGATGGTAGCCAATAATACAAGTGAAGCATTAAGACAAAGAGTGTGGAGACAAACATTGCTAAGGGAGTATATTCAATATATGGATATAATTATTTATATGTTGGGAGAGCCTTAGTGGCTACTCCCAACCCAAGCTATATGTTTAGCCAGTCATGGGAATTAATAGAATTGCAGATTTATAAGTATAATGAGACATGGGGATGAAGGAAAAAAATAGATGAAAGAGATGAAGGAAAGTGGACATATTCACAGAGGAAAGTGGATACACCAACAATGACCATGGATGGATATGGTCGATGGATATACTCTCCAATCTAAAAATGGCCCTATAGTGTGGAAGCCGTGCTCATTGTTTCCCTTCAGTCAATAAAGAAGTCAAAGTAGATCGGCAACAAGTAGCATGGAAGGCCTTTGGGCTTTCATCCTCTAGCTTTCATAAACCGATCGTGAAGGATCTATGCAATGGTGTGTGTTGGATCTGATAGTTCTTTCATGTCTTTCATGGGTGACAAATCCTTTTTCAGTACCCCAGGGGTGCTATTTATAACTTTGGTCATTTGCTCTTTGCTTGTGTTGCAAGTCTAGGAAAGTTCCTAGGGGCTCGTGCTTAACAACCTTGAGTGACCGTTCAACATGGCCATCAATTCCGCAATGTGTAGATAAATCATCGATTGTTCCCCTCCTCTAGTGGCCACTGAATGATGGATTCAATCGGATAATTGATTCTTGGGAATCGATGGTGGACGACCAAAGTTCTATCTTCCAGTAGACCATCAGTTCAAGGAATCCCATTGTTGAGTTATAGAAGGCAGACTGCACGGGTTCTAGGTGAGCCATTAGTTCTTTACATCTGATAGCCACACTGAAGGGTTGTGTGACTAGCCATTGTATGTTGATAAGTGATGGTTAGTCTTACTTGTTTGTCGATCATTTGCTTGGGACCACCAATTTGGGAACTGACAGTTGATCTAGTGATGGCATCCCTGGCTCTGTTGTGGCCTCCATTGGTTGCCTAAATCGATGGATGTCTTATCTCATGGTAAAACCAATCATTTGATAAGTCACCTACATGGGAACTAGTAGTTATCTTCAAACCAGGGCATAAGAGCAATACATATGTAAAATGGGGGAAAATTAGGGTAACTCTGTATAAGGAGAGGAGATCAGAGGTAAAATCAGGCATAAAAATATATGCAAAATTGGTTTTTATCACCTAACCTGGCATGTGTAAAGTTAAAGATCTACAGTTAAGGCCCTAGCCCACCCATAGAAAATTGTGGGTCGGGTGCAGGTTGGGTACCATGGGTCAGGTTGAACCTGACCCAATGCTCAACCCATTCATTACAAATAGAAGTGGAATAATTTTGCTAATATGTGGTTGCATTGCTAGTAGAAGTGGGTGCATTATATTCAAACATGGGCATATTATTAGTAGAAGTTGACACATTTCATTAAAATATGGAATGCATATACTTCTATTAGTAACCCACCTATATTTGAGCAGAATGCACCCACTTTTGCTAGCAATGCATCCACATTTGAGTGGTATGTGCACACTTCTACTAACAATGCATCTATTATTTGGATACATTATCATAGAAGTGGGGGCATTCACTAACATGTGGGTACATTGCTATTAGAAATGTGTGCATTCCTTTCAAATGTGGGCTCATCACTATTAGAAGCAGCACATTCCATAAAAATTTGGAATGATACGAGTTCTACTAATGTGAGTGGAATGCTCACACTTTTAATGGATGCACTGCTAGTATCATGTATTCCACTCAAATATAGGTGTATTACTATTCAAAGTGGGTGCATTACTTCTTCCCTGCTCCCATTACTTTCCATATATATAATTTCACTTCTCTATTCTCTTCTATTACTTTCCCCCTATCATTATATTTCCTACTCACTCATTTTATTCCCTTCTTACTTCCCTTCACTTTAATTTTTTTCCTCACTTCCCCCCTCTCCTCCCATTACTTCCCTCATCTACCCTCTCACTTCTCTCTTCTCTTTCATTAATTCCCTCCTCTCCTATTATCTTTCCTAGTCACTTATTTTATTTAGTTTTTACTTCATTCGTCTCTCATTTTATTCTCCGTTTACTTTCCTCCTCCTTTATTCTTTTATTAAAATATGTCAGTATTAGTCTTGCTAAAATGAACTTCTATAAGGATTCCAATGATTTTTACTTTGTCAAAAAACTCATTAAGGATTAAAACATATCAGTAAACAAAAAACAAATGAAAAAAGATTAAAAAGAGAAGTGGATAAGAGAGGGAGAGTGAGTGAGTGGAGGAGGGGACAAGAGTGGACTACACTAGGGGTGGTTTCCCCACGCATGAAACACACATGATCCCCTATGAATGAAAAAAATTAAACTCATTCATAATAACAATGGGTCCTTCCTTAGTGTACCTAGTTCACTTTCTTGAACTTAATTACTCCATTTGCCTTTGGTCTCTGGTGTGCAAGGAAGGTACGATGAGAGGGTTGGGACAAACATGATTGAACACGACCGAGTAGCTAGGTAAATAATAGTTAGATTGTACGAACCAACCTTATACCTTATGCAGCTATTTACATGTGCTTTATACCCATTTCCCCCTGGACTATGCTAAATCTTTGTGCACATGGGTACATTGAAAAATCTAAACTTTGAGCAGGGAGAGCGACCCTTCTAAAATTGGTGTTGTCATCCTTTCCTTTATACACCATGATGGTCATCTACATCCCCAAGATAGTCATACAAAAGTTAGGAAGAATAATTAACACTTTTATTTGGGGTGCCTAAGACAATATGAAAGGTGAGAGTAGGTAAACTAGAAAAGTGTTTTTCTACCACCAGCTCAAGGATTCTTGGGCCTTGATGGACTCAGCCATCATCCAAGAGGTATGTCCTATTAAGTTTCCTTGTAAGATACTCTTAGGAAATGACATTTGGGTAAGGTTCCATGCCATTAAATAATGGAGGGGGTGCTAGAATAACGATCTAGATCTCACATGGTTTTTCCAGAAAATTTTGTTCAAATTATTCTATTGGAAGCATATTTGGAGGTCTTTTCCCAAAGTGATACATGGTTCACATTGGGAGGTCAGGTGCACTAACATTTGTTTTTGTCTAGCCAAGTGGGTAGGACCCCCTTACTATGGGTAGGATCCCACTTTCTCCCTATGGGTTTTACCCCTTCAGGTGGATCCACCAAAGTCCATACTTTGTTGGTATACATGGATTCCATCTCAAATCTCATGGCTTCAAGCCATTTATCAGACTCTACTCCCTTTATAACATCTTTATAGGTTATTCGCTCATCATCTATGACCAATTCACTACCTTCCTGAGTTACAAGATATCCAAATGTTTCAGGCTCATGGCATGTCCTATTAGATCTATGAGGTTATTGAGTTACTTGAGGAGTTTGAGATTCCACAACATTTTGTGATTCTCTTGGTTCCTCTTATTCACCTATCGGTTCTATGTTCTCTTATTGATCTCGAACCTCTTCGAGTTCAAAATTCCTCCCACTGATTCCTTTGGAAATGAAATACATTCAAGGAATACATCATCCTTGGCAACAAACACTTTGTTGTCAGATAGGGAATAAAAGTAGTACCCTCTTATCTCTATAGGATATCCAAAAAATAACATTTATCCTATTTAGGACCAAGCTTATAAAAAAAACATTGTTTTAATATAAGTTTCACATCT
Source organism: Alisma plantago-aquatica (assembly GCA_963693085.1). Lineage (NCBI taxonomy): Eukaryota > Viridiplantae > Streptophyta > Magnoliopsida > Alismatales > Alismataceae > Alisma > Alisma plantago-aquatica. The sequence continues at coordinate 378,058,089 of OY856410.1, forward strand.
ACAAATCCTCATAAAAGACATTTTGGGACATTTACCATTCCATATCTCATATGGTGTCTTTTGAACCGATTTAGATGGTACTTAGTTTAGTGTCAACGAGGTTGTTTGTAGAGCATATACCAAGAAGGTAGTTGGAAACTCAACTAAACTCAGCATTGATCGCCCCATATCCAACATTGTGTGATTCCTTCTTTATAACACACCATTATGATGAGGTGTTCCATGTGGAGTCCACTGGGATCTAATCCCATGGTCTCTAAGAAGGTTCTCATACTCTTGGTTTAAGTATTCTCCACCTCGATTAGAATAAAAGTACCTCAATACTTTTACCAAGTTGGTTATGTACTTCATTCATAAACTCCTTGAACTTTTCAAGAGTTTCTGACTTATGTTTCATTCAATAAACATAGACATACCTACTAGCTAGTGTCATCATTGAAGGTAATGAAGTACTGATACCCACCTCCAGTGGTTGTTCTAAATGGTCCAAATACATAAATATGTATGAGTCCTAATAGATCACTAGCCCTCTCATTGTTACCAGTGAATGGGGTCTTAGCCATCTTTCCCAACAAACAAGACTCATATGTCTCTATTGATTCTAGATCAAAAGACTATAGATAACCATCCTTATGGAGTCTAGATATGCTCATTTATGTGCCCTATACCACAATGTCAATGGTATGTTTTGTTTGAGTTGTTGAGCTTTAGTCTTTTGGTATTAACATTATAAACATCTGTCTTTAGATCCAACAAATAAAGACCATAAGACATTGGGGAACTTCCATAAAAGATCCCATATTTTGAAATAGAACATCGACCATTTTTAATATGGAATTCAAATGAATCCTTGTCCATACAAAATACATAAATGATGTTTCTATTTATAGAAGATATATAATAGCAGTTTATTAACTCTATTACAAGCCTCATGGGTAGAGACATACTATAGGTTCCAACTGCATTGGCCACAACTCTTGCACCATTAGCAACTCATAGTTCCACCTTGCATTTTCTCAAAGGCCTACTTCCTTTCAGATCCTGCATACGAGAACATATGTGAGATACACATCTAGTATCTAGTTCAGATCCTGCATATGATGATGAAGTAGATAAGTTAATCTCAATAATGTATATACCTGAAGTGGAGATCACCATCCCCATCTTCGACTTCTTGAAAGCCTTCAAGCATAAAGGATGAGTTCCTCTTGTACTTTTCCTTCTCCTTATCTTGAGTGTTGAAGATTTGGATTTAGGCTTGATCTTAAAACTCTTCTCGGGCTTGCTTTGATCCTTGGACTCATCTCTTCTGATCATCATCATGGGCTTGTCCTGCTTCAATTTTGCTTCAGCATGAATCAACATGGCAAGCAAGTCTGACAGATGTCCAGACATATTATTCACATGATAACTTGCAATAAAATGGATATATGGTTTTGGCATTGACTTTAGAATCATATCAGTGGCCAACTCTTTGCTCAAGGTGAATCCTAGTTCTTTAAGATGATACACATGTCCAATCATATTGAGCACATGTTCTTCTACTGAGGTTCTCTCTGTCAGCTTAGACTGAAGTAGCACCTTTAAGATATCGTCCCATTCTTTATTTGTGAGGCCAAGTGTCACTTTCCTAAGATGTGTTACCATCTCAAGAACACTCATGTCCTCACACATGTCATGCAACTCATAGTTCATGTAACTAAGCATAAGGTACTTTATCTCTAAGGCATCGTTAGCATGCTTCCAGTAAGCATCCACTTGTGTCATTGGTGCATCAGGAGAAAGTATTTTTGGCATTGGTTTCTCAAGGACGTAGAGCTTGCACTCTTAATTGAGAATGCTTCTCAAAGTCCAAAATCAATCGTGGAAATTTGTCCCGTCAAGTTTGTCCTTTTTAAAGATCAATCACAATTACAATTTGTTCATCATTTGATTCTACAAGAGAAAATTTGCATTTTTCAAATACTTTTTCATTTGATTTAAAAATTTGATGATATTATTTTGGTCTTTAATTATTGTCACTTCCACTATTTCATTCAAATTGGTAGCCCTCACATATCAATTTGGAATATTGTAGCATACAATGTTCTAGCAGGCCAGATCAAATGTAATTCGACTGTGGCCCGATCAACAGCGCAAAACACAATCAATTACAAAGGTAGACAACTTTTTCCAATTGTATCATAAGAAATTCTGGATAGATGTTATGCGCAACTCCTTGCGATACTCATTTGCATGGTTTTGGGCTTAGACACTCTAAGAATCACCAGTTTAAGCCTGACCCAACAGACAAAACGATATATATGTACCCTATAGAGGCAGAACCTACATATCTATCAACACATTTCCATGAGATAGATGGTGCACCATGCAGAGGCATAAACTACGCTTCGTCAATCAAGCTTTTCATGTGCATTCCTATCAAAAAGCATCTAAGACTTAATACAATTCTTATTTGAGGGAGTTTGTATTTATAAATACATATAATTTATCCAGTCACCACATATATACTACGCCTCATACACATGTTATATTACACACTGAAAACATGCAATAAATAAAAGTGATAGTTATGGCCAGCATAATGTAATTTTGTGGAGCCATAAGGAATTACCACATCTAGGTCTGCATCACATGTAGAAACCTAATGTTGATGAAAATTTGTGGTTGCCAATCTGGGTTGACCGGTTCAACCCTCGAATGTATGATCTCATCTTATGGCTGGTTGTTAGGTTGTTTCATTGGTCATCTGGCTCTATTGTCCACCATCTGCTGGCTCACCTAACTGATTGGTCTGATGCACCAGGTAGTTAGTTCTTCTCATCCTTTTGATTCTCCTTGGTCCTCCATCTTGTGGCTCATCTTTGGGACATCATATTCTTCATCATAACATGAAAGTAAACTATCCTACTTTTACATGATTATAGAGAAACCTCAAGTTACATTCGAGGGGAACAAATGTAGGAAAGAATAATACTTATACATTGGGAAGAGAAGATAGAGGCTCGGTACTCAGACCGAGATAAAAGGATAAACCAACCACACAACCATGCACATATAATAGGGGTTATTGTCCATAATAATGCTACACATCCACCATAAAACCACTTTTAGGGAAACATGTGTAAATTGCACACACGCACACACACACACACACATATATATATATATATATATATATATTTGGGATTATCATCGTATTTGATGAGACATATATTATTTGCATCATATGAAATAATAGAACGGAAAATAAAAAACCGATCATATCGATTACCCATAATATAGTAAATTGACGTTGGCTCTGATACCACTGGAGGAAAATATGGCTACATAGTAGGTAGCAGAAACAAAAAAATTATCTACCATATTCCAAATAATACCAGAAGATTGCATCAATAACTATAAGATTGGAAGGATGGTTTTGAGGATATACCTAGTCTTAGAGAAAGTCTAGTGACATCTCCTCGTTGTTCTTGATGCACAACTATTCACTAGTTGCTCTTGGATAGTGTTTGTGCAACTCCTAGTCTTCACCACAGACAACAGACTGGATAGCTTCTACTGCTACTCCTACGGTCCCACCATGCACTGAAGGTTGACGTTGTCTTCCTAGCAGCAGACAAATGATTCATGCCTTTAGAGTAGTCCACACAGACCGTCTGGAACTCCTGTTGTCCTGCTAAAAGAGAAAAGAAGGAGTTGTCCCTCCCGTTGTCATACTAGTTACAAACTTTCATTCCCACAACAATGATCCTCAGTTGTTCTCTCCCGTAGATATCCCTCCATAGTCGGGTAGGACTTGCTTGGGATCTCTTGGTTATCACAACCAGAGAGGAAAATAATTATGAGAGCAACTAATTCTCAATTGTTTATGTTCTGGGATGCCCCCAATATCCCTCTATTTATAGGTGGGGTTTGGGTCAGGGTTCCCAATCGATGCAAATGTAGAAAGGACCAGAAGATCTATATTTTTGCAACCTACGACCACCCAAATAGCTGTATGGTGACCCAGAAGATCATATGGAATGAGATATGGTCGTCCAAATGATGTGAGATCAAAATGAATCTAGGAAAGTATCTAGAACCTTTCCTGGGCCCAACCGAGCGGTCTCACCCATGTGAGATGGTCGTCTCACTTATCTATGTGGTTGTCTGGTGAGTCAAGTCGAGCTGATTAGTTCAACCCATAGCCAATTTTAACTCGAATCAGCCTGGCTCTTCCAAATGCCCGTCTTAACCCTTGAGACAATCGTGTGACACTTTATACGATCATCTCATAGGGTGAGACGATCTTCTAGTAGTGTGGCCAGCTGATCTATTGCATGAATTGTATACCGAAACACTTTAGTAATCAATTCAATCATCATTCAAGATTAAACTCCTCTTCTAGGTTGAGACCTATGTGTGTGTGACCCTATAGGTCCCATATCACATTGGTAGTGAATGTCCATAACTGACTTATGACATCATAAGCAAAGACTGGTGCCTAGTCGCACATCAGTGCTACCCAAGCGAATGGAAAGTTGAGAAACAACTTCAACCTACAATTTGTGTATGGTGTTGTAATAATTGTATAATTCCATTATCACTGATATCTAAATTGAACTCGAGGCATGGAGTAGTCACCCTTTCAACATTCAATATATTTCTTGAACTAGAGTAGACCTTATGAGATATATGTGAGCTGCATATTGTATAATGACTCACATGTGCACAACCAGACATTTCTCAGTCTCTCTAATCCAAGGCCTTGGATATCATACTCCCTTAGAGGGACAAATCCCATCTCTATCACTCACATTCTATCACCATGTGTCAAAGTCACCCAATCATCACCATTATAACAACCCATATTTTAGGACTGTGTATGATGATGTCAAAGTGTACCCAATGACATGTGATGAGTGCAGTGATTTTAGGTATAAGAACCACAAACACCACCATCACTATGAGAGATGACTGTGACCTACCATTGTAATGATTTCCTTGTATTAGTCTCATTGTGGGTTTGTCTGATACATTGTTCTCTAACTTGTATCTATTGATTGGTTTGATATAGCCATATCATGACGAATGAGACTCAGTCACCAACCAACTCACACTCTAATCTTATGTTTCATTATTGTCTATCAACCATCCACAATAACAATTGATTAGGGACATAATGAGAATATATATGTACTAATAACATCTGTATGATCTCATTTCCCCAAGTCACCTACTTGAAGACATACATCATTGAGTAATATAATTCTCTAGACATTTTCAATGTTACATCATTATCTCATAACTGAATTAAACAAAATAAATTGGAAGCTTGCTTTTATATATTAATCAAATAATCTACAAATTATGCCATTACAATCATCACATGATTGGCTCTCTGGGCATACATATTGATAATGGCTTGAATTGGTCCATGATATGGTATCAGGCCAAACACCTTTCAATCATATGACGTCTATCCTTGCTATCAAAGCAACCAGAGCAACTACATCTCTAATCTTCACATACGTAAGAAAAGGCCTATCTCTCCCATGCTACAATCTTTCACCTCCTATGAGTTTCAAGGGACGAAGCCCATTATAAGAAGGTCTAATCTCAACATCACATGTAGGTTGCAGGAAGAATTAGAGTAGTCAAACAAGCATGGTATCAGTAGGAGGCATCCTGAAGAGTAACATATGGAAGAACATTTGGGGGTTCACATGACCTACATAAGACCCCTGACCTAGGATAACCTTCTAAGCTCTTTGTTAGATTAATTATTTATTTAAATGTTGTTATTACAAGCTCAAGGTTTATGTGATATGGTGGTTGATGTTTTTCTTATGAGGGATGATGTGAGGATTTTAAGTCGCTTTTATAGGCTAGTTTCATATGTGTTTATTGGTCATTTTTATGGTTAATATCGCATGATTCATTTCCTTCAGCCTATAATCTCATTATGCATCAAATTTACCTTGTTTTATCTTATTTGGTATAAATGATCATATTTCTCGGAGTTGTGTTGAGTTTATCTTTGAATTTTAGGAAATACGTATCGACGGCTGTCGATACTATCGAGATGGCCACAGTGAGGTAGCCGGAAAGAGCAGAATGGGTTAATACCATCGACCCAGTAGTCGATGGTAGTGAGATGTCTTCAGCAAGCCAAACATCCACACGTCGATACCATCGATGCAAGATGTCAATAGTATCGACGTGACGTCAGAGCAAACCCCCAAAAAAAGAAAGCAGTGTTGGTGCTATAGCAGGTCGATACCATCGACTTACCGTCGATGGTATCGACGCTGTCGGATCAAGAATTTCTGTAGATCGAATCTAAATGAATGGTCGTGATGTTTTGGCAGCCGTAAGTGATCCCTATACCTACAAAAGATGGCCCAAGCCATACTATCACATCATTAGTCGTCGCACAAGTCTCAAAAGAGAAGAGAACAAAGATCAGAGACCAGAGCTATGCCTAAGACATTTCTATAGCTGTAAACGGAGTTTCTTACCACCGGAAGGCTGTAGAACACCCATCCCACACTGAGGATCATCCGGTTCTCCTTCGTTCAGGGTTTACACCATCTCCATCCATGTTTCCCCTATGTTTTCTTCTCCTTTCATCGTGTTTCTCATTGAGATGAACATGTAGGGCTAATCCCCTTTGTCTTTAGGACTGGGAGTAGCCCGAATAATCGTTGTATGACACTTTTTACAAAGTTAACTATAATTTGTCTCTCAAATCCATAGTATAATATTGTTTTCTCGATTCTATCATTGTGCTTGATCACCATAATGGTAGTTTAATACCTTTAATTGCTTTTGACGAAGAATTAACGATTGAAAAGATGCAATAATCACATTAACTTATAAATCCTTTGGAAAAGGTGATGTACGGTTAATGGTGTAAACCTAAAGATATGTTTTTCATGCACCTAATTTAGGGTATAGGTTAATACTGACGTGGAGCTGACCTAAATTTAGGTAGTGGATTGTATTGCAGAAGTGAACAATTCTATTCACATGCGACTACCAGGGATAGGAGACAAGTTGTGATAATTATATAGAAATTAGTACAATGAGAATTCTTGGTGAAACCACAATCCTAAAGATTTCATTTTAATTGATTAAACCAACCATTTAATCAGTTGCTTTGCTTTATTTTGTTTTTATTTCCTTTTTCAAAACAACTCTCAAACTTTTATAATCGGTCTAGCTGATTGCAAGTGGTTAGTAGTAGTCTACCGAAATAATGTTCCCTGAGTTCAACTCAGGCCTCACAAAGGCCTATATTACATTGACGTCTGCACTTGCATTTTACGCACGGTTTAATCGTGTCAAGTTTTTGGCACCGTTGCCGGGGAATGACAATTTTCGGCACTACGAGTGCTGTGAGTGGCCACACTAGGCCACTTTTTCATATAATTCTTAAAATTTTACATTTAATTTCACATTTTTAATTACTTATTCCTTTTTAACACTATACTGAAATAATTTCCATCTTTTTAGGTGTTAGTTGATGGTAAAGATGCATAGCATAGACTACATAGAATTATCAGTAATTCCTCCAGTAGGTGAAGGAGTTGAGTTGACAAATCCACCACCTGAGGAATTTGAACAAGAACCTAAAGAAATGGCTAAAGAAAATACAATATGGGAGAAGATCAAGGCTTCTTCCTCATCCACATCAAAGGGGCCGATCAAAAGGCAGGCAATCAACATTCCCACATACAAGATTGATCCAACATTCATAAACTTGGTCAAGTCTCAAGCATTTCACAGGTTGAAGAATGAAGATCGTGTTGCTCACATTAACACATTTGTGGAAAACTTTGACATGATAAAGATTGACAGGTTTCCACAAGAGGCACTCTACTTGAAGATATTTCCCAGCTCTCTCTTAGGAAATGCATGAGAATGGCTGCACAACCTTGATGATGAAATCATTGAGACTTGGGATCAAATGATTGAGGTATTTTTTGAGCGATTTTTCCCACCTGAGAAGACCAATGACCTAGTGAGGAAAATTCACAATTTTAGCCAAAAGGCGGGAGAAACTGATGCAACCCTATTTTAGGGCTCCATCCTGTGCCATTTTGTACTTAAGTTGCATCTAAACATGTTAGATTACAAGTATTTTTCCCCAATATGATTATTATTGCAAATATGCTTATGGATGTTCTTTGCACTGTTTTTTAGGTACTTGGACCATGGTTAGATGGAAGAGAGAGAGAGAGGAAGTTCTAGGGTTCCCCCACTCAAGGAGGGACCCAAAGAAGGCCCCAAAGTCACCCTCAACCTACCTCCAGTGGCCAAGAATCATCCCCAAGCAAAGACATCCGAAAATGACAAAGTCAGAAGTGAAACCAAGTCATGCAAGCCTCACCACAGTCGTGGCCACAATGCCATGGTCGTGTGTTTATTGCCAAGATCCAACAGTTTCAACAAGGAAATTCCATAGAGTCCCACGGTCGTGGCCACCTGCCACGACCGTGGCCATTGAAGACACCACGACCATGGCCATCAGCACAGTCGTGGTCAGTAGAAGAGAACACAGTCGTGGCACCCTACCACGGTCGTTGGAATTAAATGCCAAAGGTTTAGTTGCAACAAGGTTTTTGCCCAGAATGCCACGATCGTGGCCAAGTCGCCACGACCGTGTCCGAAGATGATCAAGACGACCGTGGCCCCTCCCCACGGTCAGCTCCTCCCCCTCCAAAACGGCTGTGTTACCCAGCACGGCCGTGGTGCCCCTTACCCACCACGACCGTGGCACTCCGCCACGGCCGTGGCCACCACCATACTTTGCTTTTTCACCACTTCCTTCACACCACGATCGTATTCACCCCCCATGACCATTCCCCACTACTCTCACCACGGCCGTGCCATACCCACCACGACCGTGGTGATCACCGACCCTACACACTTTTTCACTGCTTCTCCTATTATACCCCCACTTATCCCTAGCTCTTATATAAGCACTAATTGCTTCTAGGGCTCGAGACATAGCACCTCTTAGCCACCCCCAACTACTCCCTCACTACTCCTTGCATCCATTACTTCAATCCACCCAATTTCCTTGCATTTACTCCCATTTCCACCCACTTTCCACTCATTTCCACCATAGAAACCTAGTTTCTGTAGGTTTCTATCCATCCATTCCCCTTTTTCCATGCTCTTGGGCACCATTGGAGGAGAAGGCTCGTGGCTGGAAGCAAGGAGGTGAAGAAGTGAAGCTTCACCAAGCATCCATGGCGTTTCCTACTCTCTTTCCCTTCTCCTTTGTTTCTATTTTGATCATGTATAGGTAAGCCCCCTTTGGTGGGCTGTTTGGGGAAAAATGTGACTTTGATACCATGTTGGTGGAATATAATTTGTAATGAACATATTTCACTTCTATGATGATTGCCTTTGCTTGCATCTCATTTTCCATTACTTGTGCATGTGATTGTTTTTTAATTACATTAATTGCTTTCCTTGTGGTGTTTGAAGACATTTGCCTCTAGGATGTTTTGGTTTCTATGTAGCTATCCTAGGATTGGCTCCTAGGTCCTTAATTTGGATCCCTAGCTAGCCCCCTATCTTCCTACATAATCACCTTCTTCCTACATGCAATTGTGAGTTCTAAGTGACTAGTATAAGTGTGATTAGTGCAATTGCCTAGGATTTCCTAAAGGCTGAGGTGGCTAGTGGCATGAGGTCAAATATCCTCATCTCTACTCCCATCCTTACCCTTGGTCCTCAATTGACTAATACCACTTATCCTAGAGACCTAGACTTGGTAAGTCCTATGAGAATTACACCTAGCCCTAGTTCTCCAACTAGTAGCATAGGGTATATTCTCATAGCACCCACCTTGTTCTTTGGTTTGGTAGTCTAGAATGAAATATGCTAATTGCTTATTATGGTGACATCCCCCAATTAATGTCAAGGTCACATTCCCAAACGGCCCACCTCCTTCATCTAATTGCTTAAAACCTTAATTACTCTATTTGCTTGTTAATGCTAGTATAGTTCAATTGCTTTAGTTAACTTAGTTGATTGCCTAGTTTTGCTAGCTAAGTGTTAATTTAGGTCTTTGATCTTGATTAGTGGTTAACTTAGGCTCTCAATTGCTAGTTGCTTGCTTAGTCTAGTGTAGTTTGTTCTTGCTCTTATTTAGATAGCTTGTTGACTTAGATTTCTAATTTAGCCTTTTGATAACTTAGTTTCATATTGCTTTTCCTACTTGCCCACTTAGCTTAATCAACAACCAACCAACCTTTTAAACCCTAAAAACCTTACTCTCCGCAAAAGGAACGTAGCCCACACCGTCTAACTCTAGTGCCCCCTCTATCTTCGTGGATCGACCCTGTACTTGCTGCCTCACCTATACTACGACACGACCCCATGCGCTTGCGGGTGTAGTGTCTTAGTAGAAGTAGGTAGTTAGTGTAGGTCTTACAAATTTCGAAAGCATAAGATCCCACATCCCGTGCTCTCCGACCTCGTGGGGTGTAAAAGCACCACTAGCGGGGACGCACCAAGCTTTCTGGCACCGTTGCCGGGGATAGAGGCGCTCGACCTAGTTAGATAGTGTAGCTTAGCCTTTCCTTTTGCCCTCACCATTGCTATTATTTATTCTTTGTGTTACTCTTGCATATTGGTTCGCTAACTTGGCTCCTTGTTGTTTGTTTGTGACTTGCGCAGGTGACAGCTGTGCATGCGTAGCACACAATCTACTTGCACCGACTTGGTGGTTTACGACCCCGAGATTGGGAGAAGAAGGCGTCAAGCTCGCCGCAACCTACACTGAGAGGCCGAGATGGCTGAAAACAACCCGCCATCGGATGCTCAACCTCCACCACATCGCCTGCTTCACGAGTACTTCACATCGGGGAACTACAACTCCCCCATCGCCACGCTGGTTGACCAAATGCCCGGTCAACAGTTCTCCATCCCGCCGACACTCTTGGGACTTCTCCCCACATACTACAAAATGGAGAACGAGAATCCTTACCACCACATCGACGTGTTCCTTGAAATGTGTTCCACCTTCCGCACTCCTGCCGCCACTGACGACTCAATCAGAAGAATGCTCTTTCCCTTCTCTATCAAAGAGAAGGCCAAGGAGTGGTATGTGACGAAGCCAGAACTCGTCACATGGAATGAAGTAAAGAATGAGTTTCTGAAGAAGTTCTTTCCAATAGACAAGTTGTCTTATACGAGGAGTTGCATCACGTCATTTGCCCAGAAAGACAACGAGCCCTTCCACGAGGCGTGGGAGAGGTTCCAGAAGTTGCTTTGTGACTACCCTCATCATGAGGTACCTCTATGGCAGCTCGTCCAAGCATTCTACATGGGGCTTGAAGAGCATAGACAAAACAATGTGGACTCTTCTTGCGGGGGAACGTTCATGGCAAAGCCGCCCGAGGAATCATGGCCCTTATTTGAGCATCTCGCCGAAAATTCTCGCCACCGAGCTTCCACTAAAGGGGGCATTGCAGCCGAAACTACACTCCTCCACCTTCCTCTGTGGCTCCCTCACGCAATGCCACCGACCCCGATATGATGAAGATGATGGCCGATATGATGCAGATGATGAAGAATCAAGTGGGTGGCTCTTCTAGCCAACCCACAATGGCTGTTGATACTGTAGATGAGGAAGTCAATGCTCTACATTCCTTTGGTGGCCGCAACAACCAGGGCCCAATTTCCAACTCCTACATTCTCGAGTGGAGGAACCACCCAAACTTCTCTTGGAAACAACAGAACGAGGATGGACAAAGACAGGGGAAGTAAAAGCCACGCTACAGCTCCAAGTTTGAGGATGAGGTGCTTGGAAGGCTAAGAAGCCTAGATGAAGTAAAAAAGGATGTCAATGCACATGGGCAGTCTATTAACCATCTTGAGCAGAGGCTGGATCAGATTTCTCTCTCTTTGGCTAGAAGAGAAGAAGGTAGACTTCCATCTCAACCAATGCCAAATCCGAACAATGATGGGACTTTTCTAGGGAACACTTCGAGTGCTTATGTTCCACCATCTTACCAAGCCCCACCAAACCCCTATGCTCCTCCACCTCCTCAAGTGCCACTCAATTATCAATATGCTCCACCTCTTCCTCACACCTACCAACAACCACCTCCACAATACCACCCCCCACCACAACAACAACTGCAACCCCAATTCATTCTTCAAAATCCCAACTCCCCTCACCAAAGGCCTCCACCACCCCAACAACCACAACCACCTCCACAAGCTCCCTCTCCTACCACCCATGAGCATGTGAAGGCAGTGACTACATTGAGGAGTGGCAGGACTTTGGAGAGCCCCCATGGTACAGTTGTTGGCAGAGATGACACTGAGGCTGAGCAGGTTGATGCTGAGAGGCAAATTGATGATACTGTGATAAGAGGTAGTGTTGATACCGTGACGCTGAGCATTGATATTGTGATACTGAGCCGTGATACTGTGATTCTAGTGATACTGGTGGATGATACTATTGATTTGGACCAATTGGGGTCCCAACTCCCTCCATATCCTGATGCACTTGAGGAGCCTTCTGTTGAAAAGAAAAAGAAGAAGCATGCAGAAGATATTTTGGAGATCTTCAAGCAAGTGAAAATCAACATACCTCTTCTAGATGCAGTCAAGCAAATTCCATCCTATGCAAAGTTCCTTAAAGAATTGTGCACCTTCAACAGAAAGACAACAGGGAGGACGCCTAAGAAGATCAAGCTCACTGATTAAGTGAGCTCCATTCTCCAACACACCATTCCCCGAAAAAGAAAAGACCCTGGTGCTCCCATCATCTCATGCTACATTGGGGCACATCACATAGACCAGGCTCTTCTTGACTTGGGGTCTAGCATAAACTTGATGTCATATGATATGTTTGCTGAGCTCCAAATGGGGGAGTTGAGGCCAGCCCATTGCACTCTACAGTTGGCCGACCGATCTATGAAGACGCCTAGAGGGTGTGTGGATGATGTGCTGGTCTATCTTGATGAGGATACTTTTGCCTTCTTCCCAACCGATTTTATCATTCTTGATATGGAAAAAGAGACTAGAAAGGTGCCAATCATCTTGGGGAGACCTTTCCTAGCCACAACTGATGCAGTGATCCATGTGAGGACTGGGACCATGTATGTTACATTCATGCACATGAAGATCCGGTTGAACATCTTCAAGTCCTCTACTACAGCCGAAGTGATAGGGGCCACCGAAGAAGATTGTTATTTGGTGGAATGCCTAGAAGAGATTATTGAAGAGTGCCTACCTGCGTGGATTGAGACTGCCACCCAAGGTAGAGGTCTTGAACCAATTGTTGAGTTCCTTTACGATGATGATGAAGAAAGTGAAGTGGGTGAGGTGGCCTTAGTGGCTACAAGTGAGGACCTTCCTTCTATTTCTGCACCATTGAAGAACTCCCTTGAAGCACCCCCCGATCTTGAGTTGAAGACACTTCCTGAAGGATTGAAGTACGCTTTCCTTGGCTCAAATGAAACCCTCCCGGTGATCATTTCCTCCATTCTCTCTCCTGAGCAAGAAGATGCCTTGATGGAAGTCTTGAGGAAGAATATCCAAGCCATTGGATGGTCTATTGCTGACTTGAGAGGGATTGACCCCTCTATTTTTGTGCATCAGATATACTTAGAAGAAGATGCGAGACCAACCCACCAAATGCAAAGAAGGCTAAATACAAAGTTGAAGGATGTTGTAACTCAAGAGGTTGTAAAGTTGCTTGATGCAGGGATCATCTATCCCATTTCTGACAGTACGTGGGTGAGTCCCATCCAAGTCGTGCCCAAGAAGGGTGGGATTACAGTTGCAGAAAATGTCGATGGTGAACTTATGCCGGTGAGAGAGCAATCAAAGTGGAGAATGTGTGTTGATTACCAGAAGCTCAATGAAAAGACAAAGAAGGATCACTACCCACTCCCATTTCTTGATCAGATTTTAGAGATATTGGTTGGGCAGAGCTTCTACTGTTTTCTTGATGGATACTCAGGATATTTTCATATTGCTGTGCATCCAGCAGATCAGGAGAAGGCGACATTCAGTTGTCCAAGTGGTACATTTGCCTACCGGAGAATGCCATTTGGGTTGTGCAATGCCCCTTCCACTTTCCAGAGATGTGTAACCTCAATCTTCGCTGACATGCTTGATTCGTCACTTGAAGTTTTCATGGATGATTTTTCAGTTTTCGGGAAAACATCTGATGAGTGCTTGCTACATCTAGCTGCTGTTCTGGAAAGATGTGTGAAAGTTCACTTAGTTTTATCTTGGGAGAAGAGCCATTTCATGGTACCTGATGGTATAGCTCTGGGACACCGAGTTTCTAAAGATGGGATTGAAGTTGACAAGGCCAAGGTGGGCCTTATTTCTACACTCGACATTCCTTCCACCGTAAGACATGTTTGATCTTTCTTGGGACATGCAGGTTTCTATCACTGCTTTATCAAGGACTTTAGCAAAATCTCAAGACCTCTCTGTCGATTGCTTGAGAAAGATGTTGAATTTCAGTTTGATGACAAATGTGTTGAAGCCTTCAATCATTTGAAAGAAAGGCTTATTTCTGCTCCTATCATGCAGCCCCCAGATTTCTCTTTGCCATTTGAGATCGTTACTGATGCATCTGATATGGCGGTGGTTGATGTGCTGGGTCAACGCATTGGCTAAATTCCTCATGCTATCTACTATGCAAGCAAAACCTTAGACGGTGCTCAAAGAAACTATACGACTACCGAGAAGGAGTTGCTTGCGGTGATCTTCGCTCTTGACAGGTTCCGACCGTATCTCTTGTAAAACAAAGTGACAATCTACACGGACCATGTTGCGTTGAAGTATCTCATGTCCAAGAAAGACTCAAAACCAAGGTTAATCTGATGGATTTTGTTGCTCCAAGAATTTGACATAGAAATTGTGGATAAGAAAGGAGTAGAAAACGGTGCAGCAGATCATCTCTCCCGCCTTGATGGACCTTTTGATATGACAAGTCCAATCAAAGAGACAATGCCACATGAACAACTCCTCTTAATCTCATTTGCCCAAAAGCCATGGTACAAGCACATAACGAATTTCCTAGCCAGTGGGATGATACCTAGCATGTGGACAAGAGAGGAAAGCAAGAGATTGTTTGCTATGGTCAAGAACTACATTTGGGATGACCCTCACCTCTTCAAGTATTGCCCGGACCAACTCATTAGGAGGTGTATTCCGGAGATGGAGCAGCAAGAAGTCTTATCTATGTGCCATTCCGGAGTGTGTGGAGGTCATTTTGGAGGGAAACACACGACCGCCAAAATTCTTCAATGTGGATTCTACTGGCCAACATTGTTCAAAGATGCTCATGACTTTTGCAAGAGTTGCTTCAAGTGCCAAAAAGTGGGCACTATCTCAAAGAGGGACATGATGCCTTTATCACCTATTCTTATGGTGGAAGTGTTTGATGTTTGGGGGATTGACTTTATGGGTCCTTTCCCTCCTTCTTTCGGGTATGTCTACATCTTGGTCGCCGTAGACTATGTGTCAAAATGGATTGAGGCTATGGCAACGAGGACAAATGATCATAAGGTGGTGTTTGACTTCGTGAAATCCAACATCTTTAGCCGTTTTCGTGTTCCATGGGCTATGATTAGTGATGGCGGGAGTCATTTCATCCACCGCACCTTTGAAGGGCTGCTAAAGAGACATGGAGTGAACCATCGTGTAGCTACTCCTTACCACCCTCAAACGAGTGGCCAAGTTGAGTTGGCAAATCGGGAGATAAAGCTCATTTTGGAGAAGACGGTGCGACCGGACCGCAAGGATTGGTCACTTCGCCTCAATGATGCTTTATAGGCATATAGGACTGCATACAAAGCCTCGATTGCCACTACACCGTTCAAGCTTGTCTATGGTAAGAGTTGCCATTTGCCGGTTGAGATGCAACACAAGGCACTTTGGGCCTTGAAGAAGATGGACTTTGATGAAGAGAGTGCCATAATGAAAGGAAAGTTTCAATTGCATGAGCTAGAAGAAATGCGGCATGAAGCATATGAAATGTCAAAGAGTTACAAGGAAAGAACCAAGTTTCTACATGATAAGATCATAAGAAAGAAAGAGTTTGAGCCCTAGAAAATGGGTATGGCTCTACAAGTCTAGAATGAAGTTCTTCCCCGGGAAACTCCGATCTAGATGGGAAGGACCATATCTTGTAAAAAAGGTTTACCCATTCGGCGCTGTGGTTATATGTGCAAAAGGAGCTAAGGAATTTGCCGTCAATGGGCAAAGGTTGAAATCTATTGTTGAAGTCGGCCCGGACAAGGCCAATCAAGATTTTGATGTTGTTATGCTTATAGAGGAAGAATCTGATGAAGAAGAAAGCTTGGATGGGGATGAGAAAGGAATTTACTACAAGGATCTTTTGAAGGTTCCAAAAAAGCGAAAAAGTTCAACGATCAATAAGCCTGGCTGAAGGCATTAAATTTAGTGCTAGTGGGAGGCAACCCACGTGGTTTGAGATTCTCAAACCTTGTTTTACCATACTTTCTTTTGGTTTCCAAGAAACACACACACACACACTATACTTGATAGTTTTTCTATTTGTGAATCATTTTAGCACAGGCACAAGAAAGAAAAGATGATGCTGAAGGGTTTCGCCAAGGCGGAGGTCAAAGTGGAAGAAGAGATTGCAAATCAATGGAGGAGCCACAGGAAGAAGGCCAGAAGGGCCGTGCTGCTCAGCACGGTCGTGGTGGCCCTGACCTTCTCACCTAAAGTTACATTGACCACTCCAGCTCTCGTCGGCTGCCTTTCACAACCCCACACCTTTTTACCCTACTAGTCTAAACTTCTATTTCATGATGAGGACATCATGATTTAAAAGTTTGGGGTGGTAGGGCAGTAAGCCTCCTCTCACCGCACTTTTCTCCATGTTCCTTGTGCTAAATTTTTGCAAGATGATCAAATAGTTTGACTGACATTCCATACTTATTTACCCTGACCTGGCGTGTCTGCTTGCATCCATGCATACATGTAGTTGATTTCTGCATTTTTTTGTAATTTTTCAAACATTTTGCTTTTTCATACCATGCATCGCATCTTCATGTAGTTTTTGTAGTTTATTATGCATGATAATTAGGATTAGATGCTTTATGTCTTTAAATTCCCTAAAGTAAGTTTAGATGTGATTTAGTACAAATTGGCACCATTTTGGCCAATTTTGCCCAAATTTTAAGACTTCTTGTCTAAAAAGTATGTTTTGACCCAATCTCTACTATTTTGAGTAAAAATATTGACCTTTGACAAATGCAAGTGAATCACCTTTGTTTGTTTCTAAGTGGTATCAATGTTTGACTTTTTACATGTGCATCACCTCTCTTAGGATTGTGATTGAATTGGTTGAATTGTGAAATTGAGCAAGCTTTGAACGCTTAGTGTTTGTGGAATTACTTGTTTGATATATCAATTTCATTTTGTTCATTCATGTGGTGTGATATCTTGGATGAAGTGTTGGATTAATACTCATGCTGGATGTCTTATGTAGAAAATCATACCAATGACCCCTCTTTGACCCGACTATTCTTCCACCATCTTCATACCCCTCCGCCTCATGAAAAGATGCCATAGTGCACATAATCAGCCTTGGCCACCTCCAAAAGTTTGGGGTGGCCATATCTTTATCTCCCCACTTCACTCTATCCACCATATGCCCTATCTACACTAAGGGAAAGAAAGAAAAGAAAAGAAAAAGAAAAGCAAAAATAAAATAAAAGGATTCTCCTGTTTAAGAGCATTCAAATAAAGAAAAGATGAGTGTGTAAAAACCCTCCAAGAATCTTACAGCAACCCTTTCTTCCACTTTCATACCTATTGAGCTAGGAAACATCAAACCTAGCTCATTTTGCCCTTTTCCACAGCCACGTGGGTCATTTGGTGTGATTTGAAACATAAGACTGAGCGCATGAAGGTGAAACAACACTTCTAGTCATCCTCGATTAACACTATCATGAAACGGTTTACCCAGAACTTTATGGAAGAAGTATGGATAACTTGTGTTTTCTACGCACTATATGTGAAGTTCATATGATTTGTTCTCTTTTCATGATTGGATTGTGAAAGAAGGAGAGGAGAGAGGTGAAATGCATGCACTCACTCATGTTTGATACCATTCAGCAATAATCATCTTTTACTTTGCATTTGTCATTTCTTGTTTGTGGAAACTTTGTAGAGAGATTGAGTTAGAGCATACTTGAGGACAAGTATCTTTTAAGTTTGGGGTGGTGATGCAGCCCTATTTTAGGGCTCCATCCTGTGCCGTTTTGTACTTAAGTTGCATCTAAACATGTTAGATTACAAGTCTTTTTCCCCAATATGATTATCATTGCAAATATGCTTATGGATGTTCTTTGCACTGGTTTTCAGGTACTTGGACCATGCCTAGATGGAAAAGAGAGAGAGAGGGAGTTATAGGGTTCCCCCACTCAAGGAGGGACCCAAAGAAGGCCCCAAAGTATCCCTCAACCTACCTCCAGTGGCCAAGAATCATCCCCAAGCAAAGACATCCGAAAATGACAAAGTCCGAAGTGAAATCAAGTCATGCAAGCCTCACCACGGCCGTGGCCACAATGCCACAGTCGTGTGTTTATTGCTAAGATCCAACAGTTTCAATAGGGAAATTCCACAGAGTCCCACAGCCGTGGCCACCTGCCACGACCGTGGCCATTGAAGACACCATGACTGTGGCCATCAGCACGGTCGTGGTCAGTAGAAGAGAACACGGTTGTGGCACCCTATCACGATCGTGGGAATTAAATGCCAAAGGTTCAGTTTCAACAGGGTTTCTGCCCAGAATGCCACGACCATGGCCAAGTCACCACGACCGTGGATGAAGATGATCAAGATGACCGTGGCCCCTCCCCACGGTCAGCTCCTCCCCCTCCAAAACGGCTGTGTTACCCAGCACGGACGTGGTGCCCCTTACCCACCACGACCGTGGCACTCCGCCACGGCCGTGGCCACCACCATACTTCGCTTTTTCACCACTTCCTTCACACCATGACCATATTCACCCCCGACGACCGTTCCCCACTACCCTCACCACGGCTGTGGCATACCCACCATGACCGTGGTGATCACCGAACCTGCACACTTTTTCACTACTTTTCCTATTATACCCCCACTTAGCCCTAGCTCTTATATAAGCACTAGTTGCTTCTAGGGCTCGAGAGAGAGCACCTCTTAGCCACCCCCAGCTACTCCCTCACTACTCCTTGCATCCATTACTCCAATCCACCCAATTTCCTTGCATTTACTCCCATTTCCACCCACTTTCCACTCATTTCCACCATAGAAACCTAGTTTCTCTAGGTTTCTATCCATCCATTCCCCTTTTTCCATGCTCTTGGGCACCATTGGAGGAGGAGGCTCGTGGCTGGAAGCAAGGAGGTGAAGAAGTCAAGCTTCACCAAGCATCCATGGTGTTTCCAACTCTCTTTCCCTTCTCCTTTGTTTCTATTTTGATCATGTATAGCTAAGCCCCCTTTGGTGGGCTGTTTGGGGAAAAAATGTGACTTTGATATCATGTTGGTGGAATATAATTTGTAATGAACATATTTCACTTCTATGATGATTGCCTTTTCTTTCATCTCATTTCCCATTACTTGTGCATGTGATTGTTGTTTAATTACATTAATTGCTTGCCTTGTGGTGTTTGAAGACATTTGCCTCTAGGATGTTTTGGTTTCTATGTAGCTATCCTAGGATTGGCTCCTAGGTCCTTAATTTGGATCCCTAGCTAGCCCCCTATCTTCCTACAGAATCACCTTCTTCCTACATGCAAATGTGAGTTCTAAGTGACTAGTATAAGTGTGATTAGTGCAATTGCCTAGGATTTCCTAAAGGCTGAGGTGGCTAGTGGCATGAGGTCAAATATCCTCATCTCTACTCCCATCCTTACCCTTGGTCCTCAATTGACTAATACCAGTTATCCTAGAGACCTAGACTTGGTAAGTCCTATGATAATTACACCTATCCCTAGTTCTCCAACTAGTAGCATAGGGTATATTCTCATAGCACCCACCTTGTTGTTTGGTTTGGTAGTCTAGAACGAAATATGCTAATTTCTTATTATGGTGACATCCCCCAATTAATGTCAAGGTCACATTCCCAAACGGCCCACCTCCTTCATCTGATTGCTTAAAACCTTAATTGCTCTGTTTGCTTGTTAATGCTAGTATAGTTCAATTGCTTTAGTTAACTTAGTTGATTGCCTAGTTTTGCTAGCTAAGTGTTAATTTAGGTCTTTGATCTTGATTAGTGGTTAACTTAGGCTCTCAATTGCTAGTTGCTTGCTTAGTCTAGTGTAGTTTGTTCTTGCTCTTGTTTAGATAGCTTGTTGACTTAGATTGCTAATTTAGCCTTTTGATAACTTAGTTTCATATTGCTTTTCCTACTTGCCCACTTAGCTTAATCAACAACCAACCAACCTTTTAAACCCTAAATACCTTACTCTCCGCAAAAGGAACGTAGCCCACACCATCTAACTCTAGTGCCCCCTCTATCTCTGTGGATCGATCCTGTACTTGCCGCCTCACCTATACTACGACACAACCCCGTGCGCTTGTGGGCGTAGTGTCTTAGTAGACGTAGGTAGTTAGTGTAGGTATTACAAATTTCGAAAGTATAAGATCCCACATCCCGTGCGCTCCGATCTCATGGGGTGTAAAAGCATCACTAGCGGGGACGCACCAGAAACCTATTTTGAGATGTTGGAATGGTTCTAGATCATGCTGAGGAGGTGCCCACATCATGGGCTAGATAAGGAAAAACAAGTAACAAATTTCTACTTTTCTCTCAATGAACATGATAAAAGCAATTTAGATTCAGTAGGCTCAGGTTTCTTCTTGAACAACACAGACACAAGGTGTTGGGAGATCTTGAAGAACATGGCTAAGAAAGAGTCCTGGGGTGATATAGATGCACTGGAACAAGTTAGAGATGTAGGGGATGCAAAAGCCATCAAAGAACTAAATGAAAAGATGGACTTGATTGTGAAGAGACTTCTAGAAAAAGAAGATGGAGGATTTGATGACGAGGCACAAGTGAAATTCATGCGCCAACAATAGGGGTACAGAAATAATGACTATTCTTTGAGGAAGGACAAAAAGTTTTCATGGTAGGATCCAAATAATTTCTTGTAGGATCCTGATGCTAAGCCACAATCCACGGTAGAGGAAAAGAGTAATGAGTTGCTCAATCAGGTGATAAAGAAGAATTAAGAGCTAATGAGCACGTTTGGCCAACAAATAAAGCATCAAGGAGAATTTATGAACTAATTTGGGCTAACTCTACAAAGACATGGGGCTCAGATGAGGACTCTTGAGACATCTATAGCACAGATGGCAGTTGAAATAGCAAGTATGAAGAAGTCCACAGTGCAAGGTTTTCTAGGAAATACAAATGTTCTAGGAGGGAACCACCAGGCTAAAGCCATTCTACTGAGGAGTGGAAAGAAACTTTTAAACCCTAGGGCCGATGAACCGAGCACCCCACAACCAAAAGATCAAGGTGAGACCGTAGAGGATACTGAAGCGGTAGAGACAGTTGAAGATGAAGGAGGGAAGGTCACAGAGGAGCCTATTGTAGAGAAGGAGAAGGATAAATGATGCCATATGTGCCACCACATCAGAGCAGTCCCAAAGCCAAGAAAGTGGATACACAGTTCAAGAAATTTTTGGACAGTTTTTGAAAAATTTCTATTAATATTCCTTTATTCTAGGCGATTGAGTAGATACCCTTGTATGGTAAATTCTTGAAAGACATAATTTCTAAGAAGAGGAAGATACCTGATATAGAGGTGGTACTGCTTAAGGAGTAGGTCAGCGCCTTCATTCTGGGTAAACTACCACCAAAGAGACAAGATCTGGGCTGCTTCAACATCTCATGCTATATTGGAAAAGTAAAATTTGGTGAGGCACTATGTGATTCTGGGGCAAGTATCAACTTGATGCCCCTCTCTACATTCAAAAAGCTTGGGCTAAAAGAATCTCGATAGAGCAATATGACAATTCAACTAGCAGACAATTCTGTGGTGAGGCCGTATGATATTTGCAAGGATATCTTAGTAAAGGTCGATAGGTTTCTGTTCCCGGCTGATTTTGTTGTTATGGAGATGCAAGATGAACCAGGGAATGAGCTACTTTTGGGAAGACCCTTTCAAGCCACTGCCGACATGATACTGGAGATGGGTAGAGGTCGGTGTATAATGGGTATAGCTGATGACAGATTTGAAATACTCATGCCACCAAATTCAAAGCAGTCACAAGCAAATGAATAATGTCATAAAATAAAGCACTTTGAGCACCGCATCTCTCTTTGTCTAGGGAAGCCCTTTCTTGATATGGCTCACGTCATGATGAAGGTAGATAAGGAACAATTGTTTTGGATATCATGGAGCAAACAAAGGTAATTTCTCCTATGAAAGTAGTGGGTTATCCCGACGATAAAGAAGAATAAGTTTTACCGTCTACTGAGGATGAGGCTATAGTAGTCTCCATGCTTGACTCATACTCACAACTTCCCCTTGAGGCATGTGTTTTCAACTTAATGGAAGATTGAATGAGAAGCACCTCATTACAAGAATGTGTAAAGACGCTTCAAGTGCTTCCTTGCTATTACGCCAAGAACTATGAAGATCTGGGACCACTTCCACCACCGATTCAATCTTCCTTGGTCAGCACACCTAAGTTGGAACTTAAGCGGCTGCCCCCCCACTTAAAGTATGTCTTCTTGGCAGATAATGAGAAGCTTTCGGTGATCATATCAGCATATCTGAGTGCCGATGAGGAAGCACAGTTGATGATTGTGTTGAAGAACCACCGTGGTGCATTTGGGTGGTCCATTTCTGACATCAAGGGGATCTCCCCTACTCTATGCCAGCACAAGATCCAACTTGTGGAAGGAGACAAGCCAGTGATTCAGCTGCAACATCGACTCAATCCTAGCATGATGGAGGTAGTCATGAAGGAGGTGATCAAGCTTCTTTTAGAAGACATCATTTATGCTATTTCAGATTCGACATGGGTAAGCCCCAAACAGGTAGTCCCTAAAAAGGGGGGAATCATTGTCACTCAGAATATGTTGAATGAACCGATCACCACCCGATTGGTAACTGGGTGGTGTGTTTGCATTAATTACCGCCGTCTGAACTCCGCTACTTTGAAAGATCATTTTCCTCTCCCAGTCATTGATCAAATTTTAGAGCGATTGGCTGGCCGCTTTCATTTTTTCTTTTTAGATGGCTATTCTGGCTATAATCAGATTTCCATTGATCCTAAGGATCAAGAGAAGTCGACCTTCACTTGTCCTTATGGAACTTTCACTTACCGCCGCATGCCTTTTGGCTTGTGCAACGCACCAACCACTTTTTAGTGATGCATGCTTGCTATTTTCTCTGATATGGTGGAGCGTTGTTTAGAGGTTTTTATGGATGACTTTTCTGTCTACGGTGTGTCATTTGACAAATGTTTGCAAAATCTTGATAAGGTGTTGCAGAGATGTGAGGACACACATTTAGTCCTCAATTGGGAAAAATGCCATATGATGGTAAATGAAGGCATAGTGCTAGGACACAAGGTGTCCTGCAAGGGACTCGAGGTGGATCCATTAAAGATTTAGGTTATTTCCAAACTACCTCCACTGTATACAGTGAAAGGGGTGTGGAGTTTCCTTGGTTACGTGGGGTTTTATCGCCGATTTATCAAGGACTTTTTGAAAATAGCTAAGCCGCTATTAGAATTGCTTTAGAAAGATGCAATTTTTTATTTTAACGATAAATGTCTGCATGCTTTTGAGATACTTAAGGAAAAATTGATTTCTACATTGGTTGTTCAAACGCCAGATTGGACTAAGCCCTTCGAACATATGTGTGACGCGTTAGATTTTTCTGTAGGGGCTGTTCTTGGGCAGCGTCTTGAGAATAAACCTACAATGATTTTTTATGCATCTAAAACTTTAAATGATGCCAACTAAATTACACCACTACCGAGAAAGAATTGCTTGTCGTGGTTTTCACTTTCGAAAAATTTAGGCAATATTTAGTGGTTTCTAAGGTTGTGGTGTGGACTGATCATGCCGCCATAAAATACTTAATGGAGAAGAAAGATGCTAAACCTAGATTGATTAGGTGGATCTTATTATTGCAAGAATTTGACATTGAAATTAAGGATAAGGCGGGCATTGAGAATGTTGTTGCGGACCACTTATCTCAGTTAGAGCGGGTTAATGAGAGGGATACTAACATACCCATTACCGAGACATTTCCGGATGAGAAAATTCTTTCAATTCTATCTACGGATCCTTGGTTTTCACATATTGTCAATTACCTTACATGTAAGGAAATCCCAGATGATTGGACTTATCAAGAGAAAAAAAGGTTTTTCCATTCTTTGAGATATTATTTTTGGGATGACCCTATTTTGTTGAGACAATGCAGTGATGGAATCTTGCGTAGGTGTGTACCAGAAAATGAATATGATAGTGTGCTTAGTCACTGTCATACACTACCCATCGGTGATCATCTTGCGAGTGCAAGGACGGCGACCAAGGTGCTAGAGAGTGGCCTTTACTGGCCTACACTTTTCATAGACGCCTATGACTATGTGAGGTTGTGTAATTCCTGTCAAAGGGCAGGTAATATCTCGAAACGGCAAGAGATGCCCCTCAATGTATTTCATGAAGTTGAGGTATTTCATTTGTGTGGTTTTGACTTCATGGGACCATTTGTATCCTCTAATTCTAATTTATATATCTTAGTTGTTGTCGATTATGTATCAAAGTGGGTAGAGACAATACCCACAAGGACTAATGATGCTACAGTAGTATGCAGGTTCGTGAAGGATCATATTTTCTACAGGTTTGGTGTGCCATGGATGATCATTAGCGATGGGGGCACCCACTTCATGAATCGGAAATTCACTACATTATTGAGTAAATACGGGGTCAAGCACAATGTAGGTACCCTGTATCACCCGCAAATATAAGGTCAGGTGGAAGTGTCGAACAGAGAGATTAAGAAGATCCTAGAGTGCATAGTGGCCTCTTCAAGGAAGAATTGGAGTGTGTTGCTACCAGATGCACTATGGGCATATAGGACCACATCTAAAACACCTATAGGCACTACACCTTTTAGGTTGGTGTACGGCCGGGCTTGCCATTTACCGGTAGAATTGGAGCATAAAGCGCACTGGGCATTAAGGAAATTGAATTTGAGCATGGACGAAGCAGGGACAAAGTGAATGGTAGAGCTCAATGAGCTAGACGAGCTAAGGATGAATGCCTACAATAACTCAAGGATCTATAAGGAGAGGAAAAAGCAAATCCATGATCGCCACATTCAACTGTGAGTGTTCAAAATGGGTGAGAGGGTGCTTTTGTTCAATTCAAGGTTAAAGTTGCATCTTGGAAAATTGTGATCCCGCTAGAGTGGACCGTTTGTGGTAGAGGAAGTGCGACCCCATGGTGATATCATGGTTAAGGATGGTGATAGAACATTCTTAGCAAATGGTCAAAGATAGAAGCACTATAATGGGGAGGACTACACAAGGAAGGTGCATGAGGTTAAACTCATGGTGCTGAAGGAAGAATGAATAGCTTGATTTTGTCTAGCCTAAGATGTCAAAGTAGGGCGCTTGTTGGGAGGCAACCCAACCATTGGTAACTGCATTTTCATTTAGTTAATTTGTCATATTTTGAAGTATTTTTCATTAATTTAGTACTAAGTGTTGTAAAAATGATGTCCTAATGTGTGTGTTAAGTGTGAAGGACTGCTTGGGTGTCGATGGTAGTGACAAGGGTGCAGAGCAGACACTATAGAACTTTTCTCTGTCGATACTATCGATGGCCTCGTCGATAATATCGACCACCCAATAGGTTGATCGACTCAAATTCTGGAGCAAGTCAATAGCATCGACCCCAACGTTGATGCTCGCGATATCTTTGGAGATATTCGGACGAATGTTTGCCAGTGAAGTCGATTCCATCGACCCCTATGTTGATGGTATCGACAAAGCTTCAGGGGAATCCACCGCCAAGGCCTCGCGAGGGTAATGGATGCATACAGAAGTTGATGCCATCAATGCTATGTCGATGGTATCGACGGGCCACGTCAGTGATTCGTGAGGCACCATCAACAAAGCGTGCCAAATCTGGAGGTCGATCCATGGGACAGATCGATACCATCAACCCTTGTTAATAGTATCAACGTGTCACCGATCCGGGCTCCCACATCTAGCAATCGACGACCATCGATGCCAATGAAGGAACAGATTGTGCTACAGGTGTCGATACCATCGACAACCTGTCGATGGTATCAATAGGGTACCAGGGGCGCCGAACTAAGCTATAAAAGGATGGGTTGTATTTCATTTTTCTTCACACCTTCAGAGTATTCTTCCTCAACCTCAACATTGAGCATTGAAGAGCACACAGAGACCTACACTGAGCATCTGGCAAGCTACACATCTTCCCTGAGTTCGTCATCAACTGTGGAGATCATCTTCTCCAACCTTCACTGAGCTCCTTTTCTCTATTCATCATGGTGAGGCATGGAGCATCATCTTCCTCGCGTGCTGCTTCAATGTAGATCGAGACATTCGTGCCACCACCGCCGGGCTCTATTCCCCGTCTGAGACTTGCACATCCCTCGACGGACGTGAAGATGATATACAATGAGTTAATGAAGCGGCCAATCGAGCCCACTCGTTATGTTGATCGGGCCATGATCCGAGACTTGGGATTTGAGGACAACCTCAACTATGTCCTCCATGTCCAAGTTGGGAGGTTGGTACCGAGTGAGGAACAAATTCCCAATCACGTTGAGGGCCATCCTTTCTTTGGCAAGTGGCTGACATACAAGGAACTCGTGGTAGAGTTCATGACATCTCTCGACATTTGCATCATGCCCAACGACCTCATCACCACTGATCGTGAGTGGTTAAAGGGTCGAATCTCCTTTCGGATATTCAACCGCAACTACACCATCATGCTCGACCAGTTCAACTCAGTCTATAACTGGTGGCATTCACCCGAGCAGTACAGACGGCCAAACAATCAGGCTGACTATGACGAGATGTTCTCGTAGTTGGTGACCACGCCGGTAGGAAAGATGCTTAGCTACCACAATGCAGCTGTCACTGACTTTGAGCACCCGTTCGTGTGGGTTTTGCATCGCATGTTATGCATCACTTTCTTTGCTCGAGGCGAACTGTCATTGAGCAAGTTCCAAGAGACGACCCTATTTTTCCTCTACAAGCTGCTGAAGAGGGAAAAGCTTAACTGGGGTGCATTTTTTTTGACGCGCGTGATGGCAGTGAAGAGGAGCACCAGACGAGCCCCTATTCATTTTGGGGGGCTTATCATGCCACTAGCCCTCTACCTTGGGCTAGACCTATCCATGCTCCCTCTACTGGTCAGTTGGAACCCCGTCAATCTGGCCCATTTCCACCACTCCAATATTCTTACACTCTGCGATGGTGTGGTATATGCTCATTGCCACATTAATAAGGAGTATCAGGAGTGCACACTGCCAAACCCCATCTTCAACCTCTAGCCAGGCCAGCACTTCCAGTGGCCTATCATTGCCATTGGGGATTCATAGGAGGAAGAGGGAGCGGGAGACGACGACGATGCAGGCAATGATGATGAGGAGGAAGAGAAGGCTTTCTCACCCCTTCGGTCACGAGTAGCCCTGAGGAAGCATCCACACTTCTACCCGGGAGCTTCATCATCTTCCTAGCCGCCACCACAACCCTCCCACGATGGAGAAGACCCCTATTCTATGCAGGGGATGTATACCATGCTCTAGTCTATCCAGGAATCCCAACAGACCATGCAGCAGTCCCACCAGACAACTTTTGTAGGGATCCAGGATACGCAGAATAGGTTGTATGAAAATCAACAGGCGGTCTTTGAGAATGAACGCCAGCTATTCGCCAATCAGCAGTAGGTCGACGACCGGTAGGGGGGTATAGAGAAGCAACAACAGCCTTTCTACGATCATTACTAGAGCCAAGGCTACTTCGGGAGATATCCACAACCACCGCCCATGCCACCTTATGATCCGAGCTTTCAAGGGCAATATCTAGATTGGAACCCCCATACCCAGCAGTACCCGCCATTTCCGCCACCACCACAATAGAGGGTATCACCGTTCCACCTTCTGAGGTTGTTTTTGACTATGAGGCCATAGTCAAATTCAAGCTTAGGGGGGGAGATGGAACAATTTCTATCTTTATTTTTATTTTTATTTTATTTTCTTTTAGTATTTTTTTGTTTTTTTAGTATTGCTTATTGTTTATAACTTTCTAGGATCCACAGGCTATCTAGTGTAATCCGTGGATGTCTAATATAAATGTATGTCATCTCTATGTTTGTCATATGGGGGAAATTTGAAATTTTAGCATTAATTTAAAAGAATTTTCAAGAAATTGTAAGCTTGCCTTGTTTGAAATTGAGCATCTAACTTATGAAAATCATTGGGTAGGTCAAATTTAAAACATATGATATAATTGTACATCCGGATGATTCAAGAAATGTGGATGGAATTGGATGTTGAGCCTAAACTGACCAAATGGTAATGAGACTTTAATCATAAGTGAGAGAGAGAAACCCATTGATTGATTGGTACACATGTTAGTAAAGAGGGACATATAATCTTATCCAATGGTTTTGTCAATTAGTCTTGTGATATATCCACCTCATTTCATTCTTGCTCCACCATAAGAACTGGAAGCACATTACTATCTTTCATTCATTGACTGCATTCCACGTAGATAAGTGTTGCATTACAGTTATTTTCACATATCCCTACATTAAAAAAATGAAAAATAGAAATTTGTTATACATGCACATTATCCTTAGGTGCATGTCATAGTAGTTGCATAACTGTCATTATATAGCTACATTTGCATCTTTTGAGCATATAGTACATCATCTGTCTTATGTTCTTCTAAAAACATTAAAGGCATTGAACTTGTTCCATACCCTCCAAAAAGAATGCATCAAATGTACAAGTTATGTAAAAAGAAGGAGGCCCAATAAATAACTCATTGTCATTCATGAAAATGAGGGCTTAGAAAAAAAAAGAATTGAGAAGTAACAAAGAAGAAGAGGGAGAAAGGAACCTGTTCTCACTTGAGAATTAAGAAGAATAAACACATGGTGTAGTTTTCTTAGATATTACATCTCACCCTGAGACAAAATTATAATGCATGCATCATTCCACCAAAAATGTAGCATTAGGACATTTTTATTTGCATGTTGCATCATGATAGGACATTAATCTTTTTATTGCATGATTGACTGTTATGTGCTTCGTTTGTCTTCCACAGCCACCCATTCCATCCACTTGTTTCTCAAAATGGGAGGCCACCCATGATTATCTCCTCATTCTTGCATAAAAGGAGACCTACTGCCATGTAAATGGTAGTTAGGATATGAGCAACGTAGATAGAAGATCACAAGATACACCACACCTGAACCAGAGGACTTGATAATGTTATCTGCTTTATTTGATAGTGTTCTTTTATTACGGGGTGGATATCACTTACGGACAATAATTGTCACCTTTAGGGTAGTTATTGTTCCATGGTTAGTGAGGGCTGGTATGTGTATGCTAGGTGGGAATCATATTGTGATGTCTTTTATGCTAGTATGTTCTTTAGTAGACCCTCACAATTATATTTTGTAGTTTTGTTGCTCGAGGATGAGCAAAGTTCAAGCTTAGGGGAGTTTGATGCGAGGATTTTAAGTCACTTTTATAGGCTAGTTTCATGTGTTTTATGCGTTTATTGGTCATTTTCATGGTTAATATCGCATGATTCATTCTTTCAGCCTATAATCTCGTTATGCATCAAATTTACCTTGTTTTATCTTATTTGGTATAAATGATCATATTTCTCAGAGTTGAGTTGAGTTTATCTTTGAATTTCAGGAAATACGCATATATGCAGCCATCGATACCATCGACGACTGTCGATATTATCGAGACGACTACAATGAGGTAGCCGAAAAGAGCAGAATGGGTCGATACCATCGACCCAGAAGTCGATGGTAGCGAGATGTCTTCAGTGAGCCAAACATCCACTCGTCGATACCATCGACGTAGGATGTCTATAGTATCGACGTGACGTTAGAGCAAACCCCCAGAAAAAGAAAGGAGTGTCGGTGCTATAGTGGGTCGATACCATCGACTTCCCGTCGATGGTATCGATGCCGTTAGATCAGGAATTTCTATAGATTAAATCTAAATGAACGGCCATGATGTTTTGGTGGCCGTAAGTGATCCCTATACCTAGAAAAGATGGCCCAAGCCGTACTATCACATCATTAGCCGTCGCACAAGTCTCGGAAGAGAAGAGAATGAAGAACGGAGACCATAGCTACACCCCGGAAATTTCCAGAGCTACAGACGGAGTTTCCTACCTTCGAATGGGTGCAAAACGCCCATCCCACGCTGAGGATCGTTCGGTTCTCCTTCGTTCAGGGGTTACACCATCTCCATCCACATTTCCCCTATGTTTTCTTCTCCTTTCATCGTGTTTCTCATTGAGATGAACATGTGGGGCTAATCCCCTTTTTCTTTAGGACTGGGAGTAGCCCAGATAATCGTTGTATGACACTTTTTACATAGTTAACTATAATTTGTCTCTCAAATCCATGGTATGATATTGTTTTCTCGATTCTGTCATTGTGCTTGATCACCATAATGGTAGTTTAATACCTTTAATTGCTTTTGACAAAGAATTAACGGTTGAAAAGATGCAATAATCACATTAACTTATAAATCCTTTGGAAAAGGCGATGTATGGTTAATGGTGGAAACCTAAAGATATGTTTTTCATGTTTAGTCCGGCCATAGTAGCCCGGGTGGTAAGTGCTCAGTAAGTCCCAATGAAGGACCCGGGTTCAAACCTCACTGAAGGCACTTTGCGAACGACAATTCATGCTGATTAGGCGTGAGAGGGGGGTGACCAGACCACACCCTCTCATGCCTCGAGAATTTACCATGTCGGCTTCGCCTAAGATGGGTTCTCTCGGTCATAAAAAAATGCACCTAATTTAGGGTATAGGTTACTACTAACGTGGAACTGACCTAAATTAAGGTAGTAGATTGTATCGCAGAAGTGAACAATTCTATTCACAGGCCACTACCAGGGATTGGAGACAAGTTTTGATAATTATATATAAATTAGTACAATGAGAATCCGTGGTGAAACCACAATCCTAAAGATTCCATTTTAATTGATTAAACCAACTATTTAATCGATTGCTTTGCTTTCTTTTGTTTTTATTTCCTTTTTCAAAACAACTCTCAAACTTTTATAATCAGTGTAGATGATTGCAAGTGGTTAGTAGTAGTCTACCGAAATAACGTTCCCTGAGTTTGACTCGGGCCTCACAAAGGCCTATATTACATTGACGCGTGCACTTGCATTTTATTCATGGTTTAATTGTGTCAAGGGACTTAATACTAATTCCCATGTTTGAAGGGTATTCTTGAAATTTTCACCTAGTATGTTCTCTCTTTCTTTTGGTCTTGGTTGAGTGAACTTAGATCACTTAATCACACATCTTGTTGTCTCATCAACTACAAATTAATGAGAGTGTCTTGTCCTTTCATCGATTGAGGGCTGATGGAAGTGTCATGCCCTCTCATCGATTAAGAACCTATGGAAGTAACCTATTTGGTTCCCCTTATAAGTTTTTTATTTGTTGGCTCTACTAGACGAAGACTCACAAAAAATAACCCTTCATCGCCTAATGACCCCCTCGGAACCATCCATGGATGTGTAATGAAATTATCTAGAATATGACTCATCACTGGTTGAGGACCAATGAGAGCCAATTGGTGCCACTAACTCATCATTCGATGATAATATAGAGGAGTTGGTCAATTGGTCTTTAACCCTTTATCGGTCTAGGACTGATGGGAGTTAGCATCAATAAACTAGCTGATAAAGAGCACAACTGATGAAGTTTTCTAAAGACTGATGGATAGTGCTTGAGAGCCAAAATAATTTTAGTGTGCACCTACAAATAAATTTCTACATATCTGAACCAATGATGGAGACTCATTGAAGATCAGATAGGTCCTATGATAGAATGACAAACTAATGAAGCCATGAAACATAGATCAATGGCTTAGCTATTTTGACCACGTTTTCTCTCTCCTCTAGGGATATACACACATATATATACCCCTTTCTTCTCCTACCTCATCTCATTTATGTGAGTTTTCTCAAAGAGGAGTAGTTACAAGACACCATCGGTTGACACCATCAACTAATGTCATCCATGGAAATATTTTATCATCAAACTCATGAATGTTGTTGTTTGCTTCTTTTCCTTTACATGTGTGGATCAACATCCTTCATTGCATCTTCTGGGCCAAAATATGTGTTAGGTTATTTGTCTCCATTATCTTTAAAACCCTCAATCTTCTTCCTCCTTAAGTCATGTTCTTGAGGATGCTCTTTTAGGGTTACAGATAAAATAGTCTTATGCCTTGCTTACCTTCTCTATAGTATGTGCATGGTTTCACAACATGTTTGAGGAAGTAGAATTTCTATTGATGTTATTTTCATTCATGTGCACATTCTTAATGTATCAGAGATTTAGAATACCATTTGTTTGATACGTCCATCATCATACATGGTTACATTTTCTCTCCTCAATTGTAGAATTCACCTCTGGTTGATGGTGTCCAAAGATGGTAGGGAGGGTAAACTAGCAAAGCTTTTGCCTAATACCAACTCAAAGAGGTATAAGCCTCAATGACTCACCATCATTCAAGGTGCTTGTCTTATTAAGTACACTTGTAAGATCCCCTCAAGTGGTGACATCTAGTCAAGGTTCTACACAATTAAACACATGAGGGAGTAGAGGCAAAATGATCTTGATCATCCATGGTTTTTTAAGATAAATCCTTTGCATTAGTATGTTTAAAGCATATTTACAGGTTTTTTCCAAAGAGACACAAGCTTCACAGTGGAGGTCATCCTGTGGGAACATTTCCATTTGGATAGACAATTGGGAAAGCCATCTTCCCTCCCCAACCTTACCACAAGCAGAGGTTGACCATCATCTTCCTATACAAAAGTTGGTCAACCAACATGGCACCTGGGATATTGGCTACATCTACGCAAGGTGATCTAGATAAGGTCAAAAGTTGATTGAAGATCATGAACATTCTCTCATAGATAGGCCAAACTATCCTATCTAGGAATTGAGTTCAAATGAGATCTTCTCTTTGTCTTTAGCCCAATCCCACTAGTCTAATGATCTAGTAATCTCATGGCCTTTTCACTGGTGGGTCTATCCATTCTCCTCCCCTACAAGATAGAGATCAACACCTAGAATACCATTCACAACACACTCCTAGTGGACCATAATATCATAACATGCCACATATATATTATATCAATATGTGAATGTTTTAAGGAGAATGGCATGGAAGATCTGAATTACTTGATGTTGATAGGAGAAACATATTTGTATTATGGATGAATTTCAATAATAATATTTGGTATTTGGTTATGACAAGCTCTAGGGAGGTGATTGAAAACTGTATATGATAATCATCTAAGAGCGCACATTACTCTTTGTTTGTCCTTCATATAGGTCTCCTCCCACTAGTATTTTTGTGGCTCTTATGAAATGGAAATGTTCCTATATACATGAGGTGAAGGCCAAGAATTGAGCCATGATACATCATCAAGACATACATCTTTTCAACTAGATGACATCCAACCTTGATATCAAATAGACTAGAACCACAATGTCTCTATTATCCATTTAGATCCAGGGTCTAGGAGTCCCACATCTACACTCTTTTACCCCCAAAGATGTTGAAAGGATGAGGCCCATCATAGGAAGGTCAAAGCTCAACATCACAAGTAGGATGAGGAAGTACTAGAGTAGTCAACATGCATGGAATAATTAGGATGCATCCTAAAGGATGATAGAGAAATCATATTTTCAAAGTTCACATATAATACCCTTGATCGAGCTTAATCTTATAAAAATGTTTTGTTAGGTTACCTATGTTATTTGATATCTTAGTTACATGGTCATGGTTTATATGATTAGTTGTTGATGTTCTACTTTTTAGGGTATGTGTAAATTTACACATTCTTGAAGGTCTACTTATTATTTGGACTTAGTTTGTTGTCTCTTTTACATGATATTGGTTTGGTGAACTTAGATCACTTAATCAAGCATCTTTCCTTCTCATCAATTGTGGATCGATGAGAGTACCTTATCCTTTCATAGGTTGATGATCAATGGAAGTGTCATGCCTTTCTCATCAGTTTAGAACCAATGGAAGTATCCTATGTGGTACCCCTTCTGAGTTTCATTAGTTTCTACCTCTACTGGATGAAGACTAATGGAAACTAGATCATCACCGACCGAAGACCCCCCTATCTTGGCCACCCATCAATGAGTCGTAAAGTCAGCTTGCAACTGACTCATCATCAACTGAGGAACAATGAGAGCCAGTTGGTGGCATTAGTTGACAACCCATGGAGGAGCTAGGTGGTTGACCTTTCATCGATTGAGGATTGATGGGAGTTTGCAACACTGTTCTTGACTAATGGAGAGACCAGCCAATGAATCATCTACCAATAAGAGTTATGAGTTGAAGACTAATGAACAACTAGTGCTTGGGAACCAGTGTATTTCAATTATGCTCCTTTAGGTGAGCTTCCAATATGTTTGAACCAATGACAAAAGCCAATCAGAGATCCAAACTTCCCTTTGATTCGGCGATAGATCTTTGCATCCATGTAAAATAGACCAATGATTTAGTTGTTTTGACCACATTTTCTCTCTCCTCTGGTTCCATATATATACCCCCTGCTCCTCCCCTATTATATCATTTTCATGTGTTGTCTAAAAGAGAAAAAACAATGATGAGATTCCATTGGTTGACGACAACTAACAAACATCAGACCTTCACATACACCCATCAACATTGTTCTTTGATTATACTCCTTTCACATGTGTGGATTAGCATCCTTCCTTGCATTATCTAGGACTAAATTTGTGTAAATAAGGTTATTTTCATCCTTGATCTTTGATATCCAACATCTTATTCCTCCTTAATCTGTGTTCTTGAGGATAATCCTAGGGTTTTGACTACAATATTCTTACACCATACTTTCCTTCTATAGTATTTCTCTAATTTCCTTTTGATTGTGGATCTGTAGTTATGGCGTGAATTGAGAGGAGAAATCTCAAATATTGATGAGTTGTTGTTTCCTTTGTAGTTTTTCATGAAGATCAAACATTTCCTAATGCCCTCTTTGAGCAAACTTTTGTATGTCATCTCTAAGGTGAGTGATATAACTTTTGCTGCATTTGGCACCTATCTTTTTACATCGAAATCATTATTTTTAAGGTCTTTCTCTTAAAATTCTATATGGTGAAATCTTTCACCACTCCATTTCACCAATTTAATCTAGTATACTGAGGATAAGAACTTGCATGTTTTATTTATACTTCACAAGTAATTTCTTGATGCTACAAACATTATAAGTTTCGCATGTCCTTGTTGGTATATATCCCTAGAGTGCCAATCATGTGATGATTGTAATGATGCATGATCTAATTGAATTGATAATAATTATAAAAATGCAATTCTATTTATTATGTATTATTTAGTTATGAGATAATGAGTAACATCATAAATATCTAAAGAATGATGATACTCAATGACATATGTCTTCAGGTTTAGGACCTAAACATTGAGATCATATGTATGATATGAATTAATACATTCTTGTTATGTTCCTAGATGTATGTTACTGTGGAAGAAAAATAGAAAACTATAAATACATAAGACTAGAATGTGTGTTGGTTGATGAAAAAATCACATTAGTCATGATATGTGATATCAAACCAAGCACACAAGTACTTGTTAGAGAATAGTGTACCGGACAGACCCAAATTCAGAGTGTTACATGGAGATCATGGAATGATAGTCAGAATCAACTCTTATAGTTATAGTGGTGATCATGGTTCTTAGACCTAAAGTCACTACACTCATCACATGTCGTTCGATGAACTTTAGCATCACCAAATGTGACTTTGAATAAGGGTTGCAATAAAGGGGATGATTGGGTACAATGTGACACATGGGTAGTGACTATGAGTGATGTAGATGGGATTTGTCCCTCCTATAGGAGTTTGATATTTTGGCCACTTGATAAGTGAGACTGAGAAATGCATGACCATGATCATGTGAGTAAATATATGATATTGAGATGATATGTATCTCAAAAGTCTATTCTAGTTCAAGGAACATGGATTGAACATTGAAGAGGGTGACAATTCCATGCCATGAGTTCAATATGGATATCAGTGAAAAAGGAACGATACGATTACTATAACACTAATCACAGATTGTAGGTTGAAGTTGTTCTACAACTTTCCAATTACTTGGGCAACAATGATATCTTCCTAGATACCACTCATTGCTTGTGATGTCATAAATCTATTATGGACATTCACTGCCAATGTAACATGGAACGTATAGGGTCACACACATAAGATACACATGTAATAGGAGTTTATTCATGAATTTTGTTTAACTTGATTACTAAAATGTTAAGTATTCAATTTAAACATAGACGGTTGGAAATTGACAGACTGGAATGTGAACCAACCAATTCAAGTGTTGAATCGATCGATTCAAGTGTCAAGTCAATTTGGACAAGCATTGGAAATCAAAACTCAGAAATGACTGGTTCAACAAGTAAACCGGTCGGACTGGTTCAGGTTGTGAACCTACCATTTGGTTGATCAATTTGATTGGATCAAGGATTGATGTTGATGTCATGTTGTGCATTAATCGGATATTTGTTTCCAATACAATTGTGAATAGGGTACATTGTGAAATGATCATTTCAAGGATTGAATCGATCACTTCACATGTGAACTGACCGATTCAATTTTTGTAGGTTTTGGAAAATTCATGAAATTCTTTCCATTCAACTCATGCTTAAACTAGAACTCCTGACCTTGATCCTCCTAAAAATAGAGGGGTAGTTGAGGCTTTCTAAAGACACAACTATAAGCTTTGATAATTGTTGTCTTCTCATAGTTGAGGTAACATGAGAATTTGATCAAGTTCTACCAGTCAAAGGGAGGAACAACAAGGGAGAGATAATTTGGAGAGCAAGTCGACGCTAGCATGTTGACGAAAATGGACAACTCCTTCTTGTCCATTCATCTAGAATGGAAAAGAGTTCCTGATGGCTCGTGTGGACTACTACATAGGTGAGGAGGCAGTTGCCACCCGCTAGGAGGAAGAAGTCAACCACTATCTGTGGTGATGAACCAAGAGGCTGATGCTAACGTCATCCAAATGCAACTTCAAGAAAGGAGCATGCTGCAACAAGGGATAGTTGTTGGACTTGCTCCAGGACCAGGTATAAACCTTGAAACCCTCATTCCTAAATATGTTATTGTAGACACAATTTTCTAGTTTGGGAATTAGACAATTAAGTTTTTTCTATGCTTCCTTTTCTGTTGCCGCAATTTCACAACAATGGTATCATAGATACATTAATTTACAGTGTACCAGGGATTGAAATCAATATGATAAGATTTATTTTATTGCATACAAGTGGATATTAAAAATGGTTAATGAGCATTTTAGATTAAATATCACATATGCCAAAAAATATAAAAATATATATGATATGATATATGTAATCAATACGCATCACCCTAAAAGTGTTTGGATGGTGGATGTATGTGTGGTTATGGCCAATTACCCCCTAAACCTTTGTGCTTGGTTAGATGGTTTTTATTCCTGTTTATATCATAGTTTGCATACCGAACCTCTATCTTATCTTTTATATGTAAAAGTATTAATTCTCTCCTTCCTATATCCCCTTGAATGTAACTCGAGGTTTCTCTATTGCAATATAATATGCTAAATAGGATCACAATAGTTTTATTTCTTATTATGGAAAAGAAGATGCTCAATACTAGATGAACCGCATGTTTCAGAAGATGAACCAATCAGATGGAGGAACGAGGAGGATAGATGATAGGAGGAGCCAAACCGATTAGTTGGTGGCCTAACTGGCTGACTGGAGGTGTCTAAAAGTTTATTGAAGTGAAGACCAGACAACCATTTTGAGAGACCAATCAACCAATCAGGATGTGAACTGATTGGTTCAAGAGTTGAATTGATTGACCCAGATTGGTCGAAGCACATATCCTCACCAATAATACGTTGCTACATATGACGTGGACCTTAGGTGGTAGTAATTTCTTGTGGCTTCAAGGAATTGCAATAGTATGGCCATATGATATGTATATGCATATAAATGTAAAATCCCTCAATAAATATTAAGTCTAAGATTCTTTTCATAAGAAACACATATGAAAAGTTTAATCGACGATGTGTAGGTTACACTAAAGCTTGGTGCGCCGTCTATATCATGGAAGTGTGATAGTAGAAATGTAGATCTTCCAAAATAGGGTACATATTCTATTGTGTTGGCTTTTGGGTCAGGCGTAGCTAGGTGATTATAATGAGATTAAGTACCTACAAGCATAGAGATGGTTGGTAACAAGGAGTTGTGTACATCATCTATGATAGAGTTGCATTCAAATGTAATTGGGAGAAATTGCCTACCTAAATAGTCAAGTTGTGGGTGAACAACCAAAGCTAACTCATGATGGATTTTTTCTCACTAGAAGATTGTACACTACAATCTTCCAAATTGGTAGTTAGGGATATCAATTTGAACAAAATACTGGGATTAATAACTAATGAATGGACTAATTAATATCATAAATATTAAATCAAATAAAAAGTGTTTTGACAAAGTGCAAATTTTACTCTTGTAGATAAAAATGGAAAAAACACAATCATTACGATTAGTCCTTGAGAAGGACAATATAAACATGATAAACTTCCATAACTGATTCATGACATTGAGAAGCATTCTCAGTGTCCCTAAAACACCAGTTCTAGTGGAACCCACTCCATATTCGCCTTTGGCTGAAATGGATGCTTACTTGAAGCATGTCAATGATGTCGTAGACACCAATAACCTTATTTTGGGTTATATGAACTATGAGTTTCTTAAACAACATGATAAGAAAGAAAGTTATAATTTCTTTAAAGCGTTGATTAAGTGTAAAATAATAGAGGGAGATCTAGTAGAGCCCCATGTTCTCAATATGATTGGACATACAAAGCATCTAGATAGACATGGATTTCCTTTAGGTCAAGAGTTGGCCATGTATATGATCATGCAATCATTGTCTAAATCATATTGTCGTTTATCAAGTGTTATCACTTGAGTAACATGGGTAAACAGATGTTTGAGTTGCTTGACATGTTGGTAAATGTCAAAGCACAAATGAAGAAAGACAAACTCGTGATGGTGGTTAGCAGAATAGTGTACAAGGAAAAAAGGCAAGGCCAAGAAGTGTTCTGAGGCTAAGCTAAAGTTCAAGTTTTATGTACTCAAAATAAGCAAAGGGTTAAGAAAACCAAGGAAGATGAATGTGATGGAGTGGACTTTTGGAATCCTTAAATGTCCAATGATATATTGGAATTCATATGTTGACTTATCTTGAGAACTCCAAGTACTTTGATAAAATATGGATGATTAGTTGTGTTGACACCAAGATTAAGATCCCTAAGTTGATTCCCTTTTAGATTAAGTTGTTTATTGGTCAAGTAGTGGAAACTTGGGATTGAGATTTTATGGGATATATCTTGGATGATAATAAAGCCTTGGTCAAAGTTTATTAATCGTATCGATATTTCTAGATGGAACTATTTAGGTTTGAATATAATTAAATCATGTGTAGTTTTGAGCATAATGGACCAAGGTACATGTTTGCTTTTAGCTCAGTTCCGGATATGCAGTGTCATGCAACTCAGACTTGAGTGAACCACAGATTGGTTGTGTGCGTCTTTTTCTGCCCTTGGATCTTCTAGATCAAACGGTTTGAGGAGCGGTCTTATTCATAGCAGTTGCATCCGTAATGATCGTCTACGAAGTAGTAGTGGGTCGATGTATGAAACGAAGTAGTCAGTTGATTCCAGGAGAGTAAAAGCTAGCAGTAGACCCCTCTCACGACACCTTTAGCCCGCCGAGAGACAAGATCTAGTTTTCCCTCAACCGTTCTTCTCCATTACGAGTCACAGGAGTTGGCTGGAGATGAAGACTATGCTTGGGGATGGTTTTAGAGATCACTCACTGCAATTGAGTGCACAGACCAGTTCTTGTAGGAGGTGCAGACCTCATGGAAGCCTCAGCTACCGGCCATGATGCAACAAGGGGTTTTTCCCCTTTTTCCTTGGTCACAACACTCATTACGGTGGTGGCCTTCACTGACTTTACAAGGAGGAGCCGTAGTAGCAGCGACCTAGATGCCGGAGGAGCTACCTCACAGCAGCGGTGCCAACCGCTCACCAAGATGCAGTCTTGGATCCAAGGCCGAGAAATAGAGGAGCCGTGGAGACCTTTCTGGGGTGGCCGCAGGTAGTGGTGGCTGAAGAAGCGTGAACAGAGAAGCCTCGCGGCGGCGGCCTGCATAAGGGGGAGACGGCACATAGATCGGCAGTGTCGAGTGGAGATCTGGAGGCGGCATCCCAGTGGTGGGAGGTTCCTTGCCGATCTTCCGGCCATGGCGGCATCGGACGTGGACCGCGGAGGAGGACGGAGGAGCCGATCCCTTGCTGGGGCTCTGCTCCACGACGACGGCGGCGGTTTCACGCCCAGGTCGGGGTGCACAAGCAGATCGTGAGAAAGGGAGAGAGGAGTGACTAGCCCAATCGCCTGAACCGGCCGATTAGGCCTCAGAGCCAGTAAGGGAGAGCCGATCGCTAGAACTGGCCGGTTCGAGCTAAGGAGCGTGTCCCTTAGTGGACATGTGTCGCCGCTGGAGTGGCCAAAAGGTAAGAAATATCAGAAATACCTAGATATTACATAAATCATAGTAAATAGCTCGATGATCCGAAAAATACATATAATATATCAAAATTCTCAAAAAAATGCGTAGAACAACCTGGAACTATAATATCAGGCTTTTGATGCTCAAATCGCAGTGTTATCATGAAAGATGTGTAATGCTTGTTTAGTGGATAATAAATAGCAAATGCTGACATAAAATCATGAAAAAAATGTCAATAACTCTATAATAATATTTATAATGCACCTGATGTCAAGGATAATCATGTTGATGTATGAAATCATGTATTTTGCTTAATATGTCTAATTAAGGCTTTTAATCCTAAATACAATGCAATAAATGCA
Organism: Alisma plantago-aquatica; assembly: GCA_963693085.1. Lineage (NCBI taxonomy): Eukaryota > Viridiplantae > Streptophyta > Magnoliopsida > Alismatales > Alismataceae > Alisma > Alisma plantago-aquatica. Next base: position 378,099,395 of record OY856410.1, read on the forward strand.
TACATGCTCAATAAATGATGAAATTTACAGAGTAAGCTCATATCCATATCTGGATCCTCAGATTTAATGATAATATCATGATGATGCATATAATTCATGTTATATGAAGTTGACCTTTAATACATGGTTTAAAACCCTAATCTTGGTTAATGGTGTAACCTAGGGTTAATTAATGTGCAAAAAAAATGCTATGGAAGATAATGTTCAGATAATGAATCATAATCTGGAAAATGACATCAATATGATAATTATAAGACAAGAATGCAAGTAATGATGAGAATAGCCTAATGACATAAATAAACCCTAATGGATACGATTAGGGTTAAGATGAGATGTATGATGATGAGAACCTGATGATCGTATGTGATCTTATCTTAATCAGGTTTAATAAAGTTATAGATGACATGAGGATATGATGATTAGGTTTGTCTCTTGATCAAGGTATGCCATTACCTCTTACTTGGCTTATTATACAATATGCTTGTGTTATATGTGTAGTAAAATACTTGGCATATGATATTGGATGAAATGATTGTTCTTGTATGATATGTTGCATGATTTTCCATGATTACTGCTATGAACACATCAAACATAATATATCTATTCCATTATATGAAAGCACTAACTCTTTGGTAGTGTGCTTGGAAGTGACCTAACTCTTTGGTAGTGGTCACATTGTACATATGACCTAACTCTTTGGTAGTGGTATGACCTAACTCTTTGGTAGTGGTCACCTTGTACAAATGATCTAACTCTTTGGTAGTGATCATAAAGGCCTTGGAATATAATGGAAAATAAGCTTAAAATATGTGTTCTCTTTTGTTAATGAACATCTTTGTGCAAGTATATGTTTTTCTTATATTTCTTTATAACTGCCAAGTATTAGTTTTATCTTATTGCCAAGATATGGTGAGAGGTAAATAAAGACACGTAGGCGTACTCAGTACAATATTCATGAAATATTGTGCTGACGTGTACCGCATGTAATCTTTTTTTTAGGTTGTGGTTATGCTCTTGAAGATCCAGGATAGTTGAGAGTTGTGTGGCGAGCTGATGTACAGGTGGACCTGTTGTCTTAAGATCCTATAGTTTAGATGTAGTACATGTATATGTAGAAGTTTTCTGTTCAATATGTAATATCAAATGTGGTAACAATTCATGTTGTAATTATATGTTGAATGGTGAACATGTGTTGTGGTTTTATTATTGTTCATGTGCATGTGCTACTGACTGTGTTTCCTTTTGACTCCCTTGATTTTCTCTTTCTTAGCCTAGTATGTGATGATTAAATTGGGATTCTCACTGAGGTGAGGGTTTCAATTTGGACGTCACACATCAAATTAAGTTTTAGAAAATCTAGGGACATCACAGGTGGTATCAGAGCATGAACAATAGCAAAACCTGACATTTGCTCATTGTGCAACTCAAAACTAAAGAACCTTGAACCATAATAATCTTTAGGGTTAGATTAGTCATCTTTTAGAGACTAGATCTGACCTAGCCTCTAGGTTAGCACCTAGATGTCTGAGAACCAGGTCTAGACTGGTGCTTGTTGAGTAGCAAGTCCTTAGATGTCATTCTTTCCTAGTAGTGCAGTGGTATGGGACGTTGCACTATTTGGAAATGATGTGCATCAAAGGAAGAGAAATCCTAGACATATAGCGCTCGTTGTCTAGGATAGATACACTAGTCTACACCATATTCTCACCCTTTTCACTAGTTTTCATGACATTGGACTCTCTACTATGTGTGGGACACTCGTTTCTAGTTTTGGTTTTTGATTCCAAATGAATCGAACCTCGATAGTTTTCTCTGATGCTTGTTTTATCGGAGAAAAACTATATAATATTTTATTATGTATATGTATTACAAAAATGTGTCCCCACATATGTACGAGTAGGAGGTGATCATGCAACCTAATTGAAAGTGAATGACATTAGTCTAGAAGAGAGAGTAGTTCTAGATTAGATGTCTAGAGCCTTGTTGGAATATATGATAGATGGAATAGATGGTATAAGTTTTGATGATATGATGTAAGTCTTATATAGATGATATAAGATAGGTTATGATGATATGTGTTTGTCTTTGAGGACCCAAGTTCAGTTTGAGGATGCAAGATGAGTTTTAATGATGCAAGTAACTAGGATTTTATGGGATAAGATGTCTTAAGTTAAGACAGGTTGTGAGTCAGCATGAGCCGCAAGCTCTTTTACAAAGGAGGACCTCTAGTGTTGGGACCAGTTTCGGGGTTAACTCCAGAGAGAGTGAGACCCAGTGGGAGAAGGTTAGAGAACCTAGACTCCATGATATGAGAAATATGAGATATGTGATATGATATGTCCTAAACTAGAATACTCCTAAGTGATTGAGTTGAGTCACTCTATGCATGATTCCTATAGTTATCTTGAACCCTAGATGTCCTTGGGAGGACCAAACCCTAGAGATAGAGAGAGGCTGGTTACATGTACATATGTGAATAAGAATATGAGTGCCTTCCATCTGGGTGAGGGAGAGAGCCCAAGACCCTGGAGGAGGTAGCTATGTTAGTTTCTGTGAAGCCTCATGCTCGGGTTGGTGGTTTCCCGCATAGGAATCTAGTGGGTGCATGTATAAGAAAGTTTTGGGTAAGTTGTCTCATGGGTAGAAACCTCTGAAGAGGATGTCATACCATGTTTTGGGTTGTGCTTATGTGGCTAGATCCAATAAAGCAATCGACTAGTGCCAATGAGGTAGTATGAGAACCCTAGACTAAGAGAGGGAAGATAAAGTATATGCATGTGAGATGCTCATTGAGTTGAGTTAGCTCAGAGAGACTGGGCAAGATGCTACCCTCATGATATGGGTTACGAGAACCTCAGTTGCACTAGATAAAGTTTTCATATATGTTTGATAAGCCACTGGCATAAGTTTGGTTAGCACAACCATGATATAATATATATAAGGATGTAATTTAATCTTGAGATATGATACATGGATATGATACGATGGGAACCTAATAAGGTTTAATAGATATCAATGCATAAATGGTTAACCATATGCTTTAATAATGATGATAGTGTGATAGTGTTGGTTAATCTTGTGATAAAATCACTAGTAAATGTTGTAATTTATTATGAGTAATGAAATAAGATCATATGAATGACATATGTTACATGAGATGTTAATCTTAGTGCTTAATGAAGATGAAAGGTGTAGTTTGACAGTTAGCATAACATGATGATTATAACACCTTGATATGCTCTAGATGAATGAAGTGGGTTAACTTTACTTAACTCCCTCCTAAAACATATATGGTAATGTTGAACATGTTCTAACAATTAGCTCAATAAGATGTTGATGACACTTTGATATAATCAGTTAACTTAGTTAACTTCTTTGGAACATGGTAATATGATGTGGGGACCCTAATTCATGGGCAAAGATAAGGATGAAACCTTAATAATATAGATATGTTGCACCTAAGATAGTTTACTACATATGGGAGAGGATCCTTAGTTTTTCCTTGGAGTGTGTGTATGGCTCAATTTCGAGGACGAAATTTCTTTTAAGATGTATATGTTGTGATGGACTGGGTTTCTATTTCAATTCCGAGGACAAAATTTCTTATAAGGTGTGTAGGATGTGATGGAGTGGACTTTTGGAATCCTTAAATGTCCAATGATGTATTGGAATTCATATGTTGACTTATCTTGAGAACTCCAAGTACTTTGATAAAATATGGATGATTAGTTGTGTTGACACCAAGATTAAGATCCCTAAGTTGATTCCCTTTTAGATTAAGTTGTTTATTGGTCAAGTAGTGGAAACTTGGGATTGAGATTTTATGGGATATAGCTTGGATGATAATAAAGCCTTGGTCAAAGTTTATTAATCGTATCGATATTTCTAGATGGAACTATTTAGGTTTGAATATAATTAAATCATGTGTAGTTTTGAGCATAATGGACCAAGGTACATGTTTTCTTTTAGCTCAGTTCCGGATATGCAGTGTCATGCAACTCAGACTTGAGTGAACCACAGATTGGTTGTGTGCGTCTTTTTCTGCCCTTGGATCTTCTAGATCAAACGGTTTGAGGAGCGGTCTTCTTCATAGCAGTTGCATCCGTAATGATCGTCCACGAAGTAGTAGTGGGTCGATGTATGAAACCAAGTAGTCAGTTGATTCTAGGAGAGTAAAAGCTAGCAGTAGACCCCTCTCACGACACCTTTAGCCCGCCGAGAGACAAGATCCAGTTTTCCCTCAACCGTTCTTCTCGATTACGAGTCACAGGAGTTGGCTGGAGATGAAGACTATGCTTGGGGATGGTTTTAGAGATCACTCACTGCAATTGAGTGCACAAACCAGTTCTTGTAGGAGGTGCAAACCTCATGGAAGCCTCGGCTACCGGCCATGATGCAACAAGGGGTTTTTCCCCTTTTTCCTTGGTCACAACACTCATTACGACGGTGGCCTTCACTGACTTTACAAGGAGGAGCCGTAGTAGCAGCGACCTAGATGCCGGAGGAGCTACCTCATAGCAGCGGCGCCAACCGCTCACCAAGATGCAGTCTTGGAGCCAAGGCCGAGAAATAGAGGAGTCGTGGAGACCTTTCTGGGGTGGCCGCAGGTAGTGGTGGCTGAAGAAGCTTGAATAGAGAAGCCTCGCGGCGGCGGCCTGCATAAGGGAGAGACGACACGTAGATCGACAGTGTCGAGTGGAGATTCGGAGGCATTTGAGAGCAGGCAGAGGTGGCAATGAGCCTATAGTGGCGGCATCCCAGTGGTGGCAGGTTCGTTGCCGATCTTCTGGCCATGGCGGCATCGGACGTGGACCGCGGAGGAGGACGCAGGAGCCGATCCCTTGCTGGGGCTCTACTCCACGACGACGGCGACGGATTCACGCCCTGGTTGGGGCGCACAAGCAGATCGCGAGAAAGGGAGAGAGGAGCGACTAGCCCAATCGCCTGAACCGGCCGATCAGGCCTCAGAGCCAGTAAGGGAGAGCCGATCGCTAGAACTGGCCGGTTCGAGCTAAGGAGCGTGTCCCTTAGTGGACACGTGTCGCCGCTGGAGTGGCCAAAAGGTAAGAAATATCAGAAATACCTAGATCTTACATAAATCATAGTAAATAGCTCGATGATCTGAGAAATACATATAATATATCAAAATTCTCAGAAAAATGCGTAGAACAACCTGGAACTATAATATCAGACTTTTGATGCTCAAATCGCAGTGATATCATGAAAGATGTGTAATGCTTGTTTAGTGGATAATAAATAACAAATGATGACATAAAATTATGAAAAAAAGGTCAGTAACTCTATAATAATATTTATAATGCACCTGATGTCAAGGATGATCATGTTGATGTACGAAATCATGTATTTTTCTTAATATGTCTAATTAAGGCTTTTAATCCTAAATACAATGCAATAAATGCATACATGCTCAATAAATGATGAAATTTACAAAGTAAGCTCATATCCATATCTAGAACCTCAGATTTAATGATAAGATCATGATGATGCATATAATTCATGTTATATGAAGTTGACCTTTAATACATGGTTTAAAACCCTAATCTTGGTTAATGGTGTAACCTAGAGTTAATTAATGTGCAAAAAAATGCTATGGAAGATAATGTTCAGATAATGAATCATAATCTGGAAAATGACATCAATATGATAATTATAAGACAAGAATGCAAGTAATGATGAGAATATCCTAATGACTAAGATGAGATGTATGATGATGAGAACCTGATGATCGTATGTGATCTTATCTTAATCAGGTTTAATAAAGTTATAGATGACATGAGGATATGATGATTAGGTTTGTCTCTTGATCAAGGTACGCCATTACCTCTTACTTGGCTTATTATACAATATGCTTGTACGCCATTACCTCTTACAAGGTTTAAATAGGCTCCCCATGGATCAAAAAGCTCAATAATGATGATATAATATCCAAGTAACATAATGAAAGTGATAAATTGCAAATAAAACCTCTCAATTGGGTAAATTGCAGAAAAGTCCAAAATGTGCATAAAATTGCATAACTTGCTCAAACAGTGTCCAAATTGGACCAAATTTGAAAATTCGGCTTGTATTATGATTTAAAAGCATATAACAATGTTATATTAGGGTTTCAAGCATTAAATTATGGTAATTAATCTTATTCAACTCATTAAGCAAGTTTAGGGGCCTTACACACAACATACAGCACGTAAGCAGAAATACTTTCTCATGAGAGAGAATAGAAGAAATGATAACCATGAAGGTGTCATTAGAACCTAGAAATACATACTTTAAGCCTTTAGGAAGAGACTTGAGCTCAAGGACTGGAGGTTCTTCAATGGAGTTCTCAAATGTTTATCTGAAATGGAAGGGAGATCCTCACTTGCATACACTAATGCAAGTTCATCTTCCTCTTCCTCATCATCATAGGGGAACTCCTAGATAGTCTCTAGACCTCTACCCTAGGGTGGCAATTTGAATTGATGCATGTATGAATTCATTTACAATCTCCTCAAGGAAGTCAATCAGATATCAATCTTCTTCTGCAACACCTATTACCTTGACTTTAGCAGAAGATTTGAAGATGTTCAACCAAATCTTCATGTGCATGAATGTCACATACATGGTGTCTGTTCTCATATGAATCAACTGCATCAATTATAGCTTGGAAGGGCCATCCCAAGATATTTGGTACCTTCATTGAGTCATTTTTCATATCAAGCACAATAAAATCATCAGGAAAGTATGTGGAGGTGTCATCGTCAAGCCTTGACAACACATCATCAAATCTCCTTGGAGGTGTCTTCATAGAATGGTCGAATGATTGCAAGGTGCAGTTATCTAGACCTAATTGCCCCATTTTCAATTCATCATACACATCATACGACATTTCATATGCACTAGAACCCAAGTCAAGAAGATCTTGGTCTATGTGGTGTGCTTCAATGTAGAAAAAAATGATGGATGTGCCACAATCTTTTGTCATCTTTGGTGTGGTGTGTAGCAAAATAGATCTCACTTGCTTAGTGAACTTGAATTTCCTTAGTTTTCTTCCTATTGTCCTTTTCTTGAAGGCACACAAATCTTTCAAGAACTTTGAATGGGATTGATTTTGCTTGATGGAATTTAGCAATAGTATATTGAACCTCACTTAATTAAAGGTTTCCATGATATCCTCAATATGTTTCTTCTTTCTTTTCTCAGTGAATGGTTCTTCAGGTGCATCAGGAAATGGATGGAGTTGTGCTCCCGACTGGCACATCAATAGCATTGTCAAGCGGTATCACAAGAATCACAATATCGTCCCTCTGGATCATAGAATCAACCCTAATTTCTGTCACAATATCATCACCCTGAATCTCAGTATCACTGCCTCAAATCACGGTATCAACTTTATTTGCACCGACTGAGGTGTCAATTGTTGTGTTCCTTGACTAATCTAAAGTCCTCCCACTTCTCAACATGGTCGCAACTTTCATTTGCTCATGAGTGGTAGTGGAGGAATATTGTGGTGGCTATTGTGGTTTTTGAGTTGGTGGACTTTGGTGTGGGGGATTTGGGTTTTGGAGAATGAATTGCGGCTGAGATGGAGGTTATTGTGGTTGTTGTAGATGGGGCTGATATTGTGGAGGGTTTTTTTGGTATGAATGCAGTGGAGGTGGAGTGTATTGGTAGTTGAATGGGGGTTGTGGAGGTGAAGGAGCATAGGGATTAGGAGGTCCTTGGTATTGTTGAAGAGTGAGTACTTGGCTTTGTAGTGGGATATAGGCACCTTGAGGAGTTCTCATAGAACCACAATCATTGTTCAGGTTGGCCATGGGTTGGGAAGGGAGTCTTCCTTCCTCATGGTGGGAAAGTGAAAGAGAGATTTGATCAAGTCTTTTATTGAGGCATCTAATTGTTTGTCCATGGGAGGACACATCCTTCTTCACCTCATCAAGGCTCCTTAGCCTTCCAAGAACTTCATCTTCAAACTTTGAGTTGTACCTTGACCCTTGGTGTTTCCTTAGTTGTCCTTGTCCTTCTTCACCAAGTTTCTTCTAGGAGAAGTGGGGGTGGTTCCTCCATTATGGAGTATAACAGTTGGTCATAGGGCCTTGGTTGTTGTAGTTTCCAAAGGATTTCAAGGCTTGAACCTCTACAAGAATTGTCTCCACAGAGTTGGTGGATTGGTTGGAAGAGCCTCCAACTTGGTTCTTTATTAAATTCATCATGTCAGTGAGGATCTTCATCATTTGGGGGTTGTTCTCATCTCTTACTAAAGTTGTAGGAGGAGGAGTAGGATCCTAGTTCCTGTCACATTATACTCCTATACTTGTAGCCCGATGATGGGAGTTTTAAGAAAGGGGCTCAAAGAGTGGCCACGACTCTTCCGGGGACATAGACATGAATGTTACACCGCAAGAAGAATCAACTGCAGTATTGTTGGTAAGGTATGCCTAGAGAGCCAATCATGTGATGATTGACATGGCATATACAATAAAGTATTTGATTAATAATCATAAAGCCAAGCTTCCAATTCATTCTGTTTCACTCAGTTATGAGATAATGCGAAAACAATGTGAATGTCTAAAGAATGACAATACTCAATGACATGTCTTCAAGTACGTGACTTGGAGAATGAGATCATATGAATGCTAAGAGTATGTACATTCTTAATATGTCCCTAGTCGGTTGTTACTATGCAAGGTAGATAGACACCAGTAACACATCATACTGGAGTGTGGGTTGGTTGATGACTGAATCTCATTAGTCATGATATGGAAAATGTCAAACCAAGCACACAAATACATGTTAGGGAACAATGTATCAGATAGATCCACCTTGAGAGTGCCACATGGAAACCATTATTGGTAGTCATAGTCATCTCTCATAATGAAGGTGGAGATTGTGATTCTTAGTCCTTAAATCATTACACTCATCACATGTCATTGGGTAAGCATTGACATAATCAATTACAGTCTTGAAACATGGGTTGTTATAACGTTAATGATTTGGTGAATGTGGCACATGGGGACTGACTGTGAGTGATAGAGATGGGATTTGTCCCTCCTAGAGGAGATTGATATTTAGGCTACTTAATAAGAGAGACAAAGAAATGCATACTCATGCACATGTAAATCAATATATGACACTGAGGTCACATTATTTTAGATAGTTTGCTCTTGGTTCAAGGAACATGGGTTGAACATTGAGAGGATGACGAATGCATGCCTTGATTTCACTCTGGATATCAGAGACAAAGGAATTATACAATCACTGCAATACCTTACACAGATTGTAGGTTAAAGTTGTTCTTCAACATTCCATTCACTTGGGTAGCACTGATGTGCGACTAGGAACCACTCTGTTCTTGTGATGTCACAAGTTAGTTATGGACATTCATGGCCAATGTGATATGTGACCTATAGGATCACACACATAGGAACTCATATAGAATAGGAGCTTAATATTGAATGACAACTAGATTGATTACTAAAGTGTCAAGGTACTCAATTTAATGCAATAGATCGGCTGACTAATACTACCAATTGATCATCTCATGGGGTGAGATGATCATTTGGAGTGACAAACGGTCTGCTCAAATGTTGAGACGACCGTTTGGAGAGTCAGGCTAATTGGAACTGAATTGGCTGGATTTCTACATGAATTAGACCAACCGATCGGTTCCCCTGGTGAACCGATCGGCTTGGTTGGGTCGGTGGAAGTTTCTAGCAACTTTCCTGAATTCATGAGAAATATGACATGTATTGATTGTTCAATGTGATTGGAACAAGGAATTAATGTTTACATTAGTTAGAAATGATTTTGTCAAATCAAGAAACTACCAGACGACCATCTTGCAGAATGAGATGATAGTCTCCTAGTGCCAGACAATAGTTTGGACTACCAGACGACTGTTTCATGTCTTGCAGGTTGCAAAAATTAAAGATCTTTTGGTCCCTTCCACTCCCACACAAATCCTGAACAGACTGGGAACCATGGCTCTAAACTTGTCTATAAATAGAGGGGTATTGGGGCTTCCCTGAGCACAACAATAACACAGACAATTGAGAATCGGTTGCTCTGACAATTGTTGTCCTCTCTGGTTTTGGTAACGAACACAACTCAACCAAGTCCTACCCGACTAGGGAGGGATAGCTATGGGAGAGAACAACTGAGGATCATTGTCCCAATAGTGGTATCATAGCCACACCAATTTACTATGTTTTAGGATAATGTATATGATCATATTTTAGGTTTTATTATTTATATATTGCATACGATGCAAATATTTAAACTGTGGCATATGTGTATCTGATCAAAGACCACATTCTTCCAAAAACTTATATATATATATATATATATATATATATAAAATTTACATGTGTCGTCCTAAAAGTGGTTTTGATAGCGAATGTGTAGAACGATAATGGCTAATACCCAATATTTGTGTGTGGTTGGATGGTATGGCTTTATTCCTATTTATCTTGGTCTATGTACCGAACCTCTACCCCCTCTTCCCAAATGTGAAGTTAATTCTTTCCTACCTTTGCTTCCCTCAAATGTAACTCGAGTTTTCTCTTTACAATTTAATAAAGTAACAATAAGATAGTTTCTTTTCTTGCAATGATTGCGAAGATGATCATCATTAGACTAGACGACCAGTTTGTGAGACAAGCTGACCGTCTGGAGAACCATGGAGGATAGACAGAAGGATCCAGACGATCATCTAGTAGACCTAACCGATTGTTTGTATGGTTTCTAGACATCGATTGGATAGGAGGCCAGACGGACATCCCTGGGGACCAACCGATCAGCCAAGAGACAAGATGATTGGTTTAAGAGTTGAACCGGTCTACCCAGATTGGCAAGCACAGATCTACACCAACAAAAAGTTCATCCATGTGATGTGATGACTGACCTAGGTGTTAGTAACTCCTTGTGGCTCCAAGGAATTACAGTAGACATGGCCATAACCATTTCTTTTTATTTTATATTGCATGTTTATGTTGTGGGATATAGCATGTACATGATACATAATATATATAAGGTGATTAGATATAGTATATATATATATATATATATATATATATATATATATATATATATATATATATATAAATCCCTCAATCAAACATATTAAGTCTAAGATGCTTTCTAGTAGAAATAAAAATGAAAAACTTGTTCTACTAAGCACAGTTTACGCCTTCATGTGGTGCATCATCTACCTCGTAGAAGTGTGAAGGTAGATATGTAGGTTCTGTCTTTACAGGGTGCATATCTATCATATTGGCTATTGGGTCATGCTTAACTGGTGAATCTTAGAGTGCCTAACCCTAGAAGCATAAAGGTGATCCTGGCAAGGAGTTGTGCATATCATTTATCCAAGAATTGCATATGATTCAATTGGTAAGTTGCTTACCTAGATAGTTGACTATGTATGGAGATGTTGGTCAGGTCATAGTTGAATTATCTTGGATCTGGGCTCATTAGAAAATTTGTTTGCTGCAACTTTTCTGAATTGATACTTGAGGGTTATCAATTTGAACATAATGATGAGAACAATAATTAATTAAAGACCAAATTTTTAAAGACCAAATTTTTAGCACCTTAATTCAATCAAATCAAAATTGAGTTTTTGACAAAATTGCAAATTATTTTGTAGAATCAAATGGCAATAAACAATAATCACTTTTCTCTGTGATCTGTCCTTGAGAAGGAAAAGATAAATGGGAAAAACTTTCACAATTGGTTTAGAATGTTGAGAATTATTCTCACATAGGAGCATAAGCTCTATGTCCTGGAGATGCCAGAACTAGATGAACCCCTTCTGACTGCACCTAGGGATTACAAGGATGCTTACAAGACGCATATTTAAGATGCCTTGGATGTCAAATGTTTGATGCTATGCTCCATGAACTATGAGTTGTAGAGGTAGCATGAGAACATGGATGTGATTGAGATGGTCACACATATCAAGAACATGTTCCAAGATTAGGCAAGATGAGAGATATGATGTCTCTAATGCACTTTTCAATTGTAACACAATAGAAGGTGATCCAGTACATCCTCATGTACTCAAGATTATTGGGTATGTGAAGAACCTAGCTAGACTGGGATTACCCTTGGGTCAAGAGTTGGCCACTGATGTGATTCTGCAGTCTCTGCTAGAATCTTATAGTTAGTTCATCATGAACTACAATATGAACAACTTTGACAACACATTGACATAGTTGTTGGACATGTTGCGAAAAACTGAGGGACAGATGAAGAAAGACAAGCCCAAGTCTATGATGGTGATAAAAAAGACAAAGGGGAAGTCTAAAGGCAAAGGCAAAGTTAAGAAGAGCTCTAAAGCTAGCTATAAGCCCAAATCTTCATATCTCATAGCAAAGGGTGGAGTAATGAAAGAGGAAATTGTCACCATTGTCAACCGCCTGAACATTGGAAAAGAAACTTCCCACTCTAGTTAGAGTAAATAAAGAAGAAGAAGGAAGGCATTGAGGCCTCCACTTTAGGTATAAACATTGTAAGATAAATTCTCACTTCTTCACTTTGGTATGTGATACCAAATAAAACTTTGACATACCTGATATGCAGGATCTAACAAGAAGTAAAGGCCCTTATAGGAGGAAAAAATGGATAAGGCAGAGCAAGAGTTGTGGAAGCTTTAATCAACATTTAAATTTATCTTTGCCCAATGGCCATGTAATAGAGTTAATAGACCTCCTATTTCATTATGCCAACAAATTGAAACATTTATTTTAAATCATCTTGTATGGCAATGATGATAAATCAATAAATTGAAATACTATTGTTTCTATTTCAAAAGATATGATCTCGTGTGGCAACGCCCAAATATATAATGATCTTTGAAAGAATCTTTGATAAATTTTTCAATGTTAATACCAAAGGATTGTTTTGATAACTCAAGAGTATCATTAGCATTATTCATCTTGCACGTACATATAAGAAATGCATGTCTAGAATACATGTTGTTGTTAATCTGGAATCCCTTGGTTATTGAACCTAAGGAAACAAGCAAAGCTTTATTTACACACATTGTGACATGTCATCCTTAACTAGATGTAGTCAGAGGATTAGGCTTCCATCAGAACGCAAACATATGTTGCATGGAGATATTATGGAAAGAATGATATAGATAATTACTTATACCTCATTTCATTTACTAGTAATATGATGATAAGTACTCAATAATATATAAACATTAAACTCATTAAATGTTCAAGGAGATTAGAAATGAACTATGACTTTGATGAAATTATTAAGAAACTTTTGACGAGTTCAAATGTTGAAATACTTCGCATCAATACCTCAAGAATCTTCAAGAAAGAAATGTGATAATGTATCACAAGTCAAATCCATTTGAACACGATGGTGTGTCTGAATGAAGGAAGTTTACCATGATTAGTCATGATATAATTATCATTCAATCTAATCTTCATATATCCTAATAAATATATATATATATATATATATATATATATATATATATATGACACTAAACTATACATGTATAATGCAAGCATATGCGTTGAAGTAATATAGGCCAAAGAGGCCCAGATATCAAACACGGGGAAACATAATTCAAGAAACTACAACTAACTACTTTTCGATCAGCTAATCTGAAGAAAACTTTTATTTAAGAGTTATTAAACTAAATGCAAGAAAGAAAACTAATTTAATGGGTTGTGATCACAATGAGAAGGAATTCTCTATGACTATGGTTTCACCACAATTGACACTGCAATTTTAATCTAAGATTAATATATTTTCCTTCCACTCCTAGACAAAGAGTGTGTAGCAAGAACTACCTGCTCTTGCAGTGTAGTTCACTACCTATGCTAATGCCAATCCCATTTCCATAGTAATTGGTTGATTAGTTAGATGCTTTATGAATAATCTCTAGGTAATCTCTTTACATTTGTAAGCCACCTTTCCCAAAGGGTGATATAAAACATGTGTTACTATGGATTTCCAATCCTTAATCCTCCTCCCAGAGTTATTAAGGATCTAATTAATTACCTATGGTGCGCAACATAGAAAATTCAATATTATTTCAGAACAACATGCCCAATAATAAGAAGAAAACAATATACTAACACAAAATATCCATATACAGTGTACCACAAGCTAGTCCTAGATCCTAAAGAACATTGGGATTAGCCGCTCATGGTTTCCATGGAAAAAAATGCTAGGAAGAAGGAAGTGGAGAACATAAAAAATTGACGAACCCTCTGGAGAAATGTGATTAGGATGCTCCATGCCGATGAACGAATCTGCTATCGGCAAATTCTACCCACCGAGTGTGCCCAAAACCTCCTGAATGTGTGGTTCTCCTCCTCATTCTCCTCTCCCATGATGTCACTGTCTTGCAATGGAATAGATCGTGATAGATTAGGTCTAGACGAACTCCCCTTAAGTCATAGAAGTGAATTAGGGTGAAATAAATCCTTAGCTGTCAGATTAAACTTGATTTTCAGACTGCCTGATCAGGTAGACTCGGTAGTACCACCTTTTGAACTCGGTAGTACTGAGTCTGGAAGTCAAAACTACTGTCTCTGATGTAAAGTCAGTAGTATTGACTTTTGGACTAAGTAGTACCGAGTCTGTGCGCTTCCTGGAGTCTTCTACTATATGTGATTTCGATAGTAATGACCTTTTGAAGTCGGTAGTACCAAGTCAGTGAGACTCGTGTGGTACCTAAAATATCACAAAAATGTACATAAGTACTTGAAATATAATAAATCATTCAAAAACATTAAAAATTATGCTTATTTGATGCAATTGAGTAACATGGGCTAATATTATTAAACCATGCACAAATTAATATGAAAATGAATAGTAAGTGCCCAAAAAGAAATATAAAATAGCTTGTGAAAAATAGCAAATATCAAGTGCATCAAACACCCCTAAGATTAAATGTTACTCATCCTCAAGCAACACACTCTCGGATCTATTTGAGACAAGCTGTAAAAGGACAACGAACATGAACTTCATTTCTCAACTATCCCCACTTGGCGGTCCCAAACCAGCCTTCGTTGATCGCTAAACAATCAACTACTCCATAATGACCAAAAATATCCATAAATGTTGTCCACCCTTATCTCAATGAAAACTATCAAATGAGTAGTTAACATCATAATCAATTAGGTATTTGTTTGGTGTATTATGTGATTCCCTACTCTACATTGCTCTTTTCCTAACTACCAACTAATTGGATGAAGTTCTCCATATAAAAATGATTGAGGAGAGTAATCATATAAGTGGCCTACCAATAAGAGAAATGAATGGTATGAAATGGGTGGCAATTGAAGAATCACAAGTAACATCCAAATCATTTATGCAAAATAAAACATGATGAACCTATATGGTGAAAATAATGAGAAATGCATGAGTCCTAATACCTAATTTATTGGTAGAATGATGCATGGGTCAAAAGATGTCATCAATTCAACGGACAAAAATTTAAAGAAAATAATGCATCATGTGTATGTCTCCAGCTCTATAAGAAGAGTTAAGGGAATACTTTCTCCCTCTTAACTTGAAACATTACAAACTCTTTTTTTTCTTTCTCTTTTGTACTTTTTTTTGGCCCATTATTTTAGCATGATCGAATGTTATGCTTGGGCTTTACTACATATCACTCATTTTTTTGAGGATATGGATGTGTATCCCTGCACTCAAATTTCAAAGGAAAATGATACCCACATTATATAGAAATGAATGATGAAAAATACATGCAATCTAGATGTAATTCTTTATGCAACTAGAACTATGTGTACATAAATTGTTGAAGTACACAACTTGGTCTATTGTTTTTTCATTTTTGTAACTAATGCAATAAAAGCAAACTAACTATCATGCCACCTACTATTGTATGCAATGCAAAGAAGAAAAAATAATTTAGAGTACTTGTTCATCTTAAGGTGATGAGTCAATAAGGAGTGGAGGATGGGTGGAATCACATAACGAAGAGACAAATCCTTACATGAATTTATGATATGTCCCTCTTTAATGACCTGTGTATAGGGTAACCTTAGGGTTTCTTTATTAAATTTCAATTTAAGGTCCCATTAACTATTTGATCAATTCAAGCTCAAACCCCATCTTCATCCACATTTCATGAATAATTAAGATGTACATTCATATTCAATGTCCTTAAGCTGACTAACCCATACACTTACTCTAAGTGCAATTACTCAAGTACTCACAACTAAGCCCGCAAAAAGATTTTTAATTTCTGTTGCAAACTTGAAAGCACGCAAGATAATTTCTAGGAACATAAAAAATTTAAACTCCATGTTATGCTAGATAGATTTTGGATCCTACAAATTATAAAATAAAGATAAAAACAAGTAAAAAGTGAAGATAAAGTCATTCCAACACCCCCCTAAGTTTGAACTTGACTATGACCTCATAGTCAAAATCCAAACCTAGTAAGTGGAATGAGGTACCCGTAGCTCTGAAGGGTGGTGGAGGTGGATGATTGGTGGCTCTCTAGATCAAGTTGTGCTAGCATATATCCCTCTTTTTGGTGCCACTAATTTGTGTCTTTTTGGCATCAAAATATGACATTCTTTCTCCTTCTTTGAGCTTTGAAAATCAATGCCCACCAACATGTGTATCGGTGGTTCTGATAGCTTCTTCTTGTAGATTTTGTCACCTTTTTGTAGAAAATTTTTGGTAGTACCGAGTTTGGACTCGGTAGTACTGATTCGGGTTTAAGGTTCTGGTGATTTTCTGTAAAAATTTCGGAAGTACCAAGTTTGGAACTCGGTAGTACTGACTTTCTACAGAATTTGTAAAATTTTAACTGATAAGGAGTTGGTAGTACATACGTTAGACTCAGTAGTACCGACTTTGGCCCTACCTACACTCCAAACAAGAGCATCAAGGTACCTTATTTACATCAAATAAAAATATAACAAAATAAGTGCAAAAATTACACAACAAAAGTTGCTAGCAAAATGTAACTGACTAAAATGAAATTGGGTTGCCTCCCAAGATGCTCCCTTGTTTAATGTCCTAGGCTCGACATGAATGATCCTCCTTAGCCCAGGTTATCCTGAGATGGTGGTAAAGATTCATCTAGAAGTCTGAACTCCACTCTATCATCATCTATCCTGAGTGTCAAGTAGCCTCTACCAATAACAATTATCACATCGGTCGTAGCTTGGAATGACCTTCCTAACAACATCTTAGATCCTTGTATCTCATGCATGTCCATCACCACAAAGTCAATAGGAAAGATGAACTTGTTGACTTTAACCTACACATCCTCGCATATCCTGTATGACCTTACAATAGAGCCATTTGCCAACTCGATTTCCATGGATGTTCTTGTTGGTTACTTCAATCCTAACTTTTGCAAGGTGGTAAGAGGCATGAGATTAATACTCACTCCCGAATCACATAGTGCCTACTTGAAATGTTTTCTGCCTATATAATATGGGATATAGAAGCATTTGGGAGCCTTCCTCTTCCTTGGCATCTTCCCCTTAATTAGTGTATTCATCACCTCATCAACCTGTACAATATTTGTATCATTAATTCTCTACTTTTTGTTGATGATATCTTTCAAAAATATCCAGTAAGAAGGAATTTTCTCTATCGTCTCCACCAATGGAAAATTGATGTGGTGCTTTCGGAAGATGTCCAGGAACTTTTTGAACTGTATTTTCTTTTTCCTTGTCTTTAGACTATCTGGGTATGGCACATCTGACTTCTCTGCTCACTTCTGTGGGGGAATATATGGCACTTTATGAACTCCCCCCCCTAAGCTTAATTTTTCACCATCACCAGGAATAGAATTCAGCCCATCCTCTGTGGGTGGGATTACCAGTGGTTGTTCCTTCTAAATTGTGGGTTCTCCTTTATTGACTATGACTGTTCCACTGCATAGTAAAACCTTCACCTACTCTTGTTGAATAGGTACCCTCTCAGGAACTGTAGTCGGTGATTTAACATGAATGGGACCTTGACGTGCACTGTCCACTGACATTTTGTATCCTCCTGGTAATCCCAACAGACTATGAGGAAATGGGACTTTAGGCACATACATCCAATCATACTCCTGAGTGTGTTGCTTGGTTGCCTCATCGGTATGATGTTATCACTCTTTAACAATAGAGATGAATTTTCCTTGGTGATGTTGTTGGGCTACATCTACATGCCTAGGTTCTCCTTGTTGAATGGACTCCTTCAAGGAAGCTACTTGTGCTGCCAACTGAGAAATTTGATATGTGATGTTGCAGATTCGTGCACCTTGGTTTTGTAGCTCCCTCTGTGTTTGACCCATAAGTGCTTCATTTTGTCTCATTAACTTTCCTAACATGTTCTCAATTTTGCCAATCTTGTTGGGGCCCCTGTCCTACTAGTACTACTGGTGCATATACATATAATTCTCTTCTTCACCCCAGATGATGTTACATCCTTCTAGTACAACTTCATGGTGATGAGCTCAAGCTTCTCATTCAATGACGAGATGACTTTAGATTCTTCAACGCTTTTAATGGTTGTCGAGCATTCTCTTTCTTCACCCCATGAGTAATTCTTATCCATGTTATTCAGGATCTCATGGCATCTAGAAGGCTTGTTGTTCGAGAAAAATCTAGCTCCTACACTGTCCAGGGTGGTCCTCTCACCCTGATGTAGGCCATAATAGAAGGTCTTTTCTTGGCCATATAAATCTATACGATGGTGAGGAACCTTCTGCAGCATATTCTGAAAGTGCTCCTATGCCTCTGAGTATGACTCTTCAACCTATTGCATGAAGTTGTAAATCTTTCGTGTCAATTCCTTCGTCTTCTGCAGAAGGAAGTAACACTCAAAGAAAGTGTCATCTGGTCCCATGTCTCTATGGATTCTGGCTTGAGGTTACTGAACCAGGACTTAGCATGCTCTGCCAAGGATGATGGAAACATCTTCAAGTATATCACAATGGTGGGAACCTTGTCTATCTTCATCATGTCACAACTTTCAACAAAATTGTTGATGTGAGTCATTGGGTCTTCAGTAGTGTGGCTATGGAAAGCCTATTTCTTAATCAATGCTACTAGACCATGATCAATCTTGTAGCTTCTCACATTTATCGCTTGTCACTTGATTGACCCAAGATAAGCTATTGGGGATGATGCCCTGATCTTCTCCCAGGTGGTTTGTTCTTCTTCTACATCACCCATACCTTTCGGTTGTGGATTTGTTATGGGAGTGTAATCAGTGGTTTGTGTTTGAACTATGCACTAGTACTTGAAATTTGTGAAAATTCAATGTGAGAACGAGATGCTAGTGATTGAATTAAGAAAATATATGCAATTCAGATTTGTAAAGATTAAAAATAAAATAAAATAAAGAAGGTGGACTAGAGTGGCCGATTACAACACTTGTAGTTCTTGAATATGTCATTTCCCAGATAATGGCACCAAAAACTTGTCATGACTAAATTTTATGTGTAAAAAAGCAAGTGTGTGTATCGAAGTAATACAGGCCAAAGAGGCACGGATATCTCACACAGGGAAATGTAATTCAACAAACTACTACTAACTGCTTTTCGATCAGCTAAGCTGAAGAAAACTTTGATTTAAGAGTTATTAAACTAATTGCAAGAAAGAAAACTAATTTAATGGGTTGTGATCAAGGTGAGAAGGAATTCTCTAGGATTATGGTTTCACCACGATTGACACTGCAATTTTAATCTAAGATTAATATATTTTCCATCTACTCCTGGAAAAAGATCCTATAGAAAGAACTACCCGCTCCCGCAGTGTAGTTCACTACCTATGCTAATGTCCCATTTCCATAGTAATTGGTTTATTAGTTAGGTGCTTTACGAATAATCTCTGGGTAATCTCTTCACGTTCGTAAGCCACATTTCCCAAAGGGCGATATAAAATGTGTGTTACTATAGATTTCGAATCCTTAATCCTCCTTCTGAAGTTATTAAGGATCTAAATAATCACCTATGGTACACAACATATACAATTCAATATGATTTCATAGCAACATGCCCAATAATAAGGAGAAAACAATATACTAATGTAAAAGATCCATATGCAATGTACAACCGGGCTACTTCTGGGTCCTAAAGAATATAGGGATTAGCCCCTCATAGTTTCCATGGACAAACACATGCTAGGAAGAAGGAAAAATGTGGAGAACATAGGAAACCAATGAACCCCCTAGAGAAAATTGATTAGGATGATCCACACCTTTGAACGGATCCGCAATCCACAAATTCTTCCCACCGAATGTGCTCGGAACCTCCCGAACATGCGGTTCTCCTCATTCTCCTCTCCCGTGTCGTCGCCATCTTGCAATGGAATAGACCGTGATATATTAGGTCTGGACAAACCTCCCTAAAGTCATAGAAGTGATATTGGGCGAAATAAATCCTCAACCATGGGATTATACTTGATTTTCTGACTTCCTGATCAGGCATACTCGATAGTACCAACTTTTGAACTCGGTAGTACTGAGTCTGGAAGTCGAATCTACTTTGTCTCTGATGCAAAGTCAGTAGTATTGACTTTTGGACTCAGTAATACTGAGTCTGTGCACTTCTTGGAGTCTTCTACTAATGTGATTTTGATAGTACCGACTTTTAAAGTTGGTAGTAATGAGTCTGTGAGACTCTTGTGATACCTAAATTGGCACAAAAATGTACATAAGTACTTGAAATATAATAAATCATTCAAAAACCTTAAAAATATGCTTATTTGGCGCAATTGAGTAACACAGGCTAATATTATTAAATCATGCAAAAATTAATATGAAAATGAATAGTAAGTGCACAAAAAGCAATATAAAATAGCCTTTGAAAAATGACAAATCTCGAGTGCATCAATATACTCATCAATAAATCATGTACCATTTGAATAGTTTATAAGACATCATATATTATATTATATGGGGATGTCCCAATATGTCCAAAGGGTTTCAAACCTACGTTGAGAAAGTAGTTTCTTGAGAAGGTTTATCCATAAGCCATGATTGTTGAACATCTATAATTAATCCCTATCCAATAACAAAATTGTTTTGTTTCAAGGATAATTGAGTTCCTAAAGAATTAGTTGGACTAAAAGTAGAACTCAAAATGATCGAGATAAAAAAAGGGTACAATGAGAACCAAAAGAATCACAAGTTGTTGTGGAATCTCAGGTTCATCATATAACATAGAACAAAATAATTCTAGCAGAGCACATATGAAATTGGAGGATTGAAATTCAGATATGTTGAGCTAACTAGTCAACTAGAAGCTATTAAGTACTATAATCTGACAAATGGCTCAAGGCCATTATGTGGTCCATGTAAGATAAAAAGGTAGGACCTTGACAACAACACCTAAAGAGGTAATACCTGAAGGGTGCAATAGGATCTTGTGGCAAAGACCTACATGGATAACATAAAAGGACAAATTGGTTGAAAAGATTTTTCAATTTAGTTCAAGTGGTTGAACATGATATAAATTCCTTTACTAATTGTTGTGCTTGTTGTTGTAGTTAAAATATACTATAAAATTTAGCATATTAAGATATATATTGGATTCCTTAAGGGAATTCATCAGAGGATGTGTACATAACACAACCTAAAATGTTTCATAACTTCAAGAATGCAAATAAAGTGTATAAACTGGAAAGTTCAATCTGGGATTGAAACAAGCATCTTAAAGGGGGATCTTTTAATTTGACAAGACAATCAAATAGTTTGACTTGAATAAAGATGAAATATGAAGTCTGTGATTACAAAAGATTTAGTGGGAGCATATATGAATATTCCACATATGAGAACTGGCATGAAAAACACCTTTAGCAATGAAGTATTAAGTGAAACATATTATGAGATAAGGATCAAGACCTATGAGATAGTTCTTGAATGTTTCACAGTATAAGTTTAAACACATGTAATAGTAATGTGTTGAAGGAGTTCAATATGAAAGGATTCAATGAGAGAGAATCCAGATTAATCTCTCTTGAACCATATGTGATGAATGGAAATGACATAGATTGTAGAAATGGATCTATCTTGAATGCTATATATGAACTTATCCTATATAATCTTATATGTATTGGACATGACAAGATGATATTAAATTCCCATAAGGGTTATTGGAAATTCGTTAAAGATATCCATTAGTACTTTAGAAGTATCTATGGATAGATTGCTAATTATTAAAGATAGAAATAAAGGAAAAGTTGGATATACAGGGTTACATCGATGCAAGCTTCCATAATGACAAAAGTGATCGTAAATTAAAATAGGTTTGATTTAAAAGGAGAGATGTTGTTAGTTGGAAGGGTTCCAAACTAATAGCCATTAATACTATTCTATAATAGAATCTGAGTATACTTGTGTTATGAACATAGGTTGATACTATATGGTTCTATAAGTTCATATGATGAACTTATAGATGCTCCAACTATTGATGACTCAGTAATAATACTATGAGAACAATGGAGCAAATTGTTAGGCAAGGAATATCAGATACCATATTATGATAGTTCTGTCTCTTACGAGAAATCATACAATGAAGATTTATATACCGACTATAAATCAAAGTGTTTCTAACCCTCTAAATTAGCATTAGCATAGAAGAAACATAGTGGACATGTTTAGATCCCTAAGAATATTATTCGTTGGTGATTGGCTCTAAGTGAATGTGGGAGTCTTTTCATAAGGTATACCCAGAGATCCAATCACGTGATGATTGGCATGGCATATACCATAAAGGATTTGATTAGTAATCATAAAGGCAAGATTACAATTCATTATGTTTCACTCAGTTATGAGATAATGAGAAAACATTACAAATGTCTAAAGAATGAAAATACTGAATGCCGTATCTATTCAAATATGTGACTTGGAGAATGAGATCATACAAATGTTAATAGTATGTGCATTCTTATTATGTCCCAGTTAGTTGTTATTGTGGAAGGTAGATAGACCAGTATACATAAGACTGGAGTGTGGGATGGTTGATGACTGAATCTCATTAGTCATGATATGGTGATTCAGCCCTATTTTAGGTCTTCATCTTGTGTCTTATTGCACTTCAATCACATCTATACCTATTAGATTACACATTATTACCCTCAATATGCATATTTGTATAAAATGCACTTGTGGACATTATTTGCATGTTTTTTAGGCATTTGGACCATGCTTGATGGAAGAGAGAGAGAGATAGAGTAATCCCAGTGTTTCTCTATCGTTAGAGAGTTTTAAAGTGAATTTTGATGCTCCCTCAACCTACCTTTAGTGGCCAAAGATCCATTGAAGTAAAGATGTCTAAGAAAATCCAAAGAAACAAGTCCAAGTGTTGATACAAAGGCCAGCACAGTCGTGGTACCACATAACAGTTGTGCTAGCATACTTAAAAATCAACAGAGTCACCTTTGAGAAAATCTAGAATCACCATGGTCGTGCCACTCAAAATGGTCGTGGTGAACTAACCTAGAACATTCATGCCACCCTGCATGGTCATGTAACCTTTAGAGCAAAATGATCGTGGAGTAGAGAATAGCCTGAGAAATCCAATCCACCATGACCGTGGTGATCACCATGGTTGTGCTACCCTAGCCCCACCATCATTGTGGTGACCACCGCAGTTGTGCCACCTCCAGTACAAAATCAACCAAGTGTAAGGCCCCTAAACTTGCTTAATGAGTTGAATAAGCTTAATTATCATAATATAATTCTTATAACCCTAATATAACCTTTTTAAATCATAAGACAAGCTTAAGTTTCAAATTTGGTCCTATTTGGACACTGTTTGAGCAAGTTATGCAATTTTTTGTACATTTTGGACTTTTCTATAATTTACCCAATTGAGGGGTTTTCTTTGCAATTTGTCAAATACATTATGTTCCTAATATGTTATATTATCATTCTTGAGTGTTTTTATCCATGGTTTTCCTATTTGAGCCATGGTTTAAAGGTGTTTTCCTCAAGGGTATTTTAGGGTTTACCCCTTCATGGATGAGCTACCTTTTGTAGCTATCAACTAATGAATTATGTGATTCGATGGGAAATTCGAAAAAGGAAAGATAAGAAGGTATATATTGATGGTGGGGGATCTGCTTGTGTTTGTGCTTGTATATTCTTAATAGTTTAAGGCCATAGACACATGGGGAAGCTACTTTTACACCTAATGCTTGCTTCCATCCTTATCCATGGGCTATATTTACCTCTTTCCTTGCCCAAGTATGAAACTATGCTTGATTTCTCTTTCCTCTAACCTTTAGAAACGACTAAACTCTGTTTTTATGTGGAACCAAGTCCTCTAAGGTAGAAGACAACCTCTTTTTGGAGAAGAAGGTCTCCTAGAGCTCCATCTTGCCCTACCTAGGGTTTCCAAGGTCATCTTCTATGAATTTTGACCAAGGAAAGTTGTTTTCTTCCTTGTTTCTCCATCACTCTTGCTCTTCTCCTTCCTTAAACCTTCCTCCAGGTTGGAACCCTGCTGTTCCATGGTGAAAGTGGCTCTAGAACTCAAAAATCTATCCTTCTTGTTTCTTTTTCTAGGATTTTGCTTCTTTGTGGAGAGAAGTACCTTTTCGGCCAAGTTCAGATATGAATCCAAGGTTTTCTTGCCCTATTTTCTCGATATTCGTTCTGTTTGGGATCTTTCCTACTCTATAGAGGCGAGTTATATAACATTCTTCACTTATATTGCTTACTAGAGAAACCATGCTCGTTTAGAATTATGAATTTTTGTGGTGTTCCCTATTTTGTTCCAGTTCTATATGAACATGTAAACATGTGTACGACCTTCCTAAGGGGTAACATGATCTGGGATAGGTTTATAGCATCAACCTATGGTGCTAAGAACAAAATAGTTGTTGGTTCAAATTTGGGTTTTCAAGCTATTTCCTTCCCTATCACACAACCGATGGTTATACCATTCAATAACCAATGGTGTTACTATAATGTCAACTGATGTTCATGATCAAGGGTGTCAAATTTATGGTGACAACCTATGGTCACCCCCTTAGGTCAGGTTTTGGCTCAATTAGACATTTAATTATCATCTACTAAGTATTCTAATGATGTTATCAATCGACGATGACATTAACTTAATATTTGAAGGTGTTAACTGAATGTATTACTGATCTAACGACCAATGGTGACCTAATGATCACAATTAATGGTGGATCAGGTCATCATCATATATGATGAGTCAAGAATGTAATTGTAGATTTGACTAAACCTTAAACTAATGGTTCCTTGGTTGAATTGATCTAATGGTTAGACCTATACTTCAATTGATAACCTTGAACAATGAACCTGATCCAATGAATAATATTGGATGCTTCAACATCCAATGGATTAGAATAAATTGCATGGTATTATATGTGGGTCCTAGTGATGATAGTTTGATGGTTCAATACCATTAATTTGTAGTCTTTCCTTTGCCATCATATAGTTATATTTGATAAATCAATATAATAAGTGGATGTGTAACTCCCATGTGATCTGGCTTGTTATACATAACCTTAATGTAATTATATGATGTTGATTGGTTATAATCAGATCTTTTGAATGATTAATGTGATAATGAATTACACTCTTCTTGTGTTGAAACCACATTGTAGTACTATTTGAATATCATAGTGCCTTGCCATGTTAATATCTATGGACACATATGTGCTAATGATCTTTTGAGCCTTGTTTAAGGCATGGAATGATGATGATAACCTTACCATATATAATGTGATGGTCTTAACGACCTTTGGGTATGTTTGAAGCCATGATTGAGGTGAAATCCTCTTCATGTTCCAATAAGGGTTAAAACTCTAGAACTTGTGATAAGATATTGGTATCTTGTAAAAGTATGTTGATAAGTGTGGTCCATTAATTTGCAATGAATGATAGCATGTGGTAATTTGAATAAGATTTATATCTCAAATGTTTTATATCTTTTGAAGTTGTTATACATATACTCTTGTTAGAAAAGAATTAGGGTTTGAATGTCCATTTGTATGATTTAGCCTTATAATTCACCCAATTGGCATAACTAATTAAGTGAAACTCTAATCATACAGTGCCATGTTCCATAGATCTATCTAAGTGTCAAAAATTGCCAGATAGTGAAATGAGTATTTCTATGGGATACTCAGAGCACATACTGAGGAGTATGCGGGGTGCTTGTCATCTTGAATCCAAGTGTTAGGGAAGATGAAAGTGGTCATACCTAGCCCTTAGTTTGAGAACGGTTACGGTCATGTCTTGGTGATATATATATATATATATATATATATATATATATATATATATATGAGATTGGAGGACAACTGTGGTTGTACCTCAGATGGTAGGGTATGCATACCCGCCTCGTTTCACTAGTGTGGGGACCTGTACCAAGGACAGACTAGGCTATTAGCAGCTTGACCCTTATGTGTCACTGTGGCAGACCCATATTGACTGGGGGCAGAGAAGATCGTAGGAGTTCGACTCTTCCTAGATCTTGTATGGCACTAATTTTGACTTAGTAGTGGTCAATTGGGACTTGAGTGGTATTTATCAAATCCCCCAGGGCAATGCAATAAATAAAGTAATATAAGTCGTGTAGTATACTGGCTATGGTTAAATACATCTCACATTGTTTGATTAGTCTTTAACTTGTCTTTATACTATTCAGTGTTTACATGATGATATCATATGACCTATGAGTAATTATACTTCTTATCAAGTTAATTTGCTTAATGGCTTAGTATGCTTAACCTATTCAATCTGCTTGAATTTCTTATTCATTACTATATCTTCTCAATTCATTTATTGTCAATCAATATGTTATAATCAATATATGTTGGAGAGATTTATATCTCTCAATGGGACTGGGTCTCACCTGTGGGTCACCACATTTGTTTAGGTGTTCGCAGGCAACGAGGTTGAGGTCGCACTGTTGAAGAGAACCAACTTGGTGATCAATATATTTAGAAGGTTGGTTAGTTGTAGATGTTAGTAGTAGAGTCCTAGTGTCATCCTTGTACTCTCTGGTCCGGGTATGGGATGTTTTTGCTAGATGATATACTCATATCGACACGATATTTTGGTAGTATGCCAATGTTTGAAAATATATGGCATGCACATGTGAAATATCTTTTGTATGGCAGATATGACTTGTAACATCCCTGACCTGGGTTATCCTTTAACCCTAGATGCTTTTCTTAAGAAAGATAATTATATCCTTGCTCTTAATATTTTGAAAAGTAATTAAGGCTCAAGAGTAACTTATGTTTCAATTTTAGTCCTTTTTGAATAATGTTGAAAAATATGTTTTTCCCGTTTTGGACTAAAGTGCAAATTACCCAAGTTGAGGATTTAACTTGCAAATGTTACATGATAAAATGTTCCTCAAGTTTTGGATAATCATAAGAATGAGAATGATGTTGAGGTATGGCTTCCACAATCCTGAGCACCAAGAAAGAGCTTATTAAGAAATGTTTATGCATTAAAAACTTGGTTTTGGTGTAATGTTCAATTTACCCAAAACCTAGGGTTCAATATGAAAAATACCACTTCTAGAGAGTCACTAATGTTTCTTGGTATCAATTAGAGACAAAAAAATTCATAGGGGCATCCCATTTGCATCTCTTTGGGGGAGAGAGAATCTTGATATTAAAATAATTAAGATTTAAGCATAATTGAAACCCTAATTCAATTTAATGAAAAAATAAATATATTAATGGAAGTGCCATTCAACAAAAAATGTGATGGTTGAATTTGTATAATTATGGACGTCCTTGTACCTTGAAATGGCATCAAATTATCTAAAGTGAGTGGAGAGCCTACTCACATTAGTTAAAGAAAAAGTAATATCCAGTAACTTTTGGATATTATTATTAAATTGATTAAGGCGCTTAATTGTTTTCTTTTAATTGATGGATAAAGAAGAGGATTTCGAAGGGGAGGATGATGGATTCGTATGCAAGGAAGTGAGGGGGATAATTGGCACCAATTTAGGGAATTGAAGGATTTTTATAACACTTTCTCTCTCTTGAATTTCCCTTATATACACTCCATTCTTTCACCACATGAAAGGCTTTTTTTCGACCCTTCTTTCTTTCCTTGTTTTGTCCGAGCACAAGGGAGCTTAGGATCAATAGGAGGACATACCCCAACCTGTAGGTGATCTCCTTAATCATCTTCAACCTTGATTTCATGGTGGAAATCGAAATTCAATGCTTATTTTCTTCCTTTCTCCACTCAATCTTCAACTTTAGCCATTCTTTTCACTCAAAGACTTGAGGACGGACCTTGGGAAGTTGAGAAAGCTTCATTCACCATTAAAGACATGAATCTTGAAGCTTGGATTCAAGTTTGAAGGTGGGTTTTATAACTTGAACCCTTAAATGTTATTATTGATTTCACTTCTTTATCATATGTTGAATTTTTCTTCTTTCCCGAAATTCTTTTTGATTAGTTGATGAAATCACCATAAGAATCATAGTAATTTTAGAAGGTTTGAAGCTTGAAGATGATGATGTCATCTTAGCACACACCTCAATAAATATCATGAGCAAACGGTATTCAACTTTGATTACCAAACGGTCTCAAGACCGTTTGGTGATCAAACGGTCTCAAGACCGTTTGAGGGCAAACGGTCTCAAGACCGCTTGAGGTCAAACGGTCTAAAGATCGTTTGAGGTCAAGCGGTCTCAAGACCGTTTGAGGTCAAACGGTCTCAAGACCATTTGGGGTTAATTTTTGGTATGTATGGATGAAGATCCAATGGTTCCAATTGATCTAATCACAATGATTATAGTGATGGATGATCCATTGATTACAAACCCTAATCGATTGATTCAAGAAACTCTAAATTGATTCAAACATTTTCAAGGTGGAATGAGCAAATGGTCTCAAGACTGTTTGAGTTCAAACGGTCTCAAGACCAGTTGAGGTCAAATGGGGTCATGGATGGATGGAGATCCAAGGGTTATAATTTGATATACTCTCAATGGTCGAATTGATGAATGATTCAATGATGCAAACCCTAATTGATTGGTTGAAGGAAACCCTAGATGATCCTTTCGGTTTCAAGGCGGTTTGGACCAAATGATCTTGAAAACATTTGAGTCCAAACCATCTTGAAACCATTTGGAATCAAATGGTCTTCAAACCATTTGAGATCAAACGGTCTCAAACCATTTGGAGGTTCAATTGGTTTCAAGGTTGATTTATCAAATCGGTTTCAAATGTCGATGGGTCCAATCGGTTTCAATGTACATTTGATCAAACAGTTTCAAGGGTTGAGTGCCCAAACGGTTTCAAAACCATTTGGAGGGTAAATGGTCTCAACCGTAGATGCCCAAACGATTTCAAAACCATTTGGAGGGAAAACGGTCTCAAAACCATTTGGTGGTTGAGGGGTCAAAACCGTTTGGAGGTTCAATACAGCCAAGACCATTTGAAGACCTAATGTAATAAAAGATCAATTAACCCCATGATTGTTAATGATGTATATCAAATATAATTACAATGGTTGTACCTTTAAGGTACTAGGGTGATTAGTACCCTTAGAGGGGTTAAACTATGATGCTTATGGAATCTATATCTCAATACACTATGTTAACCCTAAATGTATGTACTTCAATGAAGGGTTGACCTAATCTAATCAAGCTTGAAGTAATCCACATCCTAGAAAGGATGAGAGAGAGAGGAATTCATACATGTATAATAATCATGTAGTGGTTAATCCTCAACACTTTCAACATGAATAAAATATGTAATTAGGGTATGATCCTTGATAAAGAGATCATGAAATCCTAATCGAGAAGGTTGATGAGCCCTAACCCTAATTTAGGGCAATGCTAGGTGAAACCCTAATATAGGGTATTGGTGTAACCCTAATCTAGGGTGATGATATGAGAAATCCCAATTTAGGGTAATATAATGAAAAACCCTAATTTCGGGTAAAGTTACATGAAACCCTAATTGGGGAAAAGTTCTAAGGAACCTTAATTCAAGATAATGCTATGTGAAACCCTAATCTAGGGTGATGCCATGTGAAACCCTAATCTAGGGTGATGCCATGTGAAACCCTAATGCAATGATGTGATGTAAAACTCTAATCCATGGTGATGCTATGTGATATCATATGACACCATAACCCTAATATAGGGTGAAGGTATGTGATACCCTAATTTTGGGTTATAGTGCATGAAACCCTGATCTTGGTCAATATGATGATAAACCATAACCCTAATTTTGGGTAATGGGATGAGAATTCCTAATTGACATGAAATGGGAAACTCTAACCCTAATGAAGAAAATAGTGATGCTACCATTACATTGCGTCATGCTGATATGTAATTGATATAATTGTTATCATGTGTACTAACCATGCAGGTATCATGAGATGTTGGACATAGCCAGGTATGAGCTATGATGTTTTATGATTGAAATTTTTTTATGGGCCTTCTGAGCCATAATATTTTTTGTTGCCTATCAAGAGGTAACAAGATATTAAATGGGCCTTGAAAGCCATGAGAGATGCTTGTGTAGCAAGTATCATGTTTACCTTGGTCAAATGACCTGAAGGTATTAGTTTCCTGATAAGTTGTAACAAGTGTTCTTTAATGAACTGAGGGTTTGAATACCCATATTCCATAATCATGATGATGAGATGTTAAGGAATTAGAATGCCCATGATGTGACAAGGGATTGAGATCCCAATGTTTTATAAAGCTTCGAAAAATACTTGATAGAAGTATTACACAATCTTTGTAGCATCTGTTATAATAATTCTTGTTTGAAACTTGATTGATGCCAAGAAGGTATGGTAATGCACTTAATTAATCAAGTGGAATCTTATCATGTAGAGCCTTGACCATAGATTCATCAGCGTCAGGATTTGATGAATGGTGAAATGGGATTGCCATGCGGCATAACCCGGAATGCATACTTTTGAGTATGTGGGGGTAATGGGTGAATATATCCTTACGCCTCATAGGAATGACTATGGGCCATATCCTATGAATAGGAATGGTTATGGACCATATCCTAATAAGAGCATGACTATGGGCCATGACTCCACAATACCAGGCATTGGATACGAGCCATATCTTGAAGAGAGTATATGCTACATTCTATAACATTATAGCGAAGTTGCCAGTATACCCTGGAAAGCTATTTAGCAGAGATACTAGATGTCCTGCATGTAGTCTCACACTGACCGAGACAGATGAGGTCTGGAGTCCAGCTCTTCCTTGACCTATGTATGGTACCGATTTTGACTTCGTAGTGGTCGGTTGGAGTATGAGCGGTATACCTCATCTCCTCAGGGCTTAAGTGTGATTGTAAAATGTAATCAGTTGTGTAGCATATTTCCTTAAGGATGAATTACGGAAGTCATTGATTGATGTTACATTGCTTATTGTATTCTAAAGTGGATAAATATTATACATGTTCTTCAATTCCATAATGAATAAGTGACATGTTGCCTTATCAAGTTATAGTTGAAATGCTTTGAATAAGAATATTGCTCTAATCTATTTAGACATTGATTTATCTGTTGATGAATATATATGATTCATCTGCTCAGTTTTATTCTATTAAATTGCAATAATAATGTTTCTGGAGGAGAGTTATATCTCTCGCTGGGACAATTTCAATTGTCTCACCCCTGTGGAATCCAACATTTTTAGGTAGATGAGGAAGAAGAGGCAAAAACCCTATAGCAAGGGAAGAACAACAGCAACAACAACAGGGACAACAGTGATATTCCAGGTGGAGGTATTGGCTGT
Organism: Alisma plantago-aquatica; assembly: GCA_963693085.1. Lineage (NCBI taxonomy): Eukaryota > Viridiplantae > Streptophyta > Magnoliopsida > Alismatales > Alismataceae > Alisma > Alisma plantago-aquatica. The sequence goes on from OY856410.1 coordinate 378,131,140, forward strand.
CATATTTTGTATAGAGAGTCTTATGTGTTGTCTCTGTTCTCTTAGGTCCTTGGAGTTAGTAGTTAGTTCTTATGCTGCCTGTGCATAGTTTTAACAGAGCAGTTGATGCTTGTAATCCTCAAGAAGGGACGATACATGATATGTACTTATGAACCATGATGTAAATAAAAATACATTGGTTCTTGATAAAAGAGTTTTCCTTTGTTTGGATCTCTTTGTAAATGGTTTTAATTTTCAGTGATCCACTATTAATGATTGCTTCTGCTTAATTAATGGTGTTTTGTTTGAACGGTGTGCGACATGAATGAGATCTTTGGACCCATATGTAAATATTTGTTATAGTATATGAGAATGGAATGATGGACCTTTTGTAAATGTTCTATAGTTTATTTTAACTGTTGGAATTGGTTTTAATTATCCCGCATTTTTTACTATGTGATTAATTAGTAGTTGATCATGTTTTGTGTTTTGAGTAATCTCATTTAGCACGACGAGGTGTCACACCAAGTCCATGTGATTTTTCCCAATTTTTCACCTTAGTCATACCTATCCACCATGATCGTTCTCACCTCTCCCCACCATGGTTGTGGTGACCACCACGATCATGCTATTCATGAAAACCTAGCTATTTTGCATTGCATTTCCCATACTACCTCTACTTGACCTATTGCTTCCCCCACACCTATATATACCTAGGTAGTGGCTGCAGCACAAGGTTGGCCACCCCTAGCTCACTCCTATCACTCCATTTTCACCCCCTATCCATTCCACTTCATTTCCACCTCCATTCCACTCCATTTCACCATTTCCACCACCAAAACCCTAGTTTTTTCTTGTTTCCACCCATTTCCACCATCAACCCATGCCATTGCACGTTGGAGGAGAGTGGAGGATGACCTACAACAACTGAAGTGGAGGAATTCTTCATCTACACTAAGATCCATGGCTTCTTCTACCTCTTTCTTCCTTCATTTTGTATTTTTCATTGCTACGAGTAGCTAGGCCCCTTGGGTGGGTTGTTTGGGGTCAAAAATGTTACCTTGATACCATGTTGAGGGAAAACGATATGTAAACATTATAATTTCATTTTCTAATGATTATGTTCTATTTATATCTCACTCTTCATGAATTTCTTGATGGTTTGTTCTTGAAATCACCTAGGAATTTAAGGAAATGACTTATATATATGAATTTTGGGATTTTCTCCTAGGTACATTTGTCAGATTCCTAGCTAGCTACCCATATTCCTACATCCTAATCAATTCTCCTAACCCTAGTTGAGAGATCTAAGTAGCTAGTTTAGATTAATTTGGTGTGCTTAGCATGGAGGTTTCTCAAGACTAGAGTGTGGGTGATGGGAGGCCTAAAACCTCACTTCCACTCCCATTACTAACCTCAGCCCCTAATCATCCTATGATCATCTAACCTAGAAACTGAGACTTGTTTAAACTCTATTTTAATTGCACCTAGACCCTAACCCAATTGAGCCTCGTAAGGGTAGTTGGATGTGTTAGGGACTAGTTCCCCTATACACAACCTAGCTTACCAATGTCTAGGTAGTAGTATAGGGCAATTCATTAGACTCTAACTTGTTGTTTGGTTTGGTAATCTAAATGAAATCATTATTTTCACATGTCACCCCAGCCTAATTGATAAGTGCATCCCCCAAACAACCCATGTTTCCCTTTATTGCTTAAAAACCCAAACTGCCTTCTTGCTTAGCTAGTGTTAGCTTAGTCAGCTCTTTACTTGTTTAGTTAGCTCCTTGCCTTATTCTTGCTTTGTTCTTGCTATTTTATATCCTTATTTGCTCTTTTACCCTGTTTGCTAGTTTAGTGTAGTGTAGACCTTTCCTTGCTTGCCTTAGTGTAGATTGTTATTTTTTTGCCTTACCTTGTCTTTTCTTTCTCATTAGAATTAAATGTCTAGGATTAACTTAGGTTTTGTTCTTGCTTTCTTTCCTTTACTTGATTTCTTGCTCAACTTAGTGTAATAAATTAAAACATCACCTTTAAACCCTTCAACCCTAGACTCTGCAGTAGGAACCTCGCCCAAAAAATAACCTAGCTCTAGTACCCCCTTTTCTCCCTGTGGATCGACCGACCACTTGGCTTCCTTTGCTTTGCTTTATCAACATTTCTTTGACTAGTAGGTTGCTCAAGATATTTCCCACTCCTTAGAACTATAACAACACTTCCTTACTCATGGTGGAGATAGGGAGCTAGTTGTGGCTGTGGATGAGGTGGAGGTGGTACTTGGTATTGAAATTGAGGTGGAGGGGAGAATTGAGGTTGGAAGGTGAATTGTTGAGAAATTGGTGGTGATGGAGGGGGAGGTGGTGTATAAGGCTTGGGAATGCCTTGAAAGTAATATATGGGCTGCACTTGCATGGGAGGTGGACTGTAGAAAATTTGTGAAGAAGGCATTCGTCCACTTGATTCATTGAAACTCAAGATGGTTTTAAAGACCATTTTTCTTCTTAGAGAGCAGTTATGGAAAATAGTTTCTCTATCCTCTCTTCAAGCCTTGTCACACTCATTTGTATGTCATCAAAGATCTTCAACCTAGAGAGAACCTCTTCCTCAAACATTGAGCTATATCTTGGACTTTGTGGTTCCTGGTCAATATAGGAGTGAGGTGTCTTCTTTTCTTCACCATAGAACTCAATAGAATTGATCAGGTGGTAAGGAACATTTATCACTTGGTTCTTCGTGAAACTCACCATGTCACCAAGAACCTTCATTACTTGTGGGATTGGGTCATTATGAGTCAGAGATGCCATATCAAAGGCATGGCCATTGTCATTCATCATTCTTGATGCACAAATTCTTAAACCTTCTGTCAGCTGCTCATACAAGGGCCATATCTCCCCAGGTGGCCTAGCCATGAAAACTCCTCTGCAAGTGGAGTCCACTGAGCTTTGCTCTTTAAATATGGACCAGAGTAAAAGGATTGAACTAGCTACCATAAAGGGATCTCATGGTGTGGGCACTCTCTCAACATCTTCCTAAACCTCTCCCATGCATTGGGAAATAGCTCATTGCCCAATTGAATGAAACGTGCCACGACATGCCGCATTTGTGTCAACCTTGCTATAGAGTAGAATCGTCTTAAGCATGCATTTTTCATCACTTACCAACTCATGATGTCACTTCTTGAGTCATACCAATCTTTGTCTTTATCTTTGAAGGAAAATGAGAACAAGGTCAAATGGGTTCTGTCATCACTAGCCATCGGCATCCTGAAGGTGGAGCATACTTTAAGAAATCAATCCAAGTTCTTGTAGGAATTCTCACTCTCTGAGCCATATAATATGGACAAGAGCCCAAGAAGACCTGGAGGGATGGAGAATTTCTCCCTTGCATTTAATCAACCCTGCTAGAAATTGGTGATTTGTAGTTGCTAGGCATGAAGTAATCTTAAAGTGGCTTGTGGGGTGCATTTTGGCCTTCCATCTTGTCTTCCCTCGAGTGGCTTGTAACATTAATAAGGCACATATAAAAAAAGAGAACAAGTTAGCAAACAAATATGCACAAAGAATGCAAAGAATAAAGAATAAATAATACCAATGTTGAAGGTAGTAGGAAAAGTCAAAGCAAAACTAACTAGCTAGGCCAAGCGCCTTAGGTCCCCGGAAACGGAGCCAGAAAGCTTGGTGCATTTCTATAAATAGTGTTACACACTACTCAATTTATGTTTGAATAGATGCAATTCCGTGAACAAAAACACGTGGGGGGATCACTTTCAAAATTTATAATGGAACTACACAAATAACCTACTTATACTAAAATGCTAACCCGCAAGAGCATGGAGCCATGTCATAGTATAGGTAAGGTGGCAAGTATGATTGAGATTGCCAAAGATGATTATGTGATACATCCTGTTGGTTTTGGGATACCAGTTGCTCCACCTCATACTCCATTTGCAGGTCCCACCATCCCTAGTGTTCCATCTCATGTTGATGCAAGAAAGGATAAAGCAAGTGAGCCACCATCCATTGAGGCATTAGATGAGCCATCGGAAGTAAATAGGAGACAAAAGCACAACGTTGACATTCTTGAGGTGTTTCTCCAAGTGAAGGTCAATATTCCATTGTCGGATGCTATAAAGCAAATCCCATCATATGCCAAGTTTATGAAGAACTTATGCACTGTGAAGAGAACATCAATGGGGATAATACCAAAGAAAGTGAAGTTGACTGAACAAGTGAGCTCTATCCTCCAACACTCACTCCCCATGAAGAGGAAAGACCCAGGAGCCCCAATCTTACCTAGCTACATTAGGGGACATCACATAGGAAAATCCCTAGTTGATTTGGGATCCAGCGTGAATTTGATGCCATATAGTGTCTATGTTGAGCTGGGTTTAGACAAGTTGAAATCAGAACATTGCACTCTCCAATTGGTGGATCGCTCCATGAAAGTTCCTAGAGGATGAGTAGATGATGTATTGGTGAAGATTGATAAGAAAAAGGAGAAGTGTTCCTAGTTGATTTCATTGATCTTAACATGGAGTCAGATGATAGGAATGTCCCCATCATCTTAGGGAGACCATTCTTATCTACAAATGATGTTGAGATACATGTTCACAGTGGCATAATAACAGTCTCTTTCATGGACATGAAGATAAAGATCAACATATACAAGTCCTCAAACTAACAGGTTCGAGGTGAGGATATTGGATATGGTCAACTCAAGAGTCCTATTGATCATTCGAGAAGAGGAGGGATTTGATGACATCTTTGGTGATCAAAGGTATGACGAGCATAGGTTGAATGCAAATGAGAGATGTATCTATTGCAAGAATGGTCAGATGATGATGACAAATGGATGAATGATTGAAGAATCTCCAAGAATCCCAATTGAAGGCATGAAACTCAGTGCTTGTGGGAGGCAACCCACCTAGGTTTGGGAATTTTCACCCAACCTTCCATTTTTGATACTTTTGTTTTGTTTCTACACTTTCCAAGAAAATACACACACACACACTTGTTTTTAATATTTTTTGTTTAGTTTTAAGATTTGTAGGTAAAAATAGGGTGAAATGAGGAAAATGAGATGCAAATTGGACAAGTAATCCATGAAAAATCATTTTCGACCAAATATTTGTTGTTTGATGAGATTTGTGTTGAAATCAACTGCCACGGTACTCACCACGGCCGTGGTGACATGGAACGGCCATGGTGATGTTGTAAAGAGGCGAGATCACCTCCTTACTAAAATTTAAAGGAAATACAAAACATCCACTTCTTTGCCAAGAAAAAGTGACATTGTGGAATGTATGAAAAATAATCCAACTAAATAAGCATATTTCAGATACATATAAAATTTCAATAGCAGCGGAAAGAAACTAAGCTATTGCATTGCTTTTTGAACTCTTGTTCACTACATGCGTTTCTTTGAAAAGGAAAAATTGAAAAGAAACCATAGGATCTAGCAATAAGAAACATATTCATCCTTGATTGCAAAACTTGAATCTACTACTGCTAAACATGGTCACCTTGGCCTTGTTCAACACCTTGATGTAACCCTGGGTGGTTGGGAAAACACCTAGAAAAAGGGAAAGCAAACAAGGTATGTGTTAGAGAAAATGAACAAGGACAAAAGATAAAGAAAACTATATGGAAATAAAGGCTAAGATTTCATCATAAGATGAAGATAGTCAAAAGTATGAGGCATAAGTAAATAGATGCTTTCCATAACAAAATTAGTAAAAAGGTTGAATGCATGATTAATATTGACTACCTAAACTATGTATATTTGAAGCACCTACCAAACCTCAATCAATAGGTGAGGGAGAGAAACACATTCCAATCATCTACAAATATTAAATATTGGGGAGAGTAACACATTCCCCAGGGATAATTTACACATGCCCTATCTATGGGTGGTTGTACAAAAGTACCACTACACTAGTTCAATAGTCTAATAAAATCAACATGCTAAGCATCAAGTAAATATAGACATGGCAGTGGAATACATGACCCAAGAAATAAATATTAAAACTAATTTTGAGGAAAATAGAATAAAGGAAATATCAAAAGAGAAATTAGGGCTTTATAGAAGCCTCATTAGGGAAACTAGGTTAGGGTTTGAAATTATTCCCAACTTAGGTGCAAGGAAATCACATACCTTTCTTAATAGATCCAATTACTTCTTCTAAACTACTTTAATCTATTTCGAAGCCCACTTTCCTATTTGTAATGTTTAAACATAATTTAAAGTTTACTCATGTATAAAGGCAAAGAAACCCTAACTTATGGATTTTTTGAAAAAAATCGCCAATTTTGATTCTAAAATTTTCACCATTAACTTAGTTAGATTTTTCTGATTAAGAAAACATAGAATATTGTATATTTTGGAGTTATGAATATTTAGGTGTATTTTGGTGATTTTTAATTATTTAATTTGTTTTCTAAAAATTCCTTTTGATAAACTTGAATTGAACCTTTGGAATTATTTTTATTAGAAAGATCCTCTTTTTATGAGTTCAGAACATGTTTTCTTTTTAATTTTAGACATAGGAATATTTAGTTATGATTTTATTAAAATCAACTAATAGAAAAATGGCATGTAGGCGAATCGATTGCAAAATGCGAAGAGAGGGCGAGAGAGAGCCGACCCGTGGCTTGGCCCAATGGGAGGTGGCCAAGTCAGTGGTCAAATCCCATCAGCTCTTGGGTGGCATGGGTCAAAGTCGTGGAGACAAGGTCCAAGAGACTAGAAAGCCCCTCCGCACGGTCAGAGAGAAAAGAGAGCAAATGATGGGTGTAAAGGCGTCAAATCATAGAGGGGATTGTCCCCCCAGCTGCTCGTGCCATGGCTGGCGAAGAGCTAGAGGTGGTTTTAGACATTTTTGTGAATCTTGACCAAACTCAAAAATGAAAGCATCAAAAGAAAGCTAGGAAGGAACCGAACTTACCTATGTCTTCAATTCACATGGAGGTGGTGAGGAGAGAAAGAGATGGGCATCACAAGCTCTAAAGAAAACTCGTTCACTGGAGATCAACCACGTGAGAATTGAGGGAAATTGAGAGGAGGGGTGATTTGCAAAGGTGCCCAACAAGCTTTGGGTATGGGTATTTATAGGTGGGGGTCTAGTTCTTAGGGTTTTCAAGGTTGTCCGCCATGACTTGGGGGAAAGAATTGGGGGTTTCTCAAATTCTTATTTATTCAAAACAATTAGAGGCTCAAAAGATTCACAATCAAAAATAGAAGTTGGCATTGTTTCCCATTTTTCTCCAAGGTAGAAGACCACTCACATCCATCCGATTCATGAACCTGGGTCCATTGAGTGACCACAATTATTTGCTCATGCGTTATATAAAAAAGGTATGTGTGACATAAATGTCACTCCCATTCATATTCGAATATAGTGACAGTTAAATTATGTAATGAATTTCTCTCTTTGATTGAGCTCAAACAATTTCCAAATTATATGAAAATTGACACCAAGCCTAATTTTGATATGAGGAACCTGAATATGAAATTAGTTTTGCCTTCTGGGAACCTTAAATGTGTTAAATAAATCAAAACTTATCTTCTCTTTCCTCCTTCATTAATGGTTACAAGATTCTCCAAATTTGATGAAACTTCACCTAAAAGTCAGATTAAGTGCCTTGGATACAAATTTGCCATCAATTTTATATGTTGGAGTTGTTTGTATCTTTATTTAATATTTTGAAGGTTCCACATACTTTCTCTCTCCTGATTTCACCTTTTAATCAAATATTCTCCAAATTGAGTGAAAATTCACCCAAAGGAATATATTAATGTGTAGAGCACACATTTGGCATCCATTGTTACTTTTGGAGTCAATAGAGATTTTATTTTTTATTTTTATGTTGTATCCTATTATCCCTTTCAATTAATACAATTATAATTACCAATTTACAAAAGTTGTAAAACTTATCACTCAAGAAAACTTGCTGCAAAAGGAAAACAAATTTGGATTTAGAATTATCTTTTAAGTTCCACTTTTATGGTTTTTAGGAAATTAACAATTATATTCACTTAATGGGAAAACGAATTCATTTATTGTCACATTATCTTCACTTTAGGATTTTCTTTTCATTTTCCCACACAAAATCCATAGAAACTGCTAGATTGATTTTCATTTTATCCTTACCCCTTTTAAGTGGATATTTTGCAAATTAAATTCATTAATAATCTTTCACTGAGGTATTTGTGCTTAACTCCTTATAAAGTAAAATATTGAGAACAAATGTACACCAAACCTTTATAATTTCTACTAATTCCACATCAAGGACATAAAAGGAAAGAAAATCTTAGAAAAAGGGTTAAACTAAAATTACACATGATTTTAGTTCATTACAGATGCATTCACAATCAACATGGGAATCAAGAAAAATCAAAGAAGTTGAAAACTGAAGAAGATACCTACAATGGTCATGCAAGGTAGTGCGGTCATGCAACCACCCACTCAAAATGGCCGTGTGGGGTACCATGGTCGTGCAGAAGGTGAGTGACCATGATTGTACCATGCAACACGGTCGTGCTGTAGCCCGATTCCAACACTAAGTCAGCAATTTGCAAAATTTTCAAATCAGTTCTTTTCTTAACCTCGCGACCACCATGACTGTTCCCCATGAATAGCGGTCGTGCAACACCTCCCAACTACTCCATCACCCTCAAATCACCACCAAATCACCCCAATCCATGTCCAATCAATCCACCATCCAGATTCCACCCATTTTCATCCACAAAACACCCCATTTCTCTCCAATCTGCCTCAACAACCCCATTCTTTGGAGAAAACCTAAAATCCCATTTTCTCCACCAATTTCGAACAAAAATGGTGCAAATGGCAAAGAAGGTTGTGTCTAAGACCAAGGAGGTCATTTACTATGGACACCAACCCAAGAATGTGTGTTCTTTGGCTTCGTCGGCTCTCCTACCACTTCCACCACCATCGGTAGCCTCCAGTTCACAAGGAGAGTCACCCCTACCGTCTGCGGTGGTGGATTCCATGATGGAGGAGTCCTCTAGACTACCCAATGGAGGTAGGAAAACATCCCGACTATTAGTCTCGGAAGCCCGACCATTCATTTCGATAGCCTGACCATCCTTTTCAGCTGCACGACCTTCGACGTCCACAACACCATAGCCACAGCCACATCCGATAGCATGATGACGACTACTAATAGATGATGCATATGAGACAATGTCAGATGCACAACAAGAGGATGCACACAAAGAACATGATGAGGCAACATCTAACAGTCAGAGTATGAAACGAAAGAAGCCAAAGCACCAAGAGTGTTTGACATGTCGATTGATTACTACTCGCTACACATGTCAGGAGACAATAAGAACTTCAGACATCTTTCATTTTTTAGGATATCGTGGAGCATGTTGGGCTAGTTGAGGTGTTGACCACAGTTCAGGAGACCTATGTGGAGCTTACACAGTAGTTCTTTGCAACCCTAGAGAAGGTCTCATAGGACATCATCAGTGTCACTTTGGGGAATAGCAACTACCTCATCACTACATCCTTTTTGAATGGCATTTTTACTCCAACTCCTGAGGTAGCAACATCACTTGATCTAGGAAGCACAGATATGGAAACCGATGTGAACTACACTATAATGTGGAAGAAACTTATAGGGAAAAGCAATTTTGTGGTGCGTAAATTAAAGCCAAGTCTGATTCACAACCTCATCTTAAGATACATTCATAAGGTCTTAGAGAACACCATATTCGCCCGATATGAAAATCAAGGTAGTTGTACCAAGAAAGGCCTCTTTGTGCTGGGATGGATGGTTCAGGGAAAGCTTATAAATTTGGGGTCACTTATTATTGATCACATGAAGACAATTCCATCCTAGAGAAAGAATCCTTTTACTTTGGGAGGGATTGTAACTTCCATTTCTTTGGCCCTAGGGCATGATGTATCTAGCTACACAAAGGAAGAAGGAGGAAAGCTCATTGACCTGCACTACTTGATTCGCTCATCTATGATTTTAGTGGTTGATCAAAAGTTTTTTGACCAGGTTAATCCTCCTTATGCAGGAATTTCACTACAACTCCCCTATCATGCCACACCTCTCCTAGAGGGATATGGTCCATCTCCAGATTTTTTGGACATCTTGAGGAGGTGGGTAGATGAGCACCCTAGAGATACATGGCAACAACATCCCAGAGATCTATATGAAGAGCTTTGATAGTCACAGTAAGATGCTGAGAGGAGGAGGACAACTGAGGAGCTAGAGGTGCGTAGGGTGAGGCGACGTGAGGCAGAGACATCACAGAAGTAGCAACAACCCACAGTGAATGCATATGACTTGTCCACCATACATGCACAACTAGAGGGCATCCAGAGCACTCAGGATCGCATACTGAGCACCTAGGAGGGTATTTTGAGGGCACAAGAGGGTTTCCAACACACCCAGGATGCTATGTGGTTAGACCATCAACAAATGCATTATCAGGTCAACCACTTATATTAGTTCTAGCACACCCAGTCACAGAGGAACCCCTAGTGGGGGGAAGATTGGTGGAGTTCACTATTAGCATTTCAAGAAAACTACCCGCCTCCATAGTCTGACTATTGGGGTTCCTACTACCAGCATCCTCCACCCCAGGATGGAGCACTGCCACCATAGTGATCATCTACCCTATCATACCTAGACTTTAGTGTCATGCTGAGGACAACATGATTCAAAAGTTTGGGGTCGTAGGGTGGTATGCCCTTATCTCAATTTTACTCTCATTTTGCATTTCACCTGCCATTTACTTTTGTTTGTTAATTTGATTTTATTTTTTTAGTTTATAATTTACCTATTTTTCATACATGCATGCCATGTAGTTACTTCCTTGCATTTTTTGCGTAATTTTCAAAAAAATCTCCTTTTATCATGCATTGCACATCTTGTAGATTTTTGCTAATTTTTGCATGTTTTATCTTGGATTTTCTTATTTCCTTCTTTATGTTGAATAATATAAGCTTAGATGTGATTGAAGTAAACTTGGCATCGTTTTGGCCAATTTTGCCCAAATTTGAGATTTCTTGCCTAAAAGTGTGTTTCCACCCAATCTCTACTCTTTGGATTAAAAATGATGACCTTTGACAAATTCAAGTGAATTATCATTGTTTATTACTAAATGGTATCAATTCTTGACTTTTTCGTGCACAACACTTCTCTTGTATTTGTGAATGTTTTTGTTGAATTATGACTTGAGCAATCTATGAATGCTTAGTTCCTATGAAATCTGATGATAGAAGTATCAATTTCAGGTTGCTCATTCATGTGGTGTGAAATTGTTGGATTAGTTTTCATGCAGGAGACCTTATGCTGAGAATCACACTAGTGACCCCTCTTTGACCCGACTCTTCATTCACCATCTCCTTTCCTTTTTGCCTCATGAAAGGATGACAAAGTGCACATATCATCCGTGGCCACCTCCAAAAGTTTGGGGTGGCCACATCTACATCTCACCGCTTCACTCTCATTACCATATGCCCTATCTACTCCATGGGCAAAGAAAAAAAATGCAAAAAGAAAATAAAAGATGCTCATTTATAAGAGCATCTAAATAAATAAAAGATGAGTGTGTAAAAACACTCCAAAAGCTTACCGCAATCCTTTCTTCCATTTTCATAACCATTGAGCTAGGAAACATGAAACTCCGCTCACTGCACCATTTTTTCCAGAGCCACATGGGTCACTTGGTATGGTTTGAAGCATAAGTTTGAATGCATGAAGGTGAAACAATACTCCTAGTCATCCTTGATTAACACCATCATGAAACAGACTACCTGGAACTACATGAAAGAAATGTGGATAGTGTGTGTCTTCTATGCACTATATTTAAAGTTTATATGCTTTGTTCTCTTTTCGTGATTGGTTTGTGAGAGTGGGAGAGGAGAGAGGCAGAATACATGCACTTGGTCATTATCGACCCCATTCAACAATAATCATCTTTTGCATTACATTCATCATTTCTTAATTGTGGAAAAATTATAGAGAGATTGAGTTGGAGCATACTTGAGGACAAGTATGTTTCAAGTTTGGGGTGGTGATTCAACCATATTTTAGGGCTTCATATTGTGTCTTATTGCACTTCAATCACATCTATACCTGTTATATTACATGTTATTCCCCTCAATATGCATATTTGTATAAAATGCACTTATGGACAATATTTGCATGTTTTTCAAGCATTTGGACCATGCTTGATGAAAGAGAGAGAAGAAGTGATCATAGGGTTTCTCTACCCTTGGAGAGACCTAGTGCTCCGCTGCCGCTGCTCACAGCAGCCATGCCTGTCGCCGCCACTGCTCACCACCGCTGTCGCCGCTCACCTGCTCGCCTACTCCGACCGTCGCTCACCTGCTTTCCACCGCCGCTCGACACAGGTACCCTTCTTCCCCTCTTCTTCCTCCTTCATCTTGGGCTTGTTTGGTCTGGAAGGAACCTGTGAAGGTGATGAATCCCAGACATCATCTTTTTTATGATTTTTCCCTTGCATCCTAGGGATTGTTATGTATGATTTAAGACTGTATATGCATTAAATTTCAAGTTAATGAATGAAATATAGATAACAATGATGCCTCTGATTATATTATTTCATGTTTTTTGTTGTATTAATCAATTCCTATTCTTATAACTGATTCTCATTAGTTTTATGATATGATCATGTAATGATCAAGACACTAAAGAAAGAATAAATTTATACACATACCTTACATCATATCAATTAATGTCATGAGGATATAGTACATGAGATGCTTCAATGACAACAATGGTCGTTGTATTCCTTTCATGCACTAGATTTTAGTTCAAAGATGAGACAATTTACATTATAAGTAATCTCTTTCAAAAAAGAATGTATGAATCTATATTTACCAGTGAATAAAAAAGCGGATGAAGCGGCCGCTTAAGCGGCCGCTTAAGCGCCCAAGCACATATGCCGCTGTATTTTCATTAAAGCGGACTGTGAGGCATTTTGCACTGAAGCGGCCGCTTTTTTCCGCTTTTTCCCGCTTCAGGCCGCTTTTCTGGGTCCGCTTAAGTGGCCGCTTCAGGGAGCTTCACAACATGTTTTCCTGGACTTGCCCAATTTCCTTCTAAATTTAAAAAGAATGAAAACTATGTATTGTAATAGGTGTAACAATCACTTTGGTAATTAGTATCTCTAATTAATTACTTCTGTTTGTACATTATCTACGTCTATATGTAAACTATGTACTTCATATGCCATTTATAGAGTCTGTAATATAATATTAGTAATAGTTGCAGGATTTCTTTGATGTTTCATCCCTGTTCCTTCTATATTTTAATTTACATCATATAATATTAGTAATACATCATGTTTCAGCTGTGGTTGAATTTGCATGATTTTTTTGATATTGCACAATCTCATAAGGTAACCTCCTATAGGAAAGCACATCATCCCATTACATATATACGATTGCTTTTGCTGTTGGTTGTTGTACAATTTCATCATGTCAGAAGAATCAATACATACCATCATGACACTTGTATATGATTGCATGATTCCATAATGAATAAAATATGCTGCAATGTCACACATTAATCACTGTAAAAACTAATATTATGATTAATTTATTTATTGTAAATTCAGTAGTAATTGCTGCAATGTATCATTCATCAAGACTTAGCCTATATTGTTATATTTAAATTTTAATTGTATTCATTATGATTCTATGACTCTAAAATATACGTACTCAATTTGGAAATTAATCTACTAATTATTCTATTTTATATCACAATTAGTATGGACGAGGGTGAATAAAGTTTGGCTAAGACAAGTGATCCAAGGTGGAAGTAATGCACTATTCCAGATACAGCGTGAATGGAGAAAGTGAAATGCAAATTTGTCTAAATTTTGCTAAGTTCTTTAAAACAATGTGGACCGCTTTTTCAAAAAGCGCCCGCTTTAGTCCGCTTCAAAACCCGCTTCCCGCTTTCCGCTTCATGGGGGGCATTCCGCACGCTTCGCGCTTTCCAAAACCTTGATATTTACATTATAAGTATTCTCTTTCAATAAAATAATACATTGATTAATTTAGGAGGCATTGATAAGTTTTTATGGCTGTCCACAAGTATTTTTACAAGAAAATTGTGTGTTGAATGGGTTGTGAACAAGGGACTGGTGTTATATTATGTTGGCCTAGAAACTCGTCTAAGATTTACTCATTAGGAGTAAATCTTGGATAGTCCCCAATTTGGGACTATTCTTGGACACCTAATCTCACTTAGGATGTAAGTGTATAATGTATATTTGGTTTTCAAGAAAATTTCGGTAGCATTTCCCCATTTGTTCTCTAAGTACATATGTACTTGGAGAACAACGGGGAAATAATGTTGGGGAAATTATCTTGAAAACTCAATACACATTATACACTTACTAGTGAGATTAGGTGTTCAAGAATGGGATAGGTGGTACACATTTATTATATATAAGACCTTAAACCTTAAAGTTTTAACCGTAAGCCCTAGACTGTAATCTTATTCTAATATATACTTGTTTTCTCTTTGATCATAGAATGGATAGATCATGGATGTCCATTCCAAATTGCTGCACACCAGAGTTTATTTCTGGTCTTGATCAGTTTATTAGATTTTTCGATGAACATAGGAAACAAACTGGGGATATGTTCTACTATCAATGTAGGCATCACAGTAACAACTTGAAAGTCAGCACTGGTGACAAAATCAAAAGTCATGTCATGTGCAACAGGATTGTACAAGGCTATATAGAATGGCACTGGCATGGAGAGATTTCAAACCTGAAATTAGCAGATGTCGATAGTAGTGCTTGTGTGGAAGAAGAAATTGCCTCTGATGACGTAGATGTGAACGAACCAGTTCCAATAGACAGCATTGATGCGATGTTGGATAGTTTTGGGGTAGAGCACACCGATCCACCTCCCATATTTAGAAACATTGTGCATGATGTTGAGATACCGTTATACATAGGTTGTACTAAGTTTACAAAGCTTAGTGCTATGTTGAGATTGTATAAGCTGAAAGCTAACAATAGATGGAGTGACAATACCTTCACGTCATTGTTGTCTTTGTTGAAAGAAATTCTTCCTGAAGGAAACGAGCTGCCAATCTCAACATACTTGTTAATGAAATTGTTGTGCCCAATGGGAATGGAGGCCAAGAAGATACATGCATGCCCAAATGACTGTGTATTATTTCAAAAGGACTATGCGGATTTGAAAGATTGTCCAAAATGTGGTTTGTGAAGGTATAAATTGATGACTTCAGAGGAGTCCAAAATTGGGTCTCCTACCAAGGTGATGTGGTATCGACCTATAATATCACAGTTTCAATGCTTGTTTGCCAATCCGATAGATGCAAAGAATTTGAGGTGGCATGTAGATGTTAAGAAAAATAATGATGGCATCCTACAACATGTGTATGATTCCCCACAGTGGAAGAAGATTGATTTATTGCATCCTAAATTTGGTGAATAAGTCAGGAATCTATGACTTGGGCTTTGTACAGATGGGATGAATCTGTACGGGACATTGAGCAACCAACATAGTACTTGGCCAGTTATGCTTGTTATATACAATCTTCCTCATTCATTGTGTATGAAAAATAAGTATGTTATGTTGTCATTATTGATATCGGGCCCTAAATAACCTGGAAATGATATCGATGTTTATCTTGAACCTCTGATTGATGACTTAAAGAAACTCTACGGTAAAGGTGTGATGACCTATGATGCTTCACGAAGAGAGACATTTCATTTGAATGCTATGTTGTTTTGCACTGTTAATGACTTTCCAGTATATGGGAATTTGTCTAGATATAGTGCCAAAGGATCTAAAATGTGTCCTATATGTGAAGAGAACATTGATTCAATATGACTAAAACATGGTGGAAAGACTATATATCTTGGTCATCAGAGGTTTCTTCCAAAATTCCATCTGTATCGTAGGTTGTGCAAAGCATTCAATGGCGAAATGAGGAACGGAGTGCACCTAAACCTATACCAGGGGAGGTTGTTTATGAAAGAGTAAAAGACTTTGCCAATCAATTTGGTAAGAGATCACAATGTACCATGGCCACATGGAGTGACAAATCTTTATTCAAGAAGAAGTCAATATTTTGGGATCTTCCTTATTGGAGTTCTTTGGCAGTCAGACATTGTATCGATGTCATGCACGTTGAGAAAAATGTATGTGATAGCTGTTGGGTTTTAGGGGAGACAGAGAAGGCAGCGGAAACAAAAAAATTTCTCCCCAACCCATACCGAGGAAACGCATCAACGTCTATATAATAGGAAAGGATGGTTTGTGGAATCATACCTTGTCCTGAGGCTTGCTCGGCGACAATCCCTCGCGCAATGCGTGGTCTTCAACTCCGGACTTCGACGGTGTCTGTGCAGCTCCTGGTCGCACCGAGACTGACAACTCCTACCCGAACCGGATTGTCGGATGACAGTTGTCCTCCTAAGCGGAAGTGTCCTCCCGCCTCTGTAGTAGTCCACACGGACCACCTGGAACTCCACTCTCGTTGTCCCACAAGGAAGTGGAAGGAGTCGCACCCTCCTGTTGACGTACTAGTCGCCAACACACTCTCCTGCCTCCTGTTGCAACTGTAGTTGTCCTTCCCTTGCTGCACCTCCCTTTTGCGGGAAGCACTTGCTCGAGCTCTCTCACGGTTACCAAAACCAGAGAGAACGACAACTTGCAGAGCAACTGGTTGCAATGAGCTGTACTTTGAGAAGCCCCCAATACCCCTATATATATAGGAGAGTCATGGGACAGGGTTCTCCATCCCGGGCAATGCGGGACTAAAGCAGGAGTAGAAGGGTTCGAGAATTTTCCACCAAAAGCAACCGGTTCGCAACTTGAAATGATCGGTTCACAACTGAACCGATCGGTTCGGCCATTGAGCTGATCGGTTGGACCTGAGCCGATCGTTTGGGGCACTCCAACCGATCGGTTGGTGCCCTGAACCGATTAGTTCATGGTCCTAATCCGGCTCAAAAAGACTTTCCTTGTTTCTTTCCCAATTGGTATCGAATACCAATATTATTCCCAATCGAATTGGGCAATTTGAAACGAAAGGAAAATACTTGCCGACATGACTTTTCCCAACTAGTCAGTTGCACCAGTTGAGCTGATCGGTTCAACTCTTGAACCGGTCGTTTCAACCTGGGCATGAGCGGATCGGCCTGGACACTCCAGCCGATTGGTTCAGCAACCTCAGCCGACCGGTTCATCACATGAACCGATCGGTTGGGAGCACAGGTTGGGCAAAATCAGTCAATTGCGATTTCAATCAATCCGATACTCCAATCAATGCGTCCAACACCTTGAACCATACGATATTGAGCCATCGACTGATTGAGTGTTTAATTGAACTAATAAACTCCTTTAGTAATCAATCTAAACATTGCTTTGTGGACAAAACTCCTCTTCCAGGTTAAATCCTATGTGTGTGACCCTGCAGGTCCATTTCACGTTGGCAGTGAAAGTTCATAACACTTATGACTTCACAAGCAAAGAGCGGTGCCTAGTCACACATCAGTGCTACCCAAGTGAAAGTAGAAAGTTGGAGAACAACTTTCATCCTAAAATCCGTGAATGGTGTTAGAGCGAATGTATAATTCCTTTGTCACTGATATCCCGAATGAACTCGAGGCATGGAACAGTCATCCTGTCAACGTTCATTCACTTCCTTGATCTCAGAGTAGACTGGAAGAGATATGTATGACATCAGTATCATATACTGATTCACACATGCGTGCACGCCTTTCTCAATCCTACTCATCAAGTGGCCATGGATATCAAACTCCCTCAGGAGGGACAAATCCCATATCTATCACTCGCCCCTCAAAAGCCCCATGTGTCAAAGCCACCCAATCATCACCTTTATAACAACCCATGTTTCACAACTGCGTTTGATGATGTCAAAGTGTGCCCAACAACATGTGTTGAGTGTAGTGATTTCAGGTCTAAGAATCACACTCACCACCATCACTGTGAGTACTGACTGTTACTACCATCTCATGGTTCCATGTGTCAAACTCACGGTGGGTCTGTCCGGTAACTTGTTCTCTAACAAGTACCTATGTGTTTGGTTTGATATCTCTATATCATGACTAATGAGATTCTGTCATCAACCAACACCACAATCTAGTCTTGTGTGTCATTGCTGTCTATCTACCTTCCACAATGACATCCGACTAGGGACATAACAAGAATGTACAAACTCTTAGCATCCGTATGATCTCATCGTTCAGGTCCTTAACCTGAAAGCATACGTCATTGAGTACTGTCATTCTCTAGACATTCAATCTGTTCTATCACTATCTCATATGACTGAACCAGAAAGAATTGGAAGCTCGGCTTTGATGTTTATCAAATCAATCTTAATGTATCCCACCAATCATCCCATGATTGGCTCTCAGGGCATACATACCAACAGACTCCCACTTGCACTGCGAGCCAATCACCCATGAATCATATTCATAGTGATCTTCAAACATGTCCCACATGTTATTGTGCTCTTAGTGCCATCATAGTGAGTAATGGCAACACCTTGCCAAAGTCAGTATAAATTACATGTCTCACATCTCTTCGCTGTACGTCACACGTATGAGATGGAGTTGCCGTAATATGCGATCTAGTATTCCTTTGCTAACCTTTAGCCACATTGCATGATCAAGGATTCCAGACTTGTCATCAATGAGTGGAATATAAGTTCATCTCATGAACTTTCAGATCCATATAGTATCCATTTCTGTTCACTAACACATAGATACTCGACATTTCCCTTTTAAACGACTTTATTGGAACACTTCCAATTATCAACAAACTTTCACTTTTATACATCTTATGTATATATATTGCGATTAATTTTCTGTCCATTCGGAAGTTTGCAATAATGTAACTCTTTACATCGAACTCTTCCTTATCTCCATAGAACTAGTACTTCACAAGCACTTATCAAGTTCTCATGATATTCCAGTAACCCTTACTGGAAACAGACAGACATCCACTCGTCATGTCCCACATACGAGTTATCAGGATGAGCACATCATATTGCCATGTCCTGCATACAAGATGATGAATGCATTTTATTCTTGCCATGTCATACATGCAAGATAATGGGATGATTACATACATGATAGATCCATATCTATTCTTAGTGTTCCCATTCTTCATAAGAATTGGACACTTGGCCTTGGGATACTAACTCCATTTAACATGGACAAGTTTTCTCCCACTGAATCTGTGCATACTGAACACTTCAGTACAGATTGCCAATGTATGCTTTCTCTTTCCAGGTCAAGAGATTTTTCGAGAACTATCTCTATAGATCTCTATTCCTATCACATAGGAAACATCTCTATCTTCCTTAAAGATAATTTCCACTTTTGGATTTCCATTCTAGAACAATTCCATTTCACATCAATATGTGGAATGTGAACACGCTCCCACTAAATCACAGATCCCTTCTTTATCTTTGACATATCAGTCAAACCTTTGACTATATCATCAAAATAAAGATCCAATTTTGAGTTGCTTGTACTCAATCAATCACATTGATTAGTCCATTGTAACTTATAGACTTCATTTGCATTAGTGGATTCTTAAACCTTATAGGCTGTGTCACATACACATCCTGGTTTTATTCCTCATAGGAATGCGGTTTTAGTATCCATATGCCAAATGTCTTAGCCATTAAGTTGCAATCAACAAGCATCATCCTTCTCAAAATGTTATCCATGTGTCTTAACACTTAAAACTCATCTGCACTTATGGATATGATCCAATGAGTGCTACCATCAAGGTCATACCTTATGGTTCACATGGAAGTCATTTAGGATGTAATGGTTTTAAACCATAACTCAAGATTCGGTTCCTCATATTCATCTTGATAGTTGACTCATCACATGAACAACTCATCACATAGATAATTGAGGTGTATCTGTTAAAGATATAAGAACTCACAACCCTTGTGGTTCTTAATTTCTTTTATTAATGTGGGGTATTCTTTTATTAAGAAGAATTCAGTTATTTGATAATCATTCTCTAACTCCTTAGAGTATGATTCCTTCTTGATTCAGACATCACCATGCCTTAATCATGAGTTCACTATGATACACTATCATAATCACTCATAAGGATCTCAAACATTTGGTCCAGGTATTTCATTCATTGATCTCATCAAGAATTAATACTTTACCAAATTTGTACTTCATTTATGATAATCTTGAACACTTCAAGATATTCATATTGGTATTTCTCTAAACACCATTTGAAGTATTAGCATTTATTCCAATAGGTATGTAAATACATCACATGTATTTTGCCTAATAGGATAATCACTCTCCCACTACATTAGTGAAGATTGATTAATCATGTCCAAGATATTCATGTCCCTTACTGGTTCTCTAACCAAAAGAGTCTAGTTTTATCCATCACATGGAAACTAGAAATGAATTTCTCATGATTAATGCTAATTAAATTGTTTGAGTTATCTATAACTTTTAGGTATCGTCTTATCTTATGCATATCAAATATCACAAGATAAATAAGGCATTGCCACAAAGATCACATCTTTATAAATTGAAACATCTCTTTATTAATTGCCATCATTGTCATACAATATGCAAAAATAAAGTGTTTCTATCTATTAGCAAGTATGAAATAGAAGTTCATAACTGTATTATATGCCTTATTGGCTGAAAATAAACTAAAGTATTCCTATCTATAAAGGCAACACTTTCCCCAAGTAAGAATGCTTTACACTTTACATCTTGATATCATATATCTCAAAAAGTGTTACAAGTTTATTTACATGACACCTTCAAGTAGAGGCTTCAGTCGCCTCCTTCTTCTTTTGTTCTTCCAGGTAGAGAGGACAATTCCTTTTCCAATGTCCTGGCTTTTGACAATGGTGGCAATTTCCTTTCTTGGTCACGCCTCCCTTGGCCTTGAGAGCTGAAGATGGCTTGGACTCATGGCTAGCTTCAGAACCTTTCTTAGCTTTGCCTTTGCCCTTGCGCTTGGACTTTCCTTTCTTGCTCGTGATCACCATCACGGACTTAGGCTTGTCCTTCTTCATCTGTAACTCGGCTATCCTCAACATGCCCAACAACTCTGACAGTGGCCTATCAAAGTTGTTCATGTTGTAGTTCATCACAAACTGACTGTAAGATTCTGGCAACGATTGCAGTATCACATCAGTAGCCAACTCTTGGCTCAGTGGAAATCCCAGTCTCTGCAGGTTCTCTACATACCCAATCATCTTGAGTGTGTGAGGACCAACTGGATCTCCTTCTATCATGACACACTTGAACAACGCCCTAGAAACATTGTACCTCTCTTGCCGTGCCGGATCTTCATACATGTTCCTGAGATGCAGAATCATCTCTATGACACCCATGTTCTCATGTTGCCTTTGCAACTCATGGTTCATTGAACATAGCATCAAGCACTTTGCATCAATGGCATCATCAGAATGCTTCTTGTAAGCATCCCTTTCTGTCCTTGGTGCATTAGGAGCGGGTTCCTCTGGAATTGGAGTATCCAGGACATAGAGCTGACGCTCTTGAGTGAGAACAATTCTCAATGTCCGATACCAGTCGTGGAAGTTTGTCCCATTTAGCTTGTCCTTGTCAAGGACCGATCGTAAAGAAAAGTTGTTGTTGTTTGTTGCCATTTGAACTACAAAAAGGAAAATATGCAATTTTAGTCCAAAACTCATTTTTGACTTATTTGATTGATTTGAAAGTTTGACGATATAATTCGGCCTTTAATTAATTATCACTCCCACTATTTTACTTCAAATTGATATCCCTCACCATCAATTTGGAAAATTGCAGCGTACAACCTTCTAGTGGGCAAGATCCTGAAATTCTCTAAGCCATGGACCAGCTAGGGCTGTCACCCACAACATAGATCTCTCAGGTAGGCAACTTTTGCCAATTGCATCATATGCAACTCTTGATAAGATGTCATCTACAACTCCTTGCAATGATCATCTCCATGCCTCAAGGTACTAGATCCCATCTAGATCACCTTGTTAAAGCAAACACAATGAATATGCACCCTGCTAGGGCAGACCCACACATTCATCCTTCACGCTTCCACGAGGTAGACGGTGCACCACGCTAGGGCGTGCCCACACTGGTCGAACAAGTTTTTCACGTGTGTCGCATTTGGAAGGCATCTAAAACTTAATATTTTAATGAGGGATTTGGTTTTATATACATATACATATCCAATCACCACAATACATAGTACGTATCATATACATGCTATATCCCACAGAAAACATGCACAAACGATAAAAAAACAATGATTATGACCATCCTAATGTGATTCCTCGAGCCAAGAGGAATCACGGTCATCTAGGTCTACATCACATGCAACATGTACAAGACGAACTCTGTGCCATGCCATCCGAGTTGATCAACTCATCACATGAATGATCTGTACTCTCCAGCCGGTCGTCTGGTCAGTTTGCCTGGTCGTCGTGCATCTCGTCATGTCTGCCACTCGCTCGTCTCACTCCTCGAACCGGTCATCAACCGATCGGTTCACTCCTTGAACCGACCGTCTGGAAGGTCAACCGATCGGTTCACGCCTTGAACCGACCGTCTGAGCAGTCGTCTTGATGTCCGCCGGTCTTTGACATAACAGGAAATAAAATCCTATTCTATATATTACATTGCTTTAAAAAGGAAAACCCCAAGTTACATTCGGGGGGGAGCAAAGGTAGGAATAATCTCGAATTATTTCGAGTTACATTAGGAATAAGAGAGGGAAAATCGGTGCACAGACCGAGATGCAAGCAACCACACACAACCAATCACAGATAAGGGTTTATAGGCCATAATCACGCTACACACATCCACCACAAAACTCGTTTAAGGGAGACGCGTATCGAGTGCATTAATAATACATATCATATATGTAATTAGGGATTTGTCGATTTAGGATTAGACATGCATAAAGCCGATATTATTTGCATCGCATGCAATAAATAAAGGCGACAAACCAAAATCGATCATATCGATATTCCTAAAATATAGAGCAGTTGACGTGGCTTTGATACCACTGTTGGGTTTTAGGGGAGATAGAGAAGGCAGCGGAAACAAAAAATTTTCTCCCCAACCCATACCGAGGAAATGCGTCAACGTCTATATAATAGGAAAGGATGGTTTGTGGAATCATACCTTGTCCCGAGGCTTGCTCGGCGACAATACCTCGTGCAATGCGCGGTCTTCAACTCCGGACTTTGACGGTGTCTATGCAGATCCTGGTCGCACCGGGACTGACAACTCCTACTCGAACCGGACTGTCAGATGACAGTTGTCCTCCTAAGCGGCAGTGTCCTCCCGCCTCTGTAGTAGTCCACACGGACCACCTGGAACTCCACTCTCGTTGTCCCACAAGGAAGTGGAAGGAGTCACACCCTCCTGTTGATGTACTAGTCGCCAACACACTCTCCTGCCTCCTATTGCAACTGCAGTTGTCCTTCCCTTGCTGCACCTCCCTTTTGCGGGAAGCACTTGCTCGGGCTCTCTCACGGTTACCAAAACCAGAGAGAACGACAACTTGCAGAGCAACTGGTTGCACTGAGCTGTACTTTGAGAAGCCCCCAATACCCCTATATACATAGGAGAGTCATGGGACAGGGTTCTCCATCCCGGGAAATGCGGGACTAAAGCAGGAGTAGAAGGGTTCGAGAATTTTCCACCAAAAGCAACCGGTTTGCAACTTGAAATGATCGGTTCACAACTGAACCGATTGGTTCGGCCATTGAGCCGATCGGTTGGACCTGAGCCGATCGTTTGGGGCACTCCAACCGATCGGTTGGTGCCCTGAACCGATCGGTTCATGGTCCTAATCCGGCTCAAAAAGACTTTCCTTGTTTCTTTCCCAATTGGTATCGAATACCAATATTATTCCCAATCGAATTGGGTAATTTGAAACGAAAGGAAAATACTTGCCGACATGACTTTTCCCAACTGGTCGGTTGCACCAGTTGAGCCGATCGGTTCAACTCTTGAACCGGTCGTTTCAACCTGGGCATGAGCCGATCGGCCTGGACACTCCAGCCGATCGGTTCAGCAACCTCAGCCGACCGGTTCATCACATGAACCGATCGGTTGGGAGCACACGTTGGGCAAAATCAGTCAATTGCAATTTCAATCAATCCGATACTCCAATCAATGCATCCAACACCTTGAACCATACGATATTGAGCCATCGACTGATTGAGTGTTTAATTGAACTACTAAACTCCTTTAGTAATCAATCTAAAATTGCTTTGTGGACAAAACTCCACTTCCAGGTTAAATCCTATATGTGTGACCTTGGAGGTCCATTTCACGTTGGCAGTGAAAGTTCATAACACTTATGACTTCACAAGCAAAGAGCGGTGCCTAGTCACACATCAGTGCTACCCAAGTGAAAGTAGAAAGTTGGAGAACAACTTTCATCCTACAATCCGTGAATGGTGTTAGAGAGAATGTATAATTCCTTTGTCACTGATATCCCAAATGAACTCGAGGCATGGAACAGTCATCCTGTCAACGTTCATTCACTTCCTTGATCTCAGAGTAGACTGGAAGAGATATGTATGACATCAGTATCATATACTGATTCACACATGCGTGCACGCCTTTCTCAATCCTACTCATCAAGTGGCCATGGATATCAAACTCCCTCAGGAGGGACAAATCCCATATCTATCACTCGCCCCTCAAAAGCCCCATGTGTCAAAGCCACCCAATCATCACCTTTATAACAACCCATGTTTCAGGACTGCGTTTGATGAGGTCAAAGTGTGCCCAATGACATGTGTTGAGTGCAGTGATTTCAGGTCTAAGAATCACACTCACCACCATCACTGTGAGTACTGACTGTGACTACCATCTCATGGTTCCATGTGTCAAACTCACGGTGGGTCTGTCCGGTACCTTGTTCTCTAACAATTACCTATGTGTTTGGTTTGATATCTCTATATCATGACTAATGAGATTCTGTCATCAACCAACACCACAATCTAGTCTTGTGTGTCATTGCTGTCTATCTACCTTCCACAATGACATCCGACTAGGGACATAACAAGAATGTACAAACTCTTAGCATCCGTATGATCTCATCGTTCAGGTCCTTAACATGAAAGCATACGTCATTGAGTACTGTCATTCTGTAGACATTCAATCTGTTCTATCACTATCTCATATGACTGAACCAGAAAGAATTGGAAGCTCGCCTTTGATGTTTATCAAATCAATCTTAATGTATCCCACCAATCATCCCATGATTGGCTCTCAGGGCATACATACCAACAATAGCGTCATTGGTACTCTGTTGAATATACCAAGTAAGACTAAAGATGGGATAAAATCTAGAATGTACCTGTGTGAAATGGGAATAAGGACATAAGTAGTTAGTAGCGATCGGAGAACATACCTCCCGCTTGCTATACATTGTCTAGAAAGGAGAAGAAATCTTTTTGTGAATGCTT
The DNA here is from genome assembly GCA_963693085.1 of Alisma plantago-aquatica. Taxonomy (NCBI): domain Eukaryota; kingdom Viridiplantae; phylum Streptophyta; class Magnoliopsida; order Alismatales; family Alismataceae; genus Alisma; species Alisma plantago-aquatica. The sequence continues at coordinate 378,156,644 of OY856410.1, forward strand.
GGTAAATGTTAAGGTGCCACAGCGCTACTCATCCAACATCCGTAGATTGGTATCAATGAAAGATCTAAAGTTGATAGGTCTTAAATCTCATGATTGTCACACTCTAATGCAACAAATATTGCCCATGGCAATTCAATCTATATTGCGAAAACATGTATGGTTTGCAATCACCAGACTTTGTTTCTTTTTCAACAGTTTGTTCATCAACGTTATTGACCCTGATACTCTCAATAAATTGCAAAGAGAAATGTTTGTTACCCTATGTTAGCATGAGATGTATTTTCCTCCTTTGTTCTTTGATATCATGGTACATCTTGTTGTCCACTTGACTAGGGAAGTGAAAATGTTGGGACCAATTTTATTGCATTGGATATATCCCTTTGAACGATACATGAGCATTTTTAAAGGTGATGTTCAAAAATGTTATCGGCCTGAAGGGAGTATTATTGAGGGTTATGTGGTGAGAGAGGTTATGGATTATTGCAATGACTTTCTGAGTGCTAATGACGCTCTTCTTAATGACAAGAATTGTTACAACCCAAATTTTTGGGTTCTTTGGTGAGAAATGTAATTTATCCTATTAAAGATATTTGAACAAATAATGATATGATTTGTTTTTAATAAAAAGATTTCATTTAAAATAGCCTTGTTCATTTTTTTGTGGGCTTTATTGGCTATTGGGCCCAATAACAAGAAAAAGAAAAAGGAAATTCAATTAGTAAATGAATAATTAAGAAATGGAGAAGAGAAAGAGGTAGAAGCCTCTAGAAGGCTAGAAAATATCCTCCAGGGAGGGTGGGGATTTCATGCCTTTAGGGTTCCTTGAGTTCCAAGGGGTCCAAGTTGCAAAGATAATGCAACAAGAAAGAGAAACAATCAATTAAATATTGCTTTATTAAGAAGGAAATGTGAGATAATGATGAAATTATAGAAATATGTGGTTATATGGATAATGGAACGATATTGGATAAGATTTTGGGTCCACATGATTTCTAATAGTAAAAGGAATAACAAAAATGATATTATTTCTCTCATCTAGGAGAAGGAAGGTATCTTCTGCCCTATTTTGCTTTACCATACGTGGTTGGAAAGGAATATGAGGATCCATGATAACACCCATAAAGATGTATCTAACTTGTGGATTAGTATTGAAAATGATTTTAATATCATGGTGAGGGATTAGTTTGCACCTGTTGGAGGGTGTGAGGTGTTCCTATTTGCTGTTGTTGGACTTGGGCTATTTATGGTTGTTTGGATGCCTTCTAGTCTGTTCTCTCCTGCTGGATGGTGTCCTTGCTAGTTTTGTTTTTCTAAGTTGTTGTTGTCATGCTGCTGCTCCCCTCTCACTGCTCTCTCTTTGAGGTTTTGAGTAGTTGCAGATGAAGGCTGTCGGCTTCTGGATGGTGTTTGTGATGCTGGTGTGTCATCTGTTCGGCTGGATCCTATTTGTTGGGTTGTTGGCTGCTGGGGGAGGCTGTTGTTTGTTGTTCTCCATGGTGAAGTTGTTGTTGTCTTCTCTTCTTGTTTCAACTCGGGATGGTTTATGGTTAGGACATTCTGGATGTTTTTGTGCTGTTCTGAAGGATGAAGGCTTCTTGCTTCTTGGGTTGGTTCTGCTGTTTGCTGAAGTAGTGGGCTCTTTGCTACTGTTTTTTCTCTGTGTAGTTGTTGAGGTGGAAGATTTCGATCTGTGTTTTTGCCCTTCTGTTCTTGAGAGGTCGAGTTTATCCCGAGTGGAGTGGCAGAACTCGCTCAAAATTGTTAGTTTTTTGTGGTTGGTTTACCTTTTCTGTTGTGCCAGAGCCTGCTGTGATTGCAATTTTACAGCAGGTTGTGCCATGTGACTCTTTGATATTGGTTCCTCTTCTCTTATTCATGATAGTAGCTGCTCTTTTCACATCATCTTGAAGAACTATATGGTGCTTCCTCATGTTCTGGTGATGGTCGAGTCCCCATCCTTCGTTGGGTGTCGACGCTCCCCTCTCACCTTTTCTTTGATGGCTGCTGAGAGGGCCGAGTCCCCATCCTGTGTGGATTTCGACGCTCCCCTCTCACTCCATCTAGATGTGATGGCCTTGCTGTTGACGGTTTTGCTGCTGAGTACTACTGTTTGGTTCAGGATATTTCTTTGGTTGATAGACTACTCATCCCGTGCCTTGTGAGCTTGCTGTGTTTGTGATGTGTTGGTTTGTAGCTGTTGTTTATTTTGTTGAGTTCCCAGCCTGGTTGGAGCTTCATCTTCTGCCCTGAAGGTCTTCTTTGCTGCCAGGTTTATATCTTGGTTCGCACCTGAGTTTAACTGAAGTTTATGTTCTACTGAGGAGCTTGGACTTGTGATGGTTCCTGAAGAGTAGCACCTCGATGTCTGGGCTTCCTCCTACTCTAAAATCTTTTGGTCTTAGTGTCTATTCTTTGAAGGTTTCTTAGAGGTTCTGTCCCTTTTGTTTCACTAGACAGTATTCTTTTTATAGCATGTTCCTTTTCTTTATTTCCATTTTGGGAATGAACGCATTGTAAATACCACCTTTACAAAAGAAAATGAAAAAAAAGCAAGACGAGTTTTAGCCGACCAAAAAAAGAGAGAAAATATGCTTAAAATATGCCTTATTAAGAGATAACTTGCATATAAAGAAACACATCTCATACTTTTGAGTTTGAGTCCCAAATTTGGAAACCCGTGGATTAAGTCATTATGGACTTTCCCTCAAAATTTGGTATTAAAAGGATAAATGGTTTGGAAGATACAAATTTTGGAGGTTTCCCTAAAGTGATGGGAGTTGTATTAAATGTCGCATGCCCAATTTGATTGGGATACGAATGAACATATTCTGACCATTGGATCAAAAGTCTACAGTCAATTCATGTCACCTACCCTAAGCAGATTAGGAATAGGAGGGGCACGTATCCATGGATCATGTTCCCATACAACCTATATATATGTGTGCTTATACCCGGTGATTGATGAGTCTGAGAACAACGTGAATTGGCTCTTCGTGAGTCTGGGGGAAGCGCTAAGCTTCTCGAGGATTCAGGTAGCTTCCACTCCGTTGTTGCCTCTAGAAGTTAACGGTTGTTTCGAGATCACCAACCAGCCACTGATGAATGATTCAGAGAGTTAGGATGGTATGAGGTGCTAGGGCAAGGGCCACCGTGGCTCTAATCGGAACTCTGACTCCTCCCACCTGGTGGATGGAGCAACACAAGGAGAGCCCTATCTTTCTATGGTAGTAGAGCACCATGCAGCCACATGGCTGTGAGTTTTGGTGGTAGTACCACAACCCGGGTTGACCGAGAGGGATGCCAGAGCTAGGGAGGCGTCGATCGAAATCTAGAGAGGGTGGAAGATCAGAACCTGTCGGTGGAATCATCCTTCTTTGCAGCTCTTTGTTTCACAGAGGAAACAGAGTAGGGGGCGTGGAGAAGGAGACACAAGCATGTGGGTCAGCTAGGTCGCAAGGGAGCCAGATCCAAGTGGCGGATCCATGAAGCCAAGGAAGGAAATTGCCAGAAAAAAATAGTAAAAAGGGCACGTGGCGCTCGATAATTGGTCCAAGTAAGTGATTTTTTGTGAAATTCATAGTTAATTAATGGTAGCTCGGATTGAGACACGTTATGTATGAAAATTGATTAGGAGAATGAGAGGAATCCAATAAAAATGATATTAAAGCTTGATTTCATTTCTAATTGCAAAAGAACATTAAGTTGATGAAAAGTGCATTAAAGTTAGTTTAAAAACCCTAATTGTGATTAAAGGTTGAATCTAGTATGCCTAATGGGTTAATTTAAGTATTAATAACATGTTGAATGATAATATTAGATTTGAACCTGATCTACATGAGAAATTACATGTTTTAGGGTTTTAAACCAAGATTACATGATAATGCATCTAGAAACCCTAATTTAGGGTAAAAGAGGAAGAGATCATATTTAATTGGAAATATGTGAAAAATGATGTTAAATGATGATCCTAAGTCTATTATATGAGATATCTTATAATCATTAGGGTTTGTGAGTTATTTTGCCTAATTAGGGTTTGCAGTAATAAAAGTGCAAGAAAAACCCTAATTGCAAGTGAAACACTAAAAAGGAATAGAAACCCTTAGAAGTGAGATAGGTTTGATAGATCTTGATGATGTGAACAATAATAGGAAATTATATGCAAATTTCAGGATCTCTTTGTGTGCTTGCTTGCCTATTTGGATTTCTTTCTTGATTGGATTAATTTTGTCTCAAATCAGCCTGACAAGTATGTTGTTAACTATGGTTAATCGCATTAGTTTCCCAAAGAGTTTCCTGGATGATTCATCGCTTTGAATGCAACTTATTAGTTTGGATGTTTATACTTGCAAGTCATAAAGTCACTATGATTATCACAATAATAATAGAAGTGTGTATTCTCGCACCTACATGCCACCCTAATGGATGATGCCAAAGGTCAAGCCCAGGAGGGAAGACCAATGGGCACCATGAGTGGTGACCCCAAACACCAAGCTCAGGATTGAGAAGGTGGTCTTTATAGAATGACTAATGGGCACCATGACAGGTGAATCCAGGCACCAAGCTCGGGAATGAAAAGGTGGCCTTAAGTCATTCAAAAAAGAGAAACCCTAAGGAGGGTATGCCAGGGTTAGGGCAAAAGCGGTGGAGAATGTCACATTGAAAGTATAAATTGGTTTGTTAATTAACTTGATTGTGATATTTAGATTGTTAGCCATATTTGTGACATTTTGGTTGTTCCCACATACAGTCATATTTCGATATGCTGACTGACGTTTTATTTGTCGATGTTTTAGGTGAAAATTGAAAGGGACAAATAGTAAAGTGGCATATTTGTGAAATTAAGAAATAAAGTGCAAGGAGGATTACTTAGAATAGAGTCCAGATGTGGATAGAAGTTATATATATCCAAGTTTTTGAAAAAGGTAGGAAAAGTTTTATTTTATTCCAACTTTCAGTATAGTTTGGTAGAATTTCATAATTATTACTGATTATTTGTCGAACGTTTGATCATGTTAATTGGGATAACGACTATGACCTTTGGTTCTCCCTTAATTGGGGGTTAGCGGGAGGCAGGGTCATTACATTTGGTATCAAAGTATAGGTTCCTCATTTAATCTTTAATAATTATTAAATTTTAAAAATTCTATAGAACCGAGGGAGTTATTAGTGGATTTTGTGAAAGACAGAGGTGTCTAGAAAAGGATCATGTCTGGGGGTTGGCAAGATTTTCCTCTGCACCGCTAGTCATAATATGAGGACTCCTAGATTTATGTGACTGCCTAGCCAATGTCTCAAGATTTGACTCGAAATAAGATACCTTTAGGACTCTCTCATCTTGTTCATCCCTTCTCAACTCAAATGTTGTTAAGGATTTTAAGGACTAGGGTTTTCTCTCTTTTCCTCACCCTCTCGAGGTATGGGTAAAGTTGATAAGGTTTAAGGAATCATCCACCAAATTAATGAAAAGCATGTAAATAAGATGTCATGGACATAAGCTTAAAAGTAAACTAAAGAATAGATGCATGCTTAGGTCGTGTGACATTAGTTGTCATGCCCTCAGGAGAGACTTGAGGCTAGACCTTCTTGTCAGAAGGATGAGTAGAGAGAGTTGGTCTTGGAGGCAAAGATCTCCATAATAAGTAGAAACCTAGCACATCCTTTGAGGATGATGCTATCCCTAACCCTAAGTGAAGGTTAGAGAGAGAGATGACACGATGAGCTAAATGTCATGGTGTGTGAGTGGACATGCTTTTAGTTTATATACCCATGATGATATGATCCATGTGAGGTTGGGTGACCTAGTACCTTTAGCAACCTAACCATGGAAAGGGTCGTGCTTGTTAGAATGAAGGATAGCTCCTTCATTGATAAGGTTAGTGGAGAACCTAGAGAAACCCAATGGGCTTATATGGGTATGGCAAAGTATGCACCCAGAGTATGTCAGTAGTGCTGACAGTAGGCTCAAACCCTGGACAGGAGAGTATGTTCGATAGCTTATGAGATAAGCATAAAGGGGCTATGGATAATCTTGAGCGAACGTCAGTTGAACAGAGGCTTCACCCATGTAGGGTTATGCTTGTGAGCTTGATCTACCTTCTTGGAGGGAGGACCTCTAGTAGTTAGGCTAGTTGTGGAGTTAGCTCGAGAGAGAGAGAACATGGCCCAAACAAGAAGGTTGGAAGCTTAGACTCCGAGATATGAGGAACAGTGGGAGTTGAGGATGATGCGACCTAAGTAGATGATAGTGGTTGCCTCATGCTTGACCCCTGGAGGCTGATGGTATCTTGGTTTCCTTTAGAGGAACCAAACCCTAGAGAGAGGATGAGGCTACTAGTACCTATGTGCCTATGGTATAAGTGTTTACCTTCTAGGGATAGGAAGAAGAGTTCCCTACACCCAGATGAGGTTTAAGTAACCAATAGTGAGGCCTTATACCTAGTTGGTTTTCCTTGCGGAGGACTTCACTCAGAAGTGTTCTTCAAGTGGAAGGATCATGGGAAGTGCATGTCATACTCTGTACATGCTTGGCTAGTGGTTAAGAAGTTGAGCAGATAGTTGGACATTTAAAGAGTGAACCTAGGGTTCCTAGGCCAAAGAGGGGAAGTGGTGTACGTACTGCTCATGATGAGATTTGAGCATGGCACTCCTCATGTTTAGAGGAAAGGGAAACCCCTTAAGTCTAAGGTATGTTTGATGAAACCCTCACAGCTAAGTTGGTGACATGGGCAGGTATGATGATAGTCCAATGTGAGAGAATACAAACAAGTAGGAGCTACCATGGAGATCTAGCATGGTTTAGAAGTTGGTCTGCTTGTGATCTACACACATTAGTATCTTGCATGGGCTAAGCATGCTCATGCAAACCCTAGATGTGAACCCTAAACATAAGGACGTTTGTGACCTTTGATGTAGTTTCCTCCCATCCTTGGAGAGGGACCCTTTTTGTAGGGTGTATACTAGTTTGTTGGTTTTGAGGTAACCTAGGGAGGTCTAATAGAATCTTGAGAAGCTAAGTGAAGGGTACATGGTAAGAGAATGAACCTGTATACCCATACATAACCATCTCTAAGTGCATGTGGATGTGTTACCATGGAGGTAACCGGTATGGGGCCTGACCAAGGTAGGAAGGTCACCATGACCCATATGAAAGATGAAAGTCAGCACGTGAATGCAGAAAGAGATGATGGAGACTTGGGTAAGGTTCTATGTTGGACATGTACTATGTTAGAATCCTAAGTCTATCCTAGGGTCAGGTAGGGATAAGACTGATGGAAGTAGGAGTCAACTAATTTCCCAGTTGCACATGACCATAGGGTTGGGAGGTAATAGCTATCATTGTCTGAGGGCCATGGGTTAGGAGATTGATCACCTTCATGAACTCATGGGACCAAAAGGGCAGATGAAGAGGGTACTCTCTGATGCATAAGGGAAGAGGGATGACCCCAAAAGTGCCTACACCCTACAGACTGACCGGCCTAAATCGCGCATCCTAAAATTGGATTGGAGGCGGATTTGAAGTAGTCAGACTTTTACATTTATAACCCGAAACCTTCTAGGCCCCCGCAACTTTGTTTACGGGGTCGAAGTAGATATACGAGGTCGAACACAGGGATAAGGGTGGTAGTGTTGAGAACACGGAATCGACACACTACACTCCCACAAGGGTAAAGAGATGATAAAATTCCACAAAGGAACATTGGGATAAGGTCGATAAAACAAAAGAAAACTATCTCCAACTGGAGCTGCGAGGAAAATTAAGGTTTTAAGCATTTATCAGTTTTTAGGGGTTTCCATGCAACAGAAACAGAGGGAGAAAGCTAAAGCTAAAGTAAGGTATGAAAGAGAAAACTTCGGTAAAACAAGCTTCAGCAGGAACATCCTGTACCCCACCTCTCGGAGCGGGTACCTCTAACCAAGCATCAACACCCCTCTCGAGGTTGCTGGACTTAGGTTAAAGTGGAAAGGTAACTCAAGCAACTCCGATTCCGGGCACTCTCGTACTCCAGAATCAGACCAAACACTAGAGCTACAACACCTCTCTCGAGGATGTTGCAATGGGAAAACACGATTCGGTAGCTAATCGAAGCGTGATCCAAGCATACAAGATAGAGTTCAGATGTTAAACATAGCAATCATCCAACAAGGGAACCAAACATAAAGCAACAGATAACTAAACTCTTCCATTTCCATAAACCAATAAGGTTTAGATTACATTGCATAAGTAAAAGAAATAAATGAGAGAAATAATAAAGATAGTTGTCGCCTTCTTGATATAGAAGGACGACAGACTACAGCGGACCCTCCAGCCCGATACCGGTCAGGAGCCTAGCCCGATACAACCGTGTCGGGAGGCACACCCTCTCAGGCGACACACCGTGACAGGCGGATTGTATCGTATGAGGACCCTTGCCCGATACCATCGTGTCGGGTGGCACACCCTCTCAGGCGACACACCGTAACGGGCGATGCGTATCAGGGTTTGATATTGCACCGGGCTAGAGCGATGCTTCTAGTATCGGTCACTAATGACGGGGATCCTTATCGGCCGATATCGGCCCGCAGTGGTGCCCATGACGACCCTAAGTGAACATTACCTCCCTCTTAGGATGGGGAAGTGCTCACCTGAAATCGCCCGACACAAGCTCCGAGGCATGATCCACTAGCTCTTTGCAGCTTTCCTGAGGTGACTTGCACAGGGTTCCGACCAATCTTTTCGGCTTCCAGTAGCTGCTATTTATAGGCAGCGGTTGGGGAAGTTATGGTGCTCAGGGTGCCACGTGTCCTTCCTTAGCTCTTATTATCGCGGAGTCGGTGGACGACCGATATCAGTATTGCCCAGCACATGGATGTCGGTTGTCGGTCAACGTGACGAGTGGCGCCTGTCGGTGGGTGGCCTGTATCGCGCGACAAGCTTTAGTTGTCGTGGCGAGCCCGGCTCCCTGTCGGGTAGATAGGCGTATCGTCCGTTAGTCCCTTCTTGTGCGGCATCCTCATGTCGCCCGTCGATGTGTTGTGCTACCCTGTCGACCAGTGAGCATATCGTCCGCCTGGAAGGTCGATGCAGGTGGAGCATGTTCGTGGGCCGGGATGGCCTTATTGATGATAATGAGTCAAAAAATGGAGGAAAACTCTGCAAAAGATGGAAATATTGAGTTAAGAGCGTAGCGTGGCTTGTTATTACAAAAGTACATATAAAAAGAGAGGAAAACAGTTTAAAAGGGTAGTTTTGATAAAAAAAATAAGGGTCAAAAACATCACAAAATTTGGTGTTATCAACTCCCCCAAACTTAGCATTTTGATTGTCCTCAATCAATATTTAAACTTAATTTTGTGGTGCTTCTTCTTGCCCGATGTAGTTTTCAGTTCATGAGTTAGGACAAGTATTGAAGTGTCTTTTTGAGAATACAGCCTAGTCACGAACAACATACTTTATTTCTCCTGCCTTATTATTTTAGCAAAATATTTCTCTACAACTGCGACGAGACTTTGGTGCATGATTCTGAAGTTAGCTTTCACACCAAATAGCTTTAGGGGCAGAAAGTTGTGTGTTGGGTAGGCTAAGGCTTTTTGGGTTTTTCTTGTTTCCCATTAGTCCATCCAGGTATGGGTCCGTTAACGGGTAAGTGGTCCCTGCAGTCCAAGCCAGTTGGCTTTAGAGTAGTGATTTCACATCCTACGTACCACTGCCCCAGATCTACCATGCCTAAAGATGGGTACTTTTGGAAAACAAGTGGGTATATATATATATATATATATATTTTCTTTTCATTTGGCACAACTCTCATGCTTTTATTCAGTCTCATAACGCTGCTTTCTCTTTTTGGGATTTTTTTGTTGGGTAAGGGGAAACAAGAGGAATTTTGTTGTTGTTTGGGCAGCTTTTTCCTTCTCCATACTCTTCTCTTAGTTGTTGCGAGATTATTATTTTTTTAAAATTTTTGGCATGGAAGTTCGTAGTCTTTTGTCATTTGAGGCTGTATTCTCAGAAAGATATAACAAAACTTTGCATTTCGTTGAGCACATAGAAAACCAACTGGCAAGAAGTCGTATCAGGTTTTTACTAATATAGTGACTTTGTACATATGCAGGGAGACACAATAAGCAATAATTTTTCAAAATTTTTGTATGAGCAAGAATATGTACACATGATATAGAAGAAGAACAAAAGAAGGTGAAGTTTGAAGAAAATTTGTATACCTCCCTCACTGGTACATGGTACCCCCCCCCAAACTTACTCCACACTCTATCCCAGAGTTGTGAATTAGATAAGGTGGGTTAATGTTTAACTCAGTTAGGGATTAACTGGTGAGCGCACCTGCACCGAATAGAAGCTCCCACACATATTCTCCTTGTTTGTTGTGGTAGTCGATGTGGTGGAGCTGGTTAGGCATCTCTTCATTTGCTATCCATTCCAGGACAAAGATGCCGCAGTTGTTGCATAGAGGGATCTGTTGTGGACTGCGGTGGTAGAATTGCAGCTCGTGCCACTTGCTTGGTCCCGTGTCTAGGAATGGTTGTATCAGTGACGCCACCTCGTCGTAGTATTTTCGTACTAAGCGCTCGAGGGAGGTCAACGCTGCCGATGTACACTGCACTGGATGATCTTTGTTTCTGTTTGAGCTGTTGTAGAAAATTCCTGCTCGTTGGTGAGTGTACATTGTCAGGAGCGTCCAATGGCTGTAATGCAAGATGGGCAGGAGGATTTTGCATGGAACCCCACTCTCCAGCTCTGCCAAAAAAGCTTGCTTTTCTCCTATTTCATCGGTGAGGCAAACGTCGTTGAACAACATAGGATGAGCTATGTATGCGTGTTCGAACCTTGGCTGTAATGTTTGGATGTAAGCGGCCACCACAGATACAACCAAGCATCTTCCTTCTTTTACCATGTCCCTTAAATCATCAACCGGGACTACGACATTGCCTGCCTCATAGATGACATCCGCCGGGGTAGAATCAGCCAACTTTAGAAGGATTTCATTGACCTGCTCCTATGTGAGTGTAGTGCATGAGAAGCGGTCAAAATTTTTGATCAGTCCTTCTACAGTTTCAGGAAAAGCAGTGTCTTCAAATCCGTGCACTTTCCGTAGGATCTCCAACTGCTTTCCTGCCCCATAGGTGTCAGTTGCCATCTCGGCTTCTTTCTCTGGGGAGCTGCTGGGTTGTGAAGAGTCATCTTCTTGATCGCTGTCCAACAGCCCTTCTGGTACCCCTGCGACTCGGAAATAGTGCCCGTCTTTAATCAGCAGCAGGGCGTATACGCTCCTGAGGTGGTAGAAGTTTTGGCCCAAGAGATGCCTCATATATCCAAATATGTTGAGTAGCTCCATGGCGCGCAAGACGACAAAGGTGCTGTTTCCGCTTCCCTCTTCTACTTGGATGGGGAAGTCTTGGATAGAAAAGAAGTTCCAGATGCCTTTGTGATGTTGTGTTCCTTTCTTGATAGCTCGGAGAAGACGAAGTGGTAGAAGCCTCAGAATTTTTGTCCTCCGGGCGACTGAAAACAAGCCCAGAGCGTGGCACCTCACTGCTGCTGTAGCTCAGTAGCTGGACGTCATGGCTCCTGAGGTCTACCACATAGAGGAACCATATGTTGTGGTGCTTGTACGGGGCCAACACGAGGTTTGGGTTATGCATTTCTATGTGTTGCAGCATGTTGGCCACCACAATGGAGTCTGATTCTCCCCACATTAGTCTTCTTACCAAGGTCAGGGTGGCATTGTATACTGTCTTCCGACCTATCCTGGTGTTGATATTCTCTATGATTGCACTTTCAAGGACCCTGAACACCCTTTTTCCGATGACAGCTGGCGAGCGGAACATGCTTCGGAGTGCCCCCCGTCGTACGGAGAAGTAGCCTCGCTCCAGACGACGTCTTCTTCATCTTCCTACGTCCTTAGGACCTTGTTCATCAGCTTCTGGTCTCTGATCGTCAGGTAGCCGATGGCCCTTCTATCAAAGTCGGTCATCTCAAAGGAAGGTATCTCCGATGGCTCATCGAACTTGTCTGCCATCGAGCATCTTCCTCGGGGAAGATTTCTTTTATTGGTGGCATACACGTCCACCTTTTCTCCCTCTGATTCATCAAAAGAGTCCACCCCGATGCTGATATCTTCGTTATCATCTTCGATATCATCCAGGGGGACTGAGGGATTTTTTTCTTCCAGGCCTAGGGGGCTCTCCTGTCCTACTGGATCTCCGTCGGTTAACCTTGGTGGTGTCCCCTCCTCGGGCATTGTGGATGGCCCGCTGGACGAGGAGGAGGATGTTGATCTTGAGGAGGATGTTGACAAAGAAGGTGGAGAGCTAGGGCGAGGGGGCGACGGGGACCTTCTCGGCTTCCTTGGGCGCGGATTGTCATCTCCCCTATTCAGCCCCTCCTCGATCGTGTCAAGGCGCTGGAGGGCTTGCTGAAGCATCACAGTTAGAGTCTCTAGTTGGCCGGGAAGGCTAACTAGAGTCAGCATCTCTCGTTCTTGGCTATTCAGCCTTTTTTGGAAAGATGAAAACTTGCGGGTTAAGGAAATACATGTAGTTGAGTTGTTCTCTATTACCTCCCGCAAGTTGTCAAGCTCGTGCCCCAGCATCTTCCCGAGCGACGGATGGGTCCCTACGAGTCTCCCTCCTATCCTCGCGACACCTTTCTCACGTGATAGTCTACCAGACAAGGTATAGCCTATCTCAACTATTCACGATGCAGATGCCGCTGGGCGAGGTATCGGCTCTCTTGCGGCCATCACCACCTCACCTTCTCATCGTGGAGGAGATGGTCATGGTGTGGGTGGATGCTGCTCCACCTCTACATTGCCGGCGATCCCTTCAGCAACTGCTACAGGGGACATCGGTGGTGGTTTCGGCGTCAGCTGTGCACCTTCGAGCTCCATTGCTAGGATCTTGGCGAACACCTCATTACTGGTGTCCGGCTGCGGTTCTTCCTCTGCCTCTACAGGAATTACAGGAATTTCGGGGGTTGCGACTATCTCTTCCATGACAGCTCCCATAGTTGTTGTCTCGGTGACCTCAATGATCACCGGTTCTTCTTCAGCCACCACAGTTGTTGTTGTGGTTGTGGCTGGTATAGTAGGAGCGATGACAGCTCTATCAGTTGCTATCGTCGGTGGCTCTGGAATTGCGGCTGGCTCGGTGCGGGCTATTGAAACTTTTTCCCGCCTTGGGTCGAGAGGAATCGATTCTCCTCTCATGGCCTCCCTCTCCTGAATCCTGGTGGTGGCGGCGTAAGCTGCATCTACAACCACAACTTCTATCCCTGCTGCAGTGAAGACTAGCTTTTCTGCGTCGTAGGTGGCGCAACGAGGTAGCGGCAGGAGGGTGTTTGTCCTTGCAAACTTGTAGAAGTAGCACCTTCCCTCCTTTTTTATGATGCTGGCCCTCATAAGGTATTTGAGGTCGATTAGCTCATCACCCCTCATCCTCGAAAGGTCGTGCGGCTCCTTTGGGTACCCGAGCCCAACCGCGATCACGTTGACAATGCCACCCATACAGTATTCTTTGGTGGCATCCTTTATTGGGTGCAGCCTGTTCAGTAAGAACCGCCCGAGGTTGATCACTTTCCCCTCCATCATGTGCCACATGACGTGGAGTTCTTCGGTGTAGATATTGCTGGACTCATTTTTGTTGAACAACAAGCACGCCACTAGTTTGTACACTATTCTCCAAAAACATGAGTGTACGGCCGCCACCTTGCTTCCCGACTTAAATGATGACTCGATGGTCAGCCTATTCCAGAGCTCCATGGGGTTGAACCCGTCTCCTTCGGTGATTCTTTCACCATTATTCATCAGATTCTTCTCCTCCTCACTGGAAGAGAAGATCTTGTTCAACAACTTCTCGAAGATGGCGTGCTCCGAGTTGTACAACCGCGCTTGTAGTCTAATTGCTCTGTCGTATTCTTCTTTTTCCACAGCAGTATTCTTCACTCGATGGAGAGACGACATGAACTCCTTCGTGAGTTCGGTGTAGGAGGCAGATCGGCTGAGGCAGATATTCCTCAGTCCTTCCGCAGCGAGGACGTTCTCCAGTCTTTCAAAGATGCCCAGCTGAACGAATGAGGACCGGTGACAGAACCTGCTCGGCCTATAGAGCTTGGCCGCCAGTTCTGCATAACGGCGTCCGTGCTCGTCATCTCTCGGCATGAACCTTCCTGGTGTGTGATCCACAGGTTCTGACGATGCTGCTGGTGCTGTGGTTGGAGCCGCCACCTCCACTGTCCTTGTCCTCTTATCTGCTGTCGATGGCCCAGCCGCCTCAGGATTCGGGGGTTTCTTCCCGACAATTGTCGCTTCATCTATGACTTCGTCGTTGATTCTTCGACCGTGCTCGTCAACTCGAACAATGGTCTGCTTGGTATGAGCCATTTCTGTTGGCATTAAACAAATACATTTGATCAGTTGATATCAGCTTTTAAGAAGGAAAACAAAATGCACGATGAGACTTGGCCCGATACAAGGAATGATCTGACACCACCGTATCGGGCGATGTGAATCTTTCAGAGATGTAGGCACGTGCCCGATACGAGATCTGGGTGTCGTCCGTTACATCTAATCAAACATGCAAGGCGATATAAGACAAGACGATACAGCGAGAAATGCGCGTCAGGCCTGTCGCCTGACATGGCGTGTCGGGCGATAAGGTCGCGAGAAGTAAAGCGCTTGATAGGGCATTCCTGATAAAACAACATGTCGCCCGACAATAAAACAAGCGAGGCGACATAAGGATGGGCGACACGGCTATCGCCCGATATGGTGTATCCAGCAAGCGTGTGCTAATGGCGTGTCACGCGACACATGTGTCGGGTGATACAAAGAAAATCAGCTAAGGTCGTTAGTCCGATAAGTTATACGCAATAGGAAGGTTGTGTTGGGAAAGCTGAGACGATATGTCTATCAGGCTATACCTTGGTTGTTTTATTAAACTTTCAGCATGACACAAGAGCGGAGGAGGTTGCACGACATGGGAGCAATCGAAGGAAATAACAACGCGATATGGGTAGGTGAAATAGTAAAGGCGGTAGCCCGTCACGGTAAAACCTCAGCGTTTCATATAGAGGTCTCATCCGTGGGTAAAACTGGTAATTCCGGGGCGCGCGTCGGCCGTTGGGGCAAGTCATTCCCGAGACGGGTAGTCCATCCGTCGATACAAGGGTAATTACTCCACTTGCACGATACGAGTGTACGTCGGCCAGGCATGCTATCCGTCACGACCTTTTTGATGCCCCCAAATACCATCGCCTGACATCGGCGCGTTCAGCGTGCCGATTGAGCCGCTGCCCGATACGACCCTTCAAAGCAAAAATCAAGAAGAAAATCTTTAAAAACAAAGCGGGAAAAAGGCGGCCAATAAGTAAAACATCATTGGCCTAAGGTTAAGACCTCGGCCTCAGACGGTATTACCCATTCCGGTCTATAAAACTGAGTGGTGGCCCATAAAATAGAAGACTCAGCGCATGTGGCACATGCACTGACCCGGGCCTTATTACAGTCTAAATGTTTGTAATGTTTGTTTCGCAGGAAAGTAAATTGCATCCTATTCTAGGAAAGAAAAGAAGACTCGGGCTGCCTCCCGAGAAGCGTTGTAGTATTCGTCTCCAGCTTGACGTCTGCTAGCTTCTTCACTCCTTAGTTTCTGGCATCATCCTCTTGTGCAACTCGATCACCGTTTCTCTCGATTACTGTCTTGCCTTCTTTGCCATTTCAGTATTCAACAGAATTTTTCCTGAGAGATTCTTTATTAACTCAGCCATTTGAGCTAATTGTTGATCAATTTGGCATTGATGTGACTGCATGTCCTCCATTTGTACCTGTAACGAGTTCAAAACACCCGAATGTGACAGCGCGCTCTGCGCTAACTGGTTATTAATAGTGTCCTGCCTTTTTACGAAATCAAACAGTTGGCCAACCACATCTGTCTGGCCAGAAACCTTATCTTGTTCCTTGGTTGATCCTTGGTACTTGACTTGACCTTGGAAGTTACCTTTGTTCATCTGGAAGGGGTGTTTTTGGTGTACTGACTGGGTCCTCCCCTCTTCACGAATGCTTGGGGTGGCTTAGACGAGCTATGTAGCTGATGTGAATTCTCATATGCATCCTTGTTGCCGTAGATGAAACCAGGGTGGTCCGACCTCTTAAAATTTACAAAAGAAACATTTTCAGTCTCTTCGGCCTCAGATTCACTATCGCTTGACGCATCTGGTCAAGTGTAGATGCAATTATCTACCCCATGGCCCCCTTCTCCACATGTTACACACTTCATTACTTTTTCAACTTGCTTCTTACCCTTTCCTCCATATTCCTTCAACTGCTTTACGTCCATCGCTATCCTCTGGATTTGAGAAGTAATAGTCTCCAGAGCCTTGGATTGCAAAGAAGGTCCTTCACCAGCTTTCTTAGCTTGTCCTATGTCATATCTATCATAGTCAGTGCCGGCTTGCAGCTCGGCCATGTTTTTGATGATCCTTTCAGACTTGCTCGGCTTCTTTCCCAGAAAGTCACTTCATGCTGCAACATTCAGTGAAACCCTTTCTTCGGGGGTTAAACCGTTATAGAAGGTGGTGAACAAAAAACCTTTCTTGTAATTGTGGTGAGGGAAGTCCCTCTGATATTCCTGGTATCTCTCCCAGGCGTCGTGGAGGTTCTCATTGGGCTTTTGCATGAAGGAAGTTATCCTTTGTTTGTTCCTCATGGTCTTCTCAGTTGGATAGAACTTGTTCACGAAAGCGTCTTCCAGTGCTCCCCATCCATTTAGAGCTTGGTGGGGAAGTCCCAGATACCACGATAGAGCCTTATCTTCCAGAGAGAAGATGAAGCCCTTGCAGTAAATGACTTCTTGAGGAACACCTCACATCTTAATTATGTCGCATATGTTCTTGAAGGCATCCAGGTGGTGGTAGGGGTTGTCGTTCTTGGAGCTCCCCCTAAAGCTTTTATTTTGGATCATGGATATTACAGATGGCTTGAGCTCGAAGTTAGTGGCGTTGAATCGCGGGATAATAACAGGACACCGGGAATTGTTAGCCTTTGTGGAGGCTAACTCCCTCAGAGTTTTCTCTTCTTCTTCTGAATCATCGTTGTCGCTGCCTTCTTGGCGTTGTTCTTGATTGTCGTGATTTCTTTTGTTCCTTCGGTGGTGGTGACATCTGTTACGGCATTGGTCTTCCTCGAACTGATCCATTTATGGATCTTCAAGTTGATCATTGCCGTCATATCAGTTGTTGTCCTCAGGTGGAGGCGAATCAGGCCTATCTCTCCCCTGACGTTCACCTTTAGAATGGGGTGGCTCAACGCGAGGTGGCATGATGGATTGTGTCAGTGCCCAATTGAATAAAGTACCTGAACATTGTGTAATAATCAAGTTAGAAAAGTTGTTATCAATGATACGAATTATTCGTTTCAGGCTAAGAATAATAATAATAACAAAAAGAAAAGAAAGAAAAGAAAAATAGAGTGTTGTCAAGCTCATTCCTAAGCTTGAGGCACTGGAGTGTAGTTAGTGGATTCGGATTCGTCAACAGTACCATTTTGCCTTGTCCCCGAAAATGGTGCCAAAAATTTGACCGACCTAAATCGTGCGTCCTAAAATTGGATTGGAGGCAGATTTGAAGTAGTTAGACTTTTACATTTATAACCCGAAACCTTCTAGGCCCCGCAACTTTGTTTATGGGGTCGAAGTAGATATACATGGTCAAACACAGGGACAAGGGTGGTAGTGTTGAGAACACGGAATCGACACACTACACTCAGGGAAGGGTAAAGAGATGATAAAATTACACAAAGGAACAGCAGGATAAGGTCGATAAAACAAAAGAAAACTATCTCCAACTAGAGCTACGAGGAAAATTAAGGTTTTAAGTATTTATCAGTTTTTAGGGGTTTTCATGCAATGAAAATAGAGGGAGAAAGCTAAAGCTAAAGCAAGGTATGAAAGAGAAAACTTCGGTAAAACAAGCTACAGCAGGAACATCTTGTACCCCACCTCTCGGAGCGGGTACCTCTAACCAAGCATCAACACCCCTCTCGAGGTTGCTGGACTTAGGTAAGAGTGGAAAGGTAACTAAAGCAACTTCGATTTCGGGCACTCTCGTACTCAATAATTGGACTAAACACTAGAGCCACAACACCTCTCTCAAGGATGTTGCAACGGGAAAACACGATTTGGTAGCTAATCGAAGCACGATCCAAGCATACAAGCTAGAGTTTAGATGTTAAACATAGCAATCATCCAACAAGGGTACCAAACATAAAGCAACAGATAACTAAACTCTTCCATTTCCATAAACCAATAAGGTTTAGATTACATTGCAGAAGTAAAAGAAATAAATGACCAAAATAATAAAGATAGATGTCACCTTCTTGATATAGAAGGACGATAGACTACAACAGACCCTCCAGCCCGATACCGGTCAGGAGCCTAGCCCGATACAACTGTGTCGGGCGGCACACCCTCTCAGGAGACACACTGTGACAGGCGGATTGTATCGTGCGAGGACCCTTGACTGATACCACCGTGTCGGGCGGTACACCCTCTCAGGCGGCACGCCGTGACGGGCGATGCGTATCGGGGTTCGATATCGCGCCGGGATAGAGCAATGCTTCTAGTATCAATCACTAACGACTGGGATCCTTGTCGGCCGATATCGGCCCACAGTGGTGTCCGAGACGACCCTAAGTGAACCATTCCCTCTCGGGATGGGGAAGTGCTCACCTGGAATCGCCCGGCACAAGCTCCGAGGCACGATACACTAGCTCTTCACAACTTTCCTGAGGTGACTTGCGTAGGGTTCCGACCTGTCTTTTCAGCTTCCTATAGCTGCTATTTATAGGCAGCGGTTGGGGAAGTTATGGTGCTTAGGGCACCACGTGTCCTTCCTCAGCTCTTATTATCACGGAGTCGGTGGACGGCCGATATCAGTATTTCCCGGCACAGGGATGTCGGATGTCGGTCAACGTGATGAGTGGTGCCTGTCGGTGGGTGTCCTGTATCGCGCGACAATCTTTAGTTGTCATGGAGAGCCCGACTCCCTGTCGAGTAGATAGGCTTATCGTCTGTTAGTCCCTTCTTGCGCGACATCCTCATGTCATGCGTCGATGAGTTGTGCTACCCTATCGGGTAGTGAGCATATCGGCCGGCTGGAAGGCCGATGTAGGTGGAGCATGTTCGTGGGCCGGGATGGCCTTATTGATGATAATTGAGTCAAAAAATGGAGGAAAACTCTGCAAAAGATGGAAATATTGAGTTAAGAGCATAGCGTGGCTTGTTATTGCAAAAGTACATATAAAAAGAGAGGAAAACAATTTAAAAGGGTAGTTTTGATAACAAAATAAGGGTCAAAAACATCACAAAATTTGGTGTTATCACAGACCTAGAGGAGATGACCAAGGATTGTGTGGTGACCCAAGTGGGTTCGAGACCAGTTTTCCATGGAAGTATCCTTGATATCGAGATTTTCAGGAGGTAGAGACATATGTTGCACGTTTCAACTCAGATTTGAAGTGTACTGGAAATGTGGGATGTACCATCTCTACTCTTAGAATAGGAAGAACTTTGTGTTTGGACGGCCGCCAAATGCTTATTTCCTCTTGTTATGGGAGTGAGAGATAGGAGAGTACGCATGCCATACACCAAGTATAAAGATGATGTGAGTTGGTAAGTTGCTATGAGGTATGAGGATAGAGATGATAACATACCCTTGTGGAGTGAATGATATGTGGATGGTTTACAAACATCAAGAGAACTAAGGTGGTCATCTTGTGAGGATGTTTTTATCATGAGATATACAAGGTTGAGTTTGATAACTGAGAATATGAGCTCAGAGTTTTCTTGATGAATATAGACTTAGAGTCTGAAATGAGATGATAAGTGAAATACATGGAGGTGTTTGTCTTCAACTTTTCCTTACACACAAGCATGTGAAGTGGTTGAGAAGTAGCTACCTAGTTAGCTAGAGGCTAGAAGAGGTTGTTAGGTTAACCCTAAGTTTGAAGGAGGTATGTTTGGGCTAACACTCAGATGTAACAGGATCTGTTAAACAAGTTAGTAGTTGTTTGGTTATCCAGCCTAGGCCTTGATGCAATAAAAGGATGGTTGCAGAATCTCAGATGCACTTCTCTGGAAAGGAAGGTGATGAAACCCCAACTAGAGTAGTTTATGGTTTTTGAGGAATCAATCTTGAGGAATCATGACATACAAGAGATCATGATTTTAAGTTCATCATACACCATGGTGCTACTAAGATAGTAAGTTGTAGTAGTACATTGGACGCTTAAGATGAAGTTGCACATGGTTTGTCACCATGCAAGCCAGGAGGTGAAGGACGAACACCAATAACCCAAAGATTTGATGTAGAGGATAAAGAGTCCCTGAGAGGGAATGGGAGTTCATCACTATGGATGTTGTAATAAGTCTCCCCTAGACCAAGGAAGGTCAAGTTGCAATATGGGTTATGGTAGATCGCCTTACCTAGATGACATGAGAAAGAAAGAATGTTGTCAAGGGACCACTTCGGTTGAACTACATATGAGAGAGAGATGGTTCAACTACACTGTGATGCGAGTTCAAAAGTTCTAAAGATTCACTTCCATGAGGTGGAAGTATACGAACTTGAGGTTAGTACAGTTTATCACCCTAATTAACGATTAGTATGATCCAGACTAGAAGGTCTGATGAGAGCATGTGTGCTCAGTCAGGGTGATACGTGGAGATAGTTCTTGTCCTACGTAAGATGTGTAGATAACCACCATAGCTAGTATCGGGATGTAAAGGAGCTCTGTAAGGGAGGTTGTGTCAGTCACCACTTCATTAGGATGATGTTGGTGGAGGGACCTCACGAAGGTCAAGAAAGAACCACAATGTGTGTAGATGAAGTCTCTTTGATCATGCAATGGCTGAAAGAGAGCCCAGGGGCAACACGAGTCATGAGTTGATGCAAAGTAGACTGACATGTAGTTCACTATGGGAGGATATGTGATGTGAAATCCGACCCCTCTAAGTTATAGCTAAGAGAGCTGAGTCCCGACTACATGGTCTATTTGAGATGGATTAGTGGTGATGGTTGTATTTAGCCATACCCCTCAGGATAACATGATGTATAATGTGTTCCATGAGTCCGATCTAGAGCACTATGTGAAGTACCCTAAGTCATGTGTTGAGCCATGAACCTATTTAGCTTACTGAGAGGCTGAAATGTCTAGAGTCACCTATGAGGGTACAATATGCCAAGGTGAGAGAGAACTCAGAGGGAAGAATATGAGATGATGAAGGTTCTTGGGAAGCACCATGGAAAGGGTGAGGCCACATGGGAGCCATGATGGACATAAGAAAGACTTATCCTAATTTCTTTGTTTGCTTGAGGGAATTTTGGGGGCAAAATTCCTATAAGAGGGTAAGGATGTTACAACCCCAATTTTTGGGTTCTTTGGTGAGAAATGTAATTTCTCCTATTAAAGATATTTGAACAAATAATGATATGATTTGTTTTGAATAAACGGATTTCATTTAGAATAGCCTTTTTGGTTGTTTTGTGGGCTTTATTGGCTATTGGGCCCAATAACAAGGAAAAGAAAAAGGAAATTCAAATAGTAAATGAATAATTAAGAAATGGAGAAGAGAAAGAGGTAGAAGCCTCTAGAAGGCTATGAAATATCCTCCAAGGGGGGATTTCATGCCTTTAGGGTTCCTTGAGTTCCAAGGAGTCCAAGTTGCAAAGATAATGCAATAACAAAGAGAAAAGATCAATTAAATATTGTTTTATTAAGAAGGAAATATGAGATAATGATGAAATTACAGAAATATGTGGTTACATGGATAATGGATCCATCTTGGATAAGATTTCAGGTCCACATGATTTCTAATGGTAAATGGAATCAAAATAAAGAAAATAAAAGATTAAGAGAGAGAAAATATGCTTAAAATATGCCCTATTAAGAGATAACTTGCATATAAAGAAACGCATCTCATACTTTCGAGTTTGAGTCCCAAATTTTGTAAACCCGTGGATTAAGTCATTATAGAATTTCCCTCAAAATTTGGGATTAGAAGGATAAACGATTTGGGAGATATGAATTTTGGAAGTTTCCCTAAAGTGATGGGAATCGTATTAAATGTCGCATGCCCAATTTGATTGGGATACAGATGAACGGATTCTGACCATTGGATCAAAAGTCTACGGTCAATTCATGTCACCTACCCTAAGAAGATTAGGAATAGAAGGGGCACGTATCCATGGATCATGATCCCCTACAATCTATATATATGAGTGCTTATACCCGACGATTGATGAGTCTGAGAACAATGTGAGTTGGCTCTTCGCGAGTCTGGGGGAAGCACCAAGCTGCTCGAGGAGTCAGGCAGCTTCCACTTGGTTGTTGCCTCCAAGAGATAACAGCTATTTTGAGATCACCACCCAGCCACTGATGAATGATTAAGAGAGTTAGGATGGTGCGAGGTGCTAGGGTGAGGGCCACCGTGGCTCTAACTGGAGCTCTGACTCCTCCCACCTGGTGGATGGAGCAGTTGCGGCGCCGCCCTTTCTTTCCATGGGAACATAGCACCATGTAGCCACATGGCTGTGAGTGTTGGTGGTAGTACCACAACCCGTGTCGACAGAGAGGGATTCCAGAGCTAGGGAGGCATCGATCGACATCTAGAGTGGGTGGAAGATCGGAACCTGCTGGCAGAATCACCCTGCTCCGTGACACTCTGTTTCACAGAGGAAACAAAGTAGGGCACGTGGAGAAGGACATGCAGGCACATGGGTTAGCCGGTTCGCAAGGGAGCCAGATCCAATCGGCAGATCCATGAAGCCAAGGAAGGAAATCGCCAGAAAAAAATAGTAAAAAGGGCACGTGGCACTCGATGACTAGTCCAAGTAAGTGAATTTTTGTAAAATTCATAGTTAATTAATGGTATCTCAGATTGAGACACATTATCTATGAAAATTGATTAGGAGAACGAGAGGAATCCAATAAAATGATATTAAAGCTTTATTTCGTTTCTAATTGCAAAAGTACATTAAGTTGATGAAAAGTGCATTAAAGTTAGTTTAAAAACCTAATTGTGATTAATGGTTGAATCTAGTATGCTTAATGGGTTAATTTAAGTATTAATAACATGTTGAATGATAATATTAGATTTGAACCTGATCTAGATGAGAAATTGCATGTTTTAGGGTTTTAATATTAGATTTGAACCTGATCCTCCCACCTCTTGAATGATAATATTAGATTTGAACCTGATCTAGATGAGAAATTGCATGTTTTAGGGTTTTAAACCAAGAATACATGATAATGCATCTAGAAACCCTAATTTAGGGTAAAAGAGGAAGAGATCATATTTAATTTGAAATATGTGAAAAATGCTGTTAAATGATGATCCTAAGATTTTTATATGAGATAGGTTATAATCATTAGGGTTTGTGAGTTATTTTGCCTAATTAGGGTTTGTAGTAATAAAAGTGCAAGAAAAACCCAAATTTCAAGTGAAACTTTAAAAAGGAATAGAAACCCTAGGAAGCGAGCTAAGTTTTAAAGATCTTGATGATGCGAACAATAATAGGAAATCATATGTATATTTTAGGATCTCTTTGTGTGTTTGCTTGCCTATTTGGATTTCTTGCTTGATTGGATTAATTCTGTCTCAAATTAACCTGACATGTATGTGGTTAATTATGGTTAATTGCCTCAGTTTCCCGAAGCGTTTCTCGGATGATTCATCACTTTGAATGCAACTTATGAGTTTGGATGTTCATACTTGCAAATCATAAAGTCATTATGATTATCACAATAATAATAGAAGTGTGTATTCTCACACCTACATTCCACCCTAATGGATGATGGTAAAGGTCAAGCCCAGGAGGGAAGACCATTAGGCACCATGAGTGGTAACCCCAGACACCAAGCTCGGGATTGAGAAGGTGGTATTTATAGAATGACTAATGGGCACCATGAGAGGTGACCCCAGGCACCAAGATCGAGAATGAGAAGGTGGCCTTAAGTCATTGGCAAAAGAGAAACCCTAAGGAGGGTATGACAGGGTTAGGGAAAGAGTGGTGGAGAATGTCACATTGAAAGCGTAAATTGGTTTGTTAATTAACTTGATTGTGATATTTAGATTGTTAGCCATATTTGTGACATTTTGGTTGTCCCCACATACTGACATATTTTGATATGCTGACTGAAGTTTTGTTTGTCAGCGTTTTAGGTGCAAATTGAAAGGGACAAACAGTAAAGTGGCATCTTTGTGAAATAATGAAATAAACTGTAAGGAGGATTAGTTAGAATAGAGTCCATATGTGGATATAAGTTATATATATCCATGTTTTTCAAAAAGGTAGGCAAAGTTTTATTTTATTCCAGCTTTCAGTATAGTTTGGTAGAATTTCATAATTATTATTGATTATTTGTTGAACCTTTGATCTTGTTAATTGGGATAATGACTCTGACCTTCGGGTCTCCCTTAATTGGGGGTTACCGAGAGGAGGGGTCATTACAAGATTATTGAGGAGCATTTTAGAAAAGGAACTTTGGGATCACGGATGAAAGTAATCAGCCATGAGTAGTTGGAACAAGGTCACTTGTATATTTTACACAACATCGATGAAGTGAGTGTTTATATCGAGGAACATTCCAATTTCATCAAGAGATAATATCCTCGAGCCAATTCAATTTGGCTTGCTAGAGAGCATAACAAGACATTTATGAAGTGGTTTGAAGATAATGTATTACATCAAGTATCTCAAACACCAGATAATCTTATTAAAACTATCAAATCCCTCGCCTTTAAACCAAAATTGAATGTTATGTCTTATGAAGGGTTTGACATAAATGGATTCTCATATTACACAAAGTGTTAATATGATAAGAGTTTCGTCCAAAATAGTGGGGTCACTCTTCAAGCGTCTTCATTGTTTTTTGCAACTGCAAAGGATAAGAGTCTATGTGAAGCTAAAATGTCATATTATGGTGTCATTGAAGACATATGGGAGTTTGACTACGCAGATTTCAGAATTCTACTCTTTAAATGTAATTGGGTTGATAACACCAAAGGAGTTATAGTGGATGAATTAGGTTTCACATTAGTGAACTTTGAAAAGATTGGTGAAATGGGTGAACCATTCATATTCGCATCACAGGCGAAACAAGTATTTTATATCGATGATCCTACAAATGAGAAATGGTCAATTGTTCTTCATGGTAAAAGATAGTTCATTGAAGATCCTATAGATGAAGAACAGTACTATGATAAGTATGATGACTGCAGTCCATTCTCAGTTGGGTTGCCAACACCACCAAATATTGAAGCTAATGATGACTTGTATGTGCGCGAAGATCACAATGAAGGATTGTTCATTGATAAAAGATCGCAATATTAGAGGCATGCATGTTTATATTTTTTATATGTTTTATTTTTCTAAATGTGAACTTTACAATGTTTTATTATCTTCTAGTTATGTCAAATGCTAAATGTTTGATTTTTTAATAACACTTTCATATGGTTGAGCATGAGCATGGTGACCGTGATGATGATTACTATGAGGGTGAGGATATCAATGTGCCACCTCACAATGTAAGTTTTAAAAATATATCATATATTTCTATCTATATGTTCGTTTATAGTTATATCATGTAAGTGTGTTTTTTTGTCAAATTTTAGATTGGTGATGTATCCCCTGAAGAAATTGGGGCACTTGATGAGCAGCAAAAAAAATGAGAAAGTGAGGGGAATCACAATGATGAACAAGTTAGTACAGCAAAGGGGCAATGGACCCAAACTGGCTATGGATTTCGATCATGCAGGAAATCTAGTTAGAGTGAACCGCAACTTATTTATTTCATATCTTGGGGTTCTTACTCACAGACATTGTAGTCCTATTTTTGAATCCTAGCATAAAGTTCCTAAGGTGAAGAAAGACTTAGTATGGAAGGAACTATGTGTGAGTTATTATTATTTGCAATTTTATTTTTGTAGATTACTAATTTTTAGGATACTAGTTAATAGCAATTCTTTTTTTCAGAGTATATTTGATCTGGATGAAAAGCTACATCATAAATGCGTGATGCAATGTTGTGGGAGGGTCCTAAGGAACTATAGGACAAATATCACCCGAGATTACATACACGATGCTGAGAAGATGTTCTTGATTGATTTCCAATTCTAGACATTGATCACTTTTTTACTAACTCTACACTAATAATTTTTGTATTCTCTTTAAAAAATAAATTTAGGAAGAAGGAAACCACTGAGCAATGGAACTAGCTGGATACCAAATATTGGGAGGAATTTGTTACCCAAAGAAAAATGGATGAATTCAAGGTATTAAGCGCCACTCCCAATTTAATTAATATACATTCTTATATATTCACCTATTCAAGATTAACCTTTAGTGTTGCTAAATAAATCAATGTGCTTACTAACAAGGCTATCAGCGATGCTCAAAGAGCAAGGTGTGCACTGAATGTGCATGACCACATAATGGGTCCAAGAGGCTATGCAAGCGTTTGCCAAAGACTACAGGCTGAGTCTACTGCTCAGCCTACTTCTACTCAAGAGTCCTCTACTATTGGTCCTACACCTCTGCCTCGCCATGCTATGTGGATAGTTGGGAGGAAACACAAGACGGGAGATATAATGAAGCCCACAACTGCTGAGGCATCTATAAAAATGGTAAAATTCAACTCTTAGAGCAATCAATATTGATTATTGTTATGTTTACTTACCAATTTCAGTTGATGGTGATTAGCGGGAGCTACACAAGCAGAGGAAGGAAGGCAAGTTCATCCCTGAGGGCACAAGGGATGAATTGATAGTTGCTCTGTATTACCCAGAGCATCCTGGACGTGTTAGGGGTGCAGGCACTAGTGTGAGCATCAAAGTGTTCTTTAGGACATCCCAACGCAAACCAGTCCCAAAAGCGGGACTTTCACAAGCTGAGGTAACCTATTCTTTTTTTAGAATGTTATTGCAAAAGAGAATTGTTACAACCTCAATTTTTGCATGTGTTTTCATAATTGAAATACAATGATTTTGTGAATTTGATCTTAACTAAAAATAGTGTAAGCTTTGCTTTAAAGGATGGGTTTCCTTACAAATATTCCTTTGGATAGGAATGTTGTGATTCCCATTATTATATCCAATAATGGATATAAAAGAAAAGAAAAGAAGAAAAGTCCAAATATTAGAAAATGATACAAGATAATGAGAATTAAGCAAAGTATTTATAAGAAATACTTGGAAGTATCTAGAAAGTGGCATAAATGGCCACAATTGAGTAAAACTCATTTACATATGATTTCTAGTAAAAGAAATATGAAAAGAAGAAAAAGGAAATGAAAGGTAAAGAGAAATCCTCAAAAATAATAAGGAAATAAGTAAGATAATAGGAAAATGGATAAAAGATAAGTAAAGGGCTAAGGAATATTCCCAAGATGGGATTTCGAGCCATTAGGGTTCATTGAGGATCAAGGAACTCAGAATAATAATTTAATAGCAAAGGAAAGAGAAAATAGGTGAGAAATATTCATAATGGAGTAATATCTTACACCTAAAGAAAGGGAACGACCTAAATTTTTCACAGAGGTAGATAAAGTCATTATTAAGTTTTCCTCAAAATTTGGGGTTAATTGGACACTCAGTTTGGGAGTTGTGGCTTTTAAAAATTTCCCTAAAGTGTTGTGATTGTAATAAATGTCACACTTCTCCAATTTAAATGAAAATAGAAGGAGATGGCACCAGCTGTTGGATCGAGATCTGACACTTTCTGTGCATCTCCTTCCTCAAGTCTGAGAAGGAATGAACCGCGAGAATAGAGGGATATTTCCCTCGATTTTCCTCACAAAGCAACGTAAGTGCAAAATTGGAAAGTTCTTCGTTGGATTTGGGAGTGGATTCCATGCCGGTTATACCTTACTTTCTCGTACTTTGGATGCATATAGAAGAAACCCCTAATTGCCTTAAAAGGCAGGCGACGAAGGGGGGTTAGAAAACCCTAGAAATAGGCCCCAACTATATATATACTACCCCTCTCAACTCTATTCTCTCTCATGAACCAGGACGACACACTCTATTTCTCCCTAATGCTCTGAGTTGCAGAAATCAACTCTCTTCGGCAAGCTTTCCATGCAGTGTCGCCGCATAGCCTTGTGTTGGGTCAAGTAAGGGACGAAGTGCAGTCGTGGTTCGATCAGAGTCAATGATGGACCAAAGGTAATGACCAACGGCTGGAGTTCGTTGTGTGTTTAGCAGCTAGTGAGTGGGTGTACGCAAGGAGGATCTTTGAATCACGCTCGGTGTGCAACAACTCAAGATCCGACGGCCAACTATTTTTTGAAAAACCCAAGTAATTCGCCTCTCTAGTCGAAAATCCAAGAAAATGGTGTGATCTTGTACAAACCATTAAAAATAGATCCTTTGGCCAAAAAATACAAATAAGTAGTGCTTTTTTATCAAAAAAATGTGTAGAACATGATAAAAATCATAGTTGAGCCTGATTGTCAATTCTTTTCAAGAAGTATAGGGTTTTTCATCTTTTAATGCATTGAATAATGGAAAAACCCTAGAAAGAGATAAAAGCAACCATGATGAATCTTGATTTTGGTTTTTGATCAAAGTAAACCTGTGAAGAGTAAAGAAAAGGGTAAAATCATAAAAGGATGATTAATATGTTGCTTTTAGGGTTTTTGTGATCATGTACATGGTTTAATGGGATAAAAACCCTAATTTGGGAAAACATGAGTTTTAGTGGTTACAATTGGAAAATTTCCAGTATACAACTAAAATATAATGATTCTTGAACATAAGTTGGATTAAATAATCCTTACTGAAGATAAGGAAGAATTAGGGTTAAGTTCATAATACTTAATTGATGATGAATGGGCATAATGATCTTGTCATGTATTAAAAGGATAAAAATGGTAGTTTTAATATAAAAGAGTCATAATGGGCTTAATTAATGTTTAAGTGTGCCTTTAATCTGAAATTAGGGTTTGTAAGTAATTGTATAGAAATAGGGTTTAAAATAGTAAATTAAGTGAAACCCTAATTGCAAAGTAAACCCTAAAAAGAGGAAGAAACCCTAAAAAGGAATAGAAACCATAAGTAGCAAGATGGTTTGGATAGTTTTTGATAAAAAGGAATTGGATGAATATTTCATGATTGAACTATGTACTTGCTTGATTCTAGATTACTTGCCTGTTTGGACTATTCCTGCATCTGAGTCTGCCTGACAGGTATGTGGTTATGCCTATGAATATCCCAACTTAGTTTCCCAAGGATTTTCGAGGTTTTATCGATGACATGAGTTAAACTATTGATTGCATTTAATTCTTGCAAAATTATAATGTGGATATGACTATCACCTAAGATATGTGCCTACTAGCTCAAATCCTAGTCCCCTCTATAGCTTAATAGATTGACGTAGTACATGGATACCGATGGGGTAGGTCCATCAGATCATTGAATGACTTAGTACACGGCTACCAATGGGGTAGGACCATCAAGTCACCATGAGTCAGGGATTGGGCTACCTTTGGGTAGGTCCATGCGACTCCATAACCCTAGGTATTGGCTACTTATGTGGTAGGGCCTTGGGGGTAAGGATCTACCATATGAGAGAGGTAGTATCCATGTCCACTACAGGGACAACACAGAGATAGGGGATAGGTAAGGATTGAGTAGTATTTATTAAACAGTAATCTTGGATGTTAAATGATATCTGTATGACAACATTGTTATTATAGTTGCACGATTATTGTTTCCCCCACATACCAGCTTCTTGTTGACCGACGTTTTGTTTGTCGGCGTTTTAGGTACAAATGAAAAGAACAAATAGTAAAGTGGCATATGTGGAATTAAATGAGAATTAACGTGCACAGGAGGATTATTAGATTAGTATCTTCATGGATAGATGTTTAGAAATCCCAAGTTTTAAAAGGTATGCAAAGTTTTATTCTATACCAGTTTTTAGTTTAGTTGGTAAAATTTATTAATTGTTATTGATTATTTGTTGAACCTTTGATCCGAGTTATTGGATAACGGATCTGACCTTTCGGTCTCCCTTAAATGGGGGTAACCGGGAGGCGGGGTCATTACAATTGGTATCATAGCATAGGTTCCTCACTTAATCTTTAATAATTATTAAATTTTACGAATTCCATAGAACCAAGAGAGTTATTAGAGGATTGTCCAAAAGATTGAGGTGTCTATAAAAGGATCACGTCTGGGGGCTGGCAATATTTTCCTCCACACCGCTAGTCGGAATATGAGGACTCTCAGATTGTGTGACTGTCGGTCTGATGTCTTAGGATATGACTCAACATAAGATACCTTTTGGACTCTCTCATCTTGTTCATCCCTTCTCAACTCAAATTTTATTAAGGACCTTAAGGATTAGGGTTTCCTCTCTTCTCCTCACCCTCTTGAGGTAAGGGTAAGGTTAATAAGGTGTAAGGAATCCTCTACCAAATTAATGAAAAGCATGTAAATAAGATGTCATGGACATAAGCTTAATAGATTAAGCGCAAACTAAAGAATAGATACATACTTAGGTCGTATGACACGAGTTGTCATTGCTCTCAGGAGAAACCTGAGGATAGGCCTCTTTGTCAGGAGGATGAGTAGAGAGAGTTAGTCTTGGAGGTAGAGACCTCCATTTCAAAGTAGAGACCTAGCACATCCGTTGAGGATGATGTTAACCCTGACTCTAAGTGAAGGATAGAGAGAAAGATGACATGATGAGTTAGATGTCATGGTTGACCGAGTGTTTGGGTGGGAATGACTTTGGGATGCCATAAGAGGTTAGATGACCTAGTACCTTTGGTGACCCAACCCTGGAGAGGGTCGTGCATGTTAGAGTGAAGGATAGCTCCTTCATGGATGAGGTTAGAGGAGAACATATAGATACCCTATGGGCTTAGGAAAGTATGGTATAGCTTGCACCCAGAGTGCTTTAGTAGTATGAGCAGTAAGTTAAAACCGAGGCCAGAAGGATATGATGGATGTTTTATGAGATAAGCATAAGGGGATATGGATAATCACGAACAAACATAAGCTTGAGTATAGGCTTCACCCACATAGAGGTATGCCTGTGAGCTTGATCCTTCATGGAGAGATGACCTCTAGTAGTATAACTGGATGTGGAGTTAGGTTTAGAGAAGAGAAAGAAGGAACCAAGCAAGAGGGTTGGAAACCTAAAACCCCGAGATGTGAGGAATAGTGGGGAGTCGAGAATGATGCGACCTAAGTGGATATAGTGGTTGCCTCATGCATGATCCCTGGAGGCTGATGATATCTTAGTTGCTTCTAGAGGAACCAAACCCTAGAGAGAGGATGATGCTTCTGGTACCTATGTGTCTGTGGTATAGGTGTTTACCTTCTGAGATAGGAAGAAGAGTTCCTTAGTCCTGGAGAGGTTTGGTAACAGGTTGTGAGGCCTTGTACCTTGTTGGTTTCCCTTGAGGAGGACTCGACCCTGATGTGTTGCTCGAGTCAAAGGATGGCAGGGAGTGCATGTCATGCTTTATACATGCTTGATTTGTGGTTAAGAGTTTGAACATGCAGTTGGACACCCAAAGGTGAACCTAGGGTTCCTAGGCCTAAGAGGGGAAGCAGTGTACCCAATGCTCATGATGGGATTTGAGTCTCTATAGTTTCGAGCATGGTACTCCTCAGGTGTAGAGGTAAAGGAAACCCCTTAAGTTAAGGGTATGTTTGATGAACCCCTCACAAGTAAGTTGGTCTAATGTTGAGGATGAGAACAAGTGTGACCTAGAATGGTTTGGTAAGTGTCTTCTTGTGCCTTAGTAGCTTGCTAGGGATAAGCATGCTCATGTGGATGCATACCCTAAACATAAGGACGTTTGTGACCGCTGTTATCAAGGTGCAGTTTCCTCCCATCCTGGGAGAGGGACCCTTTTGTAGGGTGTATACCAGTTTTGTTGGTTTTAAGGTAACCTAAAGAGGTTTTAGAGGATCTTGTGAAGCTAAGTGAAGAGTACATGGTATGAGAATGAACATGCAGACCCATAGATAACCATCTCTATGTGCATGTGGACGTGTTACCATGGAGGTAACCAGTATGGGGGCTTGACCAAGGTAGGAAGGTTGCCATGATCCCTATGAAAGGATGAAAGTCAGCCATGAATGCAGAGAGAGATGATGAAGGCTTGGGTAAGGTTCTAAGTTGAACATGTACTACAAGAGAATCCTAAGTCTATCCTAGGGTCAGGTAGGGATAAGACCGATGGAAGTAGGAGTTGTCTAATTCCCTAGTTGCACATGACCATAGGGTCAGGATGTAACAACTATCATTATTTGAGGGCCATGGGTTAGAAGATTGATCACCTTCGTGAACTCCTGGTACCCAAAGGGCAGATGAGTAGGGCACTCTCTGGATGCATAAGGGAAGAGGGATGACCCCTAAAGTGTTGGCACCCTAGAGACCTAGAGGAGATGCCCATGGAATGGGTGTGGACCCAAGTAGGTTCGAAAGTAGTTTTCCATGGAAGCAACTTTGATATCAAGATGATGGTGATGTAGAGACATAAGTTGCATGTTTCAACTTAGATTCGAAGGTGTACTAGCAATGTGGGATGTACCATCTCTACTCTTGGAGTAGGTAGAACTTTGTGTTTGGACGGCCACCAAATGCTTATTTCCTCTTGTTATGGGAGGGAGAGAAGGGACAGTACGCATGCCATATGCCAAGGATAAAAGATGATGCAAATGGAACGTTGCTATGAGGTATGAGGACAGAGATGATAACATACCGGGGTGGAGTGAATGATACACAGATGGTTTACAAACACTAAGAGGAATAGTGTAGTCATCTTATGAGGATGTTTTTATCTTGAGCTATGTGGAATGTGCAAGTAATACAAGGTTGAGTTTGATCACCATGAGGATAAGCTCAAAGTTTTCTTGATGAAGATAGACTTAGAGTTGAGATGAGATAATGAGTGGAATACATGGAGATGTGTGTCTCCAACATTACCTTATACCTAAGGATGTGAAGTGGTAATAGATGCTTTGGTTAAGATATAGATGCCGAGTTTGGCTACAGACTAGAAGATAGGTTTGGCTAACCCTCAGATGCAACGATACCGATTGATCAAGTTAATGGTTAGTCATCCTAGTCTTTGATGCGATGGAAGGATGGTGGTAGAACCTCAGATACACTTCTTTGGATAGGAAGGTAATAAAACCCTAATGAGAGTGGTTTAGGGATTCTGAGGAATCGATCTTAAGGAATCATGACATACATGAGATCATGGTTTTAAGATCACCATACACCATGATACTACAAAGATAGTAAGTGATAGTAGCACTTTGGATGCTTGATATGAAGTTGCATGTGGCATGTGGCCATGCAGGCCGGGGGTGAAGGACGAACACCAGTAACCCAGTGCTTTGGCATAGAGCATAAAGAGTCCCCGAGAGGGAATGGGAGTTCACCACTATGGATGTTGTGGTAAGTCTCTCCTTAACCAAAGAAGGTCAAGATACAATATGGGTGATGGTAGATTGCCTTACCTAGATCACATGAGAAAGAAAGAGTACTATCAAGGGACAGATCGGGTTGAACTACATATGAGAGAGATGGTTCAACTACACCATGATGTGAGTTCAAAAGTTCTTGAGTACAACCTAAAGGATCACTTCCGTGAGGTGGAAGTAGAAATATGAAAAACTCGATGTTAGTACAGTTTATCACCCCTAACTAATGGTTAATTTGATCCAGACTAAATGGTCTGATGAGAGCATGTGTGCTCATTCAGGGTGATACATAGAGACAAGTTCTTAAGATGTGATGTTAACCACCATAGCTAGTATCAAAAAGTAAAGAAGCTCTGTAAGGGAGGTTGTGTCGGTCACCACTTCATTAGGATGATGTGGTGAAGGGACCTCACGAAGGTCAGAAAAGGAGCACAGTGTGTGTAGATGAAGTCGCTTTGGTCATGGAATGGCCGAAAGAGAGCCCAGAGGCGACATGAGTCGTGAGCTGATGCAAAGCAGACTGACATGCAGTTCATTGTGGGAGAGTATGTGATGTGAAAATCTAACCCATCTAAGTTATAGCTAAGAGAGATGAGTCCCAGCTGCATGATCCATTTGAGATGGATTGGTGGAGATGGTTGTGTTTAGCCTTACTCCTTAGGATAACATGATGTATAATGTGTTCCATGAGTTTGATCTAGAGCACTATGTGAGGTACCCAAGCCATGTGTTGAGCCCTAAACCTATTTAGCTTTGTGAGAGGCTGAAATGTCCTGAGTCACCAATGAGGGTACAATATACCTAGGTGAGAAAGAACTCAGATGAAAGAATATGAGATGATGAAGGTTCTTTGGAAGCATCATGGAAAGGGTAAAGCCACATAGGGGCCAATGATGGACATATAAAAGTTTTATCTTGAATGGTTTGTTTTCTTGATGGAATTTTGAGGGCAAAATTCCTATAAGAGGGAAAGGATGTTACAACCTCAATTTTTGCATGTGTTTTCATAATTGAAATATAATGATTTTGTGAATTTGGGCTTAACTAAAAAGGGTGTAAGCTTTGCTTCAAAGGATGGGTTTCCTTACAAATATTCCTTTGGATAGGAATGTTGTGATTCCTATTATTATATCCAATATAGGATATAAAAGAAAAGAAAAGAAAAGAAGAAAATTCCAAATATTAGAAAACAATACAAGATAATGAGAATTAAGCAAAGTATTTATAAGAAATACTTGGAAATATCTAGAAAGTAGCATAAATGGCCACAATTGAGTAAAACTCGTTTACATATGATTTTTAGTAAAAGAAATATGAAAAGAAGAAAAAGGAAATGAAAGGTAAAGAGAAATCCTTAAAAAGAATAAAGAAATAAGTAAGATAATAGGAAAATGGATAAAAGATAAGTAAAAGGCTAAGGAATATTCCCAAGATGGGATTTCGAGCCATTAGGGTTCCTTGAGGATCAAGGAACTCATAATAATAATTTAATAGCAAACGAAAGACAAAATAGGTGGAAATATTCATAATTGAGTAATATCTTGCACCTAAAGCAAGGGCACGTTTTATTTTAGAAAATGAACCCAAATTTTACACAGAGGTATATAAAGTCATTATTAAGTTTTCCTCAAAATTTGGGATTAATTGGACACTCGGTTTGGGAGTTATGACTTTTACCAATTTCCCTAAAGTGATGTGATTGTAATAAATGTCACACTTTTCGGATTTAAATGAAAATAGAAGGAGATGGCACCAGCCGTTGGATCAAGATCTGACGCTTTCTGTGCGTCTCCTTCCTCGAGTCCGAGAAGGAATGAACCGCAAGAACAGAGGGATATTTCCCTCGACTTTCCTGACAAACCAACACATGTGCAAACCTGGAAAGTTTTTCATTGGATTCGGAATGGGATTCCGAGTCAGTTATACCTTACTTTCTCATACTTTGGATGCATCTAGAAGAAACCCCTAATTTCCTTAAAAGGTAGGCGATGACAGGGGGTTAGCAAACCCTAGAAATAGGCCCCAACTATATATATACTACCCCTCTCAACTCCGTTCGCTCTCACAAACCAGGACGACACACTCTATCACTCCCTCATGCTCTGAGTTGAAGAAATCAACTCTCTCCGATTAGCTTTCCATGCGGCGTCACCGTGTAGCCTTCTGTTGGGTCAAGCAAGGGACGAAGTGCAGTCGTCGTTCGATCAGAGTTCATGATGGACCAAAGGCAATGATCAGCGACTGGAGTTCACTGTGTGTTTAGCAGCTGGTGAGTGGTTGCTCGCAAGGAGGGTCTTTGGATCACGCTCTGTCAGCAACAACTCAAGATTGAATGGCCAAAAAGTTTATCAAAAACCCAAGTAAGTCGCCTCTCTAGTCGAAAATCCAAGAAAATGGTGTGATCTTGTACAAACCTTTAAAAATAGATCCTTTGGCCGAAAAATGCAAATAAATAGTGCTTTTTTATCAGAAAAAATAAAAATGATAGTAGAGCCTGATTCTAAATTCTTTTAAAGAAGTATAGGATATTTCATCTTTTAATGCATTAAATAATGGAAAAACCCTAGAAAGAGATATAAGCAATCATGATGAATCTTGATTTTGGTTTTTGATCAAAGTAAACCTATTAAGAGTAAAGAAAAGTGTAAAATCATAAAAGGATGATTAATATGTTGCTTTTAGGGTTTTTGTGATCATGTACATGATTTAATGGGATAAAAACCCTAATTTGGGAAAACATGAGTTTTAGTGGTTATAATTTGAAAATTTCCAGTAGACAAATGAAATATAATGATTCTTGAACGTAAGTTGGATTAAAGAATTCTTACTGAAGATAAGGAAGAATTAGGGTTAAGTTCTTAATACCTAATTGATGATGAATGAGCATAATGATCTTGTCATGGATTGGATAAAAATGGTAGTTTTAATATAAAAGAGGCATAATGGGCTTAATTAATGTTTAAGTGTGCCTTTAATACGAAATTAGGGTTTGTAAGTAATTGTATAGAAATAGGGTTTAAAATAGTAAATGAAGTGAAACCCTAATTGCAAAGTAAACCCTAAAAAGAGGAAGAAACCCTAAAAAGGAATAGAAACCATAAGTAGCAAGATGGTTTGGATAGTTTTTGATAAAAAGGAATTGGATGTATATTTTAGGATTGAACAATGTACTTGCTTGATTCGGGATTACTTGCTTGTTTGGACTATTCATGCATCTGAGTCTTCCTAACATGTATGTGGTTACGCCTATGAATATCCCGAATTAGTTTCCTGAGGATTTTTGAGGTTTTATCGATGACATAAGTTAAAATGTTGGTTGCATTTAATTCTTGCAAAATTAAAATGGGGATATGACTATCACGTAAGATATGTGCCTACTAGCTTAGATCCTAGTCCCCTATGTAGCTTAATAGATTGACCTAGTACATGGCTACCGATGGGGTAGGTCCATTAGGTCATTGAATGACTTAGTACATGTCTACCAATGGGGTAGGACCATCAAGCCACCATGAGTCAGGGATTGGGCTACCTTTGGGTAGGGCCATGTGACTCC
Organism: Alisma plantago-aquatica; assembly: GCA_963693085.1. Taxonomy (NCBI): domain Eukaryota; kingdom Viridiplantae; phylum Streptophyta; class Magnoliopsida; order Alismatales; family Alismataceae; genus Alisma; species Alisma plantago-aquatica. The sequence continues at coordinate 378,193,692 of OY856410.1, forward strand.
ATAACCCAAGGTATTGGGTACCTGTGTGGTAGGGCCATGGGGGTAAGGATCTACCATATGAGAGAGGTAGTGTCCATGTTCACTGCAGGGACAACACAGAGATAGGGGATAGGTGAGGATTGAGTAGTATTGCTTAAAGCATAATCTTGGATGTTAAACGATATTTGGATGATGACAGTGTTATTATAGTTGCACGATTATTGTTTCCCCCACATACCAGCTTCTTGTTGACTGACATTTTGTTTGTCGGCGTTTTAGGTACAAATGAAAAGAACAAATAGTAAAGTGGCATATGTGGAATTAAATGAGAATTAACATGCACAAGAGGATTAGTTAGATTAGTATCTTCATGGATAGAAGTTTAGAAATCCCAGGTTTTAAAAGGTATGCAAAGTTTTATTTTATACCAGTTTTTAGTTTAGTTGGTAAAATTTATTAATTGTTATTAATTATTTGTTGAACCTTTGATCTGGTTTATTGGATAACGGCTCTAACCTTTTGGTCTCCCTTAAATGGGGGTTACCGGGAGGCGGGGTCGTTACAATTGGTATCAGAGCATAGGTTCCTCACTTAATCTTTAATAATTATTAAATTTTACAAATTCCATAGAACCAAGAGAGTTATTAGAGGATTGTCCGAAAGATTGAGGTGTCTAGAAAAGGATCACGTCCGGGGGTTGGAAATATTTTCCTCCACACTGCTAGTCGGAATACGAGGACTCCTGGATTGTATGACTGTCGGGTCGATGTCTTAGGATATGACTCGAAATAATATACCTTTAGGACTCTCTCATCTTGTTCATCCCTTCTCAACTCAAATTTTGTTAAGGACCTTAAGGATTAGGGTTTCCTCTCTTCCCCTCACCCTCTTGAGGTATGGGTAAGGTTAATAAGGTCTAAGGAATCCTCCGCCAAATTAATGAAAAGCATGTAAATAAGATGTCATGGACATAAGCTTAATAGATTAAGCGCAAACTAAAGAATAGTTACATGCTTAGGTCGTATGACATGAGTTGTAATTGCTCTCAGGAGAAACTTGAGGATAGACCTCTTTGTCAAGAGGATGAGTAGAGAGAGTTAGTCTTGGAGGTAGAGACTTCCATTTAAAAGTAGAGACCTAGCATATCCTTTAAGGATGATGTTAACCCTAACCCTAAGTGAAGGATAGAGAGAAAGATGACATGATGAGTTAGATGTCATGGTTGACTGAGTGTTTGGGTGGACATGGCTTTGGGATGCCATAAGAGGTTTGATGATCTAGTACCTTTGGCGACCCAACCCTAGAGAGGGTCGTGCATGTTAGAGAGAAGGATAATTCCTTCATGGATGAGTTTGAGGAGAACATATAGATACCAATGGGCTTAGGCAAGTAGGGTATAGATTGCACCCAGAGTGCTTCATTAGTATGAGCAGTAAGTTAAAACTGAGGCCAGAAGGATAGGATGGATGGCTTATGATATAAGCATAAGGGGATATGGATAATCATGAGTAAACATAAACTTAAGTATATGCTTCACCCATATAGAGGTATTCCTGTGAGCTTGATCCTTCATGGAGAGATGACCTCTAGTAGTATGACTAGATGTGGAGTTAGCTTTAGAGAAGAGAAAGAAGGAACCAAGAAAGAGGGTTGGAAACCTAAAACCCCGAGATTTGAGGAATAGTGGGGAGTCGAGAATGATGTGACCTAAGTGGATGATAGTGGTTGCCTCATGCATAATCCCTGGAGGATGATGATATCTTGGTTGCCTTTAGAGGAACCAAACCCTAGAGAGAGGATGATGCTTTTGGTACCTATGTGCCTGTGGTATAGGTGTTTACCTTCTGAGATAGGAAGAAGAGTTCCTTAGACCTGGAGAGGTTTGGTAACAGGTTGTGAGGCCTTGTACCTTGTTGGTTGCCCTTGAGGAGGACTCGACCCTGTTGTGTTGCTCGAGTAGAAGGATGATAGGGAGTGCACGTCATGCTTTATACATGCTTGATTCATGGTTAAGAGTTTGAACATGCAGTTGGACACCCAAAGGTGAACCTAGGGTTCCTAGGCCTAAGAGGGGAAGCAGTGTACCCAATGCTCATGATGGTATTTGAGTCTCTATAGTTTCGAGCATGGTACTCCTTAGGTGTAGAGGTAAAGGAAACCCCTTAAGTTAAGGGTATGTTTGATGAACCCCTCACAAGTAAGTTGGTCTAATGTTGAGGATGAGAACAAGTGTGACCTAGCATGGTTTGGTAAGTGTCTTCTTATGCCTTAGTAGCTTGCTAGGGCTAAGCAAGCTCATGTGTATGCATACCCTAAACATAAGGACGTTTGTGACCTCTGTTATCACGATATAGTTTCCTCCCATCCTGAGAGAGGGACCCTTTTGTAGGGTGTATACCAGTTTTGTTGGTTTTGACGTAACCTAAAGAGGTTTCAGAGGATCTTGTGAAGCTAAGTGAAGAGTACATGGTATGAGAATGAACCTGCAGACCCATATATTACCATCTCTATGTGCATGTGGATGTGTTACCATGGAGGTAATCGCTGTGGGGACTTGACCAAGGTAGGTAGGTTGCCATGATCCCTATGAAAGGATGAAAGTCAACCATGAATGCAGAGAGAGATGATGAAGGCTTGGGTAAGGTTCTAAGTTGAACATGTACTATAAGAGAATCCTAAGTCTATCCTACGGTCAGGTAGGGATAAGACCGATGGAAGTGGGAGTTGTCTAATATCCTAGTTGCACATGACCATAGGGTCGGGAGGTAACAACTATCATTATTTTAGGGCCATGGGTTAGGAGATTGATCACCTTCATGAACTCATGGGACCCAAAGGGCAGATGAGTAAGGCACTCTATGGATGCATAAGGGAAGAGGGATGACCCCTAAAGTGTCGGCACCCTTTAGACCTCGAGGAGATGACCAAGGAATGGGTGTGGACCCAAATAGGTTCGAAACCAGTTTTCCATGGAAGCAACTTTGATATCAAGATGATGGTGATGTAGAGACATAAGTTGCATGTTTCAACTTAGATTTTAAGGTGTACTGGCAATGTCAAATGTACCATCTCTACTCTTAGAGTAGGAAGAACTTTGTGCTTGGACGGCCGCCAAATGCTTATTTCCTTTTGTTATGGGAGGGAGAGGTGGGACAGTACGCATGCCATACACTAAGGATAAAAGATGATGCAAGTTGGAACATTGCTATGAGGTATGAGGACAGAGATGATAACATACCCCGGTGGAGTGAATGATACACAGATGGTTTACAAACACTAAGAGGAATAGTGTAGTCATCTTATGAGGATGTTTTTATCTTGATCTAAGTCGAATTTGCAAGTAATACAAGGTTGAGTTTGATTACCATGAGGATAAGCTCAAAGTTTTTTTGATGAAGATAGACTTAGAGTTGAGATGAGATAATGAGTAGAATACATGGAGATGTATGTCTTCAACATTACCTTATACCTAAGGATGTGAAGTGGTAATAGATGTTTTGGTTAAGATATAGCTGCCTAGTTTGGCTAGAGACTAGAAGATTGGTTTGGCTAACCCTCAGATGCAACGATACCGATTGATCAAGTTAATGGTTAGTCAGCCTAGTCTTTGATGTGATGGAAGGATGGTGGTAGAACCTCAGATACACTTCTTTGGATAGGATGGTAATAAAACCCTAATGAGAGTGGTTTAGGGATTTTGAGGAATCGATCTTAAGGAATCATGACAAACATGAGATAAAGGTTTTAAGATCACTATACTCCATGATACTACAAAGATAGTAAGTGATAGTAGCACTTTGGATGCTTGATATGAAGTTGCATGTGGCATGTGGCCATGCAAGCCAGGGGTGAAGGACGAACACCAATAACCCAGTGCTTTGGCATAGAGCATAAAGAGTCCTCGAGAGGGAATGGGAGTTCACCACTATGGATGTTGTGGTAAGTCTCTCCTTCATCAAAGAAGGTCCAGATACAATATGGGTTATGGTAGATTGCCTTACCTAGATCACATGAGAAAGAAAGAGTACTGTCAAGGGACAGATCGGGTTGAACTACATATGAGAGAGATGGTTCAACTACACCATGATGCGAGTTCAAAAGTTCTTGAGTACAACCTAAAGGATCACTTCCGTGATGTGGAAGTAGAAATATGAAAAACTCGATGTTAGTACAGTTTATCACCCCTAAGTAATGGTTAGTATGATCCAGACTAAAGGGTCTGATGAGAGCATGTGTGCTCATTCAGGGTGATACATAGAGACAAGTTCTTAAGATGTGATGTTAACCACCATAGCTAGTATCGGAAAGTAAAGAAGCTCTGTAAGGGAGGTTGTGTCGGTCACCACTTCATTAGGATGATGTGGTGAAGGGACCTCGCGAAGGTCAGAAAAGGACCACAGTGTGTGCAGATGAAGTCGCTTTGGTAATGCAATGGCTGGAAGAAAGCCCAGAGGCGACATGAGTCATGAGCTGATGCAAAGCAGACTGACATGCAGTTCACTGTGGGAGAGTATGTGATGTGAAAATTTGACCCGTCTAAGTTATAGCTAAGAGAGATGAGTCCCAACTGCATGATCCATTTGAGATGGATTGGTGGAGATGGTTGTGTTTAGCCTTACCCCTCAGGATAACATGATGTATAATGTGTTCCATGAGTTCGATCTAGAGCACTATGTGAGGTACCCAATCCATATGCTGAGCCCTAAACCTATTCAGCTTTGTGAGAGGCTGAAATGTCCTTAGTCACCAATGAGGGTACAATTTACCAAGGTGAGAAATAACTCATATGAAAGAATATGAGATGATGAAGGTTCTTTGGAAGCACCATGAAAAGGGTAAAGCCACATAGGGGCCAATGATGGACATATAAAAGTTTTATCCTGAATTGTTTGTTTGCTTGATGGAATTTTGAGGGAAAAATTCGTATAAGAGGGAAAGGATGTTACAACCTCAATTTTTGCATGTGTTTTCATAATTGAAATACAATGATTTTGTGAATTTGGGCTTAACTAAAAAGGGTGTAAGTTTTGCTTCAAAGGATGGGTTTCCTTACAAATATTCCTTTGGATAGGAATGTTGTGATTCCCATTATTATATCCAATATAGGATATAAAAGAAAAGAAAAGAAGAAAAGTCCAAAAATTTGAAAATGATACAAGATAATGAGAATTAAACAAAGTATTTATAAGAAATACTTGGAAATATCTAGAAAGTGGCATAAATGGCCACAATTGAGTAAAACTCATTTACATATGATTTCTAGTAAAAGAAATTTGAAAAGAAGAAAAAGGAAATGAAAGGTAAAGAGAAATCCTTAAAAAGAATAAGGAAATAAGTAAGAAATAGGAAAATGGATAAAAGATAAGTAAAAGCCTAAGGAATATTCCCAAGATGGGATTTCGAGCCATTAGGGTTCCTTGAGGATCAAGGAACTCATAATAATAATTTAATAGTAAAGGAAAGAGAAAATAGGTGAGAAAAATTCATAATTGAGTAATATATTTAACCTAAAGAAAGGGCACGTTTTATTTTAGATAATGAACCCAAATTTGTCACAGAGGTAGATAAAGTCATTCTTAAGTTTTCCTCAAAATTTGGGATTAATTTGACACTCGGTTTGGGATTTATGACTTTTACAAATTTCCCTAAAGTGATGTGATTGTAATAAATGTCACACTTTTCAGATTTAAATGAAAATAGAAGGAGATGGAGCCATCCGTTGGATCAAGATCTGATTCTTTCTATGCATCTCCTTCCTCGAGTGGGAGAAGGAATGAACCGCAAGAACAGAGGGATATTTCCCTTGATTTTCCTCACAAACCAACGCATGTGCAAACTTGGAAAGTTCTTCATTGGATTCGGGAGGGGATTTCGAGTTAGGTATACCTTACTTTCTCGTACTTTGGATGCAACTAGAAGAAACCCCTAATTACCTTAAAAGGCAGGTGATGATGGGGGGTTAGCAAACCCTAGAAATAGGCCCCAACTATATATATACTACCCCTCTCAACTCCGTTCGCTCTCACGAACCAAGATGACACACTCTATCACTCCCTCATGCTCTGAGTTGAAGAAATCAACTCTCTCTGACAAGCATTCCATGCGGCACCGCCACGTAGCCTTTTGTTGGGTCAAGCAAGGGACGGAGTGCAGTTGTCATTCGATCAGTGTCCATGATGGAGCAAAGGCAATGATCAACGACTGGAGTTCACTTTGTGTTTAGCAGCTGGTTAGTGGGTGCGCACAAGGAGGGTCTTTGGATCGCGCTCGGTCTGCAACAGCTCAAGATCCGATGGCCAACAATTTTCTAAAAAACCCAAGTAAGTCACCTCTCTAGTCAAAAATCCAAGAAAATGGTGTGATCTTGTACAAACCATTAAAAATAGATCCTTTGGCTGAAAAATGCAAATAAGTAGTGTTTTTTATTAGAAAAATGCATAGAACATGATAAAAATGATAGTTTAGCTTGATTGTAAATTATTTTCAATAAGTATAGGGTTTTTCATCTTTTAATGCATTAAATAATGAAAAAATCCTAGAAAGAGATAAAAGCAATCGTGATGAATCTTGATTTTGGTTTTTGATCAAAGTAAACCTGTTAAGAGTAAAGAAAAGCATAAAATCATAAAAGGATGATTAATATGTTGCTTTTAGGGTTTTTGTGATCATGTACATGGTTTAATGGGATAAAACCCTAATTTGGGAAAACATGAGTTTTAGTGGTTATAATTTGAAAATTTCCAGTAGACAACTGAAATATAATGATTCTTGAACATAAGTTGGATTAAAGAATCCTTATTGAAGATAAGGAAGAATTAGGGTTAAGTTCATAATACTTAATTGATTATGAATGAGCATAATGATCTTATCATGGATTAAAAGGATAAAAATGGTAGTTTTAATATAAAAGAGGCATCATGGGCTTAATTAATGTTTAAGTGTGCCTTTAATATGAAATTAGGGTTTGTAAGTAATTGTATAGAAATAGGGTTTAAAATAGTAAATTAAGTGAAACCCTAATTGCAAAGTAAACCCTAAAAAGAGGAACAAACCCTAAAAAGGAATAGAAACCGTAAGTAGCAAGATGGTTTGGATAGTTTTTGATAAAAAGGAATTGGATGTATATTTTAGGATTGAACTATGTACTTGCTTAATTCTGGATTACTTGCTTGTTTGGACTATTCCTGCATCTGAGTCTGCCTGACAGGTATGTGGTTACGCCTATGAATATTCCAAATTAGTTTCCGAGGATTTTTGAGGTTTTATCGATGACATGAGTTAAACTGTTGGTTGCATTTAATTCTTGCAAAATTATAATGTGGATATGACTATCACCTAAGATATGTGCCTACTAGCTTAGATCCTAGTCCCCTCTGTTTCTTAATAGATTGACCTAGAACATGGCTACTGATGGGGTTGGTCCATCAGCTCATTGAATGACTTAGTACATGGCTTCCAATGGGTAGGACCATCAAGTCATCATGAGTCAAGGATTGGGCTACCTTTGGGTAGGGCCATGCGACTCCATAACCCTAGGTATTGGCTACCTATGTGGTAGGGCCATGGGGGTAAGGATCTACCATATGAGAGAGGTAGTATCCATGTCCACTACAGGGACAACACAGAGATAGGGGATAGGTAAGGATTGAGTAGTATTGCTTAAAGTGTAATCTTGGATGTTAAATGATATTTGGATGACAACAGTGTTATTATAGTTGCACGATTATTGTTTCCCCCACATACCAGCTTCTTGTTGACCGACGTTTTGTTTGTCGGCGTTTTAGGTACAAATGAAAAGAACAAACAGTAAAGTGGCATATGTGGAATTAAATGAGAATGAACATGCACATGAGGATTAGTTAGATTAGTATCTTCATGGATAGAAGTTTAGAAATCCCAGGTTTTAAAATGTATGCAAAGTTTTATTCTATACCAGTTTTCATTTTAGTTGGTAAAATTTATTAATTGTTATTGATTATTTATCGAACCTTTGATCCGGGTTATTGGATAACGGCTCTGACCTTTCTGTCTCCCTTAAATGGGGGTTACCCGGAGGCGGTGTCGTTACAAGAATTCAATAATCACAAGCTAGCATTTCTTTTATCTATGTATAGGTAGATTAGTTAATTGATAGGAGAGTCAAGGAAGCACTTGATAGGAGAGTCGAGGAAGCACTTGATAAGAGACTCAATGAAGCAATTAGCAAGTGGCAGGCATCTCAGCCTGCCTGCACTCAGATAGTACCTGCGAGGTGCCACTCTTCTCCTACTGTAGACGTGGTTAGGAGTATTCTTGTAGACCCACCACCTAGCACGTCTGTTGTAAGTATTTTTATGACATATATAGAAACTATTTTTTTCAAGATGATATGTTTATGTATATAACATTCTTTATGTAAATTTGTAGGGTTTGAAGCCATGCCATCTAAAAAGTCTAAAATATATCATTGCAGAGGCACATGCTTACCCAGCCCTTCCAGGGGACATGTTGCATGGGACTCCAGTACCATCTGGTGCGGTTCGTGTGAGCCTGATACATGTACTCCCCAATTGGAGGGATCTTTCATTGCCATATGCACACCCAAATTCTGAAATGCTTGGTGAGGTAGAAGGCGGAGTAATAATGTGGCCCAAAGAAGATGTCGTCTATACTAATATTGTATGGTAAATTTACATTATGTTAATTTGTTAGTGTGTATATATGATTCAATTGATCTGAAATTATATATACAGGTCAAAAGGAAGACGCCCACTACATCTTGACCTCCACCTCCACCTCCTGAAGTGCCAAGTTGTCTTCCAAGGGACCTACATGCCTCGTTAGGTCCTAATTGTAAGGGTATGGCAATATGGATAGGCGAACATGATCCAAATTCCCCTATAAATGTTTCTATTCCGGAGGATGATGCAGGTCAATCATACGATAACAAGCTATTTATATAAGATATTTCAGAGTTGTTTTGTTATATTTGGCTGAATACATCTATGATAAAGCTATGGATATGGTGAGATCTTGTTTATACATCCATATACCTTGTTTTATATATGGTGATCTAGTTTCTTATATATTAATGCATATGTAATACATGTTTTGCAGCTACTTACACACGATATGTACATACGTTTCATTTTCCCATGTGGGATTTTGGTTCCATCTTTGATTAGTCTTGTAGATAAAGACCCTTCTTCAGCTACTTCATATTGTTGTGCTACTTTTAAATATTTTGGTAAAAAAAGAAGACGGTGATAATAGCTCCATTCAATGTCGAGTAAGTTTACTTTACTTATAATTTGGACTTAAGAAAATTACATTTTTATTGCGGATTTTGAGTTATTAATTTTTAACTTTCTTACCTGTAGTGGTAGGCTTTGGGAGTTACTAGTTATTATCACCAAGACGTTCACTATCTATTATCTAGATCCTGCGGGGAATGAATTGAATACATTATATGGGCACACAATGAAAAAGCCATTATTCCCATGAGAAATATTTCATATTTTTATATCAGTTAACATATGTTATTACATTACTATTTAATTATGCAATTTAATGTGTTACATTAACATGTAGGGCTTTAAATGAGTTCAAAAGAGATAGAGGAAAGGTCCCCAAGAAAAAGAATCAGCCACTAATTTGGGAGAATGTGAAAGTAATTTCCCGACTCCAATGTATATATTATTTATGTGAACTGTGCTTATTTGTATTTTTGAATATTTGTATGTTTCAATTTATAGTGTGCTACACAAGACAATGGTTGGGCATGTACATACTATGTGATGTAATTTATGGACCTAATCATCAAACATGCTGCAATGGAAATCGATACTATACTTAAGGTATTATATATAGTATCATTAGATAATATGAAATATATCAATCTTATTATATATTATTAATTATATATATGTCATTGTCTTTGCAGGTGTTTAAAACTAACTTGACTACAGGTGGAAAATTATTAGATGTACATACTCCCTATACGAGGGAATAATTAGATGATGTAAGAGAAGAATGGGCAAAAACCCTACAAGTAGTGGGAATTTTTAAATATAATTGGGATACTGATGGCAATAATGACGATGATAAATAAAGAATGCTATTTCTAAACTTTGTTCTCATAATTATTTTTGTTTGAATGTATGATTTTTTTTGAATTGTCATGTGTGTGAATGTGAAGATGATCAATACATGAATGTTTCTACATGTGTCTGAATGTGAAAAGTGATGAAAGGAATGGAACTACAGGTTGCTAAATGTGTGTGAAAATGGAGGAAATTTGAAATGGAACTACTGGTTTCTACATGTGTGTGATGAAAAAAAAATATGAATTAAATGTGCTTATACATGTGTGTGATCATTAATTGTTGTCCATCTTGTTAATTTTGCAGGTTTGTGGCCTATTGTTGGCTGATATCAATGGATGTTGTAAACCTGCAGTTCACAGAACTGAACTGTAGGTTCTGCATCCTACTGACCAGCCATACAACATGCCTGCAAATTGATAAGAAAAAAAATCATAAAATAGGCATCGGTTATTAGTATAAAACCGACAAAAAAGACATACAACGTCGGTTATTAGCAAAAAACCGACGTCTATGTGGCTATGGGTGTCAGTTATATATAAAAACTGACACCGATGGTGCCCTTGCAAGCATGTTTTATTCATGGCGGGAAGGGTTATATAGTGTCAGCTTTTGTGAAATGCTGACGTCTTTGACCTGGATAGAGTGTTGGTTTTTTTAATAACCGACACCTATAGTGCCCTTGCTGGTGCATTTTTGGTGGCGGGAAGGGTTATGGTGTCAGTGTTAAAACTGACGCTGAAGGTTTTGACTTTTAGCAGTGCCCACTTGGGTGTCGCTTTGAAACCGATGCCAAAGGCCTTAAATATCTAACACTAAAGGTCGGTTCTGTACTAGTGCTAGTTGAGAGATCTAAGTATCTAGGTTAGATGAATTTGGTGTGCTTAGCATGAAGATTTCTCAAGGCTAGAATGTCGGTGATGGGAGGCCTAAAACATCACTTTCACTTCCATTACTAACCTCATCCCCTAATCATCCTATGATCATCTAACCTAAAACCTAGAATTGTTTAGACTCTAATTGAATTACACTTAGACCCTATCCCAGTTGAGCCTCATAAGGGTAGTAGGAGGTGTTAGGGACTAGTTCCCTTATACACCACCTAGCATACCCATGGCTAGTTAGTAGTCTAGGGCAATTCATTAGACTCTAACTTGTTGTTTGGTTTGCTAATCTAAATGAAATCATTATGTTCACATGTCACCCCCAACCTAATTGAGAAGTGCATCCCCCAAACAACCCATGTTTCCCTTTATTGGTTAAAAACCCTAATTGCCTTCTTGCTTAGCTAGTGTTAGCTTAGTCAACTCTTTACTTGATTAGTTAACTTCTTGCCTTGTTCTTGCTTTGTTCTTGCTAGTTTAGATCCTTAATTTCTCTTTTTCTCTGCTTGCTAGTTTAGTGCAGTGTAGGCCTTTCCTTTCTTGCCTTAGTGCAGATTGTTCTTTTCTTGCTCATTAAAATTAACTGTCTAGGCTTAACTTAGGTTTTGTTCTTGCTAGCTTTCCTTTAATTTCTTTCTTGCTCAACTTAGTGTAATCAATTAAAACATCACCTTTAAACCCATAAACCCTAGACTCTGCCGTAGGAACCTAGCCTAAAAACTAAATGAGATCTAGTGCCCCCTTTTCTCCCTGGGGATCGACCCTATACTTGCCACCTTACTTATACTATGACATGACCCCGTGCACATGCGGGTTAGCATTTTAGTAGAAGTTGATTATTTTTTTAGGTCTATTATAAATTTGGAAAGCAATCCCCCATGTGTTTCTATTCATGGAGTTGCATATATTCACACCTCAATTGAGTAGAGTGTAATACCATTGGCAGAAAGTCACCATATGACAATTTAAAACCAAGCACACATATACATGTTAGGAAACAATGTATCAGACAAACCCACCTTGAGAGAGACACATGGAAACCATCATTGGTAGTCATAGTCATCTCTAATAATGAAGGTGGTGATTGTGATTCTTAGATCTAAAATCACATCACTCATCACATGTCATTGGGTATGCTTAGCCATCACCAAATGTAGTCATGAAACATGGGTTGTTGTAATGGTGATGACGGGGTGACTTTGACACATGGGGACTGACTGTGAGTGATAGAGAAGGGTTTGTCTCTCCTACTGATGATTGATATCTTGGGCACTTGATAAGAGAGACTAATAAACATATGCACATGCACATGTAAATCAATATATGATATGGAGGTCACATTATCTCAGACAGTCTACTCTTGGTTCAATGAACATGGGTTGAACGTTGAGAGGATGACGACTCCATGCCTCGAGTTCACTCTGGATATCAGAGATAAAGGAATTAAACAATCACTTCAACACCTTACACATATTGTAGGTTGAAGTTGTTCTCCAACATTCCATTCACTTGGGTAGCACTGATGTTCGAGTAGGCACCACTCTTAGTTTGTGATGTCATTAGTTAGTTATTGACATTAATTGTGAATATGATATGGGACCTATAGGGTCACACACATAGAAACCCATGTAGAAGAGGACTTTAATCTTGAATGATGATTGGATTGATTACTAAAGTGTTTAGGTACTCAATTCATGCAACAAATCAGCTAACTGGCACTACCAGCTGATCATCTCATAGGGTGAGATGGCCATTTAGAGTGCCAAGCGATCGACTCAAATGTTGAGATGACTGTTTGGAAAGTCAGGCTGATTGGAACTGAATTGGTTGGATTTCTATGCAAATTAAACCCAACCGATCAACTCACTAGGTGAACCAGTCAACTTGTTTGAGAAAGACAACTGGTTCACCTAGTGAACCGATAAACCTAGTTGGGTCAGTTGAAGGTTTTAGCAACTTTTTAGAATTTGTGAGAAAGATTACTCATTTTGATTGTTCAATTTGATTGGAATAAGGAATTATTGTTTGCCTTAGTTATAAATGATTTTGTCAAATTAGGAATATGCTAAACGACCATATCGTAGAATGAGAAGAGAGTCTTATAGTGCTAGATGTACATTTCATGTCTTGTAAGTTGTGAAAATTCAAGATCTTCCAGTCCCTTCCACTGCCGCACATATCCCAAACAGACTAGGAACCCTGGCCCTAGCCCTGCATATAAATATAGGATACTAGGGGCTTCCCAACAATAACATAGATAATTGAGAATTAGTTGCACTAAAAATTGTTGTCCTCTCTGATTGTGGTAACTGTAATGACCCGTTTTTAAATTAGTCATCTAATTAGGGTTTACTTGGATGATTGTATGCTTTACTAAGTTGATCATTGTTTAAAGCTTAATAAGTGATGGTAGTTTAGTTTTGATATTTTAAATATAATGACAAGGTTTAATCATTCTTTTATTCACATAATTAGGGTTAATATTTGGAAACCCTAATCGGCCCAAATTAGGGTTTTGATGACATATGAAAATAGAATATGATAAGTATATTGTCTTACTAAATAATTTTTAGTATTTTATGTGTAACTCTGATTAAATTCAAATTTGTTTATGATTTTATATCTCAAATGTGAACACTATTGAAAAATATCAGAATTTTTAAAGAATATTCGGACATGTGTGTCGGTCGAGTTTCAAACTCGACCAACCATATTTTCATATTGATATAGTAGTGTGGTAATTGAATTTTATATTTTTATTGATATATCCAATTGACCTAAATTTTTTTTGTAGTTTATAAACTCCATTATAGACGTACTATTAAATTTTTGTAATCTTTTGATGATGTTTGATCTCTACAAAGAGGGGTGTCGGTTGAGTTCTGTGAAGGACAAACTCGACCGACCATGTTGTAGACTGCAATATAGCAGTGTAGTATTTTACTTTTAATTATTCATTGGTAACTTCAAATGATCTAAATTTTTTACTTTTATCTAAAATCTCAATTTTAGACATTTGGTAAAAGTTTCATAATTTTTTGATGAGGTTTAAGTTATGAAAATTGTGGTGTCAGTCGAGTTTATAACACATCCGACCAACCAGTCTGAGCAAAATAAAAATACATTGAAGGGATTGTTTGCAATTGTTCTAAGAACCTCAATTCATCTATATGACTAACCTAACACACAAGGAGCTCTCATAACTCATCATTCATGTCAAAGAAATGAAATTCTTGAGAGAGAGGAGAGCTAGGGTTTTGAGAAGAGAAAGTGGTGGAGATGTTGACCTAGGGTTTTTCTATCCAAGATATGATGAAATCAAGTAAGTTTAGCTTCTATGCATAGCATTTCATGGTGAATCTTCTCTCACATGTCAAGATTCCATCCCTCCTCTGATTTGATTCAAAATCACATCAAATCTCCCTCTTCTCTCACTCTTTCTCTTCTAATCCCCATTTCTAGGGTTTCTGAGTTGAGAGGAGAAAGAATTGGATTCATTTGCTAGAGTTTGATAGGGTTTCAAAAAATTCAGAGTTTGACCTACGAATTTAAGGTGCTTAGCACCTGAGGTGAGTGTTTTTCTCCCTCCTAAGCTTTTTATTCATGTTGAACGCCTAATTCTATCCAGCTAAAACAATCAGAAACCTTGTTTGTATTTGTATGTGATTGGATTTGATTTGGGAAAGATATTTGGGGAAACAGTTCTACTAATTTTGATTATTTCTCATTGATTGGAACTTGATTAGTTCCTGATATATTGGTTGAGGATCCATGGGTAATCTTATGGGTAGATGACTATGCTATTTCATGTGAATTTTGCCTAAAAATCAGCCCAATGGTCGATATGCTTGGAATTGAATTGACATGCATAAAATCATATTTAAATTGTACTAGATTGTATTATACAAGTGTATTGTGGAATGTTAATGGAATTGAATAACCACATATCCTGATTAGGATTTGTATTGAGGAAGTGAATCAAATGAGTCAATTAATCAATGTATACTTATGATTGATGAATGAAATGTTTGAAAATGGAAACTAGGGTTTCAATGTTTGTGAATAACCCTAATGAACCCTTGAGTCATGATCAGATTACGGAATGATATGATTATTATGATGTGTTGAAATAAGTATGACTTCTTGAAAACCCTAGATGTTTAGTATTAAGACGATTATTAGTGATGAAGCTATAACTTGTATATGATGTTAATGCTGAATGTAAGTATTAATACTTCAATTGAATATGATGAGTCTTATTAATATCATCTAAGTATAATGAATCTATTTTAGTATAATAAAGAATGATCATGGTTGATTATGGAAATGACATTAGTAGTTAATGACATGGTACACTTATCTAAATATAATAGACAAAATGAACAAGATGTACTTAATGGTGATTGCGAGTTAAAGATGAAACTAATGAAGATAGTATGATGAAGTATTTTATCTTTTATTTTAATAACATGTGTCTTAACCCAAATTAAATGAAATATACTAAGAAGTGTACTTTTATCAATATTATGTAGAATAGAAGCATTGTATGTAAAGTGAATCAAGAAAGATTGGCCTGAATGATGTAATGAACATGAAATGAAAGAAGTTGAGACTATGGAATAAAAAATGAAGGAGAAAGATGACAATTAGTAGACAATTCTAAGAATGTAACTCTTACCCTAAAATGATGAGTTTGGAGATGCTACTGAATGACAATCTCAAATGAGGTATTAAGGGATGCACATAACTGTAGTTGAATTTAACAAAAAGATGAAATTCAAGTATTTGAATTGATTTACAAGAATGTGTTCTTGAATTGTATCTTGTACTTTGAGAATGGACTAATAGTATAAACTTCAAATGACAGTCAACATGTTTTGATTAGTAACCCCATCTGAAGAATGTGAAATAAAAGAAGAAGAGAACTAAGTCTGTTATGCATGTACATGCATGAAATTTATTTGCATCTATTGAGATTGGATGGAACAAGCATATGTTGTATGATAAATCTATTCTGAGTATGATGAATGATACATGATATCTATATGCTTTTATTGTTGCTAGTTCTAATGCCTCTACTAATATTTGTTCAGAACTGTGATATACAATGAAATGATATGATTTATGTTGAAATTGAATTTAATATGCACTCCTTAGATTTGAGAAACCCTCATAAGGATAAATTTTGCATAGTGAGATTATGTCTAGGGATGAAAGCCCACTGATAATGAGAAAACCCTGATGGGGTAAATGATGGACAATAAGATTATGTCTCGGGCTGAAGGTCCATTGTTGATGATTGTTATGAGATCAAGTAGATGATAGAAATAATCCTATGCATTGCAATATACATGTTTATTGTGCTTCTTGCTTTGATCATTGTCCTTATTGATAAACTTGATATGTTTCATGTTATTCTAGTTACACGAGAATATAAAAATATGATATATGATGTTTTGAATTCTTTTAAGATGAGTAAAAGATATTAATAATAAGTGAAATGATGAAACATCTAGTTAGGTGCCCTGAACACCGTGAGTTTCCCCCGAGGACCACACTGGGGAAACAAAACGGATCTCCTTGTAGTAATTGATGAATTATGAGAAGGATTTCCAGAGTGTGGATCGAGACCTTAAAGGTTAGACCATCAGGATTTAGGAGTGAGTCATTTGGAGTGGCTCTGGCCCTAAATCCTTGTTGTTAAAGTCTATGTCCTAATGGAATAGACTCTGATGAAATGAAATATGTGAAATGTGAAATGAAAAATATGTGAAATATTGTGATATATGATATACTGTTTTGTTGGTTCCTATCTTGTGTACCCGAGATGAGGACGTGAGCCTCTTTAGGCAACCATGAGGTGGCCAGGGTCTGTTGTTGATATCTTAGGGTGGTCGGCTAAGCCCTAAGATAGTGACTGTGAGCCATTGACATGAGAATCAGGCGTGGCGACTTCTACTTGGTGAGGTACAAGACAAGTAGTTTTAGGTCCAATGAATAAAAGATGATAAACCGTAAAGAACATGATTTGAATGGTTGTTACATTACTTGTACTTCTACTTGATGATTTGTCATTGTTAATTATGCTTCTTGTTGTGGAAAGTAATCATGTTGCTATGGACATTTTCTATTTCATATTATGATCTGTCATTCTGACAAGTTATAAATGTTGGGATTTATATCTATTCTGAATATGAGTTGGATTGCTTTCTATTAGATAGTATTATTTGGTAGATATGTATTATGTGTACTTCAGCTTCAGGACTGTAAGATGTGTTCCTGGTCCGGCCGGTGGAGTGTCACAATGTTAATGTTATTGTTATGTATTGATTCAAAATACTTAGAACTTGACTTATTACTCATGCAGTAGGATTCTTAATCTGAAATAAGAAGTATTTTCTTATTTGTTCATAGACATGCTTTAACAGATGTTTCAAAGTTATAATTGGTTTAAGTGATTACCTTATCTGTTAGATTAGATTACCATTACAAGATAGATTTGACTCATGATAGAACTATCTGCTAGACTTTTCATATTTGCATGTTTCTTTTAAGCTTAT
Source organism: Alisma plantago-aquatica (assembly GCA_963693085.1). Lineage (NCBI taxonomy): Eukaryota > Viridiplantae > Streptophyta > Magnoliopsida > Alismatales > Alismataceae > Alisma > Alisma plantago-aquatica. Next base: position 378,211,197 of record OY856410.1, read on the forward strand.
TATACTTAATCTGATGTTGATGCATGTACCTAGCTTGAGTGGGAGGTGTCCACTCACTGGGGCTCTATATGAGTCTCATGAGGTTGTTTCAAATGTTTTTAGGTATAATGCTATCTAGCGGAGAGGTCTTGACAAAGAAGATATAAATACCATAATCTAGATAGATTAGAATGTCCATGTACCCTCTCTTTCCCGGGATGGGTTGTAGATTAAGTTTGTTCATCAATGTACATGTATCTGATGTAAACTGAACAACATAAGAGAACAAGGTTGGTTTTGGTTTTAATGGAGTTGAATAAGATTTGTGATATCTAAATGTGATGTCCTTGATGTGACATTGATTTATGATTTTGTGAAGAAAGGAAAAGGAAAAAATGTATCTGTGTTTTTCATATATTGTTTAATCGCCTATGTCGAGAATTCATTATTTCATTCCATAATTTGGGTTTAGGTTTTGGGATTATCTCTAATGATTGGTATTTATGCTGATCAAAAGAGTAGGTCCCGATAGTAGTCAAGAGAGCCCAAGAAAGTCCTACTCAACTATGGAGGGATAGCTACGGGAGAGAACAACTGAGGTTCATTGGTGTGGGAGAGTAAGTAGGTGATAAGCACACCAACGGGAGGGACAACTCCTTCAGGTCTGTTATAGTTAAATGACAACAGTTCTAGTTGGTTTGTATGGACTACTCTAGAGGTAGGAGTCCTTTGGCTGCTGCTAGGAAGACAACATCAACCTGTTGTCTGTGGTGAGACCGTAGAAGTAGTTGCAGAAGCTAATCAAGTCCATTGTCCGTGGTGAAGATCAAGACATGCACAACCACCATCCAAGAGCAACTAGAAGATAGTTGCAAATGCAACAAGTTGTAGTCACCTTACTTTCTCCGGGATCAAGTATAAACTCATTAAAACCATCCTTCCTATTTCATAGTGGTTGAAGCGATCTTACTGTTATGGGAATACAAATAGGTAATTTATTTTGATTCTGTTGCCTTACTCTGTTCCTATATTTCCCAACAAGTTTGGCCCATTTCAAAAAGTCCAACGTAAAGAGATTGCACTAGTTTCCATATAGGAATGTCATGGTGGGGGCAGTCTGGTAGGAGCTTTTGGAATCTTTTCCACGTTTCATGAAAAGGTTCGTTCTCCTTTTGAGTGAACGGGGTGATATACCTTCTCATTTTAGTTAGCTTAGAGAATGGGTAGAAGTTATTCAAGAACTCATTCTTCAAAGCCACCCAAGTAACCAGTTTGGTATTTGACATATATTGTTCTGTGGATTTCTCCTTCAGTGAGAATGAGAATAGGGTTCTTCCTATGAAATCATCAGTTGTTGTAGGAGTATGAAAAGCGGAGCATGTTTCTAGGAAAGCATCAACATGGTGGTATGGGTTTTCATTCTCCAACCCATAGACGAAGAGAAGGAGTCTAAGCAGAGTTGGTGGGATGGAAAATTGTTGAACCGAGATTTGGTCGACAATGGTGGCAATGGGTGAGGTGTAGTTCCCTGGAGTGAATTACTCAAGGAGAGGGTGGTTGGATGGTGGTGGAACACCCCTAGGAGGGTTTTGGGGATACATGTGAAGAATGCATATTCATCATGAAATTCAATAGTCATCTTGAGCTCAATTTGACTCAATACATCCAATTTCATTTACTAAATATCAAAATGGGCAAAATTTCTTAATTGGTTTGATTATCAATGTTTTAACTGAGTTTATGTTGATTTTATGCAGGTCATTATGTGGTTCAACCATCAGATGTCACCCACCTCCATTCAACCCTTATCCACAATAATCACCAACATTCGATCTTCATCACAAGCAACCATCATCCATATCAAACCCTAACACGGGGGCCCATCTTTCTCTACCCTAAGATCTATCCTCACTCATGATCCTCTCATCCTTGGTCTTGACCAATTGGTCTTGACCAATCAGTCTTGACCAAAAGGGATTAACCAATCGATCCTGACCAAACGGTGTTGACCATATGGTCTCATTCATATGGTTTTGCCCATTTGGTTTCGACCTATCGGTCTTAGCCATTCATCCATTCGATCTCAGACCGTGAGCATTTCTTCACCATCAAATTGTTGATCGACGGTCCCCATCCTTTCAAATAAATGAACTTCCCAAACGGTCTTGGTCCATCATTTTTTCCTCCAAACCGGTCTTGCTTACCCCTCAAGACCATTTAGCCATCCCTCTTCTCCAAGACCGTTTGATGCCATCGATCTTCAAGACCGGTTGGGCAATCTGTTCAAGACCGTATGGAAGGCTTCACCTACTATTTCCCTTCTTCTTCTTCCTCCCACCATAACCTGAACTCCTCCATCCACCTGCATACCTCACCTCCTACTTCCTGTCTTCTTCCGTCATCTCCAACCTCAGAAACCTTACCTCCATCTACAACCCTTGGGCTCCATCATGCCACCTAAACTTCCTACTGCCATCATAGCCGCCCACTCTGTAACACAGCAACGGTGCCACTGACCTGCAACCTCACCGGCGGCACAACCCTAAGCACCACTGTCACCTTCAGCAACATCACAACAACACAACAACTCCTCTTCAGCCACCACCGCGCGCCCCTCAAGACCGTTTGATCGGAAAATGGTCTGCAAGACCATTTGGCTGAGTAGGTCCAAGACCGTTCAGCTAAGAAGGTTCCAAACCGTTTGGGACGATAGGGCAAAGAATCCATGAAGAGCAGGGCTTGTGCAGACCGCAAAGTGACGACGACTGAGGCAGCAAACCGCGAGGCTTGTAGATGCCGAGACCATTTTTTGAAAATCCCATGACTGATTAGGGTAGCAAACTGTAGAAGCAAGATCGTGAGGATACTCTACAAAACTGGTAGAACAAATACCATTTGGAGCTTGGGTCGTCAAGATTGTCTGGAGGATGTTGAACGATCAAGACCAGTTGAACCTGGGGTAGCAAGATCGGTTAGTCTTTTATCAGTCTCTAAAACTGTTAGGGCTGCGAGATCGTATGGACAACAGACCACTCGAAGATAGTTTGAGCGCACGAATGATTGGGGACTAAAACCGTTTGGTCATTTGATCGGTCTGTAAGACCACATGGAGACAAAACCACCAAATTGTTTGGATAAAAGAACAAGACTGTATGATTATATATCCAAGACCGTTTGGACTTAACAATTCAAACATTGTTTGCTCCGCTAAATCTCAAGACCGTTTGGGAAAAAGTCCCCAAACCGTTAAATCAAAGTGAGAAAATTGCAACATGGTACAAAATGTCAAGACCCCATCTGAGGCTATAAATAGGACCAGTAGGGTCCTCATTTGATGCATCAGATCTGGGTCGCTGACAGACTGCCCAAACGCAAGTTCGATCTCGATCCATCAGCCACGTTGTCGTCATTTCACCTACTGTTCCTACTGCGATTGAGGAGATCGAGAAGAGAAGGAAGGAGGGGTGAGAAAGATTGCCCATCCTGTCTTGGCGTCCCTCATTCCTCACCCAGATCTGCTCTGACATGATGTAGAGGACCGCATCATCTTCATCGAGCTCTGACTACCTTTTGCATCATGCTCATGGAGGAATCTGTTGGTGTGTATGCCCTGAGAGCCAATCATGGGATGATTGGTGGGATACATTAAGATTGATTTGATAAACAACAAAGGCAAGCTTCCAATTCTTTCTGCTTCAGTCATATGAGATAGTGATAGAACAGATTGAATGTCTAGAGATTGACAGTACTCAATGACGTATGCTTTCAGGTTGAGGACCTGAACGATGAGATCATACAGATGCTAAGAGTTTGTACATTCTTATTATGTCCCTAGTCGGATGTCATTGTGGAAGGTAGATAGACAGCAATGACACACAAGACTAGATTGTGGTGTTGGTTGATGACAGAATCTCATTAGTCATGATATAGAGATATCAAACCAAACACATAGGTACTTGTTAGAGAACAAGTGTACCGGACAGACCCACCGTGAGTTTGACACATGGAACCATGACATGGTAGTCACAGTCAGTACTCACAGTGATGGTGGTGAGTGTGATTCTTAGACCTGAAATCACTACACTCAACATATGTCATTGGGCACACTTTGACATCATCAAACACTGTCCTGAAACATGGGTTGTTATAAAGGTGATGATTGGGTGGCTTTGACACATGGGGCTTTTGAGGGGTGAGTGATAGATATGGGATTTGTCCCTCCTGAGGGAGTTTGATATCCAAGGCCACTTGATGAGTAGGATTGAGATAGGCATGCGCACGCATGTGTAAATCAGTATGTGATATTGATGTCATACATATCTCCTTCAATCTATTCTGAGATCAAGAAAGTGAATGAACGTTGACAGGATACCTGTTCCATGCCTCGAGTTCATTCGGGATATCAGTGACAAAGGAATTATACATTCACTGTAACACCATTCACAGATTGTAGGATGAAAGTTGTTCTCCAACTTTCTACTTTCACTTGGGTAGAAATGATGTGTGACTAGGCACTGCTCTTTGCTTGTGAAGTCATAAATGTTATGGACTCTCACTGCCAACGTGAAATGGACCTGCAGGGTCACACACATAGGATTTAACCTGGAAGAGGAGTTTTGTCCACAAGCAACGTTTATATTGATTACTAAAGGAGTTTAGTAGTTCAATTAAACATTCAATCAGTCGATGGCTCAATATCATATGGTTCAATGTGTTGGATGCATTGATTGGAGTATCGGATTGATTGAAATCGCAATTGACTGATTTTGCCCAACCTGTGCTCCCAACCGATCGGCTCAAGTGTTGAACCGGTCGGCTGAGGTTGCTGAACCGGTCGGCTGGAGTGTCCAACCGATCGGCTCATGACCAGGTTGAAATGACCGGTTCAAGGGTTGAACCGATCGACTCAACTGGTGCAACCGACCAGTTGGGAAAGCCATGTCGGCAAGAATTTTCCTTTGGTTTCAAATTGCCCAATTCGATTGGGAATAATATTGGTATTCGATACCAATTGGGAAAGAAACAAGGAAAGCCTTTTTGAGCTGGATTAGGACCATGAACTGATCGGTTCAGGGCACCAACCGATCGGCTGGAGTGCCCCAAACAGTCGGATCAGGTCCAACCGATCGGCTCAATGGCCGAACTGATCAGTTCAGCTATGAATCGATCATTTCAGGTTGCGAACCGATTGCTTTTTGTGGAAAATCTCGAACCCTTCTACTCCTGCGTTTAGTCCCGTATTTCCCGGGATGGAGAACCCTGTCCAATGACCCTCCTATATATATAGGGGTATTGGGGGCTTCTCAAAGAACAACTCAGTGCAACTAGTTGCTCTGCAAAGTTGTCGTTCTCTCTGGTTTTGGTAACCGAGAGAGAGCCCGAGCAAGTGCTTCCCGCAAAAGGGAGGTGCAGCAAGGGAAGGACAACTGCAGTTGCAATTGGAGGTAGGAGAGTGTGTTGGCGACTAGTACGTCAATAGGAGGGTGTGACTCCTTCCACTTCCTTGTGGGACAAGGAGTGTAAAGTTCCAGGTGGTCCGTGTGGACTACTACAGAGGCGGGAGGACATTGCCGCTTAGGAGGACAATTGTCATCCGACAGTCCGGTAGGAGGAGGAGTCGTCAGTCCCGGTGCGACCAGGAGCTGCACAGACGCCGTCCAAGACCGGAGTTGAAGACCGCGCATTGTGCGAGGTATTGTCGCCGAGCAAGCCTCGGGACAAGGTATGATTCCACAAACCATCCTTTCCTATTATATAGACGTTGACGCATTTCCTCGGTATGGGTTTGGGGGAGAAAATTTTGTTTCCGCTGCCTTCTCGGCCTCCCCTAAAACCCAACAGTGGTATCAGAGCCACGTCAACTATTCTATATTTTAGGAATATCGATATGATTGATTTTGGTTTTTCGCCTTTATTTATTGCATGCGATGCGAATAATATTGGCTTTATGCATGTCCAGTCCTAAATCCACAAATCCCAATTACATATATGATATGTATTATTAATGCACTCGATATGCGTCACCCTTAAACAAGTTTTGTGGTGGATGTATAGTGTGGTTATGGCCAATAAACCCTATCTGTGATTGGTTGTGTGTGGTTGCTTGCATCTTAGTCTGCACACTGATCTTCCCCCTCTTATTCCTGATGTAACTCGAAATAATTCGAGATTCTTTCCTACCTTTGCTCCCCCCAAATGTAACTCGGGGTTTCTTCTTTTAAGCAATGTAATATTAGGATAGATTTTATTTCATGTTATGTCGAAGACCGGCGGACATCTGACGACAGCTGAAATGATCGGTTCAAGGCGTGAACCGATCGATGACGTTCCAGACGATCGGTTCAAGGAGTGAACCGATCAGTTGATGACTGGTTCGAGGAGCGAGACGAGCGGGTGGCGGCCAGAAGGAGATGCACGATGACGAGGCGAACCGATCGGTTGGAGGAGCCAACCAATCGGTTGGTGGCACCCAGACGACCGGCTGGAGAGAACATGTCATTCATGTGATGAGATGATCTACTCAGAAGGCAAATGGCACAGAGTTCATCTTGTACAGGTTGCATGTAATGTAGACCTAGATGACTGTGATTCCTCTTGGCTCGAGGAATCACATTAGGATGGCCATAATCATCACTTTTTTATCGTTTGTGCATGTTTTCTGTGGGATATAGCTTGTATATGATACATACTATGTATTATGATGATTGGATATGTATATGTATATAAAAACCAAATCCCTCATTAAAATATTAAGTTTTAGATGCCTTCCAAATGCGACACATGTGAAAAGCTTGATCGACCAAGTGTGGGCACGCCCTAGCGTGGTGCACCATCTATCTGGTGGAAGCGTGAAGGATGAATGTGTGGGTCTGCCCTAGCAGGGTGCATATTCATCGTGTTTGCTTTGGGTCGGACTTAACAAGGTGATCTAGATGGGATCTAGTACCTTGAGGCATGGAGATGATCATGGAAAGGAGTTGCATATGACATCTTATCAAGAGTTGCATATGATGCAATTGGAAAGAGTTGCCAACCTGAGAGATCTATGTTGTGGGTGACAGCCCTAGCTGGTCCATGACTTGGAGGATTTCAGGATCTTGCCCACTAGAAGGTTGTACGCTGCAATCTTCCGAATTGATGGTGAGGGCTATCAATTTGAAGTAAAATAGTGGGAGCGATAATTAATTAAAGGCCTGATTTTTATCGTCAACTTTTCAAATCAATCAAACAAGTAAAAAGAGTTTTGGACTAAAATTGCATATATTTCCTTCTGTTAAAATAAATGGTTAATCAACAAATCACTTTATTTGCGATCGGTCTTTGAGACCAACAAATTAAATGGGAATAATTCCATGATTGGTTAGGATGATGAGAAGTGTTCTCAATCAAAGAGTGGAAGCTCTAAGTCCTAGTTATACTAGAACCAGATGAACTCGATCCCACCACATCAATGGATGAAAGTATGCTTACGGAAGCATACCGAGGGTGACATTGATGAGGAGTGCTTGATGTTGTGTTCTCTGAACTATGAGTTGCAGAGACAACATGAGACATATGATGTCTCAAGGACACTATCCTAGTATGTCATGACAGAAGGAGACCCAGTAAGGTATTCACACACTCAATATGATTGGGTATGTGGAAAACCTGACTAAAAGGATTCCCTCTGAGCCAAGAGTTGGCTATTGGTATGATACTGCAAATGTTGCGAGAATCATACAATTCATGATAAGCTACAACATGAACAACTTTGACATGCGTTGACAGAGTTGTTGGACATGTTGAGGATAGTAGAGGCAAAGATGAAGAAAGACAAACCATAATATTTGATGTGATCAAAGAAAAGGTGATTCTTAAGGGCAAGGACAAGGGCAAAGCAAAGAAGTGTTTTGATACTAGCCAGCAACCCAAGCCGTCTTCAGCCTCAAGGCACATGGGGAAAGGGTGTATGAGGAAATTTCCCTCTATATCTGGAAGAACAAAAGAAGATGAAGGAGGGGATAGAGATCTCCACCTAAGGTATCATGAAATGAACCGCTTCTTTATCTGAGGTATATGATACCAAGATATGGATCTATCATATATGATATGCAAGGTCCGCAAAGAAGTGATGACCTTTGTGAAAGGACCAAGAAAGAAGTGCCCATCATTGGAGCAAGTCTTGCTGCCATAGATAGGAGTATATTTCAGTTTATTTCAGCCTAAAGGGCACGAAATAGAGTTGAGAACTGCTATTTCAATTTGCCAATAGATAGAAACACTTTATTTTTGCATATTGTATGACAATGATGGCAATTAATAAAGTTGATGTTTCAATCTTAAAGATATGATCTTTGTGGCAATGCCTTATTTATCTTGTGATACATGGTATGCATAAGATAAAATGATACCTAAAGTTATTGATAACTCAAACAATCAAATTAGCATCAATCATGAGAAATTCATTTCTAGTTTCCATGTGATGGATAAATCTAGACTCTTTTGGTTAGAAAACCAGTAAGAGACATGAATATCATGGACATGATTAATCAATCTTCACTAATGGTAGTGGGAGAATGATTATCCTATTAGGTATAATACATGTGATGTATTTACATACCTATTGGAACAAATGCTAATACTTCAAATGGTGTTTAGAGAAATACCAATATGAATATCTTGAAGTGTTCAAGATTATCATAGATGAAGTGCAAATTTGGTAAAGTGTTAATTCTTGATGAGATAACTGAATAAAATACTTGGACCAAATGTTTGAGATCCTTATGAGTGATTATGATAGTGTATCATAGTGAACTCATGATTAAGGCATGGTGATGTCTAAATCAAGAAGGAATCATACTCTAAGGAGTTAGAGAATGATTATCAAATAACTGAATCCTTATTAATAAAAGAATACCCCACTCTAATAAAAGGAATTGAGAATCACAAGAGTTGTGAGTTCTTACATACTTAACAGATACACCTCAATTATCTATGTGATGAGTTGTTCATGTGATGAGTCAACTATCTAGATGAATATGAGGAACCGAATTTTGAGATATGGTTTTTGACCACTACATCCTAAATGACATCCATGTCAACCATAAGGTATGACCTTGATGGTAGCACCCATTGGATAAAATCCATAAGTGCAAATGAATCTTAAGTGTTAAGACACATGGATAACATTTTGAGAAGGATGATGCTTGTTGATTGCAACTTAATGACTAAGACATTTGGCATATGGATACTAAAACCGCATTCCTATGAGGAATAAATCAAGGATGTGTACGTGACACAACCTATAAGGTTTATGAATCCACTAATGCAAATGAAGTCTATAAGTTACAATGGACTAATCAATGTGATTGATTGAGTACAAGCAACTCAGAATTGGATCTTTACTTTGATAATATAGTCAAAGGGTTTGGCTGATATGTCAAAGATAAAGAAGGGATCTGTGATTTAGTGGGAGCGTATTCACATTTCACATGTTGATGTGAAATGGAAATGTTCTAGAATGTAAATCCAAAAGTGGAAATTATCTTTAAGGAAGATAGAGATGTTTCCTATGTGATAGGAATAGAGATCTATAGAGATAGTTCTCGAGAAATCTCTTGACCTGAAAAGAGAAAGCATACATTGGCAATCTGTATTGAAGTGTTCAGTATGCACAGATTCAGTAGGAGAAAACTTGTCCATGTTACATGGAGTTAGTATCCCAAGGCCAAGTGTCCAATTCTTATGAAGAATGGGAACACTAAGAATAGATATGGATTTATCATGTATGTAATCATCCCATTATCTTGCATGTATGGACATGGCAAGAACAAAATGCATTCATCACATTGTATGTATGACATGACAATTTGATGTGCTCATCCTGTTAACTCGTATGTGGGACATGACGAGTGGATTTTTGTCTACTTCCAGTAAGGGTTACTGGAATACCATGAGAACTTGATAAGTACTTGTAAAGTACTAGTTCTATGGATATAAGGAAGAGTTCGGTGTAAAGAGTTACAATGATGCGAACTTCCGAAAGGATAGAAAATTAATCGCAAAATATACATAGGATGTATAAAAGTGAAAGTTTGTTGATAATTGGAAATGTTCCAATAAAACCATTTAAAAGGAAATGCCGAGTATCTATGTGTTAGAGAACAACAATAGATACTATATGGATCTCGAAGTTCATGAGATGAACTTATAGATATTCCTCTCATTGATGACAAGTATGGAATCCTTGATCATGCAATGTGGGTAAAGGTTAGCAAAGGAATACTAGATCACATATTACGGCAACTCTATCTCATACGTGTGATGTACAATGAAGAGATGAGAGACATGCAATTTATACTGACTTTGGCAAGGTGTTGCCATTACTCACTATGTTCGCACTAGAGCACAGTAACATGTGGGACATGTTTGAAGATCACTATGAATATGATTCAAGGGTGATTGGCTCGCAGTGCAAGTGGGAGTCTGTTGGTGTGTATGCCCTGAGAGCCAATCATGGGATGATTGGTGGGATACATTAAGATTGATTTGATAAACAACAAAGGCAAGCTTCTAATTCTTTCTGCTTCAGTCATATGAGATAGTGATAGAACATATTGAATGTCTAGAGAATGACAGTACTCAATGATGTATGCTTTCAGGTTGAGGACCTGAACGATGAGATCATACGGATGCTAAGAGTTTGTACATTCTTGTTATGTCCCTAGTCGAATGTCATTGTGGAAGGTAGATAGACAGTAATGACACACAAGACTAGATTGTGGTGTTGGTTGATGACAGAATCTCATTAGTCATGATATAGAGATATCAAACCAAACACATAGGTACTTGTTAGAGAACAAGTGTACTGGACAGACCCACCGTGAGTTTGACACATGGAACCATGACATGGTAGTCACAGTCAGTACTCACAGTGATGGTGGTGAGTGTGATTCTTAGACCTGAAATCACTACACTCAACACATGTCGTTGGGCACACTTTGACATCATCAAACGCAGTCCTGAAACATGGGTTGTTATAAAGGTGATGATTGGGTGGTTTTGACACATGGGGCTTTTGAGGGGTGAGTGATAGATATGGGATTTGCTCCTCCTGAGGGAGTATGATATCCAAGGCCACTTGATGAGTAGGATTGAGATAGGCGTGTGCACGCATGTGTGAATCAGTATGTGATATTGATGTCATACATATCTCCTTCAATCTACTCTGAGATCAAGAAAGTGAATGAACGTTGACAGGATGACTGTTCCATGCCTCGAGTTCATTCGGGATATCAGTGACAAAGGAATTATACATTCATTATAACACCATTCACGGATTGTAGGATGAAAGTTGTTCTCCAACTTTCTACTTTCACTTGTGTAGCAATGATGTGTGACTAGGCACCGCTCTTTGTTTGTGAAGTCATAAATGTTATGGACTCTCACTGCCAACGTAAAATGGACCTGCAGGGTCACACACATAGGATTTAACCTGGAAGAGGAGTTTTGTCCACAAGCAATGTTTAGATTGATTACTAAAGGAGTTTAGTAGTTCAATTAAACATTCAATCAGTCGATGGCTCAATATCATATGGTTCAATGTGTTGGACGCATTGATTGGAGTATCAAATTGATTGAAATCGCAATTGACTGATTTTGCTCAACTTGTGCTCCCAACTGATCGGCTCAAGTGTTGAACCTGTCAGCTGAGGTTGCTGAACCGGTCGGCTGGAGTGTCCAACCGATCGGCTCATGACCAGGTTGAAACGACCGGTTCAAGGGTTGAACCTATCGGCTCAACTGGTGCAACCGACCAGTTGGGAAAGTCATGTCGGCAAGAATTTTCCTTTGGTTTCAAATTGCCCAATTCGATTGGGAATAATATTGGTATTCGATACCAATTGGGAAAGAAACAAGGAAAGTCTTTTTGAGCCGGATTAGGACCATGAACCGATCGGTTCAGGGCACCAACCGATCAGTTGGAGTGCCCCAAACGGTCGGCTTAGGTCCAACCGATCGGCTCAATGGCCGAACCGATCGGTTCAGCTATGAACCGATCATTTCAGGTTGCGAACCGATTGCTTTTTGTGGAAAATATCGAACCCTTCTACTCCTGCGTTTAGTCCCGTATTGCCCGGGATGGAGAACCCGGTCCCATGACCCTCCTATATATATAGGGGTATTGGGGGCTTCTCAAAGAACAACTCAGTGCAACCAGTTGCTCTACAAAGTTGTCGTTCTCTCTGGTTTTGGTAACTGAGAGAGAGCCCGAGCAAGTGCTTCCTGCAAAAGGGAGGTGCAGCAAGGGAAGGACAACTGCAGTTGCAACTGGAGGCAGGAGAGTGTGTTGGCGACTAGTACGTCAATAGGAGGGTGCGACTCCTTCCACTTCCTTGTGGGACAAGGAGTGTGGAGTTCCAGGTGGTCCGTGTGGACTACTACAGAGGCGGGAGGACATTGTCGCTTAGGAGGACAACTGTCATCCGACAGTCCGGTAGGAGGAGGAGTCGTCAGTCCCGGTGCGACCAGGAGCTGCACAGACGCCGTCCAAGACCAGAGTTGAAGACCGCGCATTGCATGAGGTATTGTCTCCGAGCAAGCCTCGGGACAAGGTATGATTCCACAAACCATCCTTTCCTATTATATAGACGTTGACTCGTTTCCTCGGTATGGGTTTAGGGGAGAAAATTTTGTTTCCGCTGCCTTCTCTGCCTCCCCTAAAACCGAACAGAATCTTCCCTCTCTCTTGTTCTTTTTGTTTCTCACATCATGAGCAAGTAGTTCCTTTTCACTGGGGTGCGGGAACTAGCCCCGCTGCCCATGCAAACATGTTCACTTGTTAAACATTTCATTACAATGTATATAACTTTCCATTTCATTGTTAATCGTTAATGTTTGTAGTTTGGTTACCTACTTGCATTCATCATGTTTCCCCCTATGCTGTGAGAACTTCTATATGTAGGGTAGAATGCCGATTAATGAGGTTGAGTCCCAAACTAGAAATAGAATCGGATTCCTTGAGGTCATAAGTGTATGATCCGTGAGGGGACGATCCATCTAGCCCATGGTGAAGCTTCTGTATGCCTAATGCCTGTATAGGGGGCCCACAACCTTAGTTGGATTTTGTATCTTCTTTGTTAATCGTCGATGTTTGCTTGTAGATTAATCACCTGCTTGCTTGTCGATTAGCACGGTTGAGCCTTGACAAGAACTTCTGATAGGATTCCTTGAAGTCGTAAGTGTATGATCTGTGAGGGGACGAGCCATCTAGCCCATGGTGACACTTTTGTGTGCCTAACGCCTATATAGGGGGCCCACAGCTTCATTCGAATTTCTATATCTTTGGAGCTGTAGGTGAGTGATCTGGATGGTGACGAGACATCTGATACCTAAGGTGATGCTTATGCAAACCTAACTTCGGTATGCAGGGTTTTTGCTACAACTCCATTTGGATGGTTATGTCTTGCCTGGATGTTTGATTCTTGGATGAGTTTGCATGTGTAGTGGTGATGAAACCCAAGACCATCCCAGCGATTCCATATCATCAATCTAGATCCACTTTAATTCTACTCTTTACTTTCCCGCACTTAATTCAATTAACCTCAAATCAACCCTTGGTTCTAAATATTAGTCTTACTTAAGCTAGATTTGACTAACGACGATTCTTAAAAATGTTGTCTCTTGGGATTCGATCCTCAACTATACTGCAATAAGGCTCGTCCGCTTGTGGGTGGTATTATTGCATAAGGTTTTGGTAAAAGCGTGGGGATCTCAACCCTGGGTGAGTTTGTTAGTGTGATAATAAGTCAAATCAAATTCTGGCACCGTTGTCGGGGACAACGAAATTAGTTATCAAATCTAGTTCTTTTAAGGATAATCTAGGATTTTTGTTTTTCTTTTGATACAATCGATCATCTACTTGAATTTCACTCCAGTCCATCAATCTTACTTCAAATCTTTTCATTTTAGGTACCCCCAAGACTGGTGTTTGCACCGTTTGAATAGTCACGGACTTGTTGCCAGCTTTGATCCTGAAATAGACAGAACCTTTCATCGTCAAAATAGAGAGAACCTAGAAAGGATGGCTCAAGAGGAGGAAAATAGCCCAAAGGGTGGCTCAAGACATCAATGCGCAGAGAGAAAGGCTCATGCAAGAAGCCAGAGTCGTTGTTCAAGAAGAAATCCTAGAAGCACAAGAAGCAGTGCAAGTAGCCAAACTACAAAAGGATCTTAGGGAGTTCTCAATCCCTAAAGCTATCGATGTTCATCACCCAGTTCAACCTCCACCCATCCATGCTCCAAATTTTGAGATACGAGCGCATTAGATTACCTTGCTTCAAAACAACCCATTCTATGGTAAACAAGGAGAAGATAGTCAAGAACATCTTCTGAGTTTCATTGATCTATGTGCCATGACAAAGAAAAATGGTGTGTCCGACGATGCCATTAGACTCCATCTTTTCAAGTATTCACTTGCTGATAGAGCTATAAGTTGGTATAACTCCCTACAATGTGAACCCATCACTACTTGGGAACAACTACATAATGTTTTTCTGGAAAATTTCTACCCTCCTTCTCTCACCTATGAAATTAGGGGTCAAATAACAATGTTCACTCAAGCCCCTAGATAAACCCTTGTTGAAGCATGGGAAAGATATAAAGATCTTCTATGCAAGTGTCCACATCATGGAATCCGTAAGAATCATCTTATTGAAATCTTCTATAGGGGTGTGGACGATGACATTAATAGGGTTTTAGACTCCTCATCTGGAGGAAACTTCATGTGTCAGATTTATGACAGCGCATGGAGGGTTGTCACCCTTAGAGCTGAAAATCAAGCTAATTGGGGTAGGTCTGTAGGTAAGGGAGTATTGACAGTAGCTATGGCTAAAGTTATTACAGAATACAAGTCTATCATTGAAACCCTCAAACTCTTAGTTTCCAAGCATGACCATACCGAATCATCCCTTGCTGCATTTGGAAAAGGACGTTCACCACCTCAACAACAAGAACATATCACGTCAGCTTCATTGTTCTGTGAAGCATGTAAAGGTACTGGTTGTTCCACTTTATCATGCAATGTTCTCTATGATGTTGTTCTAAGAAACACATGTGGATAAGGAGATAATAGTCAAATGGAAAATTTTAATGTTGTTAACACCATTCCTGGTCAAGGATACTATAATCCGAATCAAAATATGAACCATCCAGGTTTTCGGAAATCCTTCAAGAGTGAAAAACTCGCGAAAACTTGGTTCAACTAATCAACAAAGAGGCCCACCAGGATTTTAGTATAACCAACAACAAAACTTTGGAAATCAAGGGAACTTTAGTGGAAACTTTCAGAATAGGAACTACAACCAGTACCATAACAACCCTCAGTTCTAGAATCTTAACCAAGTTCCTTATTAACAACAAGGTCAACAAGTCGGTCCCATCTCTCCGGATGACAAACTAACAGCCGTTGAGAAGATGTTGCAGTCACAGCAGACTATGATAGCTAACCAACAAGCCATCAGAAAGTTATTGAATCTCAACTAGGTCAACTTGCAGCTAGCATGAAGCCACCTACTAGAACTTTTGTTGGCCAACACGAGAACAACCCTAAGCATCCTGAACAATTGAAGGCTGTCACCACCAAGTATGGAAAAGACTATGCTAATCCTCCTGTCAAGACACCTGTGGTTATTACAGACAAGGATGAACCAATGACTATTCAAGACTCTAAAACACCTGAGTCTCAACCAAAAGAACCAGTGACTGCTGATAAGACAGATGAAGAAAGTTTTGAAAAACCTACTACAGAAGAAGAAGAAGCAATACCAGAACTTGATATCCCCATATACAAGCCTCGTATACCTTTTACAGCTTGGCTGAGGAAAACGAAGCTTGATACCAGTTTCAACAAGTTCAAAGAATCTATGAAAAAGCTTCATGTTGATATTCCCTTTTTAGATGCTCTCACTGAGATACCATCCTGGAAGAAGTACTTAAAATCACTTGTAACATGAAAATATATAACTACGGAATATGAGACTGTAATGTTAGCGACAACCACTTCAGACATCATCCAGAGTAAGATGCCAAAGAAATAGAAAGATCCTAGATATTTTGGAATCTCTTGCCATATCGGTGATTCTTCATGTAAGAAGGGGTTGGCAGATCTTGGTGCTAGCATTTCCATCATGCCACTTAGCCTCTGCAAAAGTCTAGGGTTTGCTAAACTACTCCCAATCGACATGACAATACAACTTGCAGATAACACCGTGACTCTACCCTTGGGAATCATTGAGAATGTCCCTGTCAAGGTCGGAAAAGATTCCTATGTCCCTTGTGACTTTGTCATCATGGACATAAAAGAAGACACTAGATACCCCGTCATCTTTGGACGTCCATTCCTCGCCACAGCAAGAGCCCTAATTGATGTTGAAACAGGAACCCTACTACTCAGATTATGCAAAGAAACTCTCGAATTCAAAGTTTTTGAAAGTATATGAAGACCAAGTATGCAAGAAGAAGTCTACATAATTGAGTGCATAGAGAAGATGACACTACTTACACAAGAGGATTATGAACAATACGATCCTTTAGAAGTGGATCTAACAACCCCATCTACCGATGATTCCATTGATGAACAAATAAAAGATTGTGATCTCCAACTCAACATTGCCAAGGAAGATCCTGAAGATAAATTTGAAGTACTCAAAGTTGTGGATATTACTGAAGACTCATGTGAGAAACCACAAGCTCCTAAAATGAAGCCCTTACTCAAATGATTGAAATACATGTTCTTAGATGACTAAAGGTCTTCCCAATCATTATAAATTCAGATCTAATAGTGGAACAAGAAGATAAACTCTTGATGAAATTAAAAGAAAGAAAGAAAGCAATAGGGTATAAGATGAGTGATCTCACTGGGGTCAGTCAAGAATTGTGCATGCACAGAATCCCTATTATGGAAGATCACAAGACAATCGTTGAACACTAAAGGAAAATTAATCCAAATATGAAAGAAGTTGTCCACCTTGAAGTTAGAAAGTTGCTCAAGACATGTATTATCTATCCGATCTCCGATTCACCATGGGTAAGTCATGTGTATGTTATCCCCAAGAAAGGTGGGACTACTATAATACGGAATGAAGACAATGAACTCATCCCCACTCGAACAGTCACTGGGTGGAGGATATGTATTGATTATAGGAAGTTGAAGAAAGAGACACAAAAGGATCATTTTCTAATGCCTTTTCTTGATCAAGTCTTAGAAAGATTGGCTCACCAAGAATATTTCTGTTATCTCAATGGTTACTCTAGATTCTATCAAATTCCTATACATCTAGATGACCAAGATGAAACAACTTTTACTTTCCCGTTTGGAACATATGCCTTTAGAAGGATGTCGTTCGAACTCTGCAATGCGCCCACAACTTCCAACGTTGCATGACAGCTATATTCGCTGGTCTCACATAAACTATCATGGAAAATTTTTATGGATGGTTTATCTGTGTATGGAGATTCTTACAACTCATGCCTGAATCATCTCTCCCTTGTCCTCAAACTTCTTTTATATTCATTGGATAGAGAGTTTGGAAATCACTTTGATTTTTTCTCTATCAACTTCGATTGCTGACTCTATGACCAAGGACAATGCCTTCCTTTACCATAAAGTGACACTTTCTATCAAAAGGATGGTTTTTAGAAAGTGGTCCTAGGTCACGTAGGGTTTTATAGACAATTTATTAAGGATTTCTCCAAAATAACCAAACCTATGACGAATCTATTGCTAAAGGATGTTGAGTTCCACTTTGATGAAGAATGTGTTAAAAGTTTCAACAACCTAAAGCATACTCTTACAACAACACCCATCATCAGAGATCTCGATTGGGATCACCCATTTGAAATTGTGTGTGATGCCAGTGATTATGTTGTGGGTGTTGTTTTAGGACAATATATAGAAAAGAAACATTATGTGATCAATTATGCATCGAAAACCCTTGACGAGGCTTAGAGGAATTATGCAACTACCGAGAAAGAACTCCTAGTAGTTGTGTATTCCTTTGACAAGTTCAGATCCTATCTCATTGGTTCAAAAGTCATTGTCCACATAGATCATGCTGCCATTTGTTACCTCCTAGCTAAGAAAGATGCTAAACCCAGGTTAATAAGATGGATTCTCCTCCTATAAGAATTTGATCTAGAGATAAGAGATAAGAAAGGTACATAGAATGTTGTAGGAGACCACCTCAGTCGCATCCACACTCTAAATACTAAGAAGATCCCGATTAATGATTCTCTTCCGGATGACCAAATAATGAAAGTTTCAAAAGCTACCCCTTAGTGCTCAGACTATGTGAACTACCTCACCACTAGTGTCATCCACCCTGAATGCACTGGAAATGCACTGAAGAAATTCATGCATGATGTGAAGCAGTATCAATGGGATGAGTCATACCTCTTTAAACATTGTGCTGATGGTCTTTACAGATGTTGTATCGCTGAGGAAGAAGCCCAACTCATTTTAGAGCAATGTCACTCAGGCCCAGTTGGAGGCCATATGAGTGCTAAGAAAACTGCTATAAAAGTCTTGCAATGTGGTTTCTTTTGGCCAACTATATCCAAAGACTCCTACAACTTTGTTCTATCATGAGACAAATGTGAAAGAATATGTAACATTATGAAGAGAGATGAAATGCCACTAAATCTGTGGTAAGAAGTTGAAACTTTTGATGTTTGGGGTGTGGACTACATGGGTCCATTCCCATCTTCTCATGGATTTTCTTACATCCTAGTCCTGGTTGATTATGTCTCAAAATGGGTTGAAACCATACCAACTGTTACTAGTGATTCCAAACCTATCATCAAGATGTTCAAAGACATTATTTTCCCCCATTTTGGAGTGCCACGATCTGTGATTTCCGACGAAGGTTCTCATTTCCTAGAAAGAAGCTTTGAAGCATTACTGAAGAAATATGGGGTAACACACAAGGTGGCCTCACCCTACCATCCACAAACAAGTGGACAGGTAGAGGTTTCTAACCAACAACTCAAGGCTATTTTGGAAAAGACAGTAGGCCACAATCGAAAAGATTGGTCAGTGAAAATCAATGACGCATTGTGGGCCTACCAAACCACTTTTAAAACTCCCCTTGGAACTACACCATTTCAATTATTATATGGAAACTCTTTCCACCTGCCTGTTGAACTCGAACATAAAGCATGGTGGGCAATAAAACAACTAAATTTTGATATGAAGAAAGTCGGCAAAGCCAGGATTCTGCAACTCTAAGAGCTGGAAGAACTTTGGATGACATCTTATGAGAATGCACAAATCTATAAAGAACGTACGAAACTTTGGCACGATGGTCATCTAAAAAGAAAATACTTAAGAGTGGGACACCAAGTTCTTCTATTCAATTCAAGACTAAAGTTATTCCCCGGGAAACTTTGTTCTCACTGGTCTGGACCCTATATCATCAAGAGAATCTCCCCACATAGTGCTTTCTCTTTATGGAGTGAAAAGTCAGACGAATTTGTAGCTAATGGTCAACGCTTAAAGAGATATTTCACCTCAGCCAACACAGGCACCAAAGTAATGTTGGAACTCACCAATCCAACAAATCCACCATAAATTTGAAGGAATCAAGTTGAGCCATCGACATAAAACAAAGGCGCTAGTTGGGAGGCAACCCGATCAATAAATCCATTTTTACTTTTAAATTTTGAATTAGAAATTTTGTTTTTAGATAATTTTTCACTAAAATAAAAATCGCATCAAAATAGGCTATCTTAAGTTCTAATTAGTCTTCATTTTTTTAGATTTTTAGATGGAGGATGCACACTGATCGGAACGCAACCACATCTAGTGGTTCAACCAGCATGAAATTTCCCCTCCATCTCAGATTTAGAGTTTGCTCAGGATGAGAAAATTTCTAAGTTTGGGATGGAGGGTGGGTGGTACATATTTCACTTTCCACCTTCACCCATCTATTTCTGACTTAAGATTTCATTGCTGCATTTTTGAGCAAATTTTTCAAAATTTTCAAAAAATTTCAAAGATATTGAACAGATACTTGAAGAAGTTTTGATGCTTTTTGTTTCATTAAAAACCATTACCTTGTTGGTATGCATTTTGAATCATTACACCCTCCTTATTCGAAGTAGATCCTCAAAAGGACCACTTTCTAAAAACCATCCTTTTGATTGAAATCATCTTGTGAAGCTTATGATTCCTAACATCATGATACTTATGCAAAAATGACAAGTGTCTGTCAAACTGATAGGGATCAAACACATCGTGCTTCCTAACTGACTAGTGGAACAATAACATGGAATCTTCATTAGATCCTCATCAAGTCATTATTTGAGAAGAGTACGATAAAGAGAATGACCTGATGCACTGAATTGTAAATCAAGTTGCATTCTGATCTGAACTCTCTTCTACACTTCGTCTATCATCTTCATACCCCCCCATCCATCAAAAAGAAACAAAGATATCCAAAATAGTGCAAAACCCTAAGTTTAAGGTGGTACGCTACTTCCCTCTATATCCTCTTCTTCCATACCCCTCGCATATTAATAGGGGTGTACCACCAAGAAAAGATGCCAAAGCGCACACACAAAAAATGCAATCAATGAAATTGCAAATAATATAATAAAAATCTCAAGTCAAATAGAGGAGAGATTTATTTCTTTCTTCCATACCACCCTTCACTCCCTTTTCTACCTAAAGGCACAATAAATGCCTCCACTACCCTGAAATACACTAGTGTCAGATCAGTTGCACACTTGTTGTTTTGTGGGTATCTCTGGACTCTTAGAAAACTCTTTGACCTGCTTTTTGTTGGAAAAAGTGAAGAGGAAGTGATATTGGAAAACAAACTCAGGAATGAAGATACGGCAAGATGTGTTCAGTGGTCTCAAAAGGTAGATATACTTAGTCATAATGAGCAGAAAGAAAAAAATCGTGATGTGAAGATGAGGCAACCACATGAGTTGGAAGTATTCATTTGGCGACTGTTTTAGATTTTGTTTTACATGAGGACGAGCAACGTTTATGTTTGGGGTGTTTTGATGATTGCATATTCATCATGAAATTCAATAGCCATCTTGAGCTCAATTTTACTCAATACATCCAATTTCATTTACTAAATATCAAAATGTGCAAAATTTCTTAATTAGTTCAATTATCAAGGTTTTAATTGAATTTATGTTGATTTTATGCAGGTCATTATGAGGTTCAACCATCAAATGTCACCCACCTCAATTCAACCCTTATCCACAACAATCACCACCATTCGATCTTCATCTCAAGCAACCATCATCCATATCAAACCCTAACGAGGGGGCCCACCTTTCTATGCCCTAAGAACTACCCTCACTCATGATCCTCTCATCCTTGGTCTTGACTAATCGGTCTTGACCAATCAATCTTGACCAAAAGGACTAACCAATCGATCCTGACCAAACAGTCTTGACCATATGGTCTTATCCATATGGTTTTTCCCATTTGGTTTCGACCTATCGGTCTTAACCATTCATCCATTTGGTCTGAGACTGTGAGCATTTCTTCACCATCAGATTGCTAATCGACGGTCCCCATCCTTTCAATCAAACAATCTGCCCAAACGGTATTGGTCCATTGTTTTTTCCTCTAAACCGATCTTGCTTACCCCTCAATACCGTTTATGCATCCCTCTTCTCCAAGACCATTTGATGCCATTAGTCTTCAAGACCGGTTTGGCAATCTGTTCAAGCTGTATGGAATGCTTCACCTATTGTTTCCCTTCTTCTTCTTCCTAACACCATAACCCTAACTCCTCCATCCATCTACATACCTCACCTCCTGCTTCCCGTCTTCTTACGTCATCTCCAACCTCAGAAACCTTACCTCCATCTACAACCCTTGGGCTCCATCACGCCACCTAAACTTCCTACTGCTGTCATAGCTGCCCACTTTGTAACATAGTACTGGCGCCACCGACCTGCAACCTCACCGATGACACAACTGTAAGCACCTCTATCGCCTTCATCAACATCACAACAACACAGCGGCTCCTCTTCATCCACCATCGTGCGTCCCTCAAGACCGTTTGATCGGAAAACAATCTGCAAGACCGTTTGGCTGAGTAGGTCTAAGACCGTTTGGCTGAGAAGGTTCAAAACTATTTGGGACGATAGGGAAAAGAATCCATGAAGAGTAGGGCTTGTGCAGACCGTGAATCGACGATGACTGAGGCAAAAAGCTGTGAGGCTCGTAGACGTCGAGACCATTTGGTGAAAATCCCATGATCGGTTAGGGCAACAAACCGTAGAAGCAAGATCGTGAGGATACTCTAAAAAATTGGTAGAACAGAAACCATTTGGAGCTTGGGTCATCAAAACCATCTGGAGGATGTTAAACGATCAAGACGGGTTGAATCTGGAGCAGCATGATTAGTTAGTCTTTGATCGGTCTCCGAAACTGTTAGGGTTGCGAGATCGTATGGACAACAGACCACTCGAAGATCGTTTGAGCGCAAGAACGATTGGGGACTATATTCATTTGGTCATTTAATCGGTCTATAAGACCACATGGAGACAGAACCACCAAACCATTTGGATAACAGAACAAGACCGTATGATCATATATCCAAGACCATTTGGACTTAACAATTCAAAGACCGTTTTCTCCTCTAAATCTCAAGATTGTTTGGGCAAAAGTCCCCAGACCGTTAAAGCAAATTGAGAAAATTGGAACATGGTCCAAAATGTCAAGACCCCATCCTAGCCTATAAATAGGACCAGCAGGGTCCTCATTTGAGGCATCGGATCCGGGACGCCAACAGGATGCCCAAATGCAAGTTTGATCTCAATCCATCTTCCACGTTGTCGTCATTTCACCTAATGCTCCTGCTGCGATTGAGGAGATCGAGAAGAGAAGGAAGGAGGAGTGAGAAAGATTTCTTGGTATGTCTTGGCATCCCTCATTCCTCATCCATATCTGCTCTGACATGACGTAGAGGACCGCATCATCTTCACTGAGCTGCTACTACCTTCTACATCATGCACATGGTGGAATCTTCCCTCTCTCTTGTTCTTTTTATTTCTCGCATCATGAGGGAGTAGTTCCTTTTCACTGGGGTGCGGGGACTAGCCCTGCTGCCCATGCAAACATGTTCACTTGTTAAACATTCCATGGCAATGTATATAACTTTCCATTTTGTTGTTAATCGTTAATGTTTGTAGTTTGGTTACCTGCTTTCTTTCATCATGTTTTTTCCTATGTTGTAAGAACTTCTATACGTAGGGTAGAATGTTGATTAATGAGGTTGACTGCCAAACTAGAAATAGAATGGGATTCCTTGAGGTCGTAAGTGTTTGATCCATGAGGGGACGAGCCATCTAGCCCACAGTGACACTTCTGTGTGCCTAATGTCTGTATAGGGGGGCCACAACCTTAGTTGGATTTTGTATCTTCTTTGTTAATCGTCGATGTTTGCTTATAGATTAATCACCTACTTGCTTGTTGATTAGCATGGTTGACTCCTTGATGAGAACTTCTGATAGGATTCCTTTAAGTCGTAAGTGTATGATCCGTGAGGGGACAAGCCATCTATCCCACGGTGACACTTTTGTGTGCCTAACGCCCGTATAGGGGGGCCACAACTTCATTCGGATTTATATATCTTCAGAGCCATAGGTGAGTGATCTGGATGGTGACGAGACATATGATACCTAATTTGATGCTTATGCAAACCTAACGCCTGTATGGCGAGTTTTTGCAGCAGCTCCATTTGGATGGTTATGTCTTACATGGATGTTTGATGCTTAGATGAGTTTGCATATGTAGTAGTGGTGAAACATGACACCATCCCAGTGATTCCATATCATTAATCTAGATCCACTTTAATTTTTCTCTTTACTTTCCCACACTTAGTTTAATTAACCTTAAATCAACCCTTGGTTCTGAATATTAGTCTTACTTGAGCTAGATTCGACTAATGACGATTCTTAAAAACTTTGTCTCTTGGGATTCAATCCTCAACTATACTGTGATAATACCCATCCGCTTGCGGGTGGTATTATTGCATAAGGTTTTGGTAAAAGCTTGGGGATCTCAACCCCAGGTGAGTTTGTTAGTGCGATAATAAGTCACGTCAACATGCCTTCCATTTCAGCTTCTTGGTGTTGTTTATAGTGGTGTTGATGTCTTCTTCTACCTTTTTATGGATCAAATGTGATCAAGGCAGTAGAAGTCAAATATCTCCCTAGAATGTAAATATGTTCCCTGCACAACGCACAAAAAAGCAACAAAGCTAGGTCAGAAGACAAATATGCAAAGATAAGAAAAGAATAAAGAATAACAATATTGAGGGTAGTAGGAAAAGCTAAGCTACTCTAACTAGCTAGGTCGAGCGCATCTTTCCCCGATAATGATTCCATAAAGTTTGGTGTGTTTTCACAACATACACCCAAATGAATTGAACTTTGATTGAATTCACACAAAGGAAATACCCTTGGGTCCTTCAAATTTATAAGGTGGGCCCTAAACTAGAACATTCACATAGAGTGCAATGAATCACCTACAAGTGCATGAGATCGTATTATAGTATAGATGAGTGGCAAGTGAGGGGTCAATCCATAGGGAGAGAGGGGGCACTTGAGCCAGGTTAATGTGAGCTACGTTCATAAACTGGAGAGTAGGGTTTTAGGGTTTGAAGTTGGTTTTGATTGATTTCACTAAGGATGCAAGAAATTGAAACTAAGAAGAAAACTAGACTAGAAAAACTCTAAGTTAACCCTAAATATGCAATTCTAACTAGCAAATAAAACCACAACTTAAAAAAGAACAAGAGACAGTGCTAAGCTAGCAATTATGGAACTAGAGAAATTAGGGGAATAAACTACCACTATCTAGATTGAGTAAGCACATAGATGAACTAACTACCCTAGCAAAGATTAATTACCAAGAACTAAGCAATTGACTAAGAAGAAATTATGGAAAAAAACTACACTAGCATAGGCAAGCTAAGAAAACAAGATGGGTTTTAAGACAAGTTATGGGAAGAGACAGGCCGCTTGGGGGAATGTCACATATATCCAAGTGGAGGGTTGATATAACATTCAAATCCTATATTCTCATTCTAGATTGCCAAACCAAGCAATAGGTTAAATGCAATGAATCATACTAGACTATTGGTTGGCCATGGATAGAATAGAGTGTGTGAGGGGAACTAATCCCTTTCACCCCCTATCCAACCTTACGAATCTCAATTGGATCAAGGCCTAGTGGGATTTCTATTGGATTTAACTAATATAGGTTTCTAGGGTAAGGGTTGTTAGGTCAATTCATAGATAAGGGTAGGAAGGGAGAGTAGAGATGAGGGTGTTTCACCTCATGTTACTCAGCATCTAGACTTTAGAAAACTCTAGGAAACTTCACTAGTCTCTTTAGAAAACTCTAGTCAACTGCACTAGTCACTCTTACACTAGATACTTAGATCTAACACTTAGTTGTAAGAGAAGAGAGTTGTATGTAGGAAGATAGGGCACTAGATAGGGATCCACTAGTTGGAACTAGGATCAATTCCTAAGATGGCCACATACAATTTATTTTTACCGTAGAATCTAGGTGTTTTCAAGTATCAAAAAATAAGCAATCCATGTTTAGAAGCATAAATCACAACTAAAATAATGGGAAACAAGATAGAAGAAAGAGACAATCATCATAGAATGAAATTATGATCATTAGAAGTTACTTTCCCCAAACATGGTATCAAAGTGACATTTAATCCCTCAAACAACCCACAAAGAGGGCTTAGCTACTCATAATCAAACATAAGAACAAAAAGGACAGAAGAAAGAGTAAGAAGGCCATGGATTCTCATGGAAGCTTCTTCTTCTTCACCTCTTATCTATATAGCTCGTTGCCCTTCCTCTAAGGTGGATGGATGGCATGGAAATGTGGGGGATTATGGTGGAAACCCTACAAAACTAGGGTTTTGGGGTAGTGGAAGGTGGAAAAGGAGTAGGTTGATTGAAGAAGGTAGGTTGAGATCTTGAATGCTAGGGAGAGCATAAAGAATGCTAAAAGGAGACTAGCCTAGTTTTGTGTTCGCCACTATAGTATATACAGGTGGTAGGGAAGCACTGGGGTAAGTGGGGGTAGTATTGGAAATTTAGTGCAAAAAGTAGCAGGGTTAGGGTAGTCATCAAATTCGTGGTGGTTGAGGGTGATCACAGTCATGGTGGGTGGGCATGAGTGAGGTGATAGAGGTGAAAAGATACAGGTTGAGATGGGGCTTGGAGGCTCAACGACCACGACTATGGAGGGCACCATGGTTGTGGTGGGTGGAAGGTAACACGGGCATGGAGAGGAGAATGACCGTTCTGGGGGACATTGTTGATGTTGAACACCACGAGCTCGGCGGGCTCCACGACTGAGGTGGCCTTGAAGGACCACAGTCGTGCTAGCTAAAATCTTGGTCATTATAGAAGTTCTTCACCATGGTCATGGTAGCTAAACTGGATGAGGTGACTCTGACTTTCCACGACCGTGCTAGTGGCCACAGTCGTGTCAAGATACCATTGCCCATTTTGAGCACCCAACTAAATATCTTTTCTCTAAACTCCTCTAAATGGATGCTTTTTGCTTTGGAACAATTTTTGTCTATTCAAGGGATCCTTGGGGAAGGTCTAGGTCCAATCTCGGGGTGTAGAAACCCAAGGATCGTCTCCTTCGCTCCCTTTTACATCCAATGCATGTACAAAAACCCTAAAAAACATGCAAAAAGTAGCCATTAGTACATTTGACATAAAATTGCATATTCAGTGAAATAACTTTCATTATAACATGTTTAGATTTGGTTAAGATACAAAAAACAAGATGGAGCCCTAGAATAGGGCTACATGACACGACTAAACTATACATGTAATACATAGGTGTACACATCGAAGTAATACAGGTCAAAGAGGCCCGGATATCGAACACAGAGAAACATAGTTCAAGAAACTACTACTATCTACTTTCGATCAGCTAAGCTGAAGAAAACTTTGATTTGAGAGTTATTTAATGAATTGTAAGAGAGAAAACTAATTTAATGGGTTGTGATCACAATGAGAAGAAATTCTCTAGGACTACAGTTTCACCAAGATTGACACTGCAATTTTGATCTAAGATTAATATATTTTCCTCCCACTCCTGGACAAAGAGTCTGTAGCAACAAATACCCACTCTCGTAGTGTAGTTTACTACCTATTCTAATTCCAATCCTATTTCCATAGTAATTGGTTAATTAGTTAGGTGCTTTAACGAATTCTCTGGGTAATCTCTTCTCGTTTATAAGCCACATTTCCCAAAGGGAAATATAAAACATGTGTTACTATGGATTTCCAATCCTTAATCCTCATCCTGAAGTTATTAAGGATCCAATTAATCACCTATGGTGCGCAACATTGATAATTCAATAAGATTTCATAGCAACATATCCAAGAATAAGGAGAAAATAATATACTAACGCAAAAGATCCATATACAGTGTACAACCGGGCTACTCTTGAGTCCTAAAGAACATGGGGATTAGCCCCTCATGGTTTCCAAGGACAAAAACATGCTAGAAAGAAGGAAAAACATGGAGAACATCGAAAAACTGATGAACCCCCTGGAGAAATGTGGTTAGGATGCTCCATACCGACGAATGGATCCGCAATCTACAATTTCTACCCGCCGAACGTGCTCGGAACCTCCCGTACGTGTGGTTCTCCTTCTCGTACTCCTCACCTATGCCATAGACGCCGTGTAATAGAATAGAACATGATAGATTAGGTCTGGCCAAACTCACCTTACGTTATAGAAGTGACTTAGGGCGAAGTAAATCGTCAACCGTCAGATTAAAACTTAATTTCCAGACTGCCTGATCAGGCAGACTCGATGGTACCGACTTTTGAAGTCAGTAGTACCAAGTTTGGGAGTCAAATCTACTATGTCTTTGATGCAAAGTCGGTGGTACTGACTTTTGGACTCAGTAGGACCGATTTTGTACAATTTTTGGGTCTTTTACTGATGTGAATTCGGCGGTATCGACTTTTGGAGTCGGTAGTACTGAGATTGTGAGACCTTTGTGGTACCTGAAAGGCACAAAAATTTACATCAACACTAAAAATATAATAAATCATCAAAAGAAAATAAAATTATACTTATTTGATGCAATTGAGTAACACAATCTAATATTAATAAAAAATGCACAAATTAATATGAAAATGAATAGTAAGTGCACAAAAGGAAATATAAAATAGCCTGTGAAAAATGACAAATATACAGTACATCAAGCTCCCCAAAGCATAAATGTTGCTCGTCCTTGAGCAACACACTCTCGAACCTGTTTTAGACAAGTCAGCAAAAGGACAAGAAATATGAACTTCATTTCTCAACTACTCCCACTTGGTGGTCCCAAATCGGCTTTCATTGATCACTGAACAATCAGCTGCTTTGTAGTGACCAAAAATTTCCATTAAAGTAGTCCACCCTTATATCAATGAACACTATCAAGAGAGTAGTTAACATAATAATCAATCAAGCATTCTCTTGGTGCATAATGTGATTCCCTATTCTACATTTCTCTTTCCTAACTACCAATCTACTTGGAAGTAGTTCTCCATATAAAAATGAATGAGGAGAATAAATCATTTGAGTGGCCTACCAATAAGAGCAATGATCGGTATGAAATGGGTGGCAATTGAAGAATCACAAGTACATCCAAATCATTTATGAAAAATAAAGTATGATGAACCTATATGGTGAAAAGAATGAGAAATGCATGAATCCTAATGCCTACTTTATTGATGGAATGATTCATGATTTAAAAGATGTTGTCAATTTGACTGACAAAAATTCGAAGAAAAGAATGCATCATTAGTATGTTTCCCTCATTTTTGTTCAGATTTGAGGGCATCCTTTCTCCCTCTTAACTTTAAAATATTAAAAACTCCTTTTTTTCTTTTTTTTCTTTTTCATTGGCCCATTGTTCTAGCATGATGGAACATTATGCTTGTGCTTTTCTACATATCATTTTCTTTTTCTTTTTTTTCTGAGGGTATGGATATGTAACCCTACACTCAAATTTTAAAGGAAAACAATATCCACATGACAAAGAAATGAATCATATGTAAAATGCATGCAATCTACATGTAACTATTTATGCAACTAGAATGATGTGTACCTAAATTGTTGAAGTACACAACTTGGTATATTTTTTTATAACCAATGCAATAAAAGAAAACTGACTATCATATCACCTACTATGATATACAATGCAACAAGAAGAAATAATTTGGAGTACTTGTTCATCTTAAGGTGGTGAGTCAATAATGAGTGGAGGATGGGTGGAATCACATAACTAAGAGACAAAGCCTTTCATGAATTTATGATATGTCCCTCTCTAATGACTTGTGAACAGGGTAACCTTAGGATTTCTTTCTTAAACTTCAATTTAAGGTCTCGTTAACTATTTGATCAATTCAGGCCCAAATCCCATCTTCATCCACATTCCATGAATAATTAAGATGTCCAGTCATATCACATATCCTTAAGCTGACTAACCCATACACTTCCTTTAAGTGAGATTACTCAAGTACTCACAACTAAGCCCACAAAAAGATTTTTAATTTTCCATTGCAAACTTGAAAGCACGCATGATAATTGGCTGGAAATAACAAAATTTAAGCTCCACTTTACACTAGATAGATTGTGGATCCTACAAATTACAAAAATAAAAGCTAAAAGCAAGTAAAAAGGGAAGATAAAGCCGTTCCAACACCTACCTCCCCTAAGCTTGAATTTGACCATGTCCTCATAGTCAAAAATCCAAACCTAGAGTTGGAACGGGTATACCAGATGCTCTTTAGGGTGGTGGAGGTGGATGAATGGTGGTTCTTTGGATCAAGTTGTTCAAGCATATATCCCTCTTGTTGGTGCCACTAATTTGTGTCTTTTTGGCATCAATATATGACATTCTCTCTCCTTCTTTGAGATTTAAAAATTAGTGCCCATTGGCATGTGTATCGGTAATGTCGATAGCTTCTTCATGTAGCTTTTTGTCACCTTTTTTCTGAAAATGTTTGGTAGTACCAAGTTTGGACTCGGTAGTATCGACTTTGGGTCAGGTTCTAGGTGATTTTTTGGGCAAAATCTCAGTAGTACCGACTTTGAAAATCGGTAGTATCGACTTTTTGCAGAGAGTGCAGAATTTTACCTGATAAGGAGTCGGTAGTACCGAGTTTGGACTCGGTAGTACCGAATTTGACCCTGACTGCACACCAAACAAAAGCATCAACGTACCTTCTTTACATCAAATAAAAATCTAACAAAGTAAGTGCAAAAATTACACAATAAAAGGTCCTAACAAAGTGTGAATGACTAAAATGAAATTAGGTTGCCTCCCAAGAAGTGCCCTTGTTTAATGTCCTAGGCTCGACATGAATGATCCTCCTCAACCTGGTTTGTCTTGAGATGGTGGTGAAGATTCATCCAGTAGTATGAAGTTCACTCTATCATTGTCTATCCCAAGTGTCAAATAGCCTCTACCAAGGGCAATGATCACATCGGTCGTAGCTTGGAACGGCCTTCCTAAAAGCTTCTTTGATCCTCGTATATCCTTCATATCCATCACCACAAAGTCAACTGGGTAGATGAACTTGTCGACTTTAACCAACACATCCTCACATATCCCATAAGGCCTCACAATAGATTTGTCTGCCAGCTCGATTGTCAAAGATGTCCTTGTTGGTTCTTTCAATCCTAACTTTTGGAAGGTAGTAAGAGGCATAAGTTTTATGCTTGCTCCTATATCACATATTGCTTGTTTGAAATGTTTGCCACCTACAGAACATGGGATGAAGAAACATCTTGGATCCTTCCTTTTTCCTAGCAATTTCCCCTTGATCAGTGCACTCATCCCCTCATTAACATGTACAATATCAGTGTCTTTAATCCGCCGCTTTTTGTTGATGATATCTTTCAAAAATCTCCCATAAGAAGGAATTTTCCCTATCGCTTCCACCAATGGAAAATTGATGTGGAGATTTTGGAAGATGTCCATAAACTTTTTGAACTGTGCTTCCTATTTCTTCAGCTTTAGACTATCCGGGTATGGCACATCTGACTTCTCTGCTTGCTTCTGTGAGGGTATATATGGCCCTTTATGAACTTTCTCCCCTAAGCTTACTTCATCACCACTACCTAGAGTAGAAATAGGCACATCCTCTATGGGTGGTGTTATCGATGGTTGTTCCTTATGAATTGTGGGTGCCCCTTTATTGACTATGATTGTTCCACTATGTAGTAAAACCTTCACCTGCTCTTGTTGAATAGGTACCCTCTCAGGAACTGTAGTTGGTGATTTAATAGGAATGTGACATTGATGTTCATTGTCCACTGGCATTCTGCATCCTCCTGGTAATCCAAATAGACTACAAGGAAATGGGACTTTAGGCACATACTCCCAATTAGATTCCTGAGTGTGTTGCTTGGGTGCCTCCTCGGTATGATGTTCTCACTCTTCAACAATAGAGATGAATTTTGCTTGGTGATGTTGATGGGCTACACCTACA
This sequence comes from Alisma plantago-aquatica, assembly GCA_963693085.1. Taxonomy (NCBI): domain Eukaryota; kingdom Viridiplantae; phylum Streptophyta; class Magnoliopsida; order Alismatales; family Alismataceae; genus Alisma; species Alisma plantago-aquatica. Next base: position 378,242,738 of record OY856410.1, read on the forward strand.
TTTTCTTGTTGAATGGGCATCTTCAAGGAAGCTACGTCTACTGCTAACTGAGAAAATTGATATTCAATGTTGCAGATTTGGGCACCTTGGTTTTGCATCTCCCTCTGGGTCTGACCCATAAGTTCTTCATTTTGGCTCACAAGCTTTTCTAACAAAGTCTCAATTTTGTAAATCTTGCTAGGGTCCCTGTCCTGCTGGTATTGTTGGTGCATGTACATGCAATCCTCTTCTTCACCTGTAGATTTTACATCCTTCTGGCACAATTTTATAGCGATGAGATCAAGCTTCTCATTCAATGCTAAGATGACTTTAGATTCTTCAAAACTTTTAATGGTTGTTGGGAGTTCTCTTTGTTCACCCCATGAATGATTCTTAGTCATGTTCTTTAAGATCTCATGGCATCTAGAAGGATTGTTTTTAAAGAAAAATCTAGCTCCTGCACTGTTTAGGGTGGTCCTCTCACCCTGATGTAGGCCTTAATAGAAGGTCTTTGCTTGGCCATATAAATCTATACCATGGTGTGGCACCTTCCGCGGCATGATCTGAAAGCACTCCCAAGCCTCTGAGTATGACTCTTCAGTCTGTTTCTTGAAATTGTAAATCTTCCATGTCAATTCATGTTGGCTAAATGGACATCTATAAATCCCTTTGTTTTGATTATGACAAACATTTCATTCTTATTAATCTAACGAGCTACTTGAGTGTGCAGGATGACAAAGCAACAAGGGAAAATCTACAAGCTTACATATTTATATTTTCATGCAATGTAATAACTGTTGTAAAAACTTGTACAAAAATATAATGTACAAGTACTTAGAATTGCATGTAAATCAAGCGTTAGATTCTCCCTAGATAAACACCACAGTTAGACAAGTCATCCCATTCAAATAGGATTACTTTTGCACACTCACACACATAATTAGTGCCTAAATTGAAACCTTGAAACAGGATCAATCTCGGTCGACAAACTCCTCGACCGAGACACTCTCGGTCGACAATCTTCTCGACCGAGAAAGATCCAAAGTAGCCGTTAGACACAACAGACAAGTTAGTTGGCAGTTGAAGAAAGACGTTGCAAATCACTTGTTCCAGAGAGCCTGTCGGTTGACAAAAGTTCGACCGAGTAGGTGTCTCGGTCGACTATTTGTCGACCGAGATGGTCTCTGACAGCAACTGCAGAATTAATTAATTAGCCGTTGTTAAAGCAACAACTTTGTACCTAACGGCTAGTTAAGCACTTAGAAACCCCTAGAAGTTGTCTAGAACGTCCTTAAGCATCCTTAGGCCATTCCTATAAATAGGACAAGCCATAGGACACCTAAACTCACTAGTTTACACTTGTTACACTTGAGAAATACTTGAGCACACTTGAGAAATCTGTTGTGAGCAAATTGAGCTTTGTGAACATTGGCTACTTCCTTCTTTAGCTCATAATTCGTGTCCTATAGGCTAGTATCTCCTACCCACTGCAATCACAAGTTCACATACTTGGTTAGGAGATCTATACGCTTGATCTAGGCAAATCAAGCCTTGGGCTACAAAGGATAAGTTGTAATTTCTGTTTTCTTTCTTGTTCCCTATTATTGTTTGTACTCTCCTTGCTACTCCTAGGTTGGAGGCTGCGGATTGGAGAGGGTAAAGATCTTCTTGGCGAAGAAGGAGACTTTGAGCTACTTCAGAAGGCTGGTGCAACGGGAGATTACTTCTAGAGAGGAAGGCTACTTCAAGGGGGAGCTTGGAGTTACTTCATAGAAGGCTATCTCAAAGTTGGTGCACCTACTTCAAGTGAAGGCTATTCAAAGGGTGTAAAGGAAAGTATTGTATTTTGTATAAATCCTCAAGAGGTAATAAAATAAATACTTTCAAATCCCGGTTGGGTAAGCAACTGGGTAGTGGACTGACAACTATAGTATTTGCTATAGTTGGAACCACTCTAAACACCTGTCTCTTTCTTCCAATCTCAATTGTGGTTGTTTGAATTCAATAAATTAATAAAATAATTCAAAAACTCTATTCACCCCCCCTCTAGTAGTTTTTCAATTGGTATCAGAGCAAGGCTTCAAGGAACCCTAACAAGGTCTTGAAGAAATGGGTGACGGAGTACTCAACAACCTCAACATTGAAGGGACACTTGTTGCTAGGTCCCCAGCGTTCAATGGAACAAACTACCAATATTGGAAGAGAAGGATGCAATTCTACTTCCAAGGCATCAACTGGGATTTATGGAGAATGGTGTCTACTCCATATGTGCTTCCTCAAAATGAATTTGCGGAATGGGATGCAAACACGGTAAAGCTGGCCCAAATGAATGCAAAAGTTGTAAGCATTTTATATTGTTCTATTTCGGTAGGAGAATTTAATAGAATATCTAATTGTGACACAGCATATGATATTTGGCATAGACTGTCCATAACCTATGAAGGTACAGTCCAAGTCAAAAATTCCAAGATTAGCATGTTTAAACAAAAATTTGAATACTTTTGTATGGATACTAATGAATCAATTAGTGAAATGTTTGCAAAATTCTCTACTATTTTTAATGGTTTAAGTGCTTTAGGAAAACCTATTCCTGAAGAAGATCAGGTATCAAAGATCCTTCGTTCACTTCCTCCAAAATATAAGCCAAAGGTGACAGCCATTGAAGAAGCAAACGACCTCACTCAACTGAAAATGGAGCAATTTATTGGCAACTTAGAAGCTCATGAAGCAACTCTAGAAGAGGAAGAAAGAAGAGCACGTGAACTTCAGCAAGGACAAAAGAAGGATGTGGCTCTAAAAGCTTCAAAAGCTGTCACACAAGAAAGTGAGGAGTCAAGTGAAGAAGAGGGAGAAGAAGCCTTGATAGTAAATGGTAAGAAATACAAAAGATTTAAATCTAACAAAATTTCCAGCTCTTCTTCTACCCCTCCTAGGTGCTTTGAATGTGGAAAGAAAGGGCATTTCAAGAATGAATGTCCTAAAGCAAAGAAAGGAAAGAAAAGCTCACACAAGAAGAAGGGAGAAAAAGCCTATAAAGTTGCATGGGACGAATCAAGTGACAGTGAAAGCGGAGAAGAAACCGTGGATTGTCTAATGGCAAGAGAAGATGATGAAAACTCTCAAGAGGTAAGCCTACTTGATCTTTCTAAAGAAGAGTTAGTCACTAGTCTACAAGAAATTCATGACAAGTATGTTGATGTCAAGAAGAAACTAAAGAAGGTTATAAAATCAAATGATGAGCAAATTGCTAAATTAGATAATCTTTCTTCTGAAAAGAATAACATTGATCTTGAGAATTTATCTTTAAAAACATCTTTAGATGATTGCACTAGAAAGCTACTCACTCTAGAAACAAATGTTGATCTCCTTTCTAAAGAAAAGACTGACTTGTTAGCTAAACTAAAAGATTTTCAGACTCAACCTATTTTGTGTAACCATCTAGACTATGATAATGTTATAAAAGAAAGAGATTCATTGCTATCTGATTTAGAACAAGCAAGAAAAGATTTACACAAGAAAATGAATGATATTGCTCAGCTGCAAAGAGAACTTCATAAGTTAAGAAGAAAAGATATACTTGATAACATTCTAAGCATTGGTACTGTTTTCAATGGAAGAAAAGGTTTGGGATATGCTCCAAAGAAAAATCAACCTAAAAGAACTCAAACTAGGTTTGTACCCAAGAACACAATGGCTAGAAAGAGAAATGAAGTTGACTCTATTACCTGCCATTTTTGTTTACGTCTTGGACACTATTCCTTTTCATGCCCTTATAAAACAAAGGATTCCGAATTAGTTTGGGTCCCAAAACCTCAAACTTAGTAGAGTCAAATAGAATTTAGTTGAGATATGACCAAAAAGCGCCATCTTGCTATTTATATTGTCTTATCTCAACTAAACAAAAGATTTTATGCTCATTGGTAATTTTCTGCATTATTATACTAAAACAGAAACTTAGTCGGTCAAAGAATTGTCGATCGAACCATTAATCGGTCGAAGTATTGTCGACCGACCGAATGTCTGTAACATATCAAAATTTACAGCAATTATTTCGGTCGAAAATTGTTCAACCGAGCTACATTTCTGTGTTTTCTGGTTTTGTATTACAGTAATCTTCTCGATCGACAAATTGTCGACTGAGACATATGTCGGTCGAACAATTGTTGACCGACTGGACTTCTGATTCAGAACTTTTATACAAATATGTATTTAAATGATTCTAACCATTTCGGACCATCACATGGGTACCAAAATCTACATTTTAATGCAGGATTGGGTGGTTGACAGTGGATGTTCCAAACATATGACCGGAAACAAGGATGCATTCCAAAACTTTGAAGAAAAGAAAAGTGGAACAATCACTTTTGGAGACAATGGTAAGGGCAAAATCGTTGGAATAGGTAATGTTGGTACAAACCTCAAAATTAAGAATGTTCTACTTGTTGATGGTTTGCACCATAACTTGATAAGTGTTAGCCAATTATTTGATAGTGGTTATGATGTGTTATTTAACAAAACCTGCTGCAAGTTATTAATAGAAAATACTACAAATGTTGTTTATGAAGGAAATAGAGTTGGAAATCTTTATATTCTTAAACCTAACTCTATGAAATCAGTAGTGGGAAAATGCTTGCTTGCAAATGACAATACCTTACAAATATGGCATAAAAAGTTAGGACATGCTAGTTCACATGTTATCAAAAAGTTAGTAAAATATGATCTTGTTCGTGGATTGCCTACTTTATCTTTTGATCAAGTTGAAAACTGTGAACCATGCACAATGGGAAAGCAAACCAAAACATCTTTTAAATCAAAACATGTACTTAGCACCAGTAGATCATTAGAATTAATTCATATGGATTTATTTGGACCAATGAGGACACAATCAATCGGTGGTAAGAGATACTGTTTTGTTATTGTTGATGATTATAGTAGATATACATGGGTACATTTTATTGCAACTAAATATGATACTATTCATGTTTTTATGCAATTTTGTTCCAAGATTGAAAATCTCTTACAAAATAAAATATGTACCATTAGAAGTGATCATGGTGGGGAATTTGAAAATCACACATTTGAAGAGTTTTGTACATCTCAAGGATACACTCATAATTTTTCTGCTCCACGCACCCCACAGCAAAATGGTATAGTTGAAAGGAAAAATCGATCACTACAAGAAATGGCTAGAACTATGATGCTTGAACATAACACACCCAAAACCTTTTGGGCTGAAGCTGTAAACACTACATGCTATGTGCTAAATAGAGTAACTGTTCACTCTCATTTAAAGAAAACTCCATATGAACTAATACATTATAAGAAACCTAGAGTTGACTATTTTCATACCTTTGGCTCCACATGCTATATTTTAAATACCAAAGATGATAGAGATAAGTTTGACTCAAAATCACACAAAGCATTCTTTTTGGGATATTCCACCTCTAGTAAAGCTTTTAGAATATATAACACTATATCTAGAAAAGTTGAGGAATCTATTCATGTTTCTTTTCATGAAGAATCCAAATCTGAAAATCTAGAAATCATAGATCTCACTAATCAATTCAAAAATTTAAACATACCAAACGATAGTGAGAAAGGTGCTACAAATAATCACCAAGCTGAACCACAACCTACACCTAGACTTATTAAAGATCATCCTCAAGAATTAATTATTGGAGATCCTAATGATAAAGTCAAAACTCGTTCTTCCTTTAAAGATGTTGCAAACATGGCTTTTGTTTCTATCATTGAACCTAAAAAGATATCTGAAGCTCTTAAAGATGACTATTGGATAATAGCTATGCAAGAAGAATTGAATCAATTCACTAAAAATGATGTATGGGATTTAGTTCCTAAACCACAAGATAAAACCATAATAGGAACTAAATGGGTTTTTAGGAACAAGCTAAATGAGTCAGGAGAAGTAATAAGGAATAAAGCTCGGTTAGTAGCACAAGGATATAATCAGCAAGAAGGAATAGATTTTGATGAAACGTATGCACCGGTAGCTAAACTTGAAGCTATTAGAATGTTACTAGCTATTGCTGCACATAAAAACATCAAACTCTACCAAATGGATGTAAAAAGTGCATTTCTAAATGGCATCATTCAAGAAGAAGTATATGTTGCCCAACCACCTGGTTTTGAAATACCGGAAAAAGGTGACTATGTTTATAAACTTAAGAAAGCACTTTACGGTTTAAAACAAGCACCTAGAAATTGGTATGAAAGGCTCAAGACATATCTTTTTGATAATGGTTTTTCTATTGGAAATTCAGATTCTACTTTATTTTTCAAAACATATACATCTGATTTCCTAGTTGTGCAAATATATGTTGATGACATTATTTTTGGAGCTTCTAATGATTCATTGTGCACACAATTTAGTGATATTATGCAAAAAGAATTTGAAATGAGCCTCATGGGTGAACTAACTTTCTTTCTTGGTTTTCAAATTAAGCAAACACCTGCCGGAATATTCATAAGCCAAGAAAAATATACTAAAGAACTCTTAAAACATTTTGGGATGGATCAGTGTAAACATGCTACTACTCCTATGGCTACTTCTATCAAAATTGATAAGGATGAAAATCAGGAACCTATTGATGATTCCTTATATAGAGCCATGATTGGTAGTTTGCTTTACTTAACGGCTTCTAGACCGGACATTATGTTTTCCGTTGGTCTTTGTGCTCGATTTCAATCACAACCTATGCATTCTCATTTTTTAGCAGTTAAACGAATTCTTCGTTACCTAGCCGACACTACTTGCTTTGGTTTATGGTATCCAAAAGGACAATCCTTGGATTTCAAAGCTTATACTGATGCGGATTATGCTGGTTGTCGACTTGATCGCAAGAGTACTAGTGGTGGCTGTTTCTTATTAGGGAGAGCTTTAGTATCTTGGTTTAGCAAGAAACAAAATACGGTTGCCCTATCTACAACTGAAGCTGAATATATGGCAGCCGGGTCTTGTTGTGCTCAAGTGCTTTATATGCAACAAGTGTTAAGCGATTATGGTTTTAATCTTTCATCTACGCCTATTTTTTGTGACAACACGAGCGCCATAAACTTAGCACACAATCCTATTTTACACAGCCGAGCTAAACATATTGAAATCCGTCATCACTTTTTAAGGGATCACATCTCCAAAAATCATGTTTCCCTTCATCATGTTGATACGGAAGATCAATTGGCTGATATTTTTACAAAACCGCTTCCACTAGATCAATTTAACAAAATTAGGAAGCAATTGCTTATCACTCCTTTGGAAGATGTTTTCTTTGATATTTGTGCTACTTAAACAAAAACTCTTATTTACATTTTTTGGCTTTAAAATGGACATCTTTTTCATTAGATTTGATGGGACATCTAATTAAGGGGGAGTTTTTATTCTTAAACGGTTATCTTTTTGAAATGACAAAGGGGGAGAGATAAATATAAAACTAAAACTTAGTAATTATGTAAAACTCAATTAATGAGTTTCATAAATAAACTCTTGGCTTTACATTGAAAGTTGCTATATTCCCAAGTGATCTGGATTTCATGTTCCATAATTCATGGGAATAATAAGCACACATTTTATACACAAGAGAAAAGGCTATAAAAGGTAATCTAAAGGTATGAAACTCATATGTTTTATATTTCCTTTATTTATATTTTGGAAATGTTTGTCATCTTCAAAAAGGGGGAGATTGTTGGCTAAATGGACATCTATAGATCCCTTTGTTTTGATTATGACAAACATTTCATTCTTATTAATCTAACGAGCTACTTGAGTGTGCAGGATGACAAAGCAACAAGGGAAAATCTACAAGCTTACATATTTATATTTTCATGCAATGTAATAACTGTTGTAAAAACTTGTACAAAAATATAATGTACAAGTACTTAGAATTGCATGTAAATCAAGCGTTAGATTCTCCCTAGCTAAACACCACAGTTAGACAAGTCATCCCATTCAAATAGGATTACTTTTGCACACTCACACACATAATTAGTGCCTAAATTGAAACCTTGAAACAGGATCAATCTCGGTCGACAAACTCCTCGACCGAGACACTCTCGGTCGACAATCTTCTCGACCGAGAAAGATCCAAAGTAGCCGTTAGACACAACAGACAAGTTAGTTGGCAGTTGAAGAAAGACGTTGCAAATCACTTGTTCCAGAGAGCCTGTCGGTCGACAAAAGTTCGACCGAGTAGGTGTCTCGGTCGACCATTTGTCGACCGAGATGGTCTCTGACAGCAACTGCAAAATTAATTAATTAGCCGTTGTTAAAGCAACAACTTTGTACCTAACGGCTAGTTAAGCACTTAGAAACCCCTAGAAGTTGTCTAGAATGTCCTTAAGCATCCTTAGGCCATTCCTATAAATAGGACAAGCCATAGGACACCTAAACTCACTAGTTTACACTTGTTAAACTTGAGAAATACTTGAGCACACTTGAGCAATCTGTTGTGAGCAAATTGAGCTTTGTGAACATTGGCTACTTCCTTCTTTAGCTCATAATTCATGTCCTATAGGCTAGTATCTCCTACCCACTGCAATCACAAGTTCACATACTTGGTTAGGAGATCTATACGCTTGATCTAGGCAAATCAAGCCTTGGGCTACAAAGGATAAGTTGTAATTTCTATTTTCTTTCTTGTTCCCTATTATTGTTTGTACTCTCCTTGCTACTCCTAGGTTGGAGGCTACGGATTGGAGAGGGTAAATATCTTCTTGGCGAACAAGGAGACTTTGAGCTACTTCAGAAGGCTGGTGCAACGGGAGATTACTTCTAGAGAGGAAGGCTACTTCAAGGGGGAGCTTGGAGTTACTTCATAGAAGGCTATCTCAATGTTGGTGCACCTACTTCAAGTGAAGGCTGTTCAAAGGGTGTAAAGGAAAGTATTGTATTTTGTATAAATCCTCGAGAGGTAATAAAATAAATACTTTCAAATCCTGGTTGGGTAAGAAACCGGGTAGTGGACTGACAACTATAGTATTTTCTATAGTTGGAACCACTCTAAACACCTGTCTCTTTCTTCCAATCTCAATTGTGGTTGTTTGAATTCAATAAATTAATAAAATAATTCAAAAACTCTATTCACCCCCCCTCTAGTAGTTTTTCAATTCATTCATCTTCTGCAGAGGGAAATAACGCTCAAAGAAAGCATCTATCATCTGGTATAATGTTTCTATGGATTCTGGCTTGAGGTTACAAAACCAAGACTTAGCACTGTCCGCCAAAGATGATTGAAACAAATTCATGTATATCACGGTGGTAGGAACCGTGTCTATCTTCACCATGTCACATATTTCGACAAAATTACTAATGTGAGTCATTGGGTCTTCAGTAGTGTGGCCATGGAAAGCGTGTTGCTTGACCAATGCCACCATCCCAGGATCAAGCTTGTAGCTTCCCACATATATCGCTTGTCGCTTGATTGGCCCAAGCTGAGTTGTTGTGGATGACACCTTGATCTTCTCCCAGATGGTTTGTTCTACTTCGACATCATGCATACCCTCTGGCTATAGATTTGTTGTGGGAGTGTAATCAGTTGTTTATGTTTGAACCATGCACTAGTACCTGAAATTTGTAAATTGAATGTGAGAATGAGATACTAGTGATTGAATCAAAAAAAAATTTCTATTCCGCTTTAGAAAGATTGAAAAGAAAAATAAAGAGGGTGGCTTAGAGTGGTCGATCAAAACATTCGTAGTACTTGAATATGCCATTTCCCCAGTAATGGCGCCAAAAACTTGACACGACTAAAATGTATGTGTAAAATGCAAGCATACGTGTCAAAGTAATACAGGCCAAAGAGGCACGAATATCAAACACAGAGAAATGTAATTCAAGAAGCTACTACTTTTGATCAGCTAAGCTAAAGAAAACTTTGATTTGAGATTTATTTAACTAATTTCTATAAAGAAAACTAATTTAATGGGTTGTGATCACAATGAGAAGAAATTCTCTAGGACTACGGTTTCACCATGATTGACACTACAATTTTGATCTAAGATTAATATATTTTCCTCCCACTCCTAGACAAAGAGCCTATAGCATGAACTACCCACTCCCGTTGTGTAGTTCACTACCTATTCTAATGCCTATCCTGTTTCCATACTAATTGGTTAATTAATTAGGTGCTTTAATGAATTCTTTAGGTAATCTCTTCACATTCGTAAGCCAGCTTTCCCAAAGGGTGATATAAAACTTGTATTACTATGGATTTCTAATCCTTAATCCTCCTCCTGAAGTTATTAAGGATCTAATTAATCACCTATGGTGTGCAACATAGACAATTCAATAAGATTTCATAGTAACATATCCAAGAATAAGGAGAAAACAATATACTAATGCAAAAGATCCATATACAGTGTACAACCGGGCTACTCCCGGGTCCTAAAGAACACAGAGATTATCCCATCATGGTTTTCATGGATAAAAACATGCTAGAAAGAAGGAAAAGCATGGAGAACATAGAAAAATTGATGAACCCCCTGGAGAAATGTGGTTAGACGCTCCACGCCAACGAACGGATCCGCAATCCACAATTTCTTCTCACCGAACGTTCCTGAAACCTCCCACATGTGTGGTTCTCCTTCTCGTTCTCCTCTCACGTGTTGTAGCCACCGTGTAATAGATTAGAACATGATAGATTAGGTCTGGCCGAACTCCCCTTAACTCATAGAAGTGACTTAGGGTGAAGTAAATCCTCAACTGTCAGATTAAAACTTAATTTTCAGACTACCTAATCGGGCTGACTGGGTGGTAATGACTTTTGAAGTCGGTAGTACCGAGTCTGGGAGTCGAATCTGCTCTGTCTCGGATGCAAATTCGGTGGTACCGACTTTTGGACTCTGTAGTACCAAGTTTGTACAATTTCTGGGTCTTTTACTGATGTGAATTTGGTGGTTTTACCAACTTTTGGAGTCGGTAGTACCGAGATTGTGAGACTTTTGTGGTACCTGAAAGACACAAAAATGTACATAAGCACTAGAAATATAATAAATCATTCAAAAACATTAAAATTATACTTATTTGATGCAATTGAGTAACACAGACTAATATTAATAAATCATGCACAAATTAATATGAAAATGAATAGTAAGTGCACAAAAAGCAATATATAATAGCCTGTGAAAAATGATAAATATACGGTGCATCACTGCACCACTCATAGTTTATCATAAGGAGTATAATTATACCATAAAGGTTCCACCTTTTAGTTTTATTTTTGCATCATAGTTCTAATATAATTATGTCCATGATGTACTAAATATCTTATCATCAATCAATGTATTTGAAAGAATTAGGTACAAATGGAAGTCCATATCCACTTTTTATTCCTCTATTCATCATATATATTTCATCTTTTAGTATATTATGGGATTAGAAATAATATTAGGGTTTGCATATATCATGTACTTACTAAATGCATCATATGTTTTAACAATCTTTGGTTAAGATGAAATAGTGGAAATGAGTCCACTCTTTGATGAAGATTGAAAACCTCAAGATTTATTTTTCAATTTCCAACAAGATATAAACCTCAAGAAAGCCATAACCCATCCAAAGATTTGTATTTTCCTCCTTCACAACTCACAACAGTGATAACTTCAAAATATATAGGTAACCAATGCAAGGTGAAAGAAAAATATAGTGTATAAGACAACCAAGACTAAAACCCTAAAAGGGAAATTCCAAAAAAAAAGTTTAAGGAAGAATATTGTGAATATTCATCCTAAATAAAGAAGAAAAGAAATGAACTACATAGATATAGACTCAAGATATACTAAGAGTTTTTCGCTCTTCATGGAAGAAGAAAAGAAGAGTAAACATCATGTTCCTTGAAAAATCATGATAGTAGAAATCTTATCGGTTGTGGTCAAGAGATGATGATGCGATGTAGCTCAGTTACATCAAAGGAAATACATGCAACTAAGGAAATGGAGGAGGAACGAGGGGTGTATCTACATCCCTAGAGGAAACGGAAGAGGAGAGAGCAGGAAATAGTCAGATATGTTAAGCCATTGGTCTTCTCATCTGTGGAATCATAGACCAACAACACAACCAAATGTTAACTCAAAACTCTCAATTGTAGATGATAGAATTAGTTCTATCCATTTTCATCATTGTTCCCACTCTGAGATCTTGATTGATATAAATGAACACCAGGTTTGTCATTTTGATTCTGCCATGTTCTCTGTAACGACCCCGCCTCCCAGTAACCCCCAATTAAGGGAGTCCCGAAGGTCAGAGCCATTAATCAATTTATAGGATCAAAGGTTCAACATATAATCAACAATAATTATAAAATTCTACTAACTAAACTAGAATTGGGTATAAAAATTAAAACTTTTACTTACCTTTATAAAACTTGGAAATCTAACTATCCACAACTTGAAATACTTTATCTAATCCTCCTTGCACTTTATTTCTTAATTTCACGATGTGCCACTTTACTGTTTGTGTTTTTTAAGATATTACCTAAAACGCTGACAAACAAAACATCGATCAGCAATTGTTGGTATGTGGAGGCAACCAAAAATTTCTCAATTAAGTCTAACAATTTAAGTATTGCAATCAAAGTAATTAACAAGTCAATTTACATTTTCCATGTGACAATCCCCACCGCTTTTGTTGTAACCCTGGATTTGACTTAAGGCCACCTTCTCAATCCCGAGCTTGGTGCCTGGGAGTCACCTCTCATGGTGCTCCTTAGTCTTGCCTCATCGACCACCTTCTCATTCCCGAGCTTGGTGTCTAGGGTCACCTCTCATGGTGCCCATTGGTCTACCCTCCTGGGCATGACCTTTATGGCATCTTCCATCAGGGTGGCATGTAGGTGCAGGATTTACACATTTATATTAAATGGTGATAGTCATAGTCACTTTATAATTGCAATATGAACATCCAAATAGTTTAGTTGCATTCAATGCGATTAAACATCCGGGAATCCATCGGGAAACCAAAGCGGTTATTCATAATTAACCACATACCTATTAAGTAGATTTGAATGCAGAAATAACCAATCAATCAAGATTCAAGCAAGCACACACACAATTAATTCTGAAACAGGCATCCAATTTCTTTATCATTAAATTCATCATCTTGATCCATTCATCCTAGTTGTTGCCTAGGTTATTTACCCCTTTTTAGGGTTTTAACCATAATTAGGGATTTATTAGGGTTTTAGCCTCCATAATACTTTTATCACATTTAATGCCCTCTTATTTCACAAATCCTAATTTCGACATCATAGGCACAGTTAAAGTCCATTATTTCTCTTCTATACTAAAACTACCATCTTATCTCTTTTAAGTTACTTCAAGATCATTAAACTCAACTACCACCTTTAGTTTCATTCGAATTGATAATTCAGACTTCAGCAAGATTTAATTCATAAGTGTATTGCATTTAGTACTAATTCCCCCTTTATCCATTAGAAAACCCTAATCACCAACTTAAGGGTATTTTATTATGAAAACTCAGTTCCATAATTATCTTTTCGATTTAACCCATTAAAACCCATATTTTATCCAATTAGGGTTTCTAACCCTAAAACAAGCATGAAACTTCGTTATTCAAATATAACTCTCCCTTTTATACTTAATAGGTTAGTATTAACCTAAAAGAGTCATTAAAAACGAGTTCCATATCAAATTAGAGTTTCATCATAATTTACTACATCAAAGGTGATAACTTGGGGTACCTTTCCAATTCCAAGCAATATCAGGTTCCAATTATATTTTTATTGGCTTCTTCACATTTTTCTAATCAATTTTCATGTATTAAGTTCCTTCATCTGACATTCCTACCAATTACTACGTTTTTTGCAAGAAAAAGGCATTTTCTAGATTTCCAGGTTAGAGAGGCTAACTACCTTTCCTTTTTGGAAAAGCGATGGACGTCGTATTACTGACGCGGTCCTCAGTCGACCTAATCTTATGGCTGGAGTTGCTCACGCCCAATTTTCCCAATCTTGAAGGTGCACAGAAACCTGGGGCATGGATCTGCTTTGTGAATCTATCGTGGTCCCGAATCTATCGGTCTCCCTCTCGTCTTCTTCCTCGCATTGCCACGAGCAGCAAGCCCTCAGTCAACTCGACGGTTGACTCTATGGTTCTGATTATCTGCGAGCACGCCGATCACCTAGGGAGCTCCGCCTCCCTCTTCTGAACTCGGCCCCAGCCACAATTTCTCACGAAAACCCTTCCACAGCCACCTCCTACCCGCCGGTCTCCGGCGAGGTTCTCTCAGCCGATAGGGATGCCGTTCAGGGTATAGGATCGAATTGAGGGCACTGAAATGCTCCTCTCGGCTTGCCGCAGAGCTTAGGGTAGCAAAATGAGATGATGCTACTCTCTAATACCGTCCCCTATATATAGGTGGAAAGCAGGCTTGTGATATTTGGGGGTTTCCCAAATCGGAAACCAAAGCCAATCGAACCAGGGATGATTCCCCACGGTTTCATCTCCCAAAACTAAAGGGACTAAAAGTAGCTTTGCACACCCACTGGATTGCAAGAAATCCGGGATGGAAGATCCTCCTGTAACCTGCAAAAACCCAGCCCGCGTGGGACTTTGAAGATGAGCGACCAAAGTTGGATCAAGATCCAACGGTCCTCAAAGCCTGCGCTCATCCAAAAGGAAATTCCCTTTACAAAAAGCCAAATTAAATCTTTATTTTTGGTGATAACTTGAGAAATTAATATCTCCCAAACCATAGCTCATTTTTAGCTCAAATTTTAAGGGAAGGTTTGTCTTGAAATTATCTAGCTTTTTACGAAATTTGGGAAATAAATTCAAAGGGATGAGAAGGTTTCCTTCTCTCCTAAGTTATTCATTAATTTATTCAAAATTAATTGTAATTTCCTTTCCCATTGCCATTATCTTGTTTATTTTGGGTCCCTTGGACCTCAAGAAATTCCAAAGGCACGAATTCCCATATTGGGGAAAATCTATTTACCTTTAACTTCTTTTGAAAGTCAATTTCTCATATTCCCCTTTTATTAATCAATTTCTTTCCCATTTTAATTCTCTTTTAAAGGATTTCTCTTTTTCTCTCTTCCATTTTCCTATTGAAATTCCTTTTATCATTTTGAAACCTTGGGATATGAAAATCCACCAAGGATAACTCAATTATACCTCTTTTCACATATTCTCCATATTTTATCATTGTTTTCAATTTCTTCCTTAATAAAGAAATATCTAATTACTCTTTTCTTTTCTTATTGCATTTTCTTTGCAAACTTGGACTCCTTGGGACCCAAGGAACCCAAGAGGCACGAAATCCATCTTTAGATTACCTTCTTTTGCCTTATAGAGATTTCCACATCTTTCTTTTCTCAAAACCCATTTATTAATTTATTAATTGAATATTCCTTGTTAGTGGGCCCAATAGCCAACAAAGCCCACAAATCAAACAACAAGGCTACTTCAAACAACATCCATTTATTATATCATTATTTGTCCAAATATTTTTAATATGAGAAATTACATTTCTCACCAAAGGAACCCAAAATTTGGGGTTGTAACATCCTTCCCCTCTTATAAGAATTTTGCCCTCAAAATTTAATCAAGCAAGCAAACAAACAAGATAAGCCTTTCACGTGTCCATCATGGCTCCCATGTGGCTTCACCCTTTCCACGGTTCTTCCCAAGAACCTTCATCATCTCATATTCTTCCATATGAGTTCTTTCTTACCTTGGTATATCGTACCCTCATAGGTGACTCAGGACATTTCAGCCTCTCAAAAGCTGAATAGGTTCAGGGCTCAACACATGGCTTGGGTACCTCACATAGTGCTCTAGATCGGACTTATGTAACACATTATACATCATGTTATCCTAAGGGGCAAGGCTAAACACAACCATATCCACCAATCCATCTCAAATGGACCCATATATCGGGGACTCAGCTTTCTCAGTTGTAGCTCAGAGGGGTCGGATTTTTACATCGCATATTCTCCCACAGTGAACTGCATGTCAGTCTGCTTTGTATCAACTCGTGACTTATGTCACCACTGGGCTCTCTCTCAGCCATTGCACGATCAAAGTGACTTCATCTGCACACACTGTGATTCTTTTCTGACCTTCACGAGGCCTCCTTCACCAACATTGTGACCGACACAACCTCTCTATAAGACTTCTTGCATCCCGATAAAGGCTATGGTGGTTAACATCACATCTTAAGAATTGTCTCTATGTATCACCCTAAATGAGCACACATGCTCTCATCAGACCCTCTAGTCTGGATCATACTGTCCATTAGTATGGGGTGATAAATTGTTCTATTATTGAGTTCTTCATGTATCCACTTCCACCTCATGGAAGTGAACCTTGGTCATACCCAAGAACTTTTAAACTTGCATCATGGTGTAGTTGAACCATATTTCTCTCTTATGTAGTTCAACAAAATCTATCTCTTGACAATACTCCTTTCTTTCTCATGTTATCTAGGTAAGGTGATCTACCATAACCCATATTGCATCTTGACCTTCTGGGTCAAAGGGAGACTTACCACAACATCCATAGTGATGAACTCCCATTCCCCTCAGGGACTCTTTTATCCTCTATATCGATACACTGGGGTACTGGTGTTTGTCCTTCACCTCCTGGCTTGCATGGCCACATGCTACATACAACTTTGTTTTAAGCATCCAGAGTGCTACCATCACTTACTATCTTTGTAGTACCAAGGTATATCATGACCTCCTATATTGTTATGATTCCTCAAGCTTGATACCTCAGAAACCCTAAACCACTCTCAAAAGGGTTTTATTACCTTCCTATCCAAAGAAGTATATCTGAGGTTCTATCACCATCCTTTTACTACATCAAGGACTAAATTGGCTACCCAAACAACCATTAACTTGTTCAACATATCTTATTATATCCGAGTGTTAGCCAAAACACATCTTATTCTCAAACTTAGGGTTAGCCAAACAACCTCAACTTCTTCTAGCCTCTAACTAAATTAGGCAGCTAGATCTCAACCAGAGCATTCATTACCACCTCTCATCCTTAAGTGTTAGGTAGCATACACCTCCATGTATTATATTTATCATCTCATCTCAAACTCTAAGTCTATCTTCATCAAGAAGCTCTGAGCTCATCCTCACTGTGATCGAACTCGACCTTGGTTAACTTGCAAATTCCACATAGTTCCTGATAAAACATCCTCATAAGCTGACTACACTACCTCTCTTAGTGTTTGCGAACCATCCATGTATCATTCACTTCACCGGGGTATGTTATCATCTCTATCCTCATACCTTGTAGCCACGTTCCAACTTACATCATCTTTATCCTTGGTGTAAGGCATGCGTACTGTCCTACCTCTCACTCCCATAACAAGAGGAAATAAGCATCTGGATGCAGTCCAAATACAGAGTTCTTCCTGTTCCAAGAGTAGAGATGGCACAACCCACCTTGCCAGTACACTTTCAAATCTAAGTTGAAACGTGCCACCTATGTCTCTTCATCACAAACATCATGATATCAAAATTACTTCCATGGAAAACTGGTCTCAACCCTACTTGGTCTAAACACAATCCTTGGTCGTCTCCTCTAGATCTATAGGGTGACGGCACTTTTGGGGTCATCCCTTTTCCCTTATGCATCCAGAGAGTGCCCTACTCATCTGCCCTTTGGTTCCCATGAGTTCATGAGGGTGATCAATCTTCTAACCCATGGCCCTCAGACAATGATAGTTGTTACCTCCCGACCCTACGGTCATGTGCAACTAGGGAATTAGGCAACTCCTTCTTCCATCAGTCTTATCCCTACCTGACCCAAGGATAGACTTAGGATTCTATTATAGTACCTGTCCAACTTAGAACCTTACCCAAGCCTTCATCATCTCCCTCTGCATTCATGGGTTGTCCTTCATCCTTTCATAAGGGTCATGGCAACTAACCTACCTTGGTCAGGCCCCATACCGGTTACCTCCATGGTAACACATCCACATGCACTTAGAGATGGTTAACTATGGGTCTACAAGTTCATCCTTTTACCATGTACTCTTCACTTAGCTTCTCAAGATCCTACAAAACCTCCTTAGGTTACCTTAAAACAAACCAAACTGGTAAACTCCCTACCAAAGGGTCCCTCTCCCAGGATGGGAGGAAACTACACCTTTATAACAAAGGTCACAAGCATCCTTAGGGTTTATATTCACAAGAGCATGCCTAACCTAGCAGCTACTAAGGCACCAGCAGACCACCTATTAAACCATGCTAGGTTATACTTGCTCTCTTTCCTCAACATTAGACCAACATAGTTGTGAGGGGTTCATCACACATACCTTAAGGGGTTTCTTTTCCCTCTACACATGCTCAAAGCTATAGAGACTCAAATCTTATCATGAGCATCGGGTACACTACTTACCCCCTTAGGCCTAGAAACCCTAGGTTCACCTTTGGGTGTCCAACTGCATGCGCAATCTCTTTACCATGAATCAAGCATGTCCAAGGTATGTCTTGTACTTCCATGATCCTTCTACTCAAGCAACACTTTGGAGTTGAGTCCTCCTCAAGGACATTAAACTAGGTATAAAACCTCACCACAGGTTACTTAAACCTCCTCAGGGTCTAAGGCACTCTTTATCTCATCCAGCAGGTAGTTACTTATACCATAGGCACCAGAAGCATCATCCTCTCTCCAGGGTTTGGTTCCTCTACAGGCTACGAAGATATCATCAGCCTCCAGGAATCAAGCATGAGGCTACCACTATCATCATCCTCAACTCTGTTCCTCACATCTTGGGGTTTTAGGCTTTCAACCTTCTTACTTGGGTCCTGCTTTCTCTCTGTAGAGCTGACTCCACAACCAGGTTTACTACTAGAGGTCCTTTCTCCATGAAGGATTAAGCTCACAAGCATACCTCTACATAGGTGGAATCTATGTTCGTACTTATGTTTTCTCATGGTCATCCATAACCCTCTATGCTTATCTCATAAGCCATCCATCATGATCCCTTGTCTAGGGTTTCATTCAACTGTCAACACTACTGACACACTCTGGGTGCGAGCTATACCCTACCTGCATAAGCCCATAGGGTTTCTATAGGTTCTCCTCTATCCTCATCCATGAAGGAGCTATCCTTTGCTCTAGCATGCACGACCCTCTCCAGGGTTGGGTCACCAAAGGTACCAGATCATCTAACCTCTTCATCCCAAAGGCATGTCCAACCAAACGCTCGGTCAACCATGACATCATGTCATCTCTCTCTCTTCACTTAGGGTTAGGGTTAACATCGTCCTCAAAGGATGTGCTACATCTCTACCTTTAATGGAGGTCTCCACCTCCAAGACTAACTCTCTCTACACATCCTCTTGCCAAGGAGGTCTATCCTCAGATCTCTCCTGAGGACAAAGACAACTCATGTCATACGAACTAAGCATGTATCTATTCCTTTACACTTATTCTATTAAGCTTATGTCCATGACATCTTATTTACATGCTTTTTA
Source organism: Alisma plantago-aquatica (assembly GCA_963693085.1). Classification (NCBI taxonomy): domain Eukaryota; kingdom Viridiplantae; phylum Streptophyta; class Magnoliopsida; order Alismatales; family Alismataceae; genus Alisma; species Alisma plantago-aquatica. Next base: position 378,262,186 of record OY856410.1, read on the forward strand.
TTAATTTGATGGAGGATTCCTTAATCCTTATCAACCTTACACATACCTCAAGAGGGTGAGGAAAAGAGAAAAAACCCTAATCCTTAAGGTCCTTAATAGAATTTGAGTCGAGAAGGGATGAACAAGATGAGAGATTCCTAAAGGTATCTAATTTCGATTCATACCCTAAGACTTTGGCCAGGCAGTCACATAATCTGGGAGTCCTCATATTCCGACTAGCGGTGCGGAGGAAAATCTTGCCAGCCCCCGGAAGTGATCCTTTTCTAGACACCTCAGTCTTTCAGACACTCCTCTAATAACTCCCTCGGTTCTATGGAATTTTTAAAATTTAATAATTATTGATGATTAGATGGAGAACCTACGTTGTGATACCAATTTTAACGACCCTGCCTCCCGGTAACCCCCAATTAAAGGAGACCCAAAGGTCAGAGCCATTAATCAATTTACAGGATCAAAGGTTCAGCATATAATCAACGATAATTATAAAATTCTACTAACTAAACTGGAATTGGGTATAAAAATTAAAACTTTTACTTACCTTTATAAAACTTGGAAATCTAACTATCCACAACTTGAGATACTTTATCTAATCCTCCTTGCACTTTATTTCTTAATTTCACGATGTGCCAGTTTATTGTTTGTGTTTTTCAGGATATTACCTAAAACGCCGACAAACAAAACATCGATCAGCAATTGGTGGTATGTGGAGGCAACCAAAATTTCTCAATTAAGTCTAACAATTGAAGTATTGTAATCAAAGTAATTAACAAGTCAATTAACATTTCCCATGTGACAATCCCCACCGCTTTTTCCCTAACCCTGGATTTGACTTAAGGCCACCTTCTCAATCCCGAGCTTGGTGCCTGGGAGTCACCTCTCATGGTGCTCCTTAGTCTTGCCTCGTCGACCACCTTCTCATTCCCGAGCTTGGTGTCTAGGGTCACCTCTCATGGTGCCCATTGGTCTACCCTCCTGGGCCTGACCTTTATGGCATCTTCCATCAGGGTGGCATGTAGGTGCAGGATTTACACATTTATATTAAATGGTGATAGTCATAGTCACTTTATAATTGCAATATGAACATCCAAACAATTTAGTTGCATTCAATGCGATTAAACATCTGGGAATCCATCGGGAAACTAAAGCGGTTATTCATAATTAACCACATACCTGTTAAGCAGATTTGAATGCAGAAATAACCAATCAACCAAGATTCAAGCAAGCGCACACACAATTATTCCTGAAAAAGGCATCCAATTTCTTTATCATTAAATTTATCATCTTGATCCATTCATCCTAGTTGTTGCCTAGGTTATTTACCCCTTTTAGGGTTTTAACCATAATTAGGGATTTATTAGGGTTTTAGCCTCCATAATACTTTTATCACATTTAATGCCCTCTTATTTCACAAACCCTAATTTCGACATCATAGGCACAGTTAAAGTCCATTATTTCTCTTCTATACTAAAACTACCATCTTATCTCTTTTAAGTTACTTCAAGATCATTAAACTCAATTACCACCTTTAGTTTCGTTCGAATTGATAATTCATACTTCATCAGGATTTAATTCATAAGTGTATTCCATTTAGTATTAATTCCCCCTTTATCCATTAGAAAACCCTAATCACCAACTTAAGGGTATTTTTTTATGAAAACTCAGTTCTATAATTATCTTTTTGGATTTAACCCATTAAAACCCATATTTTATCCAATTAGGGTTTCTAACCCTAAAACAAGCATGAAACTTCGTTATTCAAATATAACTCTCCCTTTTATACTTAATAGGTTAGTATTAACCTAAAAGAGTCATTAAAAATGAGTTCCATATCAAATTAGAGTTTCATCATAATTTACTACATCAAAGGTGATAACTTGGGGTATCTTTTCAATTGCAAGCAATATCAGTTTCCAATTATATTTTTATTGGCTTCTTCACATTTTTTTGATCAATTTTCATGTATTAAGTTCCTTCATCTGACCTTCCTACCAATTACTACGTTTTTTGCAAGAAAACATCATTTTCTAGATTACTAGGTTAGAGAGGCTAATTACCTTTCCTTTTTGGAAAAACGATGGACGTCGGATTACTGACGCGGTCCTCAGTCGACCTGATCTTACGGCTGGAGTTGCTCACACCCAATTTTCTCGATCTTGAAGGTGCACAGAAACTTGGTCCGTGGATCTGCTTTGTGAATCTACCGTGGTCCCGAATCTATCGGTCTCCCTCTCGTCTTCTTCCTCGCGTTTCCACGAGCAGCAAGCCTGTAGTCAACTCGACGGTTGACTCTGGGGTTCTGACTATCTATGAGCGTGCCGATCACCTAGGGAGCTCCGCCTCCCTCTTCCAAACTCGGCACCAGCCACAATTTCTCACGAAAACCCTTCCACAGCCACCTCCTACCCGCCGGTCTCCGGTGAGGTTCTCTCAGCCGACAGGAGTGCCGTTCAGGGTATAGGATCGAATTGAGGGCACTGAAATGCTCCTCTCGGCTTGCCGCAGAGCTTAGGGTAGCAAAACGAGATGCTTCTACTCTCTAATATCGTCCCCTATATATAGGTGGAAAGCAGGCTTGCAATATTTGGGGGTTTCCCAAATCGGAAACCAAAGCCAATCGAACCGGGGATGATTCCCCACGGTTTCATCTCCCAAAACTAAAGGGACTAAAAGTAGCTTTGCACACCCATTGGATTGCAAGAAATCCGGGATGGAAGATCCTCCTGTAACCTACAAAAACCCAGCCCGCGCGGGACTTTGAAGATGAGTGACCAACGTTGAATCGAGATCCAACAGTCCTCAAAGCCTGCGCTCATCCAAAAGGAAATTTCCTTTACAAAAAGCCAAATTAAATCTTTATTTTTGGTGATAACTTGAGAAATTGATATCTCCCAAACCATAGCTCATTTTTAGCTCAAATTTTAAGGGAAGGTTTGTCTTGGAATTATCTATATTTTTACGAAATTTGGGAAACAAATTCCAAGGGATGAGAAGGTTTCCTTCTCTCCTAAGTTATTCATTAATTTATTCAAAATTAATTGTTATTTCCTTTCCCTTTGCCATTATCTTGTTTATTTTGGGTCCCTTGGACCTCAAGAAATTCCAAAGGCATGGATTCCCATATTGGGGAAAATCTATTTACCTTTAACTTCTTTTGAAATCAATTTCTCATATTCCCCTTTTATTAATGAATTTATTTCCCTTTTTAATTCTCTTTTAAAGGATTTCTCTTTTTCTGTCTTCCATTTTCCTATTGAAATTCCTTTTATCATTATGAATCCTTGGGATACGAAATCCACCAAGGATAACTCAATTATACCTCTTTTCACATATTCTCCATATTTTATCATTGTTTTCAATTTCTTCCTTAATAAAGAAATATCTAATTACTCTTTTCTTTTCTTATTGCATTTTCTTTGCAAATTTGGATACCTTGGGACCCAAGGAACCCAAGAGGCACAAAATTCATCTTTAGATTACCTTCTTTTGCCTTCTAGAGATTTCCACATCTTTCTTTTCTCAAAACCCATTTATTCATTTATTAATTGAATTTTCCTTGTTATTGGGCCCAATAGCCAATAAAGCCCACAAATCAAACAAAAAGGCTACTTCAAACAACATCCATTTATTATATCATTATTTGTACAAATATTTTTAATATGAGAAATTACATTTCTCACTAAAGGAACCCAAAATTTGGGGTTGTAACATTCTCTAACAGTCAAGAACCACATGTTCTCTCATCGATTGATCTAATTAAGGAGGCCATCGATAGCAGTGATCGTGGCATGGCACATTTGTTCTCGTATGATGAAAAAGCAACACTCTACTACTACTTAGACTCGTTAATGAACCATGAGAATAGGCTCATATATCCATTGTAGGAAGAGCTTCATGGATCTCCACAGAACATGTTCTTAACTATTGAGGACACAAAAGGGAAACTAGGAAAAGAGCCTTTTTGTGTCCAGAAGGATGGAAAGGTTGGGTGATTGCTAAAGTATCCGAGACCCACAAAGACAAGCCCAAGAAAGAGAGAGATGATAAGAACAATGTATTCAAATCAAAGTTACAGAGTGGATCTCCAAGCATGGAGAATTTGTACATAGGTCCACAAGAAAATATCATCCACGAACAAATTGTATATCCATATTAAATGTAATTGAGGTAACAAATCACATAAATAAGATAATATCACATGTTTAAAGCAGTGCGATACATATATTTTATTTACAATATTGTTTCTAACATTCTTTGCACCAAGAATCCAACCTATGGATAAAAATACTATATTTAAAACCAGTACTTTCCTAAGTTATACGATATCCACTTTCTAACATAGTCTTTAATGTGCTCTGAGATGGGTTTTCATTACTTTTTTGTTAATTCAAAAGAATCAAATACTTTTAATAGATCTATTTTGAAGCGTTCTCAAATACAAACCCAAATTGTAATGACATGTAAATAATTAAATTGTTTTAAATATATTTGTGAATGTTGTCCCATTGGTAGCCTTAAGGAATGTGTGATTACAATTTGATTCATAATGTGTTATTTGTTTTGATAATGCTAGTATTTCTGTGAACTAGACCCTTTACTATAAGTTGTTTTTAGATGATCTAGGATAAACAAGTGTCACAAAGAAAATGTAATAACCAACATTGATGTGCATGTGATGGGACCCATCATAGTCAACGTCAAAGTAGGAAATGGCATCAAAGGAATGAGATGACTTAATGCATGAAGTAATAGTGACAATCCCTTTGATATATTGTAAAATTACATATTTTTATTGAGACTAAGTTGATTGCTGGATAGGTTTTCAATGATCTAACATATAATATATACTACATCTTCATGTAAGCATTCTAGTTTTAAATTATGGACTACCAACAACCTTTTTGCGAGGAGTTGGATCAGCTAGAAGAGGAAGTTATGGGACTTGCTTGAAACTATTTGTATGAGTGGTTCAATGGGTAACTGATCTTATTTACAATCTTTATTTTGATAAAAGTACACTTAAATGATTATATGTTTACCCATTTATGCGTGGCCATGTATTTTTAGGCTCCTATGTATAGGTGATCAAGAACCTCATTACTATCTAATCATCTTTTTTGTATTCTATGTACATGGTATTGTACATAGTTTCTTAACAATAATCTCTATCCATGTCGGCCACACCCACCCCTTCCCTTGAGGATGCTACCACTAGTATATTTAGCATAGTGTTGGCACCTGTGAAGGCCACTACTATGGCTTGGAAGTTACATCGACAAGAATCTATGGAGGCCAGGCAACCACAATATCACACAATCATTTATTGCATCTTGGAGAAGCCTCCACAATAGCCAATGACCGTGGGCAACCACCATGAGTGTGGCCAGTGCATGAGGAAGACACCACTAGATTTTGGTCTATGTGTCCTCTTTCTCCTTCCTCATTCATTTAAAATATCACCAAAATGAAAACAAAAAATACAAAAGACACCATGCTTAATGAACAAAAAAGGGAGAGGAACCACACAACTCTTATTTCTATCCATGTAATTCTCCTAACTCAAATGGTTGAGTGTTAAGATTCAGTTAGGAATGTAAACATTGCATATCATAGTGTATATATTCAAATAATTTATATTTTATTCTATTGTGCCTAAATTCTGATAGTGTTTCTTTTTGTTTCTCATTTATTTCCTCCCATGAGACATTTCTAATTGTGGTTTATTTTTATGTGTTATTTGTGTCGTGGTTTCACTCAAATTATTCTTCTTATTTCTTTATTTTCATGGAAATTTTGTTTTTGCACAGTTCATGTACAGTGACATGCCCACATGTCACCGTTATCAAGATTAGTGGAGAATTTTATCCTATTGTCAATGAATGCTATCCAAACATTTATGAAATCACATAGTAAATTGAAATTTACCAGATTAATGTACTTCCAAAACCTGATGATGCATGGGTTTATCAAAAACAACCATGTTCTTTTCTGGCTCTGGGGATGTATGGAGCACAATGTTGCGATCATGTACATGTTATATAGGAATGCAAAAATCATATCAGATGAAATAATGTGATTTACACATAGGATATAATTGCATGTGCATGTACATTGCAATGGATAAACAAGTCAGTTGTAGTTTTCATTCTGATTAACAATGTATGCATTTTTATGACAATGTATGGTGACCTATGTATTTGCTTGCAATGAGTATCCTAATGTGCACCCCCTTCAAAAGTTAAATTCTTCTATTCATTTATTGTTTGTAGAAAAATATGGGTGTAACTAGCCGTGCATGAATAATAGCTTGATGTAATGTTATTTTCTCTATCTTCTCACCATACACAAAATCCCAAAGTTTCATCAAGTTGTCAATATTAGAAGCAATCAAATAGTAGCTATACTTGGATTAACAAAGACCAATAATTGCTCTGAGAAATGAATTTATATTCATTTATATTCATGCACTAACATTAAGAGTGAAGAATTATCAGACCTCAAGATACTTAATTTTTTCAAAGGAAATGTGATTGGCAATTGCTAGTCCACCCTTATAATCCTTGCTACTCTTCATCAGTATACTGTTTCCAAGGAAATATATAGAGAAAGCCCTAAGACCTTGCTACATGTGTATTAGTTCTTGTCCTCTATTTTATTTTTCCTTTCTCCCTAATTTTATGATATGAGTCTATTCTCAGGAGGCATTCATCTAGGATGAGTGGTGATATAGTAAAGAAAAACTACTAATTTTGTTAAAAACACTAAGGATCATTTAAATTTATGGTTAGTTACCATGTGTTCATTGATGCATGATCATTGTGTAATATTTTAAATGCATCCACTAATATAAGAACATAAAAATACTCATATGACACTCTTTTCTCACTACTAATAAATATCATATTGGTATTTTTATTTCTCACCAAATTGAAAATTTCATATTTTTATATATTATCCTCTCTCCCAATTTAAAAAGTGGTAAAAACCATCATCTTCCATTAACACTACAGTGGAGACAATCTTCATTTATTTTTATTTTAATTTGTTATTTTTTTCCATAGTCATTTCCTTAATTTGAATTTTATTTTACATTTTGAAGATCACCTACCAATGATACAATTGTGAGCCATTTAATGCAATAGACGAGCTCTCTTCTGCAAATCTAATTTGGATGCATAGTTTTGGATTTATGAGTAAGGACATCTTAGAAAAGGAGGAAGCAATGATCGGGTATGTAAGAATTGATTTCTGAATTTCTACTGCAACAAACTCACTACTTTCTAATTTCTAATTAGTATGCCTCATGTCTTCTTTGTCTCATAGGAAAAGACAAGTATTTTCTCATGACATCCAATGAACTAATGACCTAGGAGTAACCTTACCTACACAAAGGAATAATGTTGTCTTCAATGCAAGAAGGTTTAAATTTGTGGGAAAATTTATTAGTTTCCTATACAAGCTAATGACATTGCAGTGAAGGTACTCCAGATTTTTTGCTTATCAATTTGTAAATTTATTTCTTAGTTATTTTCTTGCCATTTTTTCTCTTTTATATTTTGGGAATCTACATATATTAAATTCGAGGGAATGTTTTATCCCACTAAAATATACATAGGCAGATAACAATTTATCCACTATGAATTAATATAATATTTATGCCAACATATGTTTAGTTTCATTAATACTCACAATCACATAAATGAAATTCATGATCACTATTTTTTTCTAATTATTCAATTTGATTAGTTGTTTAGGATATATAAATAACTCTGGTGGTAGAAATCTAGCTAGCTTCAATGCATGCACACCATGTTGGGGATTCAAAGTTAGATATATATGCATAAAGAAGAAAGAGTGAAGAAACTTTTAGAAGGCTAAGGTGGGGAAGGGAGTACACCGTAAACCAATTTTGTAATACGAGAATGGGGGTTTAGAATAGGATTTTTAAATAGGTTTGGAATTTTAAAGGAGTGACTACTATTAGAGGTGGGTGTTCTAGAGAAAAGTGGTTCTCAAATGGGGGGGTGGGATCAAAAGGGGGCAAAGAGAAGAGAATTTAGGATTAGGGAAGGGGAACTAATTAGAAGTAATGGCACAAGTCAAGTGAAAGTAAATGGGTTGAATGGAACATAATTTTTTTTTGGATAAGGTAAAATATTACTAATCAAAGAAAAGTAGAGGTGAGCCTATATTGTATAGAGGAAGGTTAACTACAAAATCCCACTGTAGTCAAACAACACGGTCAAGACCAGGGGATATTAACTACAAAAAACCCCATTATAATCAGACAACTTGGTCAAGACCCTTATAAGTCTCGGGTCTGACATTACAAACCATGGATATCCTCTCATTGAGATTGTCAAAACAAGCCACTCTATCAACCTCATCACCCCCATGAAGTCTTCTATTCCTTTCCTACCAGATGAGATAGATGATGGCGTCCATCCCCGTCCCCCCCGAACGCCAACATGTTCTTGTTCCTCGTAGTTAGGGACATGATCCAAGAAACCCCTTTGGCCAACAAAAGTGGCAGCAACCCACCCCACCTGCATTTGAAGGACCAGTGAGTCCAAACATATATAGAGAAAGAACAAGAGAAGAAAAGATGACCATGTGATTCCTCCTCAGACTTGTAGAGAAGGAAGAGGGGGTTCACCTCCATCCCCCACTAGATCAATCTATCAGTAGTGGAAAGATGGCCCAGAATTTCTCTATACAAGCAACAACTCCACTTAGGCGAATGGATCCTGTTCCAGAGCAGCTTTGCCCATGGTACCTCAGGTCCAAGATACTTGAGAATCCAAGGTTTCTCTAGTATTCTTGTACACACAACATTTTCATCAAACAGGTACTTGCTCCTCACTTTTAGCCACCCCTGTTTCATTCTCTGCCAGGTAAGTGAGCACCCATATTCTCCTTCAGCACTCTCCAGGTTGTCGTACAACCGCTTCATCCACCTAGACCAAATGGATTCAGTATCCATCAAAATCCTATCAATTCTTTTGAGTGTAGAGCCTTCCGCCAAAGCTCTACTGTAACAAAGTGGTTTTTAGCAAAATAATGAGATAACTACTCTTTTGACCTCATTATATTCTATCATGGTCTCAAATAAATTTTCTTGGCTTCATAATCATTTTTGAGACTCAAATCTAAAATATGGTGATCAATGTAGTGTTTATACACATTATCACACCTCACATTATATCCAATCATCGCTTTGTCCAAAGAAGATAATTGATCCATCAAACCTCATGTTTTTGTTCTCAAACTTTTAATAAAGGTTTTCCACGTTTTTTTGAAGTTTTGATCCAAATTTGAGAAGAATTGGACATTCCTACATTTTACTATGAATTCTTGAAGTTTATGTATTGGAAACCCCTTTTTCCCCTTTTATTTGTGCCTTTTTCCTAGCTTTGCCATGTCAGCGATCCATACAAGGGATCTGGGATGATTGTTGGCCCTTGGATCTGCATCTTGCAGATCCTGACCTAATCCAGTGGTTGCAAGGTCATCATCAACCTCCCACAATCAGCGGGGAGGTATCTTTATGGTCGAGACTTGCAATCTCGCGCCCTTGACCTCGATTCAAAATTCCAAGCGAATAGAAACGACCGTCCCACCATTTTGAACTGGACAAGCCCTAGTTTGACCACCATTCATGCTCTGTCCAGCCTCCAAATGAGTTTTTTTCTCCCCCCTCTCACTCCGATGAGCATATCCGCCACCCCAACCACAATCTAGTGCTAACCCTAGCCTAGTGCTATATAAATAGCACCCCCCGAGATCCGCAGCAAGTAAACCTTACTCAAGACCACGGTCTCGTGCTCTCTCCCATCCCCGAGCACCCCTGTTTTCCTCCCAGTCCTTCTCCTTCATGTATGGTGACGCCGCAAAGCTTAGATCGGGTGCCCCTACTCCTCACGTCCTCTCCCTTTTTTCTTGCCCCATCCAGTTTGCGGGGCCGAGGCAAGCTCTGCCGGCCCCTCAGCCGCCTCCCTTTCCCTCTGCTTCTCTCAGACCTTCCCCACTCCAGTGAGCACCTCCGCTTGCCTGTGTGGCTCGTGTGAGACATGTGCAAGCAAGGGGAAAGGTTCCCCAAACCATCGGTCCAGGAGATGCTAGAGTCGGTTCAAAGGCCCAGCTAGACCAGTGATTTGACCGGCTTGAACCACCCGAACCAAGATTGGACCGGCCCTCCAAGCTAGCAAGTCGCAAGGACTATGTGGCTGGATCTGTGCCATTGTTTGCACATCCAACAGCTCTGTTTTTTCACAAGTGAGGTATTTACTCATCTCTGACAAATAATCATTTAAATACCCAGATCTTGATTAAATCACAGAAATTACATCGTAACTCCAAAGATGACAAACAAATAGTCAATCTTGATCAGAAAAATCCAATGAACCTTATAAAAATACTTGTGGATCCCAATTCGTTATGGATACTACTGATGTCCCTATATTTGATCTCTTGTTTTTTTAGTTTAGCCAATGGCTCAATAGTGGTGTTTAATCCTTAGAAAACCTAATATCTTACTCTGATGATTATCTTTTAACCTATATCTAATCTAGTTGAATCATCTACTCTTGAAAATGAATCATTAGTGATCTAAATCTATTTACTTGGTTCCATCTTGATTATAATCTTTATGAATAATGAGTAATCTTGATATTGATCTAAAACTTGTGGCATATCTTGATCTATTGACCTAAAAGTTGATCTTTATTTTACTCATAATGCAATCAAAACTTGATCTAATATTGAATGCCAATGATGCTAAGTATCATGATGATGATCTAGAAACTTGATTATGACTTGAATATTGATCATGAAAACTAGGGTTAACACATATGATCCTATAAAACCTAGGTAAGTCATTCACACTCGAAATACTTGATATTTGAAATAATGTTGGACATTTTGAAATATTGGTTGATTATAAGTGTATGACCCAACCCTAAGGCTGATATAGGAACGTGTAACCCTAATCTCGAATATTGAAACATGATATCCTGATCATGACCCTTGATCCAAACATTGTGTTTTAGGATATAACTCAAAGGGTCAACCTATTACTAGATGATTTGTACTTGAAATCCTCGGTGAAAGGTACGCTATTATATAACTCCTCCTTGATTGTATGAAGATACTTTTATGTATATCTTGACTGTATACTTGGCTATTTACTTGGATGAGCTATTGTTCCCTATGATTAGTCTTCTGTTTTTCTATACTATATTTTGAAAAACATGAAAACATAAATTGCATTCCCATTATGATTGCCCGTATATTGATAATGATGTTGATATTGATAATGTTGATAATGTTGATACTGAATACAACAACCCCATTAGTTGGAGGTGGGACTTGTACATTGGCCTCCTATGTTCCTATGGTGAGAAGGAGCCTAGTGACCTTCCCCATCGCGTTGGGGTAATAGAGTCACACAAAATATATAAGCATGCTTCTCGAATTACAACATAATGGGGACTCGTAAAAAAAGTTGAATTGCTTGAAAAACTTGTCGGATAAATGTTGGTTTTTCAAATTGCTTGTTATTTGTTTGAATATAAGTCCTGCCAAGTATACTATTTTGTTATAAACCATTTTTTTTTATTTTGATAGTGTATCGTGCAATTGCATGATTGTGTCTCGATTTTATTGATTTTAGGTAATACCAATGGATTATTGAATAAGACTGCTTCCGCACTCATACACTCTGATGACAAAGATAAATCATGTATATCTCCATATTGGGTTAGTTTGTTCTTTAATTATCTAGTTTTTGAGTTATTTATTTCTTATTGTATATGCCAGTGTGTTAGATTCTATTGGGCCACTCAGGGACGGGCGCTTCAATCCCTTTTCTACTGTCTAGGCAGTGGGATTGGGATTGGTGTAAGAACAATTCTGTGACATCTACTATCCTGCAAACCCAGACCGCCGTGCTTCAGGTCCCTGGCAATGGTGTCCCATGCAACACCATGGGCCTTACCACCCCACAGTAACCCGTTGATGAGGCTCCAAATTGTATTTGTAATGAATAAGGGTAGCTCAGTTTGATTACACCAAAACCAGAATTTGGATGTCAAGACATACTTGCACAGAACCGGACGCCCCACGAAGGACATCGAGATCCCAGCCCTCTTGTCAATAGCTGTCTAGAGATCATCCACAAGCTGCCCAAAATTTTTTAGAAGGGAGGTGGAAACAAGTAACATCATTTTTTAGAAGGGAGGTGGGTGCAAGTAATCTCCTAGCCTATTCAAGCCCTAATGATGATATTGTAAATTCATAATTATATTATATTTGAATTTCATTTTCTATATATTATCTTATCCTATATTTTTTTCATATTATTCAATTCTTATATCTCACATTTCTTCTTTCATGTTGGAACTGTTCTAACAAATAAAAATGGTTTTGTAAAACTTGCTAACTTTGGAGTCTCTACACGCATGTTCAATAATCAAGAGATACTTTTGTTGGCACTCCATGATGGTAAGTATTAGATATTTTCTTCATACTAGAAAAGAATCAACATGATTCATTCCCTCACGGAGGAATGCTCTTTTTTAGTGTTATAGTTTATGATGATACACAATTTCTTATCATTCTTTTTTATGTGGTCATCAACGCATTTTCATTGATATGATTATAACTTGGTCTCTACTCTTGTTGTGCATCAAAAGTCACATTCCCCTAGCCACTATCATGCCCCTTTCTCGGGAGTGTCATTGTCCCTTGTTCATGCATTTTTTTGTAGTGTAATTTTTCATCTTGTTTTCCTAGGCAAAAGCAACACCTCACTATGTCATGTAGAATTCCAAGCCCATTTTTCTCTCTACCGCCTCCATATGAGCCATTGGATACACAAAGAAGGGTTTTCTTATCACCGCCATATACATATTCATTCCTAGGAATGATGACCAAGGGATGATGATGAGTGGGAGGAGGACCTCATCCTTTCAGGAAAATTTCATGGAGAGGGGACTTTTGCATTATCTTTGTCTCCATGATGATGTGCCCCATATTTCTAGATTCACATAGCTTACTGTATTTCTTTAGCTACCAAGTACACAAACTGAAATCTATTCTTGATTTTTGAATCTGATTTGTATAGAACATAACCTTCAACTACTTCACTCCTGGCTTAGCATGTAGCCTAGGCATGTAACACTCATAGGTGAACTCATCTTCTTTATAATTATTACTCTTTTGTTTGTTCCATAGCCTTTGACTTGCTCTATTTTGTTTTGACCTATACACTTCTTGTAAACACCATGAGGATGCTTGAGAAATGACGTCATGGTCATGTATCGCACTAGCTAATTATGTATATGTTATTTTTTCTATAATAATTTTGTTAAAACTTAGTGGATGAAGTTAGAAACCTACCTCTACTTTGACGAGGGGTCAGTCCAATTGTGTTTTCACCCTTTTCATAGGCTTGTCCATGCACCGCACAGTACACTGGTGCTAGAAAGACTATCTTTTCTCAATTTTCAATTTGAGTTTTGCTAGTCATAGGTTATTACCTCCTATTAGAGGTGGATATGTCCTTTTTAGTTGTTTCTCCTTTTTAAGTACAAACCACCACCTACTAAATTAGTGAGCTATATATTTTCATGCTCCCATCCAAATAATTGTGACATACACTGTTTTGCATGAAACTAGTTTAAGCTCTTGTGATGACTATACACAAATTAAAATGAATCAGACTTTTATTATGTCACTATATGTGTGATATTAACAAAAGTTGATTATCTTGGTTTCCATGTGAGAGGATGAGGACAAGCACATAATGGATAACTATTGATATTAATGGAAACCTGGTATTGAAATATAAAAGTAGAAATATCAAGATTGACCGCTACGTACTTGGTATGATCGTAGGTCTCTTGATTCGTTAGTGAGTACACACTTGTTTTACATATTCATTTCAAATGATATGCTTACTTCCAATCTCTTTTTATAATAAATGAGTATTTTGAATGATATGCTTACTATGGAATGTAAACTAAGCTTCTCAACAACATGAAGGACCGTTTCAACAATAAGGTGGAATTTGATATTAATGAGGGATAATTGTAAGATCTTGCTACAATAATCATGAATTCAATAGCTCAATTATGTGAAGAAAGAGGAATAAGTGATGAAATGAAAATTTAATATGATGTGGAAAAAATCTTTTGTATGATGGAGGATGACGCGATAAAGAATGGGATGTTTTAAAAAGAAGGCTTGTCTTTCAAGGACATGATACATCTATAGAACAAAGTGAAGGATTGTGACATTGTTTCTAATAGTGTCACCAATTGAGCATAGTATCATGCCTCCTCTTTAGAGCCCTTTTAGCATATGCTTATTTGGGAAGGTACTACACCATCAATAGAATCATGTAGTAGACAAGGGGCAACAGTTATCCATTTATCTATAGTAGATGGCCATACAACACCATAGTCAATTTGGCAAGGGTGACCTATCATCATAGCAGCAAAGCGTCCTACTAGGTAAGGCGAATATGAGAACCAAACCAAGCACAATACACTAGAAAAAACACTTATTAGCAAGAGTAACGCTATCCACACCCGGCAGCCCTACCCGCCAGCCCTCCCGGATCTCGGGAACATGTAACCAGCAGCCTGCAGCCGTTTTTGTATTACTACTCATGCAAAATTCATGCAAAGCACATGCAAAGTGCAGAGAATATACCCACCCACTCACAGATATTTAATTCCATCATAGGTTGTAAAAACATTCAAATTCAAAATTTTGAATCTCGTATATAGCAGAAAATCTCCTCAAACATCCACCTCCCTGTTCATTTCCGTCAAGTACAGTACTCACTTCCTTACTTTTGATTTAAGCTTGTCAAAATTACAGTACAATACCTACCCAATCATTTCCGCCAAGTACAATACTCACTCCCCCTCCTTATTCATTTCCGCCAAGTACAATACTCACTCTCTTACTCTTGATTTAAATTTGTCAAATGTATTGTACAGTACAATGCCTACCAAATCAATTCAGTAAATACAATACCCCATTATGCTTTTCATTTCTGTAAGAACCAAAAGTACAGTACCCAACAAAACATTAATCACTTATACAATTCAACAATAAGTACAATACCTAAATATTATTCTCAAATCAGAATGAGGTACAGTACCTATCAAATCATTTCCGCTAAATACAGTACTCACTCCCCCTCCCTATTAATTTCCACTAAGTACAATACTCACTCCCTTACTCTTGATTTAAATTTGTCAAATTTACAGTACATTACCCACCAAATCATTTTAGTAAGTACAGTACCCCATTCTGATTTTCATCATTTCTGTAAGAAGCAAAAGTACAGTACCCCATTATTTGCATCAGAGGGACGGAGCTGGTTCAACATGAACAAATAGTACGTACAGGTTTACTCAGTGTTGGGCGAAACTGGTTTAACATGAACAAATGACACGTACAGTACTTACTCTGGACGGAAATGAATGAGGAGGGGATGATTGAGATGATTTGCAGCTATATAGGAAATACGAAATAAAATAAAGGGAATCATTAGGGGGAAATCGAAAATTGAGGTAGTAGATTTGTATTTGGTGGCGACATAATAATTTCATACATAGTTTTTACATGTAGAAACATGGAGAATAATTATTTCTTGTATAGCTTTTGCATGTAGAGACATGCAGAATTAAGTGGCGCATGGTTTTTGCATGTATGACTTTAAATGATAGTGGGCACAACAGTTAATTCCGAGGATCGGGTATGAAGTCGGGTGGGGCAGCGGTTATGTTTAGAATTTCTCTATTAGCAACTGGTGGCCACACTAAGGGATCCTGACTGGATGAGGACCAACCTAAGACAAAGTCAAACACTCTGTGATGAGTTGCTGTTCCAGAATATCCTAACTGCACATTTAACTCAAAACCCCACTTCTAAAAAATTTAATAGGGAGTGTTAATGTTCCGGATTACTTGTAACACGCCCGCAACAACGTTTAATGGTCTCTACTTCCCTATTACTTCGTTTATTGAACGCCCGTACGCCGAGTTGAAAACCGATAGTAAAAAGCACATTTACTTTCAGGGGGGGCGGGACCACCAGAAAAGGTACAAGAACAGCAGCGAGAAAGAGCAACACGCTTTCCGTGCCGTCACCATGAATGTTCGTGCGAACAAATGGCGCGGCAGAGGAGAGAAATGGGCCACCGCACATCACAGCACACACGTGGTGCCAGAGGGTCACAGCACACACGTGGTGCAACGGCAGATATGACTGCTAAACAGAATTGCATGAATGGGTGTATATCAGTTGTACATCTGGAGAGGGTAATTGGTTGGTCTTAGTTGTCGCCTAACGCCTAGGACGGGCGAAAGCCAGATATTCGAACGGTTAAAAATTGAAGTGAGAAGTGATGAACGGACTTTTCGGTCTTGGTTATGAAAGGAGTAGGCATATGTAACTTTCTTTATCTATATATACGTATAGATATAATCAAAATAGTCGATTTAGGTTAACTCTTTTCGAGATGTGGCATTAATGTGTAGGGGGTGTAGGTTACGTTGTGTTCATATTGGACTAACAGATCCTAAGGCAAAGTATGAGGTTGTTCTATGAAAATAAAGGATCAAAATTTAATGTGAGAAACTTTTCTTAAGAGGAATAGAAAAAAATTACAGGACAATACCAACCAATAAGCATTATATAACTATAGGTACAACTTACAATGTCTTAATTTAATTCACTCTAAATCTAGATAATTCTCCCACTAGAGAACAAAAGTAGTGTAGATAAGAATCACACCCAATGTATACAAAATATTTATATTTATCTATTTCTCCACATGATAGTTATCGTTCTTGGGTATCAAATAGACACATGTGTCTCTACTTGCTTCCACTTTGACAATTGACTGGACTACTTCTACTCGTGATGAGGTTGCCTACCTTGTTACTACATGCAATACTCATTCCAGTTGGTTCTCTAACTAGATTTCTGATGTTTCATTTCCAATAGCAAATGGCTTTCAGAGCAAATGTGTGTCTTCCATTGACCAAATAGATTGTTGTAGTTGTCACAACACCAACAACATGTCACCAACTATTAACAATTACTTTACTTCAAAGAAAATTCATTAGTCATATCTTATCCACAAGAGAGATCCACCACTTACTTTTGTTCACTGGCCCTTCAACCACGAAAGAGCACTAACAACAAGTAACTAGAAGAACGATCCCAATGCCTTCATACGACATTGATTTATAGTCATCCATGCCATATGGTAGCAATTAGTAATCCTATTTCAAGTCCTAGTTCAACTTTAAATGGTAACCTATGTTGTACATAAGGTTGTACATAGGGATCCATCTTCTTTCATTTTGGATTTAACTCCTCTTGATATTGGCAAAGCATCCTTGAGTGTGATCGACACCCAACATCCATTTAACAATGACTTCCCCAATCTTTATAATCATTGAGTGGCTAGCATTTCACATCCTCACATTACTGAAGTCTCCACTTCTATATCTTGTGAAGAAGTTCATGAAAGATGCAACACAACATGTTGTACATGTGTGTATCGCCCACTCAACATCATCCTTTGAGTTCAACCACTGATCTTGAACCATCAATATGATATCATCCTCTGAGTGTATGCAATATTTGTTGTAGTTTATTGTCATCATCCTCATGTTCTTTACTATTTCAAATGAAAACTTCTTCTAAATGGTACAATCCTTTCAAAAGTGTCCTACTTTTCTACAAAAGTAACACTCCTTCCTCATTGGATTTGAATTTTTGCAATTTTAATCATGGTTGTGACTCTAACATATTCCTCTACTTTCAATTCATAAAACTAATTGATAGAATCAGATCTACCACATTCCCACCTTTGAATGTATTCACGCAAAACCATTTTTAGATGTTTAATAACGCGCAGCTTCATGCTTCCTAAAGAACTGATGAATGCTATCACTGAGAAGATCAACTCTTGAGAAAAGAGGAAAATGATAT
Organism: Alisma plantago-aquatica; assembly: GCA_963693085.1. Lineage (NCBI taxonomy): Eukaryota > Viridiplantae > Streptophyta > Magnoliopsida > Alismatales > Alismataceae > Alisma > Alisma plantago-aquatica. The sequence goes on from OY856410.1 coordinate 378,280,204, forward strand.
AAGGTCTATGACTTTTTCATCAAACTTAATTTTTTATTAGTTGAGTTGAGTAATTATGACATCAAAATTGTGGATATGATCTACTACCTAGAATCCTTCACTAGTCTTCAAGTTGAATAAGTGACACGTCAAATACCTTGTTTGTAGTAGTTTGTTTTTGTACATGTTTGATAATGTCTACCAAAATCATGCATTCGTCTTGTCATTGGTAATGTTTAATTTAACATTCTATGTTAATGTGAACCAAACCACCCCAAGTGCTTGAATATTAAGGATATCAAAACCCTCCTCCATATGTTCAAGCTTAGTGCCTATAAGAGGTTGATCCAAATTTTTTGGTACAAATAATCTTAAATCTTCATCATCTAGAATTGGAAGTCTTTACCATCGAACTTTTCAATGTGCTCTTATCATCTTAATACAAATTCATCACTCCCTCTACAACTTGTAAACATTACTCTGATACCACTTGTTAGGTATTGAGGTGAGAAGTGATGATAATTTGAGAAATTGAAGGCACACGATTTAATATGGATATTATCCTCAAGATGAGAAAAGAAAAGCCAAAGGGAAACAATGACCAACAAAGGTTATGTAACTAAGGGTACAACTCACATTGTAAAAATTTCATTACTCTAAAATTTGGATAGCTCCCCCACCCTTGAGAACAAAAGACAAGGAACAAAAGGATCATGCCAACATGTACAAAACCTTTTAATTGTCTTTTTCTACTCACGAAACCATTGTATCAACTAGGGATCACACATATGTCTATGCCCTTGCATGTTTCCAAGATGACTACAAACTAGGCTACTTTTGTTCATGATGAGGTTGCCTACCTTTTTGCTACATGCTAGACTTGTTTTAGTTGCCTCCTCCAACTAGAATATAATTGTACAACTAGCAACCAGAACTCTTTTTCTATTGGTTTATAAGCCATAGAAGCCAATCATTAGATGATGTCTATAAGGATATATTGTACTTTTAGTTTGATTATTAAATGAAGTTGTAATTTATTGGTGCCCATTTAACTACTACAATATTAATGTACATAATAAATATCCTTAGAATGATTTTTCCAAAACCATGGAACTTCAAGTATGTAACTTGAGAAAGAGATCCTAATAATTCATGTAATGTCCCTAGTCAAGTATTATTATAGTTTTGACAACAAAAATACATGTGAGACTAGTATGTGTGGTGATTGATGACCATGTCTCATTGATCATAGGTATTGGATACCAAGTTAGATGCATATGTATTTGTTAAAGGACAAGGGTACTGGACATGCCCTCCTTAAGAGGGATTCATGGTCTATTATATGATAGTCATAATCAACTCTAAAATGCGACAATGGTGTTTTGGTTCTTTGACCGAAAGTTACTACAATGGAGATAAGAAAATCATCATACTTTGACACTACCCAATGTGATCTTGAAAAAGGTTGCCATAAATGTAGTATTTGGATGTAATGAGAATCATACTACACATTGTGAGTGATGCAAAAGGAATATGTAACTCTCATATAACAATAGTGATATCCAAGTCCTCTTGATATGTGAGACTAGAGAAATACATGACGATGCTCACATGAGTCAATATATGATATTAATCTCATATGTATCTTGCTAGTCTACTTGGAGATCAAGAAATTTGTATTGATCATAATGAGGCTGACATGTCCATGCCTCTAGTTCAATTTGGATATCTTTGACTAAAGGATTATACAACATGGTAACATTCGTCCTTGAAAATTTAATCTTGTCTGATTAATTATACTACTTCGATAGAAATGATGTGTGGCTAGAAACTGCAACTTACTTATGGATCATAATATTCATTAATGAATCCATTACCAACATAGTATAAACTATGAAAAAATGGTCTTTAACGAAAAAAAGAAATCATAGTGAAAACCACATATTTTGTAGCTAAAGGCTTTCGATATATTTTTTTACATATAAAAAATGTATTATATGCTCGTATAGCTAAATGCTTTAACTACATTTTTTAATTATATAGTTGAATAATCCATTTGCTGCAAATTCATATATAGTCAGAAATGTAGTTAGATATTGTCTTTACATATTTAAATGAAGGTGTAATTGTAGCTAAATGTATAACTACAATTTCATATGTAGTCTCTATGTACCAAAAAGATGAAGTTACTACATGTTATGTGTAGTTAATGTGTAGGGAGAAGCAATAATTACAACACATATATATGTAGTTAGATTATACATCTATCTACATATGTAGTTCCATTTATTACACATACATACATGTTAGATTATTATGCATATACTATATATGTAATTTGTTAATACACAAAAGAAAATAGAAAAAGTTACACTCATTATGCCAACAAATATACTTTCATTTATATTTTAACAACAAATGTACATGGGGAGGATGTATGCCTTTCCTCTATTACACAATATTTTAGAAAAAGCTATACATATCGTCCCTTTGATAAAGTCAAAATCATCAACTATACAAGGGAAATTAGTGGATTCCTCCCTCCAATTGAAATGCGATCTAAAGTGAATCATTGGCTTCATATTGCTTTTATCACTATTTCCAATCTCCTTCCCGAACAAGTATTTTTATACATCACACCCACTTTTATTTTGCATGCCCTTCACTTGGTCAACCTTCAAACAGGAAAGGATAGAATCTGCATACATCTTATAAACTATTGTCCTTCATTAGTCTAGGGAATTATCAATGCTTTATCCTTCTTAATGAACACATGGCCCTCAACCAACCCATTTTTTTCTAGATAATTTCAAACTCCTCCTCTCAATCTAATCCAAAATCTTACATGAAATATAGAGTATTTTACATGATTTTTATTTCTTGGTTTAGTAAGTTGTTGGTTAGCAGGATCAACTTTTTCCCTAATTGACAATGGACTTGAGCAACCTACTGTAGCAACCAAATCAAATGTTAAAGACAAATAAAAGACACACAAACAACATCCACTGAGTTGTATTACTACTTTAATTAGCTATATCATTAGGACAGTCAGAAACAAAATATCCTAGATTTGCTATTGAAAACTCCATGAACCTTTCAAAATGTTGATATGTAATCAATAATGATAGCCATGGATATGAATTAGAACTAGTTCTGGTACCAAATATAAGGCTCTAAGTTTAAATTTTGAACCACTACACTACACTAAGCTCTTCCAACAACCCATATATAATACTATTCAAGTGTGGTGGGGGACAAGCACTAACCTATTGAGTAAGAAACTCAATAAAATTGGGAGTCTAAAATGCATATGTGTATTGGTTAGAGACAACTAACAAAACATATCCTAGGAGAGTGGTTGCTAAAATGTTGAATCTATAATTGATCATGGTTGGGACCATTTTAACATGTAATGATGGCTTATAAAATCATAGGATGCTATATTTACAAAATTTGAGAAGTCTTCTATCACCATACTCTCACAAGAACATGGATGATGCAACATATTGAACACATATTTGAGGTTATCATTATACACTTCTAGAATTTGAATAAACTCAACGTATAAAGATGATCTAAGCTTATATTAATTCCCAAACATGAGACGGAAAAAGACCCTTTTGCATGGAACATTGTCACAAAGACCTTCATCTTAACTGCAACAATATATTTCACCTAGAAGAAACTAATATCACATGCCACACAATAGAAACTCCTAGAGAATCCTCCATTTTTATGTATTTATCTTAGGGCCTAACCAACAACTGATTGGGCTAAATCACCATGTCAATGAATAGTGCTAAGAACGTAGATCCTAGTATTGTTCCTCCTATACACATGATGGAATCAATAATAACCTCTCCTTTCCTTCAAAAAGGTTTGGCTTGTTGATGGTGGGCATTCACATAGAATGCTTTGTTTCTTTTGAAAATAGGATGCCTTCACCATTCATATCTTTATAAGCATAAAAAGTGTGGATAGTTTGTAGAGCTTCTTTTATACTTTGTGAATTTTGTCTTCTGATATCTGCCATTATGTTTAATATTTATCTTCTCACATCTCCAAAATGAAGGGAATGGTGAATATAGTCTATGAGATTGTCATTTAAAGGAGCAACATGTGATTCTTCAACATTTGCTTCTTCAGAATCCTGAAACAAAAAAGAATTTTGTAGAGCTTCGTTTCTAATTTGGGGATTTTGTTTCTGGTAATCTGTCGGAGCCCTTTATAATGCAACAATATTTGGTTCTTTACTATTTATATCTTCAAAACAATGAAATGAATGGTACCAGTATAAAATCTGAGTGGAATATAATAATGAAATGATGAGCACACTGGTCATGATTGCTATTTATCTTCTGGATTTGAAAATGCAATACAACAATGATGAAGACGAATCCACCAACATAAAGGAAGTGTTATTAAACTGAGTCTTCACACTAAGGACCTTTAAAATATGGCAAGCATATCATATAAGAGTAGATAAATAATAAAGTCAAAAGAAATGATAAAGTCTACATTTGTGCAGGCTGCAAAACCCACTAACACGCCACACTTATGCAAGCATACTTATATCCAAACAATTGACACCCCTAGTTGTGTGAGAAATAAGTTGTATAGCCTCTCATGATTAATTATGCGTAAAACCAGTAGATTAACACCTTGAATATATAATTCTAATATTTTCAAGCCTACAAATCAATGAAACAGAGTAAAGGTCCCATCTACAAATTTATAAACCACCAGGAAGATATAAACAAAGGCACTGAATTCAGAGGCCTTTTTTCTAAAATCAAAATATGACGTCATAAGCATTCATTCCAAATGACTACCTATTAGAGAAGTAAAGAAAAGAATAGTACCTTGGCCTCAGCTACAGTCAGCTATCAGGTTTTGTGGGATTTTTGATGTATAAATTGAGGGAGAGAATTTAGAGGATTGTTTCCCCTCTTAATTTTAGTATAAATATGAGATCAATATTGCTTCCACGGGGAGACAACTAACACGATCATTAGAATCTCTTACATGTCTCTGATTTCATGATGGTACTCTTACCTAAGTCTCCCTCTCATCCCACTCATTGTATGCTCTTAACTTTTATGACAACATTCTCACCGATATGTAGAGCTTCTATGAAATGTTTATCGTGTAATTAACTGATACAAATGCTTATTTCCCTCCCAACTTGATTCCAGAATGCCTCCCAGCTGGCTTTCTTTGTGTTTAGCATCATGAGCCACTCCATTTCACCAATGTTTAGTGTTTACATAAGTGTGCTATGGTTCTCATTTAAAAACATAAGACTAAATCTAGACAAATTTTATTCCCTGATTATAAACAAGGTTGATTGAGATGTCACAAACACTATAATGTGCATCACCATTGTACATTATCTCCTTTTTAATATATCGCAACCATAGTGCTAGCTAGGTTGTTTCTACTTATTTATGGTAGATTGGAAGGAGGAAAAAGGGTGGAATATGCTGAGGGAGAACAATTCGTCCTCTTCTTTTTTTAAAACCTCCTACCTATCGATTTGTTAATCTATTGAGTGTCTATCATGCTGAGGGAGCACATCTTGTCCTCAAATTTCTAGAAACAATAAATCTAGCATATGATATATCTTTGATAAATGAAAAAAAATTCTCTAATAGTTGCTTCCAAGAGAAAAAGTGTACTTTATCTGCCAAGTCATACTGAGTTCCTTGTTGCTTGCTGCTTCCACATTCATTTGATATCAATCTATACAAGAAATATGGAGCTCAAAAGTCTTCTATCTAGATTTATTAGGTAAATAGATAAATTATCTTACCTATAAAATTGACTATTTACATTTTTGATATGAAAACATAATGTAAGGCCCCTGAACTTGCTTAATGAGTTGAATGAGCTTAATTACCATAATTGAAAGATTAGAACCCCAATCTAACCTTTTTATATGTTTTTAAATCATAATACAAGCTTGAGTTTTAAATTTGGTTCAATTTGAATATTGTTTGAGCAAGTTATGCAATTTTCTGTACATTTTGGACTTTCTGCAATTTACCCAATTGAGGGGTTTTCTTTGTAATTTGTCACATACATTATGTCCCTTAGATGTTATATTATCATTTTTGAGTGTTTTTATCCATTGGGATCCAAGTTGAGCCATGGTTTGAAGGTGTTTTCATCAAGGGTATTTTAGGGTTTACCCCTTCATGGATGAGCTACCTTTAGTAGCTATCAACTAATGAATTATGTGATTGGCTTAGAAATTCGACAAAGGAAATCTAAGCAGGTCTATATAGATAGTGGGAGATCTTCTTGTGTGTATGTTGTATATTCTGAATAATTTAAGGCAATGGACACTTGGATAGATACTAGAACTTCAACTTTTTCTTTTTGCTTTATCTTAAAGTTCATATACTTATCCCCAAGCACAAAAACGAGTCATTTTCTCTCCACCACTTCCCTCCTTCTCTGAACTTCATTCTCCCTTTGTGCTTATATGAATTCCCTGCCCAATGAAGATGAATGTGCGGATCTTCTTGGAAAGAAATTCTAGGGTTGCAATTGATTTCCTTTTTGGGTCTAAAAAGATTCCTCCTAGTGATCTTGACGTAAAAGTGTAAGTTTTCACTTATTTCCTCCATTTATTTCTTTTCTCTTCTTCCTCCTATATCTCTCCAGGTCATAACGCTACTGTTCCTTGGTGAAAGTGGCCCTAGAACTCAAAAATCTATCCTTCTTGTTTCTTTTTCTAGGGTTTTGCTTCTTTGTGGAGAGAAGTGCCTATTTGGCCAAGTTCAGATCTGAATCTAGGGTATTCTTGCCTTATTTGCTTGAGATTCTTTCTGTTTGGGATCTGAACTACTCTATAGAGACGAGTTATATTACATTCTTCACTTATATTAATTACTACAGGCTTGTTAGTTCATGTTTATGCTTGAATGTAATGATCTAAGCATAAAGAAACTATGCTTGTTTAGAATTTCGAATTTTTTGGGTGTTCCCTGTTCGTTCTATATGAACTTTTAAACATGTGTATGAGTATTCTAAGGTGTAAAATGATATGGGACAGGTTGATGGCAACAACCTATGGTTCTATGTACAAAACAATTGATGACTCAAATTAGTGTTTTCAAGCTATTTCCTTCCCTATCACACCACCAATGGTCATATCATTCAACAACCAATGGTGTTGCTATCTTGGCAACTGATGTTCGTTATCAAGGGTGTCAAATTTATGGTGACAACCTATGTTCACCCCTTAGGTCTGGTTTTGGCTCAATTAGATGTTTAATTATCATCCACTAAGTATTCTAATGATGTTATCAATCAATGATGACATCAACTTAATATTTGATGGTCTTAACTGAATGTATTACTGATCTAACAACCAATGGTGACCTAAGGATCACAATTAATGGTGGATCAGGTCATCACCATGTATGATGAGTTAAGATTGTAATTGTATATTTGACTAAACCTTGAACCAATGGTTCCTTGGTTCAATTGATCTAATGGTTAGACCTATACTTCAATTGATAACCTTGAACAATGAACCTGATCCAACGAATAATATTGGATGCTTTAACCTCCAATGTATTAAAATAAATCACATGGTATTATATGTGGGTCCTAGTGATGATAATTCGATGGTTCAATACCATTAATTTGTAGTCTTACCTTTGCCATTATATAGTTATATTTGATAAATCACTATAATAAGTGGATGTGTAACTCCCTTGTGATCTAGCTTGTTATACCTAACCTTAATGTAATTATATGATGTTGATTGGTTATAATCTGACCTCTTGAATGATTAATGTGATAAAGAATTACACTCTTCTTGTGTTGAAACCACAATGTAGTACTATTTGAATATAATAGTGCCTTTCCATGTTAATATCGATGGACATATATGTGCTAATGATCTTTCGAGCCTTGTTTAAGGCATGGAATGATGATGTTAACCTTACTATGAATAATGTGATGGTCTTAATGACCTTTGGGCATGTTTGAAGACATGATTGAGGTGAAATCCTCTTCATGTTCCAATAAGGGTTAAAACGCTGGAACTTGTGATAAGATATTGGTATCTTGTAATAGTATGATGATAAGTGTGGTCCATTATTTTGTAATGAATGATAGAATGTGGTAATGTGATTAAGATTTATATCTCAATTGTTTTATATCTTCTGAAGTTGTTATACATATACTCTTGTTAGAAAAGAATTAGGGTTTGAATGTCCACTTGTATGATAAAGCCTTAATGCATTCAATTGGTAGTAATTAATCATGTAGAGCCCTGTGTTGTAGAGCCATCTTTAGTGTCAGATGTTACTGGATGGTGAGACGAGTATTCCCAAGTGAAACTTGGAGTGCATACTGTTGAGTATGTGGGGGTGGCAAGTTGAGGATATATCCTTTCATCCACAATTGCAGGTTATGGAGGATGGCTATGGTCATTCCTCTAACATTTGATGTGATTGAGGACAGATGAGGTTGTACCTCGGATTAGAGGGTTTTGTATATCTTATTTTTTAGTTTTGTAACTTGTACCAAGTACGGACTAGTTATTATCATTTGACTATATGTCACTGTTGGCAGTTTGACTGGTATGTCACTGCAGTTTATTTGTATTGATCGAGGGGAAGAAAGAGTGCCAGAAGTAGGGCCAGAGCAGCCCACAATGCTTCATCTAGACCCGACAATGATGGCCAATCCTGAGTTTCAATCTATGTTTAGATAAATGATAGCCACAATTACACACATCACTGACAGAGCACCAGCACCTCAATCTAGGGCATCCCCCTCTAATGTGGAGTCCCAAGGTGTCGAGAAGACATTTGAATGTATTAGATGTGTTGGGCAATTGAATATGTAGATACTTCTGATCCAGCAGATGCTAACATGTGGTTGACTGAGCTAGAAAAGGTGTTCAAATTCCTAAACATTATTGAAGAAGACAAATTAAGTTAAGCATGTGGTATACCTGTTGAAGGGTAGTGTTGGCCACTAGTGGGCCATGGAAGAGGAGAAAAGGCCAAGAGTTGTGATAGGATGGGAGGAGTTTCATAGGGAATTTGTTAGCCGATATTTTCCAGAGACCTATCTAGATGATAAAATCTCTAAGTTCGAGAAGATTCGTTAGGGAGATATGAATATAAATGAGTTTGAATCAAAGTTTATGGAACTTCTGAGGTTCTGCCTACACATGGAAGCAACAAACAAGGAAAGGATCTAGATATTTCAGAAGGGTCTCAGTACGGAGTTGACTACTACAACATCAACCTTGGAGAATAGGGAAAGGTTTTCCACCTTTGTGGAATCTACCAGGAGGATTGAGAGGTATGCCATAGAGGAGTGTGAAGCTAATGCTAAGAAGCCACCTATGCAGTTTCAAGGGCAATCATCTGGAGGGTTTAAGCAGTTGAGGTTTTTCTCACCACAATCGCAATCAAGGTCAACCTTCACTGAACCAAGATCACATGAACCATCACAGTGGACCCCGAGTCAGGGTAGAGGTCATATTTTTCCGCCAACGGGAGCTCGTAATACCTCATCCATTTCGGTGATAGGGCCATTTAGGCCATATCAGGACACCAGAACATGTTACAAGTGTGGGAAAATGGGGCATACAAGACCTTATTGCCCTATGAAAGATGAGGAGGTGACTCAGCAGCCAAGGCAAAGTCAACAAGGTCCACAACAATGGCAATTTATTAGTGGTTGTGGAAGAGGACATGGTCAGACATCCCAGGCAGGATCCTCTGGACAAGCAAGCAGAGGATGTGGACGACAACAGGTTATAGCAAGGTTCTATGCCCTGACCTAGCCAGAACAAGTGGTCAATCCATGAGTCATGACAGGTCAGATGGAGTTATTTCAGTCCGATTTGTCTACTTCTTGTTTTGTATCTGTGTTAGTAGACCCAGGTGCGACACACTCTTTTATCACCAGAGAGGTGATAGATAGTTGTTATCTACATGTTAGTCTTAGATCTAATAGCCTGCAACTAGAGACTCCTTTGGTGGATTCTGCTGAGTTGTGGGAAGTGTTCCCTTCTTGTGTTCTCTCTTTCTATGGACACAACATTCAAGTGGATCTTTTTCCACTTGACATGTATGGTTTTGATGTAATCCTAGGAATGGATACCTTGGAAAAATACAAGGTAGTCTTGGACTGTAGTACTAAGGTGGTGACGTTCCATGATGGAGATGTATAGTGGATTTTCTAGGGTGATAGGAAGATTCATCCTACATGTTTGATAGCAGCTATGATAGCTAAGCGGTTGATGAGACAAGGATGTGAGGCTTTCTTAGCTCATGTTGTGGATACCAAGGCGGTAGGTGCTAGTAGCCAGGAGGTACCAGTGGTGTGAGAATTTAAGGATGTCTTTCCTGAGGAATTTCCTAGCATTCCCCCTCCTAGAGAGATTGAGTTTGAGATTAATCTTGTTCCTAGAACACAAGCCATAACACAGTCAGTATATAGAATGGCACCAGTAGAGATGCAGGAGTTATAGAAATAGTTACAAGAATTGTTAGAGAAGGGTTTTATCAGGTTGAGAACTTCCCCTTGGGGTGCTCCCGTGTTGTTTGTTTAAAAGAAGGATGGTTCAATGAGGTTTTGTATAGACTACAGACAGTTGAACAAGGTGACAATAAAGAATAAGTATCCTTTGTCAAGGATTGATGATCTTTTTGATCATTTGAGAGGTGACACTGTGTTTCAAAGATAGACCTAAGGTCAAGTTACCATCAATTATGAATTAAGGCTGATGACATACCCAAGTCAGCTTTTAGGACTAGGTCTGGTCATTATGAGTTTGTGGCTATTCCATTTGGGCTAACCAATGTACCTGCATCTTTTATGGATCTAATGAATAGGGTGTTTAGACCTTATCTTGATTAGTGTGTGATTCTGTTCATAGATGATATCCTGATATACTCCAAGGATAGTCAACAACATAAGCAACACCTTCGCCAGACATTGACTTTGTTGAGGCAACATCAACTATATGCTAAGTTCAACGAGTGTGAATTCTGGTTATCTAAAGTGTCTTTTCTGGGCCATGTTATATATGCAAAGGGCGTTTGTGTTGATCCCAAGAAAGTGGAATCTGTACTAGAATGGGAACAACCCAAGACACCAACAGAGATTTGTAGTTTCCTAGGTTTGGCAGGCTACGACATGAGGTTCAACAAAGACTTTAGTTCTATAGTGTTACCCCTAACTAGGTTAACCAGGAAGGATGTTCCTTTTGCCTGTAATGACAAGTGTCAACGTTCTTTCCAGCTATTGAAAGAAAAGTTTACTAGTACACTGGTGTTAGTATTGCCAGAGCAAGGGAAAGGCTATATTGTCTTTTGTGATGCTTCGAAGAATGGGTTGGGATGCGTGTTGATGCATGATAAAAATGTGATTTCTTTTGCTTTGCGACAACTTAAGAAACATAAGGAGAATTACCCAACACATGATCTGGAGCTTGCAGTGGTGGTCCATGCCTTGAAGATCTGGAGACACTATCTTTATGGAGAAAAGTGTCAGATCTTCAATGACTACAAGAATCTACAATATATCTTCTCAAAATAGGAGTTGAATATGAGGCAGAGGAGATGGATGGAGCTGATTAAGGATTAAGATTGCACAATACATTACCATATAGGGAAAGCTAATGTGGTAGCTAATGCATTGAGTAGAAAGTCATCTTCATCATCAACGATAGAAAATGCACAATTAAATTACTTGATATGCCATAAGAGAGATATGCTAGTGTCTCTTCACTAGATGAATGTATAGCTAGAAGTTTCCTTGTTGGCAGGATTGTTGGCACAATTACAAGTGAAACCGAACTTGAGATAGCAGATTCATGATGCACAACAGAATGATATTGTGATACAAAATATACGATCAGGGATTAGTAGTGAAAAGTATGATGGCTTTCATGAGGAAGATGATGGTACAGTTTGTTACCATAATAGGGTAATAATTTCGGATGTTGATGGGTTGAGGAAGATGGTACTTGAGGAGGATCACTCCTCCATGTATGCAATGCATCTTGGAAGTACCAAGATGTACTAAAACTAGAAAGACATTTATTGGTGGACAGGTCTAAAGTATGATGTGGCAGAGTTCATTGCCAAATGTCTAGTTTGTTAGCAGGTGAAGGTTGAGCACCAGAAGCCTACATGGGAATTACAACCCTTGCCAATACCACAGTGGAAATGGGATCATATTACTATGGAATTTGTGGTCGGTCTTCCTAGGACAGCCAAGGGTCATGATTCCATATGGGTGATAGTAGATAGATTGACTAAGTCAGCTCATTTTCTGCCAGTTAAGACAATGTTTACAATAGAGAAATTGTCACAAATATATGTTGATGAGATAGTCCGTCTGCATGGCATTCCAATAACTATAGTTTCTAACAGAGGTCCACAGTCTACAAGTCATTTTTGGGAGCGTTTGCATTCAGTAATGGGAACACATCTGAGATTTGGCACAGGTTTTCATCCGCAGACTGATGGCCAGTTTGAAGGAACTATTTAGATTTTAGAGTATTTCTTGAGAGCATGTGTGCTGCAATTTCTTGGTAGTTGGGATGTATATCTAACTTTGATAGAGTTTGCATACAAAAATAGCTATCAAAGAAGCATAGATATGGATCCTTATGAGGCTCTGTATGGGAGACGATGTCGGTCTCCTCTTTGTTGGTATGAGATAAGTGAATATCAACTTTTGGGACCTGATCTAGTACAAAAGACTACAGAAAATATTAAAGTGATACAATAACAAATGAAAGCAACCCAGGATAGGAAGAAATCTTATGCAGATAACCGACGCAGACCACTTGAGTTCCAAGTGGGAGATAGAGTATATCTTAAGGTTTCTCCTTGGAAAGGTGTGATGAGGTTTGGAAAGAAGGGTAAGTTGGCTCCTAGATTTATGGTATCATACCTTGTCCTAGCTCATGTTGGAAAGGTAGAATATAAGTTGGAGATACCACCAGAGCTACATAGATTTCATAATGTCTTTCACATCTCTTGATTGAGGAAATTCCATCCAGATACTGAGCAGACAATCCAACCAGTAGAGGTTGAGTTAGATGAGGATATCTCCTATGTTGAGGGTCCTGTGTTGATCTTGGATAGAAGGGTGAAAATTTTGAAGAGAAAAGATGTAATACTAGTGAAAGTTTTGTGGCATCACCGTGGCATAGAGGAAGCCACATGGGAAATAGAGAATGAGATGCATAGCAAATACCCATCTCTTTTTGCGTAGGATTTCGGGGAGAAATCCTTATTAGGGGTTTATAGTTGTAAGGCCCCTGAACTTTCTTAATGATTTGAATGAGATTAATTACCATAATTGAATACTTATAACCATAATATAACCTTTTGATATATTTTGAAATCATAAGACAAGCTTAATGTGGGCTCTGATCTCCAAAACACAAGATAAACATAGCAGAAGCGATTCGTTTAACAGCGGAATACGAAAATCACGAGAAATTAAAAACTTTTCGAAAACAAGATAAAAAAAACCTGAAACTCCTTTTATAAAAGTAAGATGAACTGTTTACATCTCTGATAAATCACTTCTCGAGTGATTATATATGTCATGATACAAAATCTCAAGATTCCAAAATTCTCAGATCAACAAACTCCTAGGACCTGAGTGTACAGAGACGACATAAGACAATTCTAACTACAAGACTAAACAGCACAATGTTTCCACCTGAAGTCACTACTGCTCCTGAATTTGCTGCAGTTGCTGCTATCCACCTGCAGATCGGTTCCTTCGACCTCGACGTCCACCTAAAGGTAGAAATCTACAGGGTGAGACAATTTTAAATAATTGTCCCAGTGAGAGTTATAACTCTCCGCCAGAAGCTTTATTATAGCAACCAAGAATAACATAGGCAATAAAAGTTCTAAGGTAATCAACAACAGATTGTTATCAATTAGAACAACAACATTTAAGGAATATGAAAAACATGTATACTAAGTAATGTATCAGCAACCAATGTATTTCGTGGTTCAACCTAAGAAGATATGCTACGCGGTTGATTATGTTTTACAAACATCATTATGCCCTACGGAGATGAGGTATACTGCTCATACTCCAACCGATCACTATTAAGTCGCATCGGTATCATACATAGGTCATCAAAAGAGCCAGATTATTATGACCTCATCTTCCTCAGTCAGTATGAGGATTAACATGCATGACATATAATGTCTCTGCTACTATAGCTTACCAGGATATTCTAGTACTTCGCTATTAGAGTCACAGTGGCATTCTGTACTCTCTTCGCCATCGAAAGATTTCTTGTTTATCTCTGATCGATGTGGTATAAAAGATTTCCTCGAGAGATTAGTCTTACATCACCCCGGCATAAACACATAGTGAAAGGGTTGATGGATTTAAGATACATCTACATCAATTCATTCACTAGGGTGTAAGGTTTTACACATCCATATACCCCACATACACAAAAGTATGTGTTCCAGGAATTCCCTTAGGAAAACCTATTTCACCATCATTTGGTCTCTGACAATGATGGATCTATGATCAGGGCTCTACATGGAATAATTATACTTGATTAGTTAGGTACATTTCAGTATTCTTTTAATGTCATATAGGTTCTCAAACATTAATCATTAGAACAACAGCTATGAAAGTAGAATACTAAATGTAACAAGCCTAACTCTCTTCAATTATCATTTCTCAATACTCTCATCACAAGTCATCTCTTAAAGCATGACCTTGATGGTATTCATGGCTCTCACAGCCTATCAATCTCATAATGATGTTATTAACCTGGCATTAGGATAAATCACTATTCATAAAGCTAACAACATGCTTTCAATGAATATAGTATCATCATCCATACCTGGATATGATCATCCTCATATAGGAACCTGCATGATTAAATCAACTGATAACAATAAATAACTTATTTAAAGAAGTTGTATCTTCCTGCTCATACAAGAGCTAGGTTTCCCCGATTTTCATCAATTAGGGTTTACTATTCATAATACATGTCATCACCCTAGAATTAGGGTTAACTATTCACCTATTGGTGAATTGATCTCATAACATCACCATGTATGAGAAACATCATCATTAAAGTCCTCAAATAAGATTAAGATTCATCATTTATCATATTTAGGGTTTCCATGATCTCTTCTGGTGGATCATACCCTAATCATGCACATTCATGTATATTGAAGGTATTTTACTTGAGTTTCCATCATAATTAGTACTTTCTCTCTCCTCTCACTAGTAGATGGTGACTACACCACATAGATTAGGTTAGGTTAAGTCCCCTTTTTATCTACATAAACCAAATCACCACTAACAAGTGATTCGGGTATGATTAGAACAAGGTATAACTCAATTAAACCTCTCAGGGCATTTTGGTAAATTACCCATTGATCATCCTCATGGGTCAATTCATTAATCACTTCGTCCCTTACTATCTTAAGTTACCATTATGGTTTAGATTAGATCATCATTGAACCATTTACACCTTTAAGTGATTAAGTATAATCAACCTTGAAAATCTTCAATTGGTTTAGGGTTTGATCTTCAATCTTCAACCCATTGGATTCTTAAATGGTCTTGAACTCATTTAACCTCAAACGACCTAGAACCCATTTGGGCCTTAAACGAGTGTGGACCCCCCCCCCTTAATCTTAAATGGATATGAACCCACTTGAGATCAAACGAGTGTGAACCCGTTTGAGATCAAACGAGTGTGAACCCGTTTGAGATCAAACGAGTGTCAACCCAATTGAGATGAAACGGGTGTCAACCCAATTGAGATGAAACGGGTGTAAACCCAATTGAGATGAAATGGGTGTCAACCCAATTGAGATGAAATGGGTGTCAACCCAATTGAGATGAAACAGGTGTCAACCCAATTGAGATGAAACATGTGTCAACCCAATTGAGATGAAACGGGTGTCAACCCAATTGAGATGAAACAGGTGTGAACCCAATTGATATGAAACGGGTGTCAACCCAATTGAGATGAAACGGGTGTGAACCCAATTGAGATGAAATGGGTGTCAACCCAATTGAGATGAAACGGGTGTGAACTTACTTGGGTCCAAACCGCATGAACATAGAAGGTGACACATAGGTTATGTTTGAATAGGGTTTCCTATGTTGAAGTCTTTAATTGGCCAAAGCCATGTTAACCACTTACAGATTGAGTCAATTAGGATGAGCCTCAATCAACTGGACACCAAAATGACCCTCAATTGAAAGCCAATTAGGGTTAAATCTAACTCAATTAGGGTTTCCAATCGGCTAATCATCAATGTTCAACAATATGATTCAAATCAGAGTTGAACCTATCAATTGACCTCCAATTGGGCCCAAACTTGGCTCAAATGATCTTGAGGTCGTTTGGATGACCTCCAAACGATCTTGAGACCGTTTGCCCAAAGTTTGACCAAAATTAAGTTGATTTGATAAGGCTTGAGTCCTAATTAAATTACAATTCAGCGATTTTCATCAATTTATCAATATCTTGTGATTGGACCCTCAAACCATCACATTTCCTTAACCCAAGACCTTCAAACGGTCTTGGGGTGTCACTAAACGAGTGTGAGATCGTTTAGATGAACCCCCAAATGGGTTTGAACTCGTTTGGGTCCTTCAACCCAACACTCATCAAAATCTATATGAAAACCAGCAAATTTAACCCGATTAGGGTTAGGGTGTTGAAATGCCTTCAACTCTTAATTGGATAGGAATTAGATCATGATTCTTGGTAGAAATGAAACTCAATATATTATGAACAGGAATCCCAAACGGTCAATGCTTGGTCAACTCCTTCAAACGGGTTGGAACCCGTTTTCCCAAAGATTCAAGTTAAGCTGTTTAGAAAACAGCACTTAATTCTATTCGATTGCCTAATTGATTGGCCTTCAACCTACGATTCCTTTGGAGTTAACCCCTCAAATTTGGTGGGTCATTAGCCTACATAATTGTGAACAGAAATCCCAAACGGTCAATGCTTGGTCAACGCCCTCAAACGGGTTGGAACCCGTTTGACCAAACTGACCTATTGAACCCGTTTGGATTGAAACGAGTGTGAGATCGTTTGACCTATTGGTCCAAGATCGTTTAGTAAAGTTGGATAAGGACCAACATAGGTATTAACGCCCCTTGTCTTCAACCTTGAAACCAAGGTCTGTTCTTCATGAAAAAGCTTGCAAGGGTGCAAAGAAGGATGGGGATGAAGAAGAACTAACTATTATTTGCACGAATAAAAGTATGCATAACAAAGCAAAAGGTTTAGAATTATAAAACCCGCCTTAAGGTCGTTCCTTGAGCTCCAAGCTTCCAAGCTTCAAGTCTATAATGGTGTCTTGAGATCTGTGGGTCGGCCAAGGGTTTTTCTCCAAGGAAAGGTTGGGAAAAGATGGCTAAAACAAGAAAGCTAAGTAAGAAAACTAGCAATTCAACCTTGTAATACGATTTCCTCCATGAATCCAAGCTAGAAGGTGGTGTTCTCTTACCTAGAACAGGTTGGTCGTCCCCTTGAGCTCTAGAGCTTTGCCTTGGTCGGTTGAGAAAGATGAGAAGTGAAGAGAATGAGGAATCGTTTACTTGGTTTACTAGGAAAAGATTTATATACCTTAAGGCCATTCTGCACCATAAGGACCTCTAAAGCATGGGATTCTCATCTAAGTCCCTCCTTATTTCTAAGGCATGTCAAAGCCATCTAAACTTAAGCAAAGTTCATCCATATTCAAGATCTAAGGGTAGAAAAAAAATCAACCTTCAACTAGGGTATACACATGAAGGTCCTCTTACACATACATGGTGAATTTTATGCACAAGATCAATTTTCTTATCTGTTTATTCATTGATGTGTCCCTTTCATCATTTCTACTCTAAATGATGACAAGAGTCATAAGATATGTTCTAGATGATGTATTTTACAAGTTGCACCCCCTTAAATTGGGTAAATTTCACTTTACTCCAATTTAGGGTTTTTAAGCACAAGGATCATTCCACAAGCTGCATCTTGATGCTCAAGCTTGGGGAAAATTCATCATTCCTCATCATATTCACTCATATGATGTCTCATCATCAAAGGAACATCTTAACATGTGCAATTTTGCAAGTTAACCCCTTAATTGGGTAATTTGCACAAGGTCCCTGTATTACAAAACAATATTACAACAATATTCAAAAGGGACAGAAAAAGGAATATATGTTCCTTAGGAACTTAATTACATGCCAAAAGGTAATCACAAGGATTTTATTACACATTTAGGCAAAACACCTAGGGTTAGTTCATAACCCAGGTCAGGGATGTTACAAATTATCCACCCCTTACAAGGATTTCGTCCCCGAAATCGATAAAACGTATTAAGAGAAAAGAGCAGGGTATTTCCTTCTCATCTCGTCCTCTAGTTCCCAAGTGGCTTCTTCAACACCACGGTGGTTCCAGAGGACTTTCACAAGGCTTATATCTTTCTTCTTTAGATTTTTAATTCTGTTATCAAGGATTGACACTGGTCCATCCTCATAAGATATATCATCATTCAATTCTACCTCCATAGGTTGTAGAACTGACTCAGTATCAGGGTGACATTTCCTTAGCATAGAAATGTGAAACACAGGGTGTAACCTTTGTAACTCTGGTGGCAACTCTAGTTTATAGGCTACTTTTCCAATTCGTTCAATGATTGGATAAGGCCCCATAAATCTAGGAGCTAACTTCCCTTTCCTTCCAAAACGAAGGACTCCTTTCCAAGGAGAGACCTTGAGATACACTCTGTCTCCAACCTGGAACTCTAAAGGTCTACGACGCTTGTCAGCATAAGATTTCTGCCTATCATGTGTAGTCTTAATCTGTTGTTGTATTACCTTAATCTTTTCTGTAGTTTGCTGCACAAGATCAGGTCCTAACAACTGATGCTCACCAGTCTCATACCAACACAAGGGTGATCTACAACGTCTGCCATACAAGGCTTCATAAGGTGCCATATCAATACTATGGTGATAGCTATTGTTATAGGCAAACTCTATCAAGCTTAAGTGTAGATCCCAACTTCCGGTAAACTGGAGAACACATGCTCTCAACAGGTCTTCCAAGGTCTGTATGGTTCTTTCCGACTGTCCATCAGTCTATGGATGAAAGGCCGTACTAAACCTTAGCTTGGTGCCTAAGGCTCTGTGTAACTGCTCCCAAAAACGACTTGTAAACTGGGGACCTCTGTCAGAAACTATAGTGACAGGAACTCCGTGCAAACACACTATCTCTTGAACATACAATTGTGATAACCTTTCCGCAGAATAGGTTGTTTTGACAGGTAAGAAATGCGCTATCTTAGTCAACCTATCAACAACTACCCAAATGGAATCATGTCCTTTGTTTGTCCTAGGTAGGCCAACAACAAAGTCCATGGTTACATGGTCCCACTTCCACTGTGGTATGGGTAAAGGTTGCATTGTTCCTGTAGGCTTCTGGTGTTCAGCCTTAACTTGCTGACACACTGGACACCTCAGAACAAACTCAGCTATGTCCTTCTTCATCCCAGGCCACTAATACATATTTTTCAAGTTTTGATACATCTTGGTGCTTCCTGGATGCATAGCATACATTGAAGAATGAGCTTCTTCCAGGACTAACTTCCTCAAGTTATCTACATCTGGTACTATCATCCTCCCATGATAGCATGCCACTTGATCATCTGATTCATGAAAACCTTCTCGCTTCTCATCACCAGACTCAGATCTGATTTGTTGAACTGCAACATAAACTTGTTGTGCCTCTTTAATCTGCTCTCTTAGGGTGGGTTTGATATGCATCTCAGCCAACAACCCGGCAATCCATGACACCTTCATTTGTACATTGTCTTGCCTTAAGGAGATAAGCATATCTCTCCTAGGGCATACTAAAGAGTTTAATTGTGCCCTATCAGAGGATGATGTTGCTGATTTCCTACTCAAGGCATCTGCAACTACATTGGCCTTTCCTGGATGGTAATCTATTGTACAATCATAATCCTTGATTAACCCCATCCAGCGACGTTGTCTCATGTTAAGCTCATGCTGAGAGAAGATATACTTAAGATTTTTGTGATCTGTGAAAATCTGGAATGTCTCTCCATAGAGATAATGTCTCCAGATTTTCAGGGCATGAACCACAGTAGCTAACTCCAGATCGTGTGTCGGATAATTCTCTTCGTGTTTCTTAAGCTGTCATGAAGCAAAAGAAATTACTTGCTTATCCTACATCAACACGCATCTGAGTCCATTCTTGGAGGCATCACATAAAATTATGTATCCTTTTCCTTGCTCAGGTAACACAAGCACAGGTGCACTTTTCAACCTCTCCTTCAACAGCTAAAAAGACTGTTGACACTTATCACTCCAGGCATAAGGAACATCTTTCCGAGTCAACTTTGTCAAGGGTAGGTCTATAGAACTGAAGTTCTTAATGAATCTTCGATAATAGCCAGCCAACCCTAAGAAACTACGAATCTCCGTCGGTGTTTTCGGTTGTTCCCACTGTAGAACAGATTCTACCTTTTTAGGGTCAACACAAATTCCCGAGGCAGATACCACATGTCCAAGTAAAGATACCTCCGGCATCCAGAACTCACACTTGCTAAACTTAGCGCATAGCTTATGTTGTCTTAGCAAAGTTAGAGCTTGACGAAGATGCTGTTCATGCTGCTGAGCATCCTTACTATAAATCAGAATGTCATCTATGAAGACGACAACACACTGATCAAGGAAAGGTCGAAAAACTCTATTCATGAGTTCCATGAATGCAGCCGGTGCATTGGTTAGTCCAAACGACATAACCGTGAAATCATAGTGACCATATCGTGTCCTAAAGGTAGACTTGGATATGTCACTATCCTTAATACGGAGTTGATGATATCCAGACCTTAAGTCTATCTTTGAGAAGACTGTTGCACCACACAACTGGTCAAAAAGATCATCAATCCTCAGCAACGAGTACTTATTCTTTATTGTTACTTTATTTGGTTGTCTGTAATCAATGCACAACCGCATTGACCCGTCTTTCTTTTTAACAAACAAAACTGGAGCACCCTAGGGTGAAGTGCTCGGTCGGATGTAACCCTTCTCAAGCAACTCTTGAAGCTGCTTCTTGAGTTCTGCCATCTCAGCATGCGCCATCCTATACGGTGTCTGGGCTATAGGTTGTGTATCTGGGATTAAATTGATTTCAAAATCAATTTCCCGAGGCGGTGGCACACCTGGAAGTTCTTCAAGAAATACATCTTCAAATTCCCTGACTACAGGAACTTCAACAGGCTTAGGACTCCCCATGGTAGTATCTACCACATGGGCCAAGAATGCATAACATCCTTGTCTCATCAACTTATCAGCAACCATCGCTGACACAAGACAGGTGGGTAGAATCTTTCTCTCTCCTTGAAAGATCCATGTGTTGCTTTCATCTGCAAACACAGCCTGCTTGGATTCACAATCCAAGACAACCCTATACTTTTCCAAGGTATACATCCCAAGAATTATATCAAATCCTTGCATCTCAAGTGGTATAAGATCCACTTGAATGTGATGGTTAGAAAAGAAGAGGTCACAGGGAGAGCATACCTCCTGCAACACAGCAGACCCTCTCAACGGAGTCTCAAGCAACAAACTATCTGCCCTATGACTGACTGTAATATTGCAGTTATGAATCACCCTTCGAGTGATAAAGGAGTGTGTAGCACCCGGGTCAATCAAAACAGATACAACACAGGATTTAGACATATCAAAATATAAAAGTTCCATCTGACCTGCCACTACCCGTGGATTGACCACTGCATCTGGTGGGTTCATAGCATAGAACCTTGTTGTCACTTGGTGTTGAGGTGGTGCTGATGATCCAGCTTGAGACGCTTGTCCACGTCCTCGAGCTGCTCCTTGAGGTTGCCTTCTCTGTGATCCCTGTTGATTCTTCCTCTGAGGCTATGTCACACTGACAGGCCTAGACCTGCAGTCCTTCATCAAGTGTCCTACCTTCCCACAGTTGTAGCAGCTTCTTTCCAGTTGTTGTGGTCTGGGTGGTCCTGTGACTGACATTGACACTGAACTGCGAGTCTCTTGTAGTGGTAAACCTCATCCTCTACCTCTACTTGGGGACCACTGAGTCTGAGAACTCGATCTTGGTGGTGGAGGTGTAGGTGCAGAGAATCTAGGCTTCTTAAAGTCTCTAGATGAAGATTCATGTAACTGTAGATATCTCCTTTGGGTTTGTCTTTTCTCGACTAAGGATCTCTCTATCCTTCAGACTGACTCAACAAAGGTAGAGAATCTCTCCCGGTTATCTAGTGCAGACATGGGAGTAGTCATGTTAGCATTCAAACCCTTCTCAAACCTCCTAATCCTTTCTTCATCTGTGATAGCCATATGTGGACAGAATCGCAACAACTCCATGAACTTAGCCTCATACTCGCTAATGTTCATCATACCCTATCTCAGTCTCTCAAACTGAGAGATCTTCTCATCCAGGAAGGTCTTTGGAAAATATATGCGGACAAATTCCCGACGAAAGTCTTCCAACGAGATCTCTATTCCAGGCCTCTTCTGCTCCTCCATGGTCCACCAGTGACCAGCAATACCTTTGAGAAGATAGACAACATGTCTAACCTTCTCACCTTCGGGGATGTTAAGGATTCTGAAAGCTTTCTCCAACTCGGTTAACCATAGATCGACATCTGTAGGATCAGCTGTTACAAAGTATTTGGTTGCTCCGACACGACGAAGTCACTCGAACGTCTTACCGATACCTTGTCCTTCAGGCTGTGCAGGTGCCCTAGGTGCAGGCATGGGCATCCTGTCGGTGATGTGTGTCATAGCAGTCATAAACTGCCTGAACATAGTTTGAACAGCTGGGTTTCCCATATCAGCTGGGTCAAACTGAGGTGGCTCCACAGGTGGCTTAGGTGCAGGTTGCTCTATTTCTAGGTTCCTTACACCTTCTCGAGGTGCAGCAACACTACTTTCGGTCTCGTACTCCTCATGTGGTCCAGACATCCTTAATTATCTTCTTCTCCTGAGGAGCAGAAGACTCTATTAGATAAGAAAGAAGTACTAAGGATAGACTTGACACTCTAAGTCCTATGTCTTTGTAGACTCAACGAACCTAGAGCTCTGATACCACTTAATTGTGGGCTCTGATCTCCAAAACACAAGATAAACATAGAGGAAGCGATTCGTTTAACAGCGGAATACGAAAATCACGAGAAATTAAAAACTTTTCGAAAACGAGATAAAAAAAAACCTGAAACTCCTTTTATAAAAGTAAGATGAACTGTTTACATATCTGATAAATCACTTCTCGAGTGATTATATATGTCATGATACAAAATCTCAAGATTCCAAAATTCTCAGATCAACAAACTACTAGGACCTGAGTGTACAGAGACGACATAACACAATTCTAACTACAAGACTAAATAGCACAGTGTTTCCACCTGAAGTCACTACTGCTCCTGAATTTGCTGCTGTTGCTGTTGTCCACCTGCAGATCGGTTCCTTCGACCTCGACGTCCACCTAAAGGTAGAAATCTACGGGGTGAGACAATTTTAAATAATTGTCCCAGTGAGAGTTATAACTCTCCGCCAAAAGCTTTATTATAGCAACCAAGAATAACATAGGCAATAAAAGTTCTAAGGTAATCAGCAGCAGATTGTTATCAATTAGAACAACAACATTTAAGGAATATGAAAAACATGTATACTAAGTAATGTATCAGCAACCAATGTATTTCGTGGTTCAACCTAAGCTGATATGCTACGCGGTTGATTATGTTTTACAAACATCATTATGCCCTGCGGAGATGAGGTATACCGCTAATACTCCAACCGATCACTATTAAGTCACATCGGTATCATACATAGGTCATCAAAAGAGCCGGATTCTTATGACCTCATCTTCCTCAGTCAGTATGAGGATTAACATGCAGGACATCTAATGTCTCTGCTACTATAGCTTACCAGGGTATTCTGGTACTTCTCTATTAGAGTCACAGTGGCATTATGTACTCTCTTCGCCATCGAAAGATTTCTTGTTTATCTCTCATCGATGCGGTATAAAAGATTTCCTCGGGAGATTAGTCTTACATCACCCCGACATAAACACATAGTGAAAGGGTTGATGGATTTAAGATACATCTACATCAATTCATTCACTAGGATGTAAGGTTTTACACATCCATATACCCCACATACTCAGAAGTATGTGTTCCAGGAGTTCCCTTAGGAAAACCTATTTCACCATCATTTGGTCTCTGACAATGATGGATCTATGATCAGGGCTCTACATGGAATAATTATACTTGATTAGTTAGGTACATTTCAGTATTCTTTTAATATCATACAGGTTCTCAAACATTAATCATTAGAACAACAGCTATGAAAGTAGAATACTAAATGTAACAAGCCTAACTCTCTTCAATTATCATTTCTCAATACTCTCATCACAAGTCATCTCTTAAAGCATGACCTTGATGGTATTCATGGCTCTCACAGCCTATCAATCTCATAATGATGTTATTAACCTGGCATTAGGATAAATCACTATTCATAAAGCTAACAACATGCTTTCAATGAATATAGTATCATCATCCATACCTGGATATGATCATCCTCATATAGGAACCTACATGATTAAATCAACTGATAACAATAAATAACTTATTTAAAGAAGTTGTATCTTCCTGCTCATACAAGAGCTAGGTTTCCCCGATTTTCATCAATTAGGGTTTACTATTCATAATACATGTCATCACCCTAGAATTAGGGTTAACTATTCACCTATTGGTGAATTGATCTCATAACATCACCATGTATGAGAAACATCATCATTAAAGTCCTCAAATAAGATTAAGATTCATCAATTATCATATTTAGGGTTTCCATGATCTCTTCTGGTGGATCATACCCTAATCATGCACATTCATGTATATTGAAGGTATTTTACTTGAGTTTCCATCATAATTGGTACTTTCTCTCTCCTCTCACTAGTAGATGGTGACTACACCACATAGATTAGGTTAGGTTAAGTTCCTTTTTATCTACATAAACCAAATCACCACTAACAAGTGATTCGGGTTTGATTAGAACAAGGTATAACTCAATTAAACCTCTCAGGGCATTTTGGAAAATTACCCATTGATCATCCTCATGGGTCAATTCATTAATCACTTAGTCCCTTACTATCTTAAGTTACCATTATGGTTTAGATTAGATCATCATTGAACCATTTACACCTTTAAGTGATTAGGTATAATCAACCTTGAAAATCTTCAATTGGTTTAGGGTTTGATCTTCAATCTTCAACCCATTGGATTCTTAAATGGTCTTGAACTCGTTTAACCTCAAACGACCTAGAACCCATTTGGGCCTTAAACGAGTGTGGACCCCCCACCCCTTAATCTTAAACGGATGTGAACCCACTTGAGATCAAATGAGTGTGAACCCGTTTGAGATCAAACGAGTGTGAACCCATTTGAGATCAAACGAGTGTCAACCCAATTGAGATGAAATGGGTGTCAACCCAATTGATATGAAATGGGTGTGAACCCAATTGAGATGAAATGGGTGTCAACCCAATTGAGATGAAACGGGTGTCAACCCAATTGAGATGAAACAGGTGTGAACCCAATTGAGATGAAACGGGTGTCAACCCAATTGAGATGAAACGAGTGTCAACCCAATTGAGATGAAACGGGTGTGAACCCAATTGAGATGAAACAGGTGTCAACCCAATTGAGATGAAATGGGTGTGAACTTACTTGGGTCCAAACCGCATGAACATAGAAGGTGACACATACATTATGTTTGAATAGGGTTTCCTATGTTGAAGTCTTTAATTGGCCAAAGCCATGTTAACCACTTACAGATTGAGTCAATTAGGATGAGCCTCAATCAACTAGACACCAAAATGACCCTCAATTGAAAGCCAATTAGGGTTAAATCTAACTCAATTAGGGTTTCCAATCGGCTAATCATCAATGTTCAACAATATGATTCAAATTAGAGTTGAACCTATCAATTGACCTCCAATTGGGCCCAAACATGGCTCAAACGGTCTTGAGGTCGTTTGGATGACCTCCAAACGATCTTGAGACCGTTTGCCCAAAGTTTGACCAAAATTAAGTTGATTTGATAAGGGTTGAGTCCTAATTAAATTACAATTCAGCACTTTTCATCAATTTATCAATATCTTGTGATTGGACCCTCAAACCATCACATTTCATTAACCCTAGACCTTCAAACGGTCTTGGGGTGTCACTAAACGAGTGTGAGATTGTTTGGATGAACCCCCAAATGGGTTTGAACTCGTTTTGGTCCTTCAACCCAACACTCATCAAAATCTATATGAAAATCAGCAAATTTAACCTGATTAGGGTTAGGGTGTTGAAATGCCTTCAACTCTTAATTGGATAGGAATTAGATCATGATTCTTGGTAGAAATGAAATTCAATATATTATGAACAGGAATCCCAAACGGTCAATGCTTGGTCAACTCCTTCAAATGGGTTGGAACCTGTTTGCCCAAAGATTCAAGTTAATCAGTTTAGAAAACAGCACTTAATTCAATTCGATTGCCTAATTGATTGGCCTTCAACCTACGATTACTTTGGAGTTAACCCCTAAAATTTGGTGGGTCATTAGCCTACATAATTTTGAACAGAAATCCCAAACGGTCAATGCTTGTTCAACGCCCTAAAATGGGTTGGAACCCGTTTGACCAAACCAACCTATTGAACCCGTTTGGATTGAAACGAGTGTGAGATCGTTTGACCTATTGGTCCAAGATCGTTTAGTAAAGTTGGATAAGGACCAACATAGGTATTAACACCCCTTGTCTTCAACCTTGAAATCAAGGTCTGTTCTTCATTAAAAAGCTTGCAAGGGTGCAAAGAAGGATGGGGAAGAAGAAGAACTAACTATTATTTGCACGAATAAAAGTATGCATAACAAAGCAAAAGGTTTAGAATTATAAAACCCGCCTTAAGGTCGTTCCTTGAGCTACTAGCTTCCAAGCTTTAAGTCTTTAATGGTGTCTTGAGATCCTTAGGTCGGCCAAGGGTTTTTCTCCAAGGAAAGGTTGGGAAAAGATGGCTAGAACAAGAAAGCTAAGTAAGAAAACTAGCAATTCAACCTTGTAATACGATTTCCTCCATGAATCCAAGCTAGAAGGTGGTGTTCTCTTACCTAGAACAGGTTGGTCGTCCCCTTGAGCTCCAGAGCTTTGCCTTGGCTGGTTGAGAAAGATGAGAAGTGAATAGAATGAGGAATCGTTTACTTGGTTTACTAGGAAAAGATTTATATACCTTAAGGCCATTTTGCACCTTAAGGACCTCTAAAGCATGGGATTCTCATCTAAGTCCCTCCTTATTTCTGAGGCACGTCCAAGACATCTAAACTTAAGCAAAGTTCATCCATATTCAAGATCTAAGGGTAGAAAAAAAATCAACCTTCAACTAGGGTATACACATGAAGGTCCTCTTACAGATACATGGTGAATTTTATGCACAAGATCATTTTTCTTATCTGTTTATTCATTGATGTGTCCCTTTCATAATTTCTACTCTAAATGATGAAAAAAGTCATAAGAGATGTTCTAGATGATGTATTTTACAAGTTGCACCCCCTTAAATTGGGTAAATTGCACTTTACTCCAATTTAGGGTTTTTAAGCACAAGGATCATTCCACAACCTGCATCTTTATGCTCAAGCTTGGGGAAAATTCATCATTCCTCATCATATTCACTCATATGATGTCTCATCATCAAAGGAACATCTTAACATGTGCAATTTTGCAAGTTAACCCCTTAACTGGGTAATTTGCACAAGGTCCCTGTATTACAAAACAATATTACAACATTATTCAAAAGGGACAGAAAAAGGAATATATGTTCCTTAGGAACTTAATTACATGCCAAAAGATAATCACAAGGATTTTATTACACATTTAGGCAAAACACCTAGGGTTATTTCATAGCCCAGGTCAGGGATGTTACACTTAAGTTTCAAATTTGGTCCAATTTGGACATTGTTTGAGCAAGTTATGCAATTTTCTGTACATTTTGGACTTTTCTACAATTTACCCAATTGAGGGGTTTTCTTTGCAATTTGTCACATGCATTATGCTCCTTAGATTTTATATTATCTTTCTTGAGTGTTTTTATCCATGGGGCTCCTATTTGAGCCTTGGTTTGAAGGTGTTTTCATCAAGGGTATTTTAGGGTTTACCCCTTCATGGATGAGCTACCTTTAGTAGCTATCAACTAATGAATTATGTGATTGGCTGGGAAATTCAACAAAAGAAATATAAGAAGGTCTATACAGATAGTGGGAGAGCTGCTTGTGTGTGTGCTTATATATTCTTAATAATTTAAGGCCATGGACACTTGGATAAATACTAGAACTTCAAGTTTTTCTTTTTGCTTTATCTTAAAGTTCATATACTTATCCCCAAGAACCAAAATGATTCATTTTCTCTCCACCACTTCCCTCCTTCTCTGACCTTCGTTCTCCCTCTGTGCTTCTACGAATTCCCTGCCCAAGGAAGAAGAAATAGGGGATCTTCTTGGGAAAAAAGTCTAGGGTTGCAATTGATTTCCTTTTTGGGTCTAAAAAGCTTCCTCCTAGTGATCTTGACCTAAAAGTGTAAGTTTTACCTTATTTCCTCCATTTATTTCTTTTTTATTCTTTCTCCTATATCTCTCCTGGTCATAACCCTACTGTTCCATGGTGAAAGTGGCCCTAGAACTCAAAAATCTATCCTTCTTGTTTCTTTTTCTAGGGTTTTGCTTCTTTATGGAGAGAAGTGCCTATTTGGCCAAGTTTAGATCTGAATATAGGGATTTATTGCCTTATTTGCTATAGATTCTTGCTTTTTGGGATCTAACCTACTCTATAGAGGCGAGTTATATAACATTCTTCACTTATATTGCTTACTAGAAGCTTGTTAGTTCATGTTTATGCTTGAATGTGATGATCTAAGCATAATGAAACTATGCTTGTTTAGAATTTCAAATTTTTTTAGTGTTCCCTGTTCTGTTCTAGTTCTATATGAACTTGTAAACATGTTTATGACCTTTATAAGGTGCAACATGATCTGGTACAGGTTGATAGCAACAACCCATGGTGCTATGTACAAAACAATTGATGGCTCAAATTAGAGTTTTCAAGCTATTTCCTTCCCTATCACACAACCGA
The DNA here is from genome assembly GCA_963693085.1 of Alisma plantago-aquatica. Classification (NCBI taxonomy): domain Eukaryota; kingdom Viridiplantae; phylum Streptophyta; class Magnoliopsida; order Alismatales; family Alismataceae; genus Alisma; species Alisma plantago-aquatica. Next base: position 378,309,418 of record OY856410.1, read on the forward strand.
TGGCCATACCATTCAACAACCAATGGTGTTGCTATCTTGGCAACTGATTTTCGTGATCAAGGGTGTCAAATTTATGGTGAAAACCTATGATCACCCCTTAGGTCAGGTTTTGTATCAATTAGACGTTTAATTATCATCCTCTAAGTATTCTAACGATGTTATCATTCAATGATGACATCAACTTAATATTTGATGGTGTTAACTGAATGTATAACTGATCTAACAACCAATGGTGACCTAATGATCACAATTAATGGTGGATCAGGTCATCACCATTTATGATGAGTTAAGATCGTAATTATACATTTGACTAAACCTTGAAACAACGGTTCCTTGGTTCAATTGATCTAATGGTTAGACCTATACTTCAATTGATAACCTTGAACAATGAACCTGATCCAATGAATCATATTAGATGTTTTAACATCCAATGGATTAGAATAAATCACATGGTATTATATGTGGGTCCTAGTGATGATAATCTGATGGTTCAATACCATTAATTTGTAGTCTTTCCTTTGCCATTATATAGTTATATTTGATAAATCACTAGAATAAGTGGATGTGTAACTCCCTTGTGATCTAGCTTGTTATACCTAACATTAATGTAATTATATGATGTTGATTGGTTATAATCAGACCTCTTGACTGATTAATGTGATAAAGAATTACACTCTTCTTGTGTTGAAACCACAATGTAGTACTATTTGAATATCATAATGTCTTGCCATGTTAATATCTATGGACATATATGTGCTAATGATCTTTTGAGCCTTGTTTAAGGCATGGAATGATGATGATAACCTTACTATGAATAATATGATGGTCTTAACCACCTTTGGGCATGTTTGATTCCATGATTGAGGTGAAATCCTCTTCTTGTTCCAATAAGGGTTAAAACCCTAGAACTTGTGATAAGATATTGGTTTCTTGTAATAGTATGATGATAAGTGTGGTCCATTAATTTGCAATGAATGATAGCATGTGGTAATGTGATTAAGATTTATATCTCAAATGTTTTATATCTTTTGAATTTGTTATACATATACTTTTGTTAGAAAAGAATTAGGTTTTGAATGTCCACTTGTATGATAAAGCCTTAATGCATTCAATTTCCAGTAATTAATCAAGTGTAACCTTAATCTTGTAGAGCCTTGTGCCGTAGAGCCATCTTTAGTGTCTAAACTTAATGGATAGTGAAATGAGTATTCCCAAGGGAAACTCAGAGCCCATACTATTGAGTATGTGGGGGTGGCAAGTTGAGGATATATGCTTTTCATCCACAATTGTTGGTTATGGAGGATGGCTATGGCCATGCTTCTAACATTTGATGTGATTGAGGACAACTACAGTTGTACCTCATATTAGAGGGTTTTGTATACCCTGTTTTCTAGTGTCCTAACTTATACCAAGTAAAGACTAGTTGTTATCAGTTGACTATATGTCATTGTTGACAGTTTGACTGGTTTGTCACTACAATTTACTCGTACTGACCGAGGGGAAGAGAGCTTAGGATACTGACACTCCTAGATCTTATACAGAACTGAATAGCACTTCGCAGTGGTCAGTTGGACTTTGAGTGGTATGACTCAAACTCCCCAGGGCATAATAATAAAAGATATAATACCAGCTATGTAGTATAATTTCTAGGGTTTAATACATATCACATTGGTTGATTAACCCTTATCTTGTCTTTACAGTACATAGTTCTTACATGATACATACTTATGAAAATTGTATAATTCTACTTGATGTTACAACTTATTTGTTTAACTGCTTAGTATGCTTAAATTGTTCAATCTATTCATAATGCTTATTCAATACCCTAATTGCTCAATGTATTTATTGTTAATGAATATGTTATAATCAATATATGTTAGAGAGAGTTATATCTCTCGCTGGGATTGGGTCTCACCAGAGGGTCACCACATTGTTTTAGGTGGTCTTGGGCAATGAGGTTGAGGTCGTGCTATGGAAGAGAACCAACTTGGTGATCAATAGATTTAGAAGGTTGGTTAGTTATAGATGTTGGAAGTAGAGTCCTGATGTCATCCCTGTACTCTCAGGTCTTGGTATGGGATGTGTTTTCTAGATGATATACTCGTATCAACATGAGATTTTAGTAGTATGCCGATGTTTGTAAATATATGGCATGTACATGTGAAATATCTTTTATATGCATGATGTGACTGAGGTCTTTGGACCCATATGTAAATACGTGTTAAAGTATATGAGAATGGAGTGATGGACCTTTTGTAAATGTTCTAGAGTTTATTTATAATGTTGGAATTGGTTTTAATTATTCTGCATTTTTCACTATGTGATTAATTAGTGGTTGATCGTGTTTTGTATTTTGGGTAATCTCGTTTAGCGTGACGAGGTGTCACACATACCTTACAAGGATGCTAGGATGATTTACTTTACTGATATTGAACCACTACATGGTGCTCTCTCGATGGTTGTCCTCTTCTGCATTTTGATGGTGATGATTGTTAACCACTAGCATAGAATTCAAATGACATTGTTTGGTTCTCTTTTCATCCCAGCCTGGTGTAGATTTGAAGTGCAAACCATATTTCCTTTGATGATGCATCTTTTGACTGGCCGGGATACCTTACTTGTGAGTACACCAACAATTGGTGACTATGGTGTGATTCATGCAACTGCGTGTAATACAAGCATGACTAGTGGCTCAAATTTTAAATATCAGTCTAAAAAAATCAAGCTCAAAAGCCTTAGCTACTCACCATATTTAAAAACACAGCTCCTGACTAACCAACCTCTATACCTCATAGAATAAGCATCATTCAACAAAAGATAAATAAAAAAATGCATCAATCGGTAAAAGCTAAAACAACAAAACATAAAAAGAAAATAACGTTTGAGGCAAGGAAATCAGTCCAACTAGAACACAAAATTGAAATCCACTCAATAGACTCAGGATCTATAATAAAAAAAACATGAACAAAAGAATATCTAGAAACATAGGACAATAAAACCATAATAAATCCACAACAAAAAAGCACATGCTTCAACAAACATAGTGATAATAAACACATCAAAGAAGTTTTCGACCAGTCTTGAGAAAATCTCAGACACTCTTGGACACCCCAACAGAAGAACATGTAATGATTACTGGATTAGCTTAATATCAATAATGAGCATCAAAAGAAAAGGAAGTTAAGGACCTTTCTTTGTTCTCTTGTGTAGCCACAATTATGTTTTTCTTCTTAACAACAAGGGACCTAGAAAACATCAAGTTGTAAAAGACACTAGAGAAGGATAAACTCAAAGGCATGCAACTTGGCATCCACATCCATGTAATTAAGGTAGTATATTTAAATAAAAAACCAACTGAAATAGATGTCAACAATAATCGTGTTGTAAAGATGACCACTGTAAAGATTGACACCAATATCATATAAATACATGACTTTGCTCATTTTAGATTCTACAAATAGATAATACATGAAGCTAAAACTTGGGTAAGTGCCTGATGTAAATGCAAACTAGTGGTATGTATCAAATGTTGGAAAACATTATAGTTCGATGACTACATTCTCACATAATGGAACTATTAAAATATGTGGTGATCACCTTGGATTTATACATGTTAAATAATAACCACTAATCTTTCCAGCCACTAACATTAGCATCAGTTGGATGTGGCTGGTCACAATGACACCATGACACAATTAAGCATTGCTCCCTCAGATGTAGAGGGAACTACAAGTGCATCAACACCAATGAAAATGGAGGGCAGTACATGTGCATCAACAATGATGACAATGGAGGAGGTTATGAGGAAGAAAATAAAGAAAATAGAGATGTAGCACTTTCTAAGAATGGTCAAGAATGTTCCATGTCAATGAAGTTGGACAATCCCTAGATCCATGCAAGGTCAGTGATCTATGAAGCCATGATATGTGTGGTGCTAGGAAGTCATCAAATAACAAGAAAATGTAGATTGATAGATTTAGTCTATGACGAGTAGCATAGGCCCATGGAGAAGAAACTAGTTGAACTATTGACAATCCTAGTGTTATGTTTTGTATAATAAATGTAGACATGATAACCTTAATATTACATAAATCGTGATAGTCTAGGGTGAAGTATGGTTGTTTGATTTCCCTGATTCAATATGGATAAGCTTACTTCATAGACCAATAAGCTTCTGCACATATTTGAGACGAGTAACGGATGACTTCTACTAATGCATTAGATTTTTCAACATTTTATTGTGATAGGGTATCTCTCTTACACAATAGTATGAAGATAAATTATGCAGGATGTTTGACAATGTGATCATCTTCTACTGCTACTGAATTTGAAGTTGATGTTGACTTCGGTAAAAATGCTTTTTGTACTACGATATAGCTTGAAATTTGGAAGAATTGGCGGCTTTTACAACAACACATGTTATGGAAAACTGGTCCTGATGTTCAGTTCTATGACTATTTTAAATGGGTACCTTTTAGTGATCATAATTAGTAGGATGACAAAGAATCACTAAATTGACCACCAACTTAGGATTGGAAGCTGGAAAAGACTATTTAAGATGGGATCCAATATACTTGTGGAGTGGACATTTTCACTGTGTGTATTTAATATAGTTGGTCTCAGGAAACCTAAATAACCATCAACATTTCAAGTAGTGGCCTATTGAGTTTGCGATTGGATCTTGACAATTGTAACAAATGTTGCAGCATATAAGACAAAATTACAAGAAATACTAAATGTTCATAATGCTACCGTAGATTCATGCATGTTGAACAAAAATATTATTATAGAAAGAAACATTAGCATAAAATAGAGAACAAGAAATGAGAATTTTTACAATGATTGTTAGAAGATGACATATCAATGAGACAGAAATAGCATACTATAATTGTCGATTAACAAAAAAATCAATGGGAAGATTAGTTTCTAATTACCAAAACATCTTAATGTACATGGTGAAAAAGTGCACATTGATTTTTGATGACTTTTGTGCAGAGTTCCCTTTTGCAACAAGAGAACCAACACCTTAAGGTTCTTCATGGACTGATATAAACTTATTAGTCCAATCTAAGCTACTAGTAACCTCACCCCATGCAATGTTTTCTCATCTCCTGTCTACTTTTGTTAGCTCTATGATCACATTCTGTTGTATACACAGAGAACAATATGTGCTAATGTTGTTTGAAACACTTTTTACTCTCCATATCACACTTCAACAAGAATATTGAATTTCCCATTGAACACTTTGTGATGAGTACCTGTGATGGTTCAGTGCCAATTGATGTTCCTTCAGTGGCCTCATGTTGTGGGATTTTGTGAGGGGAAGCATGATCCTTTCCTTTTTGTATCTTAATGCTATGGGGAAAGTGCAAAGATACTTGTTAATTATACCAAAATATAACAAACTCAAATCATTTTTACAACACATTACTCACATTGTTAGATGAAAAACCAACATCTTGCACCCACACCAAGTTCATATTATGAACTACCAACAGAGAGACATGAACCAATAAAATATGTTAGTCCCAAAGGCAATGTGGTTTGATGCAATGCTTAAAGGTAAGAAGGTCAATTGGGTTGGTTAGTGTAACAACAAGGAACCATTGTGATGGTGACAACTCAAAAATGTTGATTTACTATGAAATGGTCACCCAAACATGATGCATGTTTGATTTTCCACGGTTTTCTTTCCATTTATTTTCACTTGATTGGGTTCTTAGATATGGCATGTGTAACATAAGTTTTCTAAATTGTTTTAAAGTTTATGAAGAACATGTAGGAGGTGAAGGCTGTTGTTTTATTTTATGAGTTGGAATTACACATTTTTTTATTACCAGACCAATTTTTATTCTACTTCATGAATAAACCATATAAACTTTTTGCATCCCTCCACCTAGTTTTAAATATTGATATATATATAGGTATGACCTAGTTACTACTATGTAGGGTAATGCTTATGGAATTTTACAACCACCCACCTTCTACTAATGAATAGGAAACATTTGCCAATATCAACCATCGCAGAAAGTGATGCAATATTAAAAAGTACAAAGCGCATGTTAAGTTGGTTAGTTGTGGCCATGCAGTTACGGACAGTAATAATCAGGAAGTCACAAAATAGGTTTTTTTTAAAGGAACATGATCAAGATGGACACAATGCAGGTGTTGTTACATATCTGAAATAACAAAAGTTGTTGCCAATAGAAAAGGGGAGACAAGGAAGGTATCCCTTGATAAAAGAAGGATTACACAATATAGAAAACTCATTCCATGCAGAAAAAGAGTGGCCAATGATAAAAGGTAAATTTGTTATGGCAATAGTTAACCCTTGTAAAAGATAGGAATTCAATTGTGGTAGTTTCTTCTATCAAAGTAGACAACTATTTCATAGTCCAATGAGGAAGAGTTCTTACTATCGATTAATAGAGAGTGTCTTAATGGATCGATCTAACCATGTTATGATATTAGACATAATACATGCAGATTAATAGCTATTTCTTAACATGCAAGATTCCTTTGTGGATAGAAACAACTATTGCATAGGACAACGATCACTGAGGAGTTGTTCTTACTATCGTTCAATGAGAAACTTCATGAACCTTACCATCTTATATGATAAGTCTGAATAATGGCAACTGTAATCAATACCCCTATGTGTATTGAGAGATTTAAAAGAAAATCCATGATGTTATACAAAATATAAAAATTCAAACCTCTGTGATATAATATCTTCCAACATAAATTTTTTATATTAGGGAAAAATATTGGCTATCTTACGCATTGAGTTTTTTTGTCTTAAAATACATTTTTACTAAAAATCAACAAGTTTGGCAATGTCATTACCAGATGAGTCTAAAAGTGATTCATCACGAAAACTTTTATAACATCTTAAGAAATCTAAGGCAATACTCTCATGATATAGTCTTTATATTCTAGAAATGAAAAACTTTGAAAAACATTGAGGTGGTGAAGTAGACATCATTAGATTAACAAACATAGCTACAAAACTATATCATTAGTTTTGTTCTAGTAAAATATCGCATTGCATTAGATGAATATAGGTTGTAGAATTATCTGAAGAATAAGATAGTATAAAAGCTTATGTACTTATGAAAGAGAAGACTTGTAACAAACCTTGAATGATGTGTAATTCATGACACTCTGATATAAATCACAAAGCATGTTATTGACCTTAATTTAAAACTAAATAAAAATATTCATGCAACAAGTAAAGAAAAATACCTATGATATCATTTATGGTTAGTTGAAACTATGTATATGAACCTATAACATCTCTATTTATATAAAACTAAATAATATATGAATTTAAGCATGTTTTGACCTTAATTTAAAGTCAAAGCAAAATAGTCGTGCAACAAGTGAAGAAACTAATTATTTATGATATCATATATGATTAGTTGAAACTAGATATTCTATGAAGCTTGATTTAATCTCTATTATTTGAAATGAAATACTATATAAATTCAAACTATACCAGGAAATATATAATATATTCTTAATTTTTTTGTTTTCTTAAATGTCTATCCCAATTCAATTTTCCTATTCCAAATTAGTTTTATAACACGGACCAAAGATCTAATCTATACTTCACATGAATTGAAAACTAGCTACAAAAGAACTAACATATTTGAAGCACACCTTTTGGACATCTTGTTCTGAAAAATTGTCTGCCATCTTGTGTCCTAAGGGAAAGAATCGACATCCAAGAGGGTTGCAGTCAATAATACCTATGCCAAGCTCCCTAAATTTGCAACGGGTGTGATCAAGGTAAAAATTTAACACAACACAAAAGGAAATGAATCTAAAAGTTGGGATTATATCTGCCTCAGAAACTCTTGATCATAAAGGCCACTCTAATTGAACTATTGTAACTGGGTGTACTAAATGATCCATTTGGATTCTTGATGAAGAAGTTTCAGATAGCCATAAGTATTTGATTTTCCCTTCTTCTACTAATTTCTTGAAAACTCCAATATTTAAAAATTAATGAGATCATGTAAAGACATTGTCACAATAAAAATAGAAAGTAGGAATATTTTGACCTTGAGCACATAGATTAACTATATCTTCAATCGACCAGACCACACTAAGACTTGAAAATAAAAAGATTGATCAGTTAACCTACGCTTACCCACTAGACAACCATAACCATAGAAAACCCAACAATATATTCAAAATACATTTGAAACTAACCAACTTTTGTGATATAGGGTTCTTGGACATTAAGAAAATGAGATGGTTATTTTTAGGTGAATAAAAGGAGTAAAATAACTAAAGAAGCATTTTTGATAGATCTGAGGCATACCAGCAACCAGGATAAGATTGAGCAGCACCATGATGCCCTATTGACATGTTTCTTAGCTAAAAGATATAACACTTTGAACAACTATAGCATAATGACAAGATCTGTTGAGCTGATAACTGATTATTATTCTTCAATTTTGCTCTGTTTTATTTTTCAAATGATTGTATCTCGCTAATGCATATTCATTACCATCATGCATAAATATTTAAATCTAAAAAAACATTTGCCTATGTTGTTAACACTAATTCTAACGATGAACATCTATATATAGTCTTCTGATTTAGAGAACAAATGTGATATTTGTTTATAGAAGTGAGTGACAAACAACTACAAAGAGAAGCATTAGATTTGGGTTTTGAGCCATGTGTCAAAGTTCAAAAAAAAGATCAAATGATTATCTAATAAAATTAGTTCATGAGAATTAGTCTAGTCCCCTCAATCTCTAAAACAAAGAACTCCTCTAAAATTTGCAATGCTAAAACTTAGGTAGAAAGTAGGTGTCGGAGAAAAATTAAGAAATTTAACCAGTTATAATATGCACATAAAACAATAATATCTAGACAATTTGAGATAATACATATGACCATACCAAGGAAAGTGCTTGTTGTAGAAAAAACTTACCCTATTCCATAATCTTGAATTCATTAAGACATTATAATAACTCAATTTGAACTTATTATGGAAATGAATGATATTAGTATTTGACTCTATATCAGATGTATGGGTCCCACCTTGACCCTCTACTTGTAGAGTATTTATACATCTAATGAAACAAAAAATTTGTCTAGGATGAATGGCTTGATACCAAGTGTTTTGTGTACCACTTTTTGACAGGTTGTTTAGACTAAAATTTAGAAAAACCTTTAGAGGGTAATGTTATATTTTAGGAAAACTTTGATATTCTTGCATAATCATCAAGAAAGACTAGTGGTGGGTGTTTATATAAATGTGTCTATAAAATAAACAACATAAATATCATTGTATTAAATATCAACAATGTATTCTCAGCTCTTACCCTTTAAATCTCAACTTTCATTCATAAATATCTTCCATGTAGGGAAAGAAATCAATTTCCAGCTACTAGCATGTATATACCTCTAGGTGTAAGAATCTAACATCATAATGATATCTTGTTAAAAAATGAAAACCATGAATTTATCATGACTATATATCCTAATGAAACATAAATAAAAGCATAAACTTGTTAACTTCCTCTAACATTTGGCGGTGCATTGATGCCACACCAAAGAACCAACTTAGCTAACAAATCACAACACTCCTAATGATATACTTTGATAAAGAGTCATTCTAAATCCCCTACTATGTAAGAATCTAATGTGCCTAGATTGAGAAAAAATGCATATAAAAGGTCACATATATGCTCTATAGTAATTTACCTTTATCAATTCCATTGTAAAGAAAAACATATGAGAAATCTAATATCTCTAATATCCATCTGCATATCTAAAAATAAGTAAAGATTTATCCCAGGAACCCAAAAGATTCTAGCATAGAGGCATATATATACATACCTTTCCAATCATTTATAAGATTTAACATTTTAGCTAGTTGTTCCCTTGTGTGAAAAAATAATGACGTTGATCGTATAATGAAATGTTTCCACTTATGTGTTTGTTGTTTTCTAAATTTCCAATTTAAGCATATTTTCTCCCCCACTCTTGTTAATTTTCATCTAACAATAGAAATTGCCATGTTAGTTTATGCAACAATGCACATGTTCTCGAAGAGAACTTTATTTCTTAGATAATTCATGCCTACCCATCAATGCCACAATCATATTTTCTCCCTCATTGCAGACACTCAAGAAATAATATAGAATACAAGATCCTTTTATTTTCTCCTCCTAAAGCTGGTGGTAACTATTGATTATTAGTCACATCTTGGTTTGATGGTGGCATCATGGAAAAAAAATTCATTGACCAACAATATTCAAGGTAGCCGTGGTAGATATTCTCTAGTCATTATATAGGAGTACCAATGGGAATAAATATAAGATATCTATGAACTAATCAAAAAAAGTGAGGAGGTTATTAAGTACTAGGTACCAAGGGGACAACTCTGAAATTATCAACATTCCAACTAAGATGTAAAGAAATTGTAATGACAAACTCAATATGGAAACATAAATGTTTCAATGATGATAGTATATGTCCTAGGTTTGAGGACCTTCAATGCACTACATGACTACAATCATGGAGAGAGTATGTGGAAAGGAATGGAGATGGTGTACCGAATGTTGGTTTATAGTGATAAGAATGTGTTGGGCTGGGTGGTTATGAATTTGGAAAAGAAAGATATCTATATCACTCAGTTTGTTATTGGATGATGGCATGTATGGAATTGCGTGAATTAATCTGTGTTTGTAGATGACTTACTACCAATGTAACACCAAACCAAGTACATCAAGAAGAAAGCTCAGATAGTGATGAAGGCTTGGAAACATGTTGAGGGAATCTCTCGCAAATAGTTTGAATAGCAATAGGTGCCTAGGAGATGTCAGAAATATTTATTTGTGGAATTTTAGTAACTTGTACACTAGTTATCATGATATGGTTTCGAATTCATTTGACTATGCATGCATAAAGGTGCAAAAATATAAAAAAAAACCCTAAACTAAATAATATAGACTCAAAACCATCAATCTAAACAATAATTGCTACAAAACTATCAATAAGGAACAATAATAAATAAGCAATAACCATGTTATGTCTAGTAATGATAGTGAGTTAAAGATACACAATAGCATATAGGAGATCCTATGGAGGATAAAGAGGACACTAGAATGCCTAGTCCATCTAGGATGCATATAAAATACTATTAGGTGGCATTCCCAAACTTCAACAAGCAATTGAAGTCCAATGAAAATATGAAAGAAATGTTTTTCAAGAATGAAAGTGTTTCCATGTATTTTCCATGAAACAAAAAAATCCATTAGGTGGCATCAAATTCTTGAATACATTGCTAGCATCTACAAATTTAGATGATGGTTAGAAGCTATTTCTCGAGAATAGTATTTCTAGTGAAAGGAAACTATCAAAAATAATAAAGGATGTTGTCTTGGAGATCATAGATGATGGGTGAGTAGCTACTATATTTTCTATTTTGAACATTGTTTTAGTTTTTTGGAAAGCTTAGTACAACCTTCTCTAGGACCCATTGATGATCTTTAACCAGACTACAAAAATATGAAGGGACATGTCTTTGCTAACCAAATAGAAGTAAAGCTTTAACAGTCACTTGATTAGAGAAAGAAGATCAACAAGTTGATATTAATCTCAAAATCTAGAGCCTAGAGAGATTGATCAGCAGTAGTCCTAGCACAACTCAAAGAGATGGATTGTTCATTTTCCTGGAAAACCTTATCACCAGGATTTTCCAATCTGAGCACTAGGTAACATTTCAACAATTTATGTGTAGATGAAGTACACATACGTGACACATTTGATGAGAACAATAAGCAACCAATATATTGGACTTTGCTACAATCTTTAAATTTTTTATCATTGTAAATAGACAAGCTGGAGAGCAAGGGAAACGAGCATAGAATGTCAGAAGTAAACAACATTATAACATTAAAAACAAATAAACCTAGAAATGTCTTGTTCATGCACACCAGAATTGATAGAGAAAGAATAACATAGGAGATCAAGGAATATAAATCAACCATCCAATAAACCTAGTAACCAAAGAGCCAAAATGCAATCCTATCCTCCAATACCTCGATTATAGCATCCCAGATCTCCCCTCCCAGTCATGTGTGTTGACAACCTCCCAAATAAGTTTCTTGGGTGTCAGCTTGCTACAGAGACGAGGCTACACACTTGTAATGTAGCAGTCCAGAACATCCAGATTGTCAAGACATTGGCCTCCCAAAATTACACCATGTTGTAGCTCAATCTATCCTTTCTAAACACGACACAACCTTTCATAGGTGAAATTGGGGGATATTAGGGAGCATATCATGTTCCACCTAGAACTAATGTCTTCCATGGAACAAATCCATCAACAGTGAAGATGATATACTCATCCTCCCTTCCATCTGAGTTTTAACCTCTCATTGGTCAACAATAAAGACTTGGCATGATGAGAAGGAGAAGAGAGTGAGACGAAGAAAGAAGGACCCGATCAAGAATTGTGGGAAAGGGGAAGAAATTGAGAGAGCGCAATATATGGGGATGGCACTATCGACATGGATGGGGGCTTCGTTTGTGAAATTGTGCTAACAGGGGGTAGTGTGTGGAGGCGAGGTTTTCATTTTTTGGCATTTTGAGAGAGAGGGAAATGAGTTAACGAGGAGTATTATTTAGATCTAATTGAAATATGTACCTAATGTTTTAGCTATTACAATGAGCTACATTTATATTGTTTACATTTACATAATTTGTAAAGAAAAGTAGTTTTAAACTACAAATATAATATATTTAGTTAGAGAAATTGTAGTTAAATCATCTTCTTTTGTTGTAATGATCCCTACAGGGTCACATGCATAGTGATATCTTGAAGAAAGGTTGAATTGGACATTATGGTACCTGTTACAAGATATTTAGGGACCTTAAAGTATGTTTCAAGGACCTGGAAAATGTATAGATCCAGACATTGGAAATTTGTTTTCCTAAGTCAGGGACATACCCCTCGAGGTAAGTAGAAAGTCCACATGGCCCCAAGACTCATAAATTGATGCATTTTGTGGGACTCAATGCATAGTGCAATCCCTAATTCCACAAGGGAGTCCATAACTTGGATAAATAAGTTTTTTAGAATCCCATCCCCTCGACTCCTCTATATATATGATATGAGAGGAGGTCATCAAGGAACATACTCAGATCTTCTAATTGTTTCCTCCGGTATAAGGCCCCTAAACTTTCTTAATGATTTGAATAAGCTCAATTATCATAATTGAATTCTTATAACCCTAATATAACCTTTTTATATGCTTTGAAATCATAAGATAAACTTATGTTTCAAATTTGGTCAAATTTGTACATTGTTTGAGCAAGTTATGCAATTTTATGCACATTTTGGACTTTTCTACAATTTACCCAATTAAGAGGTTTTCTTTGTAATTTATCACTTGCATTATGTTACTTGGATATTCTCTCATCATTCTCAAGCTTGTTGAGCCATGGGGAGCCTATTTAAACCTTGGTTTGAAGGTGTTTTCCTCTAGGGTATTTTAGGGTTTACCCCTTCATGGATGAGATACCTTTAGTAGCTATCAACTAATGAATTATTTGTTTTTCTTGGAAATTTAAGAAATGAGGGATAAGAATGTCTCTATGGATGGTGGGGGAGCTTCTTGTGTGTGTACTTTCATATTCCTAATAGTTTAAGGCCATGGACACTTGGAAAGATACTAGAACTTTAACCTTTTCTTTTTCTTTATCTTAAAGTTTCATATACTTATCCCTAATCACCAAAACAAGCCATTTTCTCTCCACCACTTCCCTCCTTATATGAAACTCATTGTCCCTCTATGCTTCTGTGAATTTCCTATCCAAGGAATAAGAAAGAGGGGATCTTCTTGGAAAAAGAATATATGGTTGCAAATGACTTCCTTTTAGGGTTTGAAAAGCTTCCTTATAGTGATCTTGACCTAAAAGAGTAAGAATCCCCTTCTTTCCTCCATTTATTTCTTTGTTATCCTTCCTCCTACCTTTATCCAGGTTGGAACCTTGCTTCTCCATGGTAGAAATTTCTCTAAAGCTCTAAAACCATACCTTTCTTGCTCTTTATGCTTAGGGTTTGCTCATTTGATGAAGAAAGGTGCTAGATGGACGAGTTCACAACTTATGCTTGGATTTACTACCCTACCTGCTCGTGTTTTCTTCTGTTTGGGAGTTTATATTCTAATTAGATTCATGTTTTATAACTTGCTTCACATTTATTTCTTACCATAAGCTTGCTAGCTCATGTTCTTGCTTGAAAATGATGATCCATGCACTAAAAAGCTATGCTTGCTTGACTTGGATTTTGATTTTTATAATGTTCCCTATTCTTATTTCAGTTCTAGATGAACCTGTATTCATGTGTACATTATTACTACGGTGTAATATGACTTGGATCAGGTTGGTTTGGCAACTTATGGTGCTAATAACCTATCAACCAATGGTCAATTTTAGGGTTTAAAGTTAATTTCTTCTATAAATGCATGACCCGATGTGGTACCATTGCGACAACTGATGGTGTTGTCTTCATGACAACTGAAGGTGGTGACCAAGGGTGTAAATTGACGTTCACCCTTTAGGTCAGGTGTTAGCCTAATTAGAAGCTTAGTAATTAACCACTAAGTATGTACCCTAATGATGCTATCAATCAATGGTGATATTAGTTTGATATTCGAGGGGGATTAACGAATATAGTGCTGATCTAACAACCTATGGTGACTAAATGGTCACTAATGATGGTGGATTAGGTCTACAAAACCTATGGTGAGTTAATCATATAGTTTTAGCATCAATTAATCCTTACACCAATGGCTTCTTGGTTTTAACATATGATCTTGACCCAATGGTCAAAATCTAATGTTTATTCCTCCAATAAAGTGGAATGATGGCTAATGTAATATGTTGGTCCTAATAATGTGATTTATATGGTTTCATTTATATGATCAACTTAAGGAGCTTACTTGTTGACAATTGATGGCTTGTATTAAATGAACAGTCGATTGTGGGTTTTACCCTACTCTCAACAGAACCATTATTGTTGTTAACCAAAGGATGTCTAGGGTTAAATGGTGAATTTTATAGATCACAACTCAATAACATCATAGATGATTCATTCAAGGTGTTTACTTATGTAAACAACCAATGGTCTTACCTTTTAAACATCCAATAGTTCTGGGTTATATTGTGGTATGGTGATATGGGTTGAATGATGATGGAACAAATGGAGGGTTACCCTTAATAAGGTAGTCTTACCTATTCACTCATATGAATAGAAGGGATGATAACCATATTGTGTTGATATGTAACCCTAATGTGGTATAGCTTGTTATACCTAGCTTTAATATAACTAAATGATGGTAATTGGGTATGAATAGTCCTTGAATGGTTAATACAATCATGGAGTACTCTCTTATTGTTGTTGAAACCCTAGTATGCTATAACCTGATGGTTACACCTTGATTTATGTGTGGTTTCATACTTGAGAATAATATGGAATGTGATGGTGATGCTTCACCTTATGCATCCATGATCCAATGGGGATGTCGTGAGTTAGGGTTTGGGTATAAGTTCTAATTAGTAACATTATCATAATTTATCTTGTTGAACCTAACTCAAATGCAAATAGATAAAGATGAGTATTCATGTTTAACATTCCTATATGATGGAATGATGGTGAAATAACCTCCTTAATATGATCATAACCTTAATATGATAATTGGTGGTTATCATAGCCACAGGGTTGATACTTTCTTATGCTAAACATGAGCATTATGAATATGATGAGGGTTAATCATATCTAGATTCCTTGCATGTTGATGTAATAAAGGAATGTTCTTAATGTTAATATAACCCTTCTATGTTTGTTTATGAATATATCCTATCTGATTAATGCAATATTGTGTTGATTTGGTGTATTATATGTAAGTGATGTTGTTGAGCCTTGCTATAAGGCATGGAATGATAATGATGATCTTGTAGGGAATAGTATGATGGTCTTGATGACCTTTGGGCATGGTTGAGCCCTGAATGAGGTGTAATACTCTTGTGTTGATAAGGGTTGATACCCTGTGATATTGTGAAAAGGATTTATATCTTGTGATAGTATGATGACTAGTGTAGCCTCATGAATGGAAAGTGAATAGAACCATGTGATGATGAGATGAGAAATTATGTTTCACATGTTTTATATATTTTGAAATTGTGATATTTATATGCTTGTTAGAAGTGAATTAAGGTTTGTATGTCCACTTTCTTGATGCAACCTTAACTCACCCAATTGGAAAAACTAATCAAGTGAAACTCTAATCATGTAGTACCCTATGCCATAGATCCATATGAGTGTCAAAACTTGCTAGATGGTGAAACGAGTATTACTAAGGGAAACTTAGATCGCATACTGATGA
This sequence comes from Alisma plantago-aquatica, assembly GCA_963693085.1. NCBI lineage: Eukaryota > Viridiplantae > Streptophyta > Magnoliopsida > Alismatales > Alismataceae > Alisma > Alisma plantago-aquatica. Next base: position 378,325,836 of record OY856410.1, read on the forward strand.
GTATGCGGGGTTCTTGTCATCCTAAATTCAAGTGTTTATGGAGGATTACTGTGGTCATACCTAGCCCTCAGTTTGAGAATGGTTATGGACGTGTCTCGGTGATTATATATGTGATGAGATTGGAGGACAACTGTGGTTGTACCTCGGATGGTAGGGTATGCGTACCCACCTCCTTTCACTAGTGTCGTGACCTGTACCAAGGACGAACTAGGTTGTTAGCAGCTTGACCTTGTGTGTCACTGTGGTGGACCCGTACTGACCGGGGGTGGAGAAGATCTTAGGAGTCCGGCTCTTCCTAGATCTTGTATGGCACTGATTTTGACTTCACAGTGGTCAGTTGGATTTGGAGTGGTATCCTCAAATTCCTTAGGGCATAATAAAAGATGTAAGACAGCCGTGTAGCATATCTATTTATGGTTATACAAAATGCTTCATATTGGATGATAACCCTTGTTTTCTTTCTTTTCACTAAGATCATGTATAGTATAAAAAGAGATAATAGATATTCTTATGCTATAGTTATTCTCATGTTGTAAACATGCTTATGTTGTCAAATATACTGGCACTGATGGTTAAGATGTTACTACTAGCTATGTTTAATATTGCTAGCCATGCCTATGTAAATAGAAATGCTTAAATTGTTAATCATGCCTATGTAGTTCATTGTGTTATGAAGTTAGTTCTACTTATGGTATAGATCTATTCCCTTTATTTGAGATGCCAATATTGATAGCCATGTTATGTTACTAGACATATTCATGATGCCAGGGATGCTTATGCTACTAGATTGCTTGTGTTGTTAGCAAGGAATATGATGATAGTCAGATTAATGATAACAATTGTTATTAGATACAATTTGATGATATTTGAGTAGATATCTATCTAGAGAAATGAATTTATTTGTTATCTATATATGCATTGATGATCATACTTGTTGCTAAGATGATTTGCTTAATTTGTTTAGTATACTTGAACTATTCAATCTGTTCAATTGATTATTAAATACTCCCACTGCTTAGTTATCTACTATTCAAAATGTTGTAATCAATAAGCGTTGTTGGAGGTTATATCTCTTGCTGGGACATGGGTCTCACCCTTGTGGTTCGCCACATTTTTTTAGGTAATTGAAAGTGACGAAAACAAACATGTGGCAGCAAAGAGGAGTTATAGTAATGAATCTTTGAGAAAGTTGATTAGATTTCTAGTGTGTCCTAGAGTCATCCGTATACTCTCGGGTCTGGGATGGAAATGTTTGTATATGGTGTTTCAAATGAATTGGACTTTTGTTAGCATATTAATGCTTGTTTGTGTGGCATATATGAATATTGTTCTCCTATGTATATATGTTGTGGCTACGGTGATAGAACATTTTGTATCAAATTCTTGGCATAGTATGGATAAAAGAAAGATGTTGGGCTCTTATGCAAATGTTTCTGAGTAGGTGTTGACGTTGAAATTGGTTTTAATTTACCCATATTTTTGGGTATGTGATTAGTTAGTGATCGATTATGCTTTATGTTTTGAGTAATCTCGTTTAGTGTAACAGGTTATCACATCCGGGGTTTGACAAATCCTAATAAAAACTCAAAGAGAGAGAGAGAGATAGAGAGAGGAGAAGAAGACTAGCAAGTATGGGTCATCTTGGAGCACTTGCTTGGATACCACAGAGATAAGTTAGTACAACAAATTCATTCCATATGATGATATTTTATGATGACATGTGAATCGAGGAGATGGTAGAATAGGGTGATCCACCACAAGAATTCACAATAAAGCAGATCAATCTTCTAGGAACATAAATTGAGAGAGGCACAAAGTGAGGAGAAAGTCTCCCCAATAGGTCAAATCATACCACCAACACCAACCTCGTGGAATGTAATGATTTTCCGCATACAATGTCCATCATTGCCTACATCCACATATATTACTATATACACAACATCTTGTTCTACAATGTGTTTTCATCCAAAAAACAGTGTGATCCTCCAAAGGTAGCTATGGTATCAGATATAGGGTCAATAGAGCCAACTCTGTGACCTTGGGATCTATGCAAATTGTCAGATGAGTCTGACCATCCATCCATTATAATCATCAACAAATTGTCACGATTGTTAGTTGAAAAAATCAGTTTTATGTAAGCATTATAAGGCAAGTCCCAGAGTATCTAAGTCGAAAAAATGAGTTATGATAGTTGATCCAAAAAAATTCAAAAGATACATAGATTGAAGGGTCCAAATCTACACCACAGATCACAAGTTGAATTGTTGGAGATTCATCCATGATAAGTTATACACCAGTAAATCATAATCTGGTTTTGTTTTATTAGATAGATCTTGCTCAAAGGATTCTCAAGAAAAGCATATTCCACTATGGTTTCTTCTTACAAGATTCCTACATTGATGTTGGAGCTAACTTTAATGCTCTTTACCTGATTTTTTTTATTATAAATTGAGTTTTATCATTGGATGATCCTAGTGTGAATATTTCATATGTTCTGATTGATTAAAGTGCAAATTCATTTAATGGGAGTATCTCAATTCATATCACCATGATCATATTAAAATATCAAACTACATATGTATGAAAATCCAAAGAGACACATGAAAACAATTTTGTTTGGTTTGTGATGCATGATTATGGACAAACTTTAGTTTTTACTATGTGTATTACCTATTGTTGATTGTTTGTAATTCTTAAATATGTCTTTCTTGTCATACCTTATCTAATTTCCAAATGTATGGATTCCCACCTTATTTTCTTTGAATGTAATTGTAGGTTTATCTTACATATGATGTAGTACTTTAGGATATATGGTATTTGTAATAGTGGATATGAATAAGGATGAATGCAAACAATCATCGACAATGATGGATCATCCATGGTGGTTACTTGTGATTGAAGAATCTAAGAATCATGATTTATTATGTTTTTCTTATGCATCTGATGTAGGAAACCTTAGATGACTTCAATCTTCCATTAGCTTGGAAATATTGTGCTAGGTGGCCATAATCTTCACAGATTAATTTTATTTCTTGTGTTGCTTGTTTACATATATGATATATAATAGGTATGTGGTGAGTAGATATGTATATGTATTATACAAAATCCCTCATTAAATGTTAAGATTAAGATGCTTTCCAACATGTGATACACATCAAGGTCTCGATCATGTGATATATAATAGTATGTGGTTATTATGTAGGCTCTCCAAAGGGAGATTTATTGTCCCTATTGGGAAGGTTTGAGGTCAACATGTTGGGTTGCCAAGTAGGGAAAATAGTCTTATTAGTATTAGTGGTTGGGTGCAGCTTAATAAGGCAAACTTAATAGGATTAAGTGACTAGAGCCATGTGGATGGGTGTTAAATATGATGGAATTTAACAATAGTGGTTCCCCATCCATGTAATGGTTGTATGTGATGAAATTGTAAGAAGTTTCATACCTACACAATTGATTTGTGAGTGGTCAACCAAATTTGACTAATGACTCAATGAAACATGGAACTTGGCTAATTAAAAAGTTATTTTCTATAAATTTCCAAATTCATACAGAGGGTTATTAATTCAAAAAAAGTAGTTGGAGTGGACACTTAATTAAATGCCTAACTAAATGCAAAGATTTTTCAAATCAAAATTTAAGCTCATTTACTATTGTAGAAACAAAACATAAACTACTTGTAATTAGTAATTGAGAATATATTCTTAATAAGACAAATTTTGTGGACTAATATATGAGCTTGTGAAGTGTTATCAAGCTAAAGCGTGAGATCAATGTATTGGAACATGTTTCCCTCACGATCCCACTTCTATTAGATTTTATCTGCTCAAACACGTTGAGTACATGCCAGACATAGCGAGTATGAGACTTACTTTGCCCAAAAAATGACCATAGAGTTGAACACGCAAATGTTGCATAGGCTAGATATCCAATCATTATGTATGGTATATTTACATAATTGCCTCCATGTATTATGACATTATGAACAATCAAGATCAACACATAATAGTTGTTCCAATCTTTTATTTATAAGGTCAAAATGAGAAGTGGGGGTATAACTAGAAAGGATAAGACCAAGATATGATCTAAGTTAAATTCAAGTCAAATTATTTTCCAAATAAGCTAAAGGGAACTATGAACACATAATAAAACTTCATCGGTTTGGACATTGGATGTTACCCATATTACCTACAGCAACTGAGAGGTGGCTAATAGAGGATCCGAGAAGTGCAAGGAGATAAAGAACTCCTCCTGAGGTCATTACACTATTAAGATAAATCCAAGATCTTCTTAAGCATGTGTATTGGATACACCTTACATTAATGTAAGATAATGAGAGAAGTATATCCTTGGAGAAGGAATATGTGTGACATAAATTGGCTAGTATGGTAAGAGTTGTTGTTGCTACTATTGAGACACACATTTTATCTCTACAAATTAGGAATAAAATATAATTAGCAAATTTCTATTACTTTAATGTCATTAAGAATACATGGCCATTAAGATTGATCTGTCTAAGGCGTATGATAAGCTTTCATGGGCATTCATAAATGACACGTTGAACAAACTTAAGCTGCCCCTCAACATAAGGAAGTACATTATGAACTCTTTAAGTACAGGTGAAAGCTCGATTTTATGGAATGTCACCTGCACCCACCCCTTCAAACCTAGTCGAGGACTTAGACAGGGAGATCCACTATCTCCATATATTTTTGTTCTATGTATTGAAAGGCTGTGTCAAATGATCAATGAATTGGTCCAAAGCGAAGATTGGAAACCCATTAAAATGGGGAGGAGTGGATTACAAATTTCTCACATGTGTTTCGCTGACAACCTGATTCTATTTGGAGAGGTAACCTGCAAACAGATGAGGGTTATTAAAAAGTGTTTCAGTAGATTTGAGGAAGCATCAGGGTAGGCAATATCGATTACCAAAACACAAATATTCTACACCGCCAGTGTACCAACAACGATACGGGCTAGAATCAATCGTATATGCAAGTTCCATGAAACTGAAGATCTCAGATGTTATCTGGGAGTACCAATCATTCACTCAAGAGTGACCAAGAAGAATTACACAAATGTGCTAGATAGAATTGAGTCAAAGACTAATGGCTGGGTTGCAAGAACGCTCTCACTCGCAGGCCGGTATTGTTTAGCTAAGGCAACACTTGAAGTGTTACCTACCAATGTGATGCAAACAACATTGCTACCATTAGGCCTCTACAACAGGATCGATGGGTGCATTAGAAGATTCATATGGGGCGGCTGCCATAAAGCGAATCCCATGTCCTTAGTGGAATGGGACAAAGTAGTCGTTAACAAGGACCACGGTGGACTCGGGCTGCGGAATATGAGGCAATGGAATACAACCCTCATAGAAAAGAATTCGTGGGACATTGCAAGCGGACGAAATACGCTATGGTGCAAGTACATGAATAGGAGATTCATGGAATATACGGATGGTAAGGGGACAAATTTATCGCACCTAGCAAAGGCTACACTTAAATGTAAACAATTGATTTCTGAGAACTCTTATATGTTACCTCATAATGGAAGGTCAATCCATTTTTGGGACGATGCGTGGGTCAGACTGGGAGTCATCCTCTCTACTCAGGCACGACAAACAATACTGGAGACATTACGAGACATTCTTGTAGCTAGTACAGTTCTGGATAACGGCCAATGGGACTGTGATTTCTTAAATTACTGGTTGCAACTGAAGCTGGTTAACAATTTCTTAAAGATTGAGCCTCCGAGCAACACTAATACTCCAGATACGAGGGTATGGGCAGGAACTGCAGACGGGACCTTTACCACAAGTTCATCCTACCAGTTACTGCGAGAAACATAGGTGAACATGGCAAATAAATGTTGGAACATCATGTGGGGTACAAAAGCCCCTACCAAGGTAAAATATTTTGCATGGCTAGCTATAGACGGAGCTCTATTGACTAATATCCGTCGGGTCCGGCGAAAGCTAACCAATGACAGTAGATGTCAACACTGCCAAGTACCAGAGGAAACGTGCACCCATGCCCTTCGGGACTGCCCTTACTCAAAAGCTGTGTGGACCACTATTCTGAAGATCAATACTGCAAATGATTTCTTTCATAACAATGATGACAGATGGTTCAAGGAACAAGTAATTTCTACAGGACCAAATCGGCCCATGTTCCTTCTTACATGCTGGAGCTTATGGAATGATCGTAACAAATAAGTATTCAACAAAGACATCATGCCACTACATACCCTGATGCAGCACATTCAAGAAGAGATCCAATTAAACAACATAGCGTGGAAGATAGAGGTTTCAGAGCACAAATCAGGAATACCAAAAAAACCTGGATGGTCCACCCCACCCGCTGGGTATATCAAAATCAATATTGACGCACCTTGGACTAGAAGGAAGGCTACAATAGCTGTGGTGGCAAGGGATCAGGAGGGACAATGGATCCATGGGCATGCTAGAACAACGAAAACTGAATCTGCACTCATAGAAGAAACTATGGCGGTCGATCTGGATATAGAGATTGCAGGACGAAATAATATCCAAAGAGTCATATTCGAAATTGATTGCAAGGTCTTAGTAGATCTACTGAAATGCCAGCCTGAAAGTAAACCTAAGCTTGCGCGGTTCATTGATAGAATGCAAAGAAGGTTAAAGGACAATTCTGAATGGAGTGTAGGATTCGCTCCAAGGAACTGTAATAAAGCAGCGGATCTGCTAGCAAAGCAACACCAATAGAGATTCAATGGGTATTTCGACTATACCTGACTACCAGATTCACTACTACAGAAACCCCATTTGGCGTCGGTTTCCGACCGACGCCTATGTGGGCGCCGCTAAAGGTCGAACATTTCGGCGTCGGTTTTTTAACCGACGCCTATTTAACCTATAGGCGTCGGTCTTTTAGTAGACAACCGACGCCAAAATGGTTCACGCCATAGAAAACGGCGTCATCTAGGGCACTTTCTGCGTCGGTGATTTACTAAAAAACTGACGCCTATATTCAATGTAGCGTCGGTCTTTTAGTTGATAACCGACGCATAAAGTGTCCTAGATGACGCCGTTTTCTGTGGTGCGAACCCTTTTGGCGTCGGTTATATACCAAACGATCGACGCTTTGTTGTTGAAATAGGCGTCGGTTCGATACGAATATCCGACGCCATTTCCAGGACTTCTTTGGCCACATCAGGCGTCGGTTATAAATAAATAACCGACGTTGTATGTCTTTGCTGACGGTTTTTATTAAATAACCGACGCCTATTTATATTTTTTTTTTTCATATCAGTTTGCAGGCCTGCTGTGGCTGGTCAGCAGGATGAGAACCTGCAGTTCAGTTTTCTGAACTGCAGGTTTACGACATCCATTGATATCAGCCTACAAACATGCCGCAAACCTGCAAAAGTCACAAAGAAAATTTCACACAAGTACATACATGTACATACATTCAGACATCAATTCAATTCTCACATTCACACATATAGAAACATTCAAATACATGTATTAACATTCAGAAATATTCATTTACAAAGTATCATTCATTATCGCTATCAACATCCCAATTATATCTTACAGTTGCCACTGCTTGTATGGCTTTTGCCCATTCTTCTCTTACTTCATTTAATGCTTCCATCGTATATGGAGCATGTATATTTTTTAAGCGTTTACCTGTAGTGTTGTCAGTTTTAAACACCTGCAAAGAGAATGATGTATATATATAAGTAATAATATAAAAATAAGATAAGATTGATATATTGCATACTAACTAATGAGACTATATATAATACCTCATGTATGGTATCGATGTCCAATGTGGCATATTTGATAATCATCTGCATAAATCGCATCACATAGTATGCACATGCCCAACCATTGTCTTGTGTAGCACACTATAAATTGAAACATACAAAATAATACAACTAAGCACAATTCACATCAATAATATATATATTTGAGTCGGGAACTTACTTGTACGTTCTGCCAATTTATTGGCTGGTTCTTTTTCCTTGGGACCGTTCCTCCAGCCTTTTTGAATGCATCTAAACCCCTACATGTTAATATAACACAATAAATTGCATAAGTAAATAGTAATGTAATAAAAGATGTTAACGGATATAAAAATGAAATATTTCTCACCAGAATAATGGCATTCTCATTACGTGTCCAATTTTAGGGTTCAATGTACTCCCCACAGGATCTAGATAATAAACAGTGAATGTCCCGGGGACAATAACTAGTAACTCCCAATGTCTACCGCTAGAGGTAAGAAGTTAACAATTAATAACTCAAAATGCAAAATAAAAATGGAATTTTCTTAAGTCCAAATTATAAATAAAGTAAACTTACTTGACATTGAATGGAGCTATTATTATCGTCTTCTTTTGCTGACCAAAAATTGTAAAAGCATCTATACAGTATTGTTGAACATTATCAGGGTCTTTAGCTACCAAACTAATCAATGATGGAATCAAAAATCCCAAATGATCAAATGCAAATTGTTTGCAATGATCTTCGACTAAGTAGGTGCAAAACATATAGGCGTATGCATTAATATATAAGAAACCAGATCACCGGATCTTACACAAGGTATATGGATGTATAAACAAGATCTCACCTTATCCATGTCTCTATCATTGATGTATTCAGCCAATCATACATAAACAGCTCAATAATATCTTGTATAAATAAAAAGCTATCGTATGATTGACCTGCATAATCTACATCTAAAGAAATAATTATAGGGCAATGTACATTATGTGCCCGTAGCCAACATGCCATTCCCCTACAAGCAGGACCTAACGGGTATGTTAGGTCAGTTGGAACCCAATCGGGTAATGCGGGAAGTGGAATTGGAGGCCTAGGTGCTCCTGGTGTCTTCTTTTTAACCTGTACATATAATTTCAGATCAGTTGACATCATATATACACATTAACAGTCTAAATCAATGTAAATTTATCTTACAATTTCAGTCGTGTAGACGACATCTGCTTTGGGCCACAATATCACCCCGCCTTCTGCATCAGCAAGTCTATCAATATCCGGGTGGGGATATGGCAATGTAGCTTCTCTCCAATCAGGTAACACACGTATTAGGCTCACACAAACGTAGCCCTGTGGCATTGGAGTCCCGTGAAACATTGCCCCAGGAAGGGACGGGTAAGCCTGCGCCTCTGCAACAACGTAGTCTTGCATTCTTAAGTGGCATGGCTTCAATGCCTACAAATTTACGTAAAGAATATTATACATATATACATATCATCTTGAAAACATAACAACTTGAAAAGACTAACTACAATGTCATAAACAATACTTACAGCAGACGTGCTAGGCGATGGGTCTCCAGGATTACTCGCAGTCTGTGCATCAGGAGAAGAGTGGGTCGCCATAGGCGTATTGGAAGCCTGAGATGCCTGCCACCGCAGCAATTCTTCCTTGACCTTCTCAGCAACTACATCGTTGACCTTCTTAGAAACTAAATCCTCAACTCTCTTATTCTCCTATACATGGATAAAAGAAACATTAGCTTCTTATTAATGAATTTCCTTTTGCAGTAACATTCTAAAAAAAGAATAGGTTACCTCTTCTTGAGAAAGTCCCGCTCTGGGTTTGTGCTGGGATGGCCCAAAGAATGCTTTGATTCCAAGACCAGCGCCGACACCTCTAACACGTCCAGGATGCTCTGGGTTACCCAGAGCAACTGTCAATTCATCCCTTGTGCCCTGAGGGATGAACATGCCTTGTTTCCTCTGCTCGTGCAGCTCCCGCTAATCACCATAAACAGAAATTGGTAAGTTAACACCACAAATAATCAATATTCAAACGATTTCTCTAAGAGTGTTATTTTACCATTTTTGCAGCCGCCTCAGCAGTTACAGGCTTCTTTATTTCACCCTTCTTGTTTTTCCTGCCAGCTATCCAGATATCATGGCGAGGCATGGGTGTGGCAGACTCCTGAGTAGGAGCAGACTCCTGAGTAGCCGCAGACTCCGCCTGTAGTCTTTGGCGAACGCTTGCATAGCCTTTTGGACCCATAGTGTGGTCATGCACATTCAGTGCACGTCTTGCTTTTTGTGCGTCACTGAGGGCCTAGTTAGTATGCACATTAATGATTTGGTTAGTAGCACTAAATGCTAATCTTGAATAGGTGAATACAATGTATATTAATTAAATTAGGAGTGACGCCTAATACCTTGAATTCTTCAGATTTTCTTGAAGCAACAAAATTGTCCTAATCTTCTTTGTCCAAGAAGTTCCATTGTTCAAGGGCTAACTTCTTCTTCTTATCACCCTCTTTTATGTATTCTCTGTTCAGATTTGTCCTATAATTCCTAAGCATCTTTCCAGCGCGTTGCATCACATTTTTACGATGCAAATTCTCATCCAATGCAAACAGATTTTGTAAAATAGAAATGTTATTAACTAGTATCCAAAATAGAATTGCAAATAATAGAATTTGTAATCTACAAAATAGAATTGCAAATAATAATAACTCACGCATAAATCCTTCCATATCAAGTCTTTTTTCCCTTGAGGAACTTTATGCCAATTGTCATACTTAACACCACAATGGCTCCGAGTGGTACACCCAAGGTAGTTCACAAAATTATTGTGGTTCACTCCAATTGGATTTCCTCCATTATCAAACTCCACCACCAATTTGGATCCACTACCACTTAGCGCTAATAACTTCTTCAACAGAGTGATGCCCCTTTTCTTGTTAAGTGTTTGGTGTTGCGCATCAAGTTGCTCCAGTGCTTCAGTGGGTACAGGTGCATCAACCTAAAATTTGACAAAAATAAAACACACTAAATTAGCCCAATATAGAAATATAGGATATATGACATAACTAGAAGATAATGAATTTTATAGAAATACAGGATATGTTTTTAGAACTTACATTAGTATCCTCGCCATGCTCGTCATGGACAGCATGCTCATCATGGACTTCATGCTCATCATGGACATCATGCTCATCATGGTCAGCCATCTGAAAATGTCATTAAAAAGGCAAACATTTAGCATTTCTATTAACTAGAAAAAGGCAAACATTTAGCATTTGTATTAACTAGAAAAAGGCAAACATTTAGCATTTGTATTAACTAGAAAAAGGCAAACATTTAGCATTTGTAGAAACATACATGTCTCTAAAATTGTGATCTTTTATCAATTAACAATCCTTCATTGTGATCTCCGTGCACATATAAGTCATCATTAGCTTCAATATTTTGTGGAGTTGGCAACCCAACTGAGAATGGACTGGAGTCATCATACTTATCATAGTACTCTTCTTCATCTATAGGATCTTCAATGAACTGTCTTTTACCATGAAGAACAACCGACCATTTATCATTTGCAGGATCATCGATATAGAATATTTGTTTCGCCTGTGATGCCAATATGAATGGTTCACCCTTCTCGCCAATCTTTTCAAAGTTCACCAAAGTGAAACCCAATTCATCCACTATAACGCCTTTGGTGTTATCAACCCAATTACATTTAAAGAGCAGAATTTTGAAATCTATGTAGTCAAACTCCCAAATGTCCTCAATGACACCGTAATATGACATTTTAGCTTCACGTGGACTCTTATCCTTTGCACTTGCAAAGTACATAGTCGACGCTTGAAGAGTGACCCCACTATTTTGAACGACACTCTTATCATCTTGGCGCTTTGTGTAATATGTGAATCCATTAATGTCAAACCCTTCATAAGACATAACATTCGGTTTTGGTTTAAAGGCGAGGCATTTGATAGTTTCTGTAATATCATTTGGTGTTTGAGATAGTTGATGTAAGACTTTATCTTCAAACCACTTAGTAAAAGTCTTATTATGCTCTCTAGCAAGCCACATTGAACTTGCTCGAGGATGTTGTCTCTTTATGAAATTGGTATGTTCCTCGATATAAACACTCACTTCGTCCATATTGTGTAAAATATACAAGTGAGCTTGTTCCAACTGCTCACGGCTGATTACTTTCACCGGTGATCCCAAAATTCCTTTGCCCTCCTCAATATTCTTGTCATTATCAGGAGTGTCATTACCACTGAAAAAGTCATTGCAAAAATCCATAACCTCTCTCGCCACATAACCTTCAATAATACTCCCTTCAGGCCGATAACGGTTTTGAACATCACCTTTAAAAACGCTCATGTATCGTTCAAAGGGATACATCCAATGCAAGAAAACTGGTCCCAACATTTTCACTTCCCTAGTCAAGTGGACAACAAGATGTACCATGATATCAAAGAACGAAGGAGGGAAATACATCTCAAGCTGACATAGGGTAACAACCACTTCTCTTTGCAAATTATCGAGAGTATCAGGGTCAATAACTTTGCTGCATAGACTGTTGAAAAAGAAACAAAGTCTGGTAATTGCAAACCTTACATGCTTCGGCAATATAGATCGAATTGCCACAGGCAATATTTGTTGCATTAGAGTGTGACAATCATGAGATTTAAGACCTATCAACTTCAGATCTTTCATTGATACCAATCTACGGATGTTGGATGAGTAACCATGTGGCACCTTAACATTTACCAAGCATTCACAAAAAGTTTTCTTCTCCTTTCTAGACAACGTGTAACAAGCGGGAGGTATGTATGTTCTTTTATTACCCATTTCACATAATTCTGTTAATTCTGACCTTATTCCCATTTCACGTAGGTCCAGTCTGGATTTTATCCCATCTTTAGTCTTACCTGGTATATTTAATAGAGTACCAATGATGCTATCACAGACATTTTTCTCAACGTGCATTACATCGATACAATGCCTGACTGTCAAAGAACTCCAATAAGGAAGATCCCAAAATATTGACTTATTCTTGAATGAAGAATTGTCACTCCGTGTGGCCATACTACATTGTGATTTCTTACCAAATTCATTGATAATGTCTTTTACTCTTACATAAACAACATCCCCTGGTATAGGTTTAGGTGCACTCCGTTCATCATTCCATCCATTGAATGCTTTGCGCTTCCTACGATACAGATGGAATTTTGAAAGAAACCTTCGATGACCAAGATATACAGTCTTGCCGCCATGTTTTAGTCTTATTGAATCAGTGTTTTCTTCACATATAGGACACGCTTTAGCTCCTTTGACACTATATCCAGACAAATTCCCATATGCTGGAAAGTCATTAATAGTGCAAAACAACATAGCGTGCAAACAAAATGTCTCTCTTCCTGAAGCATCATAGGTCATCACACCTTCAGCCCAAAGTTTCTTTAAGTCATCAATCAAAGGTTCAAGATAAACATCGATATCATTTCTGGGTTGTTTAGGGCCCGATATCAACAATGACAACATAACGTACTTATTTTTCATACACATCCAGGGAGGAAGATTGTATATAACAAGCATGACTGGCCAAGTGCTATGTTGGCTGCTCAATGTCCCGTACGGATTCATCCCATCTGTACAAAGCCCAAGTCTTAGATTCCAATCTTCTTCACCAAATTTAGGGTACAATAGATCAATCTTCTTCCACTGTGGGGAATCAGACACATGTCGTAGGATCCCATCATTATTTTTCTTAACATCTGCATGCCACCTCAAATTCTTTGCATCTTTCGGATTTGCAAACAAGCGTTGAAACCGTGATATTATAGGTAGATACCACAACACCTTGGCAGGAGAACCAGTTTTAGACTCCCCCGAAGTCGTCAATTTATACCGTGACGCACCACATTTTGGACAATCTTTCAAATCTACATAGTCCTTTTGAAATAATACACAATCATTCGGGCATGCGTGTATCTTCTTGGCCTCCATTCCCATTGGGCACAACATTTTCTTTACCTGGTATGTTGAGATTGGAAGCTCGTTTCCTTCAGGAAGAATTTCTTTCAACAAAGTCAACAATGAAGTGAAGCTTTTGTCGCTCCATCTATTGTTAGCTTTCAACTTATACAATCTCAACACAGTGCTAAGCTTCGTAAACTTAGCACAGCCTGTATATAACGGTATCTCAGCATCATGCACAATGTTTGTAAAGATAGGAGGTGGATCGGTGTGCTCTACCCTACAACTATCCAGCATCGCATCAACGATGTCTGCTGGAACTGGTTCGTTCACATTTACGTCATCGGAGGCTATTTCTTCTTCCACCCAAGCACTGCTATCGACATCTACTGGTTTCGATTTTGAAATCTCTCCATGCCAGTGCCATTCTGTATAGCCTTGTACAATCCCGTTGCACATGACATGACTTTTGATTTCCTCACCAGTGTTGACTTTCAAGTTGTTACCGCAATGCCTACATGGACAGTAGAACCTATCTGTAGGTTTTTTCCTATGTTCCTCGACAAATCTAATAAACTGATCAAGACCAGATATAAACTCTGGGGTGCAACGATTACAAATGGACATCCATGATCTATCCATTCTATGATCAGAGAAAACAAGTATATATTAGGAAAAGATTAGGCAGCATTTCCCCGCTGTTCTCTAAGTACATATATACTTAGAGAACAAATGGGGAAATGCCAACAAACACATGTGATGTCATTCTTATATATAATAAATGTGTACCACCTATCCCATCCTTGAACACCTAATCTCACTAGTAAGTGTATAATGTGTATTGGGTTTTTGAGAAAATTTCGGCAACATTTCCCCGCTGTTCTCTTAGTACATATGTACTTAGAGAACAAATGGGGAAATGCTACCAAAATTTTCTCGAAAACCCAATACACATTATACACTTACATCCTAAGTGAGATTAGGTGTTCAAGAACAGTCCCAAACCGGGGACTATCCAAGATTTACTCCTAATGAGTCAATCTTGGACGGGTTTCTAGGCCAACAAACACAATAATAGATATCTACAATGAAGCCGGACTCCATACAAACAGTATATAATTTAGTGATTGTTCATTCTAATTTATACCAATGTACAAGTAATATAAAAAACAATGATTGTTCACATTCTAGGCCAACAAACACATGTGATGTCATTCTTATATATAATAAATGTGTACCACCTATCCCATCCTTGAACACCTAATCTCACTAGTAAGTGTATAATGTGTATTGGGTTTTCGAGAAAATTTCGGCAGCATTTTCCCGTTGTTCTCTAAGTACATATGTACTTAGAGAACAAACGGGGAAATGCTACCAAAATTTTCTCGAAAACCCAATACACATTATACACTTAAATCCTAAGTGAGATTAGGTGTTCAAGAACAGTCCCAAACCGGGGACTATCCAAGATTTACTCCTAATGAGTCAATCTTGGACGGGTTTCTAGGCCAACAAACACAATAATAGATATGTACATGTTAGGGTTTCATCACAATTGATGTTAGGGTTTAAACAATGTTAGGGTTTAATCAAATCAAATTAGGATGCTAGAATGGACAAGTTTAAATCAAATTAGGATTTAAATTAGGGTTCCAATAGGATTCAATTTAATTAATTTTTATGTGAAAGATGTAATATTATAATACATACAATGGCAATGAAATGAAACCCTAATTGTATTGGAACTCATAAAAGGATGTCTCAAAGGTTGAATCTAATATATGCATCCTAAAAAAGGTATCACATCACAAATGTGCATTTCAATAATCATATTTTATTTGATTCCAATTAGTGTGGGTGCCAAGTTTGGAATTGTTTTCTAATCATGGGTCCCTTAATTTTATTTAGGATAGAAGATAAAATCAAGGATATCAAATAGTATAAGGCGCACCCCCAAATGTAGTAGGCGCACCCACTACTACAGAAACCCTAACATTACACAGCTAGTTCACCTTATTTAACCCATGGATACTTCTAGTACTTATGTATTGGACTAACGATGCTTGATACTTAAACACTCAAACAGAGTTTGTATAGTGGCTTCAGATTCATGTACACATGTTTCACAACTCTTCCTCCTTTATATGTCTAACCTTAAGATTTTGATAGGTGAGGAGGTGGTATTAGTATATGTCTTGGTAGGTGGCATTAGGTTGTAGATGTTTATTATCATATTGTCATGTTCTTATTGTAATTAGCTAGAGAACTACACCTACCTATGTACAGAGTTGTATCCATTTAACTTCTCCATCTTTTTTTTTGTGAAAAACACTCAACTATTGATACCAAAAAAACTTTGGGCATTTACAGACAACACACCTGACCAAACGTAAAGAACAAAAGGAGAAAGTATCCCACACAGGGGATCAAAACATCTCCAAACAGCAAGACCATATATACACAACCAAGGAACAGGCTCATACACACAAAGAGAGAAGGAAAAAAAATACAGGGGATAGCTCATACATCAACCTAGATAGATAGCCCTGACACTAGCATTAAAACAGCAGCAAAGTTAGGGCGTCAACCTAGAAAGAATGGCAGAGGAAGGGTTTGATGCTAGTACCTTGTGAGCAGCAGAGTTAGAGCGTGAGCAAGGAGATGCAGAGCAGCAACAAGGAGGAAGGAGCGGGCGGCAGTGGCGGCAACGCAGAGCAGCACTAGGAGCAGGATCGTCGGCGAGCAGGAGCGGCGGCGAGTAGGCGGCGGCGGTGGCGGTGACATAGAGCAACAACAGGCGTCGGCGAGCAGGAGTGGCGGCGAGCAGGTGTCCAACGGCGGCAGGAGCGGCGGCGAGCAGGAGTGGTGGCGGAGAAGGGGGCGCCGGAGAAGGGGAGCTGAAGAAGAAATTGCCGGAGAGAAATCGGCGGCAGCAGAGAAATAGGGAAATCGCAATGAAACAGAAGAAAGGGGAAGAGTCGGGCGATCGAGGGTAATGAAGTTCCCAAATAGCATCGGTTGTTTAAAACAACCGACGCCTAAACATCTTTAGCGTCGGTTGTTTTAAAAAACCGATGTCCAATTGGACGATATTTTCATGAAATTATTTGGCGGGAACCACTTTCAGCGTCGGTTCTACAAGGATAACCGACGCTGAAAGTGACACTTTTTGCGCAAATTTTCATCGCACATAGGCGTCGGTTTCTACGTATATAACCGACGCTGAAAATGACACTATTTTTTTTGATCGAAATATGGATTTCGCGGGCGACTTTACGTGTCGGTTTGTTATAAACAACCGACGCTTAATACAAAGCGGTACCCGTGTCTGGCTGGTCTTCTAATATAGACGTCGGTTTGCTTAAACAACCGATGCCTTATATGTTAGGCGTCGGTTTTCCTTAATAACCGACGCCAAGAAAAGTGACACTGAATGCTATTTCTGTAGTAGTGATTGTATTGATAATGTTTTATTGGAAGATAGATGTAATGGTAGTAGTACTACCACATTTCCTTTTCTATTTCCGCTTCATGAAAATTTGATGCCCTGTAATGTCTTTCCATATTGTCTTGCACGAGGAGGGCGAGATGAATAAATAGCATGCTGGCTTCCACCAAAAAAAAAGTTCTTGTTTGGACAATAAAGAGTTCTTCATTATTTTTATAGAATTTTTATTCAATTTACTTGGATGACTTCCTATATTAGTTTTCTTGATATCTATACAAAATGGGGATTGTAATAGAATTATAGTATTTCTATTACTCACATGTCATTAGGTTGTTGTATGGACAAGAAATAGTAGTTGATTCCCCACAAATGACAACTGTGACGACCCCAATTTCCATATACGTTCCTTAGTGACATGCACAGATATGCGTGCACTCATATCTATGAATGTCAAAAGGGAAAATATAGGAAATCAAGATAGTCAACTAAAATCAGAGATAAGCCAAGATTTTTGTCCACATCATCAGTAATATCTACACAACAATTCATTCATTGATAAAGATAATGTCATACATATTAATACTTGAGAAAGGAGAAGAATAAGTCTATGAAAAAGGAAATGTGATTATTACATAGGATCTATAGTATCCTTTTACATCATCTAGAAGAATAAAGACTATATAACTGAAATGACTATGATGAGAAGTGGAAATCTATCTCATATCCTCCATGATCATTATTTAGTGGCTTCAGGTACTTTAGCGTGCTTCATCCATTATCAATTGTTCCTTGTACCTAGAAAATATGAGAAACAAAAACATCAACAAAGTTGGTACGTGGAATTAAAAGCTATACTATGCTGATATATATAATATTCAAAATTTGAGAAAGAGAAGAAAACATTATTTAAAGGCGGAAAATCAGGTAATACCAAGTTATTAGCCTCATTTAGAATGAACATGCATTACTATGGTGGACTTAGCACATAATCACATAAATAGTGGGCCCTTCCCCGTGTACCTTGTACTCTAGGGATCTCCCCATATACCATGTACTCTAGCGAGGTGCTAGTCAACATTAAAGCTTTCCCTCTCTAATAGGGAGTTTAATGAACACCACTAGTAACTACATTTCACTTGTATTCAATTATGTTCTTTTATGTTCAAGGCGGCAAATCATCAATTATTCATAACTATACCTATCCATCAATGTATGTCAATTTCATGCAAACAATTACATATATTTAGCATCCAGCAAAATCTAATCATATAATTATATCCACGTACCTTTAATTCTCAGATCTGAATTCCACAAGTCCTAAGTTAGGAGAAAGCTAGTAGATCACCCTGAAACATAGTAAAACCCTAAAGTCACCATGGTTTCTCATCCATCAACATTAATTACTATTATAATTAGGGTTTAGGTTATTTGGGATGTCACTTTAGGATACATAGGTTTCAGAGTTGGGGTCTGAGATTAGGGTCATCTAGGTTATTCAAGGACATTTTATTCATTAGGGTTTTTCATAAATTGTACATAGTATTCATGATAAGGTGAGAAAAACTAGAAATTAGGGTTCTTCTCAATTATTGAATCAACTATCTTCCTTAGATAGGTTTTTGAGTAACATGATAACCAAGATCATAATTAGGGTTTACTATGTTCCCAAGGCAGGATTAAAATTAGTTATAACCATTATTACACAAAAACAATGTATTAAAAGGTCATTAGTGAGTGTAGGCCATATTATTCAAACAACGCTCAGATCCAGGTCATGGTTATATTTTATTTAGATAGCTTGGATTTTTCTGATAAAAAAGGTATATTTATTCGATAGTTTCTAATAATCCTACCATTTTCTAGGGTTTTCACAATCTCTGACCAATCAAATTTTTTTTAAAGAATTTAAACAAAAATAAAAAAAGGATTTGCGAGCTCTGGCTCGCGGATCATGCGAGAGATCCGACCAACCGGACCCTCTCACTGACCCACGAGCAAGCGCTCATCCACAAGGGGGGTCAGGCTCACTGTGAATGTCAGGAATGCCCCTGACTCTTTCCTGTTGAGCTCGTGCCTGGGTGAGGGTGAGAAAGGGATATCACTCATCTGAATGTCCCTGCTCGCGCCATGGCTGCAGCGAGGGGTTGGGGAGAGCTGGATCGATCGAATGTGGTTCCTAGGGTGAGCTAGGCTACGCTGACCATTAGGCTGAGTTCGCAGACTCACGACGGTTGTGGGGAAGTCGAGCTCATCGGAAAAGGGGGTTTGGGCGTCATTTTTCAATCAAAATAGGCTAACAAATGGTCAAAGAGGGGAATCAAGAATTACCTGCCCTCGGGTTGGATTGAGGGAGTCAAAAGCTTTGCGGCGGTCTACTGATGCTGTTGCGATCTTCCCGCGGCTCTGAGATGGCTCCAACCTCGCCAGAGGTGGAGCTTTGGAGCTCGGCTGCACAACTTGTCGACCCGACTACCTGGCCATTCACAGCTCCAACAGGCGGTGGGCACCTCCTCGCCGAGGTCCCCTGATGGTGTAGTGGTGCCCAATTGGGTGGAGGGTGCCACCAAAGTGAGAGGGAAGTCAAAGTCCGGCGAGCAGGAGGTGCTTGAGGTCAGGGAGGTAGAGGCGATCTCCGCTGCAATTGAGAGGTTCGTGTGACTAAAAGGGAGGTGGCGGAGCTACTGGGCTCCTTAAATAAGTGTGGGGGTGCTAGAAAGGGAAGCCCTAAATTTGGCTTCCGCCGCCACTGAGAGGTGTGAGGACTCGGGAGGTTGTTCTCCCTGATCCGGGGGAGATGGGTGACGTGGTAAGAACCGTTGGACTCGCCCGGGTGAGAGGGAGTCGTCCTCCAATTATCTCGCGAGGAGGAGGTGGGGTTCGGGCATGAGGGCCATTGGAGGAGTCGCATGTTCAGCTACCAGCGGGGACCGAGTCTTTCGGAGGTAGAAGACGAAGTCTTCACCCTTGGATCCAGAGTGGATCATCGCGCATCTAATCGGGCGGCTGGGATTAAATCCCATTGAGTGGACCGCGCCCAAAGCAGCCCAAATGACCGCGTGACAAAATAAAAGGATAAATAAATCGCAAACCTAGGTCCTAGACTAGATTAGGTGACATAATACACAAAATTTCAAATTTGAATAACTCTAAATTGGTAATTCCGATTGTAATGAGATTTTAGGCATAGTTTTATAATGCTATGATGTAGCTATGGTGCAATATTGGAGTCAAAATTTGATTATTGACTATGTCAATTGACTAAATGTCATAACACTTATATTATTGACTTTATGTACCATTATGGATAGTCTTATGTGAAATTGATAATCCATTTAATCAAATTAGTGAGAGAGATGATTGAGGGCATAATTGGAACAATTAAAATTATAAGAGAGAGGAACTAAATAATATATATGTAAAAACTCAATCTGTCACAACAACTATTGTTCAGTTTACTTGGAGGATTTTTATATTATATTTGTTGATCTATTAGGATATTAGATCCTAAGATAGATACATGTAACATAAATACCAAATGACTTGAACTACATGACTCAAATATGACTTACATTAGCATTTCTACTTGATCATGCATATGTGATGCAGGTTTCCGAACTCCATTTTGATGGATACTAGACTCTTCTTCTTTTTAATTTCTAGAGACACACAAATCATGTTTGGTTGGCAAGATGACAAAGGCACCTTTACTAGAAATAGTGAGATGGCAACTAAACAATTAGAACTAATACATATTGATGTATGTAATTTATTTAGTTAAACAACTAAAGGATATGTGACGAGAAATTCTTAATATGAGAATCATGGTTATAGAGAGTCATATATATCCTTGTCTCAAGGTATGATGTACTGGAGACACAACATAACACAAACTAGACAAATTCTAATGGGCTTGAGACACAAATCTCATACCATATGAAGAGAAATTCTTATCATGAGAATGAAAGTGACATAGATTTGTATATATATATATATATAATATAATAATATATATATATATATATATATATATATATATATAGAGAGAGAGAGAGAGAGAGAGAGTCAGGCTAGAATACACTCGAGTGTATCTAGAGCAGAATACACTCAAGTAGTTTTTCATGATGCAATATATTTTTTAAAATTCTAATCCATTGATCTTCTTAAAAATCTTGTGAATAACTCATATAAAAAATTTGAGCCCATTTAGACATTTATAGGTCAGTTATGAAGACCACACAAATTATGTATTTCAAATTAGTTTTGTGTGTCAATTTTGTTTCCCTCGGATGAGTGACTTACACCCATACAAATAGGCTCAAAATTCTTATGTAGCCTAATTATAGTATGGCATTGAATATCAATGTGTTACATTATATTACATGATATGCAAACACAACTTGAGTGTAGTGTGTGATCCGTACACTTGACTGTATTCTAGCTTGACTCTCTCTCTCTCTATATATATGTATATATATGTATATATATATATAATATATATGAGGACCAAAAACAAATATATATATATATAGAGAGAGAGAGAGAGAGAGTCAGGCTAGAATACACTTGAGTGTACAGATCACACGCTACACTCACGTGGTGATTACATATGTAGACCAGTTTTTTTGACAAATCCAAGTCATTGATATTCAAGGTTATCACAAATACAAGCTACATGCAAAAATTGAGCTCATTTGGATTCTTCTATGTCACTCTTTTATGGTCAACAAAATCGACGCATAGAACTAATTTGAAATGTATCATTTTTGTTGCCTTTAGATGCATGACCTATAAGTGTCCAAATGAGCTCAAATTTTGGATGTAGTATGTTCATAAGGTACTTAAGAAGATCCATGGTTTATATTTTCTAAACAAATTTTGCAAGATGGAAAACAACTTGAGTGTATTCAGTCTCCGCTACACTCGCCCAACTTGACTCTCTATCTATCTGTCTATCTCTCTCTCTCTCTCTCTCTCTCTCTCTCTCTCTCTCTCTATATATATATATATATATATATATATATATATATATATATATATATATATATATATATATATAAGGCAACGATCCAGTGAGAAACATATCTTGGTGAGAGCATGAGAGGCATTTGAATAACTCTCCAAATTGATCTATTTTTCATAATCCATCCATATAGATTATAAGTATACCTTGATATTAACCTTCCTAACAAATTTTGTCACCATCCGATTTGTAGATCATTCACAACAATACAATACTTTTCGACGCTCTAAATTGAATTTCAGGTTGACCGTTGGATGGAAAAAGTGTATATTGTACATATGGACATGCAAACAATGTTTCACTGCAATGATTTTTTTTTGAGAAGGTAAATGAAATGATACATTTACCATCTATACAATTGGATTTTTAAAAACAGCTCCCATTTATTAGTTATTCAAATGCCTCTCATGCTATTACTATAGGATTTTTCTCACTAGATCTCCACAGTATATATATATATATATATATATATATATATATATATATATATATATATATATATAATATATATATATCCTTCTATTATGGTATTATGTACCAGAGACACACCATAAGATAAATGGGACTAATTCTAATGGGCATGTGGAGAGTAAACTCAATTAGCTAATACAAGGGAATATAAATAACAAAATATACCACCTACAAGATGGTTCAAATACTTCATGTGAGACCCCTAACCTTGCTTAGAGTGTTGAACAATCTTAATTACCATAGTTGATGTATTCTTATAACCCTAATAAAACCTTGTAATATTCTTTGGAATCATAAGGCAAACTTAAGTTTCAAATTTGGTCCAATCTGGACACTATTTGTGCAAATTATACAATTTTATGCACATTTTGTACTTTTATGCAATTTACCGAAAATATGAGGTTTTACTTGCAATTTATCACTTGCATCATGTTCCTTATATGATCTATTAACATTCTTGATCTTTTTTAGCCATGGGGTGCTCAATTATACCTTGGTTTGGAGGTGTTTTCTTCAAGGGTATTTTAGGGGTTTCCCCTTTATGGATGAGCTACCTTTAGGAGCTATCAACCAAAGGTTTATTTGCTTGGATTGAAAAATGAACAAACATTAACTATATAGGTCTTCATGAATAGTGGGGAAGCTTCTTGTTTGGTTGCTTGTATATCCTTAATAGTTTAAGGCCATGGATACACGGGGAACTACTTGTACACCTCATGCTTCTTGTCTACCTTATCCTCCAAGATTTATATATCTATCCTTAAGCTCCCAAATGAAACATTTTCTCTCTACCACTTCCCTACTTCTAAGAGCATCGTCCTTCCTCTATTTCACTATGGAGCTGCTTTCCAAGGAAGAAGAAAGTGTGGATCTTCTTGGTAGTAGCATTTGGGGTCATGATTTACTTCCTTTAGGGTTTCTAAATCTCCTTCTTGGTGATCTTAACCTAAAAAAGTAAGTATCCCATTCTTTTCTTCATTTCCTTCTCTTTTCTTCTTCCTCCAACCTTTCTCCAGGCTAAAACCTTGCTTTTCCATGGTAGAAGTTGCTCTAGAACACAAGAATCTACCTTTCTTACTTCTTCTTCAAGGGTTTTTCTTCTTTGGGATTTTGATTTTTATGGTTTCCCATTTTGTTTCCAGTTCTAAATGAACCTATAATCATGTGCACGTTCTTCCTAAGGAAGGAGATAACTTAGTTCAAGTTGGTATCATCACCTATGGTGCTAAGAACTTATCAATAGATGGTCCATATTAGGGTTTCTACGTTGTTTTCTTCTCTAATCACATGACTCGATGGTGTGGTCTTCATGACAACGAAGGTGGTTACCAAGGGTGATGAATGATTATGTGAATTGATAGTCACACCTTAGGTCAGTGTTAGGGTCTTTTGGAATTTCAATGAGAAATGGTTTGATTCTCTAAAGATGCTATCACTGAGTGATAGCTTAATATCTGATGGTGTTAAATGAATATAGTTTTGATCCTATCAACCGATGTTGACCTAAGATGTCAAAAACAATGGTAGATCCGGTCACCACAACTAATGGTGAGTCAAGGATATAGATGTAGCTTCAGTTAAGCCCTAACCCAATAGTTTCTTGGGTCAAATGATTCAAGGGTTAGAAATATACTCTCAATTATGGCTTTAAAATATGAACCTAATTAAATGGTTAGGATCTAACACTTCTTCATCTAATAGCTTTGAATAATGGATAAAATATAATGGTTGAGATTGGATGATTCAACACCCAATGGATTTGGGTGATGTTGTGGTATGGTGATATGGGTTGAATGATGTTGGAAGCATTGGAGGTTTTCCTTTAATAAGGTAGTCTTACCTTTTCCCTCATATCAATAGAATGGATAATGACCATATTGTGTTGATATGTTACCCTAAGGGGATATAGATTGTTACACTTAATCCTATTGAACTCAGGTGATGGTGATTAACTATGGTCAGCCTTCCTTAGTGGAAGTATAGAACAATGGAGTCTCTCTTATTGTTGTGGAGCTCTAGTATATTATAACCTAATGGTTACACTTTGAGATATGTGTGGATACATACTTGAGAATTGTATGGAATATGATGATGATGGTGTGCCTTATGCATCTAAGATTATATGGGGATTCTATGGGTTAAGGTTTGTGAATGAATGTTGAACTATTGCTTTAATGTGACCTACCTTGCTAAACCTCACCTTAATGCATGTAGAGAATGATGGTTAATCATGTTATATTTCTTTGAATGATTAGTATAATTATGGAATATCCTTTATAATGAATGATTGAAAACCTAATGTCTTAATTATTGGTCATCATAGCTTTATGATTTATGCTTTCTTATACTAAACTTGTACACTATTAGTGTTATGATGACCAAACATATATATTCCTTATATGTTGATATAATAAAGGAATGCTCTTAATGCTAAGATAACCCTGTAATGTTATCTTGTAAACATCTTTTAGTTATTTATTACAACATCATGTTGAGCCTATGCATCACATGAGTGGTGATGTTTGTTGAGCCTTGGTTAACTTGCAGAGAATGATATGATGGTCTAAATGACCTTCGGGCATGGTTGAGCCTATGGGTTATATGAGACAGAACACGCAGTGGAAACAAAAAATTTATCTAACCAAAAATCCATAACCAGCAGATCGCATCAACAACTATGCAATAGGAAAGATAGTTTAGTGAGATATACCTGGTCCTGAGGCTTGCTTAGCAACAATACCTCGCAGCTAGTGGGGTCTTCAACCACCTAGTCTTTGACGGCATCTGTGTAGCTCCTAGTGTTGACCTGGACTGTCGTTGACGGTCGTCCTCCTAAGCGGCAGAAATCTCCCGCCTCAATAGAAAGTCAACATGGACCATCGAGAACTCTAATTATCCAGATGGATAGACTAGAAGGAGTTTCCCCTTTTGTCAGTGTACTAGTCACCGACACACTCTCCCACCACCAGTCTCCTTTATACAATTTTCTTTCCCTCACTGTTCCTCCCTGATGAGGTAGAACTTGGTAGGGCTCACTCAGTTACTACAACCAGTGAGGACAACAACTCTACAGAGCCACTGATGTTTTGAGTTGTGTCTCCTGAGAAGCCCCCTATATCCTTCTATTTATAGTACAGGGCAAGGTCAGGGTTCCTAGTATGTGCACGAGTAGAAGGGTTCATAATTGAACCGGTCATTTGGGTAGGTGAGTCGGTCGGTTCACCCAGTGAACTAGTCATTTCACTTCCTAGACTTGCCCACAATTGACTTTCCTTATTCATTTCTACTTAATGCAAAGATTAATTCTTGTCCCAACTGAATTGAATAATTGAAATGAGGATCTTTTCTCACGAATCGAAAAACCCAACACTTTCTTGTTTGGTCCATGTGAACCGATCAGTTCACTAGAGTGAACCGGTCATCTGACTAACCATGAGCCGATCAGTTCATGCAGTGAACCGGTCTGTTGGTGGTCCATGTTGTGTAGAACTCAGTCAATGAAGTTCTTAATTAGTCTGACACTCTAATTAGTTGGTTCAACACTTGAACTTGATGATTATGAGTCAAGTCTATTGATTGAATGTTTAATTGAGTTCCTAAACACTTTAGTAATCAATCTAAACATCATTCATGGATAAACTCCTCTTCCAGGTTAATCCTATGTGTGTGACCCTATAGGTCCCATTTCACGTTGGCAGTGAATGTCCATAACTAACTTATGACATCACAAGCAAAGAGTGGTTCCATGTTGCACATCAGTGCTACCCAAGTGAAAAGGAAAGTTGGAGAACAACTTTCAACCTACAATATGTTATTGGTGTTATAGTGAATGCATAGTTCCTTTGTCATTGATATTTGAATTGAACTCGAGGCATGGACTTGTCATCCTCTACAAACGTTCAATCCATGTTTCTTGATTCAAAGTAGACTGTCGAAGATATATGTAAGCTCAATATCATATAATGACTTACATGTGCATAGCCATGCATTTCTCAGTCTCACTCCTCAAGTGGCCAGGATATCACACTCCCTTAGGAGGGACAAATTCCATATTTATCACTCACAGTCAAGTCCCCATGTGTCAATGTCACCTAATCATCCCCATTATAACAACCCATGTTTCATGATTGCATTTGATGATGTCAAAGTGTATCCAATGACATGTGATGAGTGCAGTGATTTCAAGTCAAAGAACCAAAGTCACCACCAATACTATTAGAGATGATCCTAACTAACCAAGTGTGGTTTCCATGCATCACTCTTATGGTGGGTCTGTCTGATACACTATTCTCTAACATGTATCTATCTGCTTGGTTTGATATCACATATCATGACTGATAAGATTCTGTCATCAACCAACACACACTCTACTCTTTTGTGTTATTGATGTCTATGGTTATTTCCACAATAACAACCGACTAGGGACATTAGTGAGAATGTACATACTCTTAACATCTGTATGATCTCATTGTTCAAGTCAGATACTTGAAGACATACTTCATTGTGTTTTGTCATTCTTTAGACATATATCATGTAATACTATTATCTCAAAACAGTTAAAACATATACATGGAAATTGTCTTTATTATTATTATTATTCAAATCATTTACAAAGAATGCCATTACAATCATCATATGATTGTCTCTATGGTCATACATACCAACAGAGCCATGAATGGGGTATAATCCTCTTATGTTGACAAGGATTGATACCATGTGATATTGTGCTAAGGATTTATATCTTGTGATTGTATGATGAAAAGTGTAGTCTCATGAATGGCAAGTGAACAGTACCATGTGATGATAAGATGAGGAACAATATGTCTCATACATTTTATAACTTTTGGAGTTTCTATATATCAATGCTTGCTAGAATTAAATAAGGGTTTATATGTCAATTTGTATGATGAAGCCTTAATTCACTCAATTGGTAAAACTAATC
Organism: Alisma plantago-aquatica; assembly: GCA_963693085.1. Taxonomy (NCBI): domain Eukaryota; kingdom Viridiplantae; phylum Streptophyta; class Magnoliopsida; order Alismatales; family Alismataceae; genus Alisma; species Alisma plantago-aquatica. The sequence goes on from OY856410.1 coordinate 378,353,472, forward strand.
AAATGAAACCCTAATCATGTAGTTTCCTTGTACCATATATCCATTCCAGTGTCAAGAACTTGCTAGGTGGTGAAACGAGTAACTCCTATGGGAAACTCAGAGCACATAATGTTGAGTATGTGGGGGCAGCTTGGTACCCTAATATTAAGCAATTGAAGATGGTTGCGGCCATTCCTCAGATATTTTGATATTGTGATGAGTAAAAGGCAATAGTATAACTGCAGGATGCCTCTTATAGAATAGCAATGCATGAGCTATTCTCTAGCACCATGACCTGTACCAAGGTGGGCTAGTTGTTTTCAGTTGACTATATGTCATTATTGGTAGTTGATTGATATGTCTATGCTTGTCTTTTGTACTAACCGAGAGTTGTTGGTGAGATCATGGAGTCTGACTCTTCCATATATCATGTATGGCACTAATTTCAACTTAGAAAAGGTCTGTTGTATTTGGGTGGTATGACTCAAATCCTCAGGGAATAATAAAGGATATAATACATCCATGTAGCATATCTATTTAGGGTTATACACAACACCTCACATTGGCTGATAACCCTTGTTTGCTTTCCTTACATAGAGATGATTATAATACAATAAGAGACGATAGATATTCTTATGCTATAGATGTTCTCATGTTGTAAACATGTTTATGTTGTCAAATATACTAACATTGATAGTTAAGATAATGTTGCTAGCTATGTCCAATAATGCTAGCTATGCCTATGTAATTAGAAATGCTTAAACTGCTAATCATTCTTATGCAGTTAGTTGTGCTATGATGTTAGCTCTACTTTTGATGTAGATTGGTTCACTTTATTAAACATGCCAATATTGATAGCCATGTTATGCTGTTAGAAATATTCATGATGTCTCAGATGCTTATGCTACTAGAGTTCTTGTGTGGTTAGTAAGGCACATGATGATAGTTAGATTAATGATAATGACTATTATTAGATGCAATCTTATGAAACATGAGTATATATCTGATTAAAGAAATGGCTTTATCTGTTACCTATATACACATTGATAATCATACTTGTTGCTGAGCTAAATTGCTTAATCTATTTAGCATACTTGAACTGTTCAATATGTTTAGTTGATTATTAAATACTTCAACTTCTCAGTTAGCTACTGTTTAATCTGATATAATCAATATCTATTGGAGAGAGTTATATCTCTCACTGGGACTGAGTCTCAACTCGTGGGTCACCACATCTTTTTAGGTGATTGACAACAACGGCAGTAGAACCAATGTAGCAAGGGAAACTGAGGTGATGAACCCTAAAAATAGTAGCTTAGTGTCTAGTATGTTCTAGAGTCGTCCCTGTACTCTCAAGTCCTGGTGAAAAGTTTATATATGATGTTTTGATTTAATCAAGCTTTTGATATCATGTTGATGCTTGTATATGTGAAATATGTGTATAGTGTTCCTTTGTAAAGTTTATGTTGTAGCTGAGGCTACATGGAAATTGTAAAGGTTATTGAGAATCATGTAAATGTTCTTGGGCAATTGGGAAATGTTGAAAATGGTTTTAATTTACCCTATTTTGGGGGGTTTTGTTTAATTAATGAGTAATCATGTTTTGTGTTTTGAGTAATCTCGTTTAGTGTAACAGGTTGTCACAAGTTGGTATCAGAGCTTTAGGTCCGCTATCTATAGGGACACTAGGACTTAGAACTAAGATGATTTCTAAGTTATGAATATGATTTAAAAATATAGTGCATACTTCCTAATCTCAGTATGTGGGTGCCTTGTCTAGGCATTCAGTTATTGAAGAAAAGGTAAGCATGGAACTCTTCGATTGTTATCTTTATAAATACTCTAATGAAGTAGTCATTTTGTATCAATCTAAAGTGCATAACAAATACGAATTCGTTGTCCAAATATCTTAATCTTACCCTACAGAAGATGATAATTACATCATGACCTATCAAAACTTGAATATTTGGTAGCTATAAGATAAAGATACAACACTATGAAACCTAAATCTAAATATAGATAAGCTATACAGGAGTTCTTGAAGCTATAATTCAAGAAGACAATAAAATAAAAGACATATAAGTTTGTGTTAATAAAGTGATTCAAGGTATGAAATTCACATAAGATGGAGAGGACTCATGTGATAATTATAATATGAGAAAATGAATGAGAACAATGGAAGATGAATAAAGTGGAACCTAATTAATCTTAGACCAACCTATCTATGTAAGAAGTGCTAATGTAAAACCTTCATGACATATGAAAGAAATTAAGGGAGATGATCCCAATCTTAAGAAGAAAATGTGGAATATGATGATCTATCCCTTGATAAGAAGTTTAGAAACATGATAACATGAAAGGACATACATATTATTGATGAAGACTTAATGATAAAAGAGCAATGAGATGTGATAATATTAATAATTCTTATGTTAATGGAAAGGAACCCATGCTGTAAGAGGTAAGATGATACATAAAAAGTGTAACCTTCATGGGGAAAATAGAATTGGTTAGCTTTTTCTAGTGACCTATGGAGAATGCTTCTTTGATGTGAGAAGTGTGTTTCCCTTTATGTTCCTTTTTTTAGGCATAGCCATCAAGTGGATCTCATTCCACTTAGATATGCGTGGATTCGATGTAATCCTACAATGGATATCTTGATATGATGTGTGGTTTTCTTGGACTATAGTTCCAAAATCTTTATGTTTTATAATGAGTATGCATTTTGATCCCTCCAAGAGTTAGGGGGATTCCTCATTTTTGTTCTTATCTGGTTATGATGTTGTGCAATTTAATGAAACCAGGTTATGAGTTCTTTATAGCATAGGTAGTGGAAACCAAGGTGATGAATCCTAGTATTCAGAGTGTATTGGTTATATATGAGTTAAAGATATCTATAAGATGAAATGTCCAATGTTACAATCCACTAGAGAGAGAGAGTTGATGTTGATCCTCAAAGTATTGTTTGAGAAAAGAAGAGTGATTCTATAATGTTGTGTATGGTCTTCTGATGGTTGGAAAAACCACTATCAATGATAGATGGTTTGTTGATCAACAGACACAAGATACTGTGTTCCTTGAAGATAAACCTAGGATTAGAATATCTATGGATAAGAGTTAGAGTGGATGCAATAAGTTACATGAAGATGATGAGTTTAGGGTTATGTTTTTTAGACTAACCAATGTATTAATAGCATTCATAAATAGGAGGAACAAGGTAATCAGGTTATGTCTCATAATTTGTGACAAGCTTTGAATGATGACATCTCAAAGTATTTTAGAGATGGTCACAAGCATGGTTAACATCTTTGCTAAATCTTAAGAATATTGAAGCAACTATACTCATGTGTGACAAGTTCAACAAAAGTGAGTTGGGGGTTAACTAGTGTGCCCTCTTGGAGTTATGGTACATCTATTAAGTGGGTTGTGTGCATGTTGGTAAGATGAAGACAGTGTCGTTGCCCTACCCCTAACAAGGTCAATCATGAAGTTATATTTGATTATGATTGTAGATAGGTGTATGATTCTTCAACTAGATAGATGGCCAGTCCATCATTAAGATGATTCAAGAATCTTCTAAGAACATATTCCTTATAGTTCCTAACAATTAGGTGATACCCTCCTAATTGATTGAGTTTCTAATACAACAATCATTAAACGAGCAAAGAAGTGAAACTTTGTTAAGTTACATTTGAAAAGGGAGACATGATGTTTCATGTTTGATAAGAGCCATAAAGTATGACTTCGAAGTGATGAGTGTTATAATAGATAGAATAGTTCAGGACGAAGTTTAGAGTGCCAAGTTGAAAGGTACTACCCGACCAGTATACGTGGAACAATAGTTCTTATGTTGAACCAAGGTGACACATGCAAGAGTTGAGGGAGAAGAATATGAATTATATGAGAATGATGTGACATCACCATGTGATGAAAGTAACCATGTGGAAGATTGAGGATGTGGTGCATGAGAAGTATCCATCTTTGTTTACCTTGGATTTCGAGGGTGAAATCCCTATTAGGGATTTATGGTTGTGAAACCCCTAACCTTACATAGAGTATTTAACAAGATTAATTACTAAAATTGGATTCTTATAACCTAATCTAACCGTGTTATATTCTTTTGCATCATAAGATAGTCTTATGTTTTAAATTTGGTCCAATCTGGACAATGTTTGTGCAAATTATGCAATTTTTTGCACATTTTGGACTTCTATTCAATTTACCCAAATATGAGGTTTTAATTGCAATTTATCTCATACATCATGTTCCTTGTATGTTATCTTATCATTCTTGATCTTTTTTATCCATGGGGTTCTCAATTGTAACTTGGATTGGAGGTGTTTTCTTCAAGGGTATTTTAGGGTTTACCCCTTTATGGACGAGCTACCTTTAGGAGCAATCAACATATGGTTTATTTTCTTGGCTTGAAAATTCAACAAATAATTTCTATGAAGGTATCTATGAATGATGGGGAAGCTTCTTGTGTGGCTTCTTGTATATCCTTAATAGTTTAAGCCATGGACACATGACGAGCTACTTGTACATCTCATGCTTCTTCTCAACCTTATCCTCCAAGCTTTATATATCTATCCTTAAGCTCCCAAACAAAACTTTTTCTCTCTAAAACTTCCAACCTTCTATGATAATATTCCTTACTCTATTTTTCCATGTAGCTATTGTCGAAGGAAGAAGAAGGTGTGGATCTTCTTGGTAGAAGCATCTAGGATCACGATTTTCTTCCTATAGGGATTCTGATAAATGTATATTTATCCCTTTTATTTATATATTTTTTATATTTTTTAGGATTATTTTGTTATTTATTCTCTTATTTTCATAATTAGTTGTGTTATTTTAGATTTTTCTCTTTAATTGAAGTTTTAATTCTATTTTCTTGGGTTTTGTAGGGAAATTACACAATTTGCAGCAGTCCTGAAATTTATATATACCCTCCACTAAAAGTGACATAACTCTTGCATTCAAACTCCAAATTGAGTGTACAAGTATTCATTGGAAAGGAAATTTAAATTTCTAAAATAAAATTCTATTATTTGGACGCTTTTGTGCTTTACACGGGATAGAAGTATGTTCAAAATTGCTTCTGCGAGAATCTGCATTAAAGGGAGTTACATGGTCAAGATAATTAAAGACGACCAACTTTGTATTTGACCATATCCAGAAAATTAAAAAATTGGTATCCCTCTCTTTTCCCCCTCTTTTTAGGGCATCCTACCCCATCCCCCTCCTATAAAAAGAGGGACTCTTCACTTGTAAAAGTATTCCATTCTTCATTCCATTTCATCCAATTTTTAGTTGTAGACCACATCTTGTATAATGTTGGATCTCATTTTAGTTTTCATTTCTTATGGTCTTGTTATGTCTGAGTAAATCTCTCTGGGGAATGGTAGTAGCCCCTTAGCCTGATTCTATTCAATATAATCAATTATATTCCTCCATCGAACAAATGTCTTCTCTCTGTTTATGTGTGGTTATTTGGATGATCTGATATATTCTTATAGAGTGACATGACTGTGGATCTCTGTAAGAACAAAACAATAGTCCCTTAATTGTGATTATCATCTTTTCATATTTTTAATCTTATTCTTATTATAATCCTTGGTGACGCGATCACCTGAGCCTTGGGTTTGAACGCTAGTCTGAATTCACATGCTTTTTAATACGACCGTGGATAATGGCATGTTGGACGGTTGGGAAATGATCCGTGAACGCCGGGACCAACGGGTTCACGGGAAGTCCAACCCTTGTGAGTTTGTCCATAAGGACATGTAACCACAAGGTCCTGATTTGATCCTTGGAGTTTAGAATTTGATTAGTTGAGTAGGAACGTGGTTTTGGTGGTGATCTTTTGGAACCCAGATCTTTATTGCTTGATTAGTTAAACTTTACTTCAGTACTTTTATTTTTATTTTTAGTATTAACAACTCTATCAAACTGAGATTTAATTCTTGTACTTGCAATCAAATTTAGATTTCGACTTTTATTTTCTGCCAGCCCTTGGATCAATACCTATCTATACTAAGTTGACTTGTTGTTCACAACAACTTGACAATTGGGTTAGAAGGTTAAACTCTAGGACTTTTCCTAGTGATTGTTACGTGTACAACAACACGCATCAGTTTCCAAATCTCCTTCTTGGTGATCTTAACCTAAACAAGTAAGTGGTGCGTCCCCGCTAGTGGTTCTATTACACCCCACAAGGTCGGAGCACACGTGATAAGGGATCTTATGCTTTCAAAATTTATGTTATCCCTAACTGAGTTGATCACTAAGACTAAAACAGGTCACCTGCAAGTGTACGAGGTACTGTTGTAGTATAGGTGATTGGCAAGATAAGGGGTCAAACCGTAGAGATAGAGGGGGCACTAGAGTTAGACAGAGTGGGATATGTTCCTTTTACGGAGCTTAGGGTTTTAGGGTTTTAAAGGTTTGGTTGTTTGGTTACGCTAATGAGCACTTAAGAAATGCGAGATGGAAACTAAATTATGAAAGAGCAAGCAAATTAGTAAACTAAGTTAACAAACTAACTAAGTAAGAGCAAGAAGAGCTATACTACTCTAGCAAGGCAAGAAGCAATTAAAAACTAAACTAACCACTAGCAAGAGCAAGAGCCTAAGCTAACACTAAAGAGCAAAACTAAGCAATTAACTAGATTAAGAAAAAGTGACTAAACTAGACTACCATGAACAAGCAAACTAAGAAATTACGGTTTTAAGTAGTTGATTAGGGTAGGTGGGCCGTTTGGGGGATGTAACTTTGATATTAGTTGGGTGAGATCATTAAACATGCAAGGTTCTCATTTCATATCTAGATTACCAAACCAAACAACAAGGACAATGCCATTAGAATATACCCTATACTACTAGTAGAAGACTAGGGTTAGGTGTAATTCTAATGGGATTAGCCAAATCTAGGTTTCTAGGGTAAGTGATAGTGAGCAATTGAGGGTTGAGGGTAGAGATGGGAGTAGATATGAGGGTATTTGACCTCATGCCACTAGCCACTCTAGCCTTTAGAAGGCCCTAGGAAATTGCATCACTCTCACTTACACTAGCTACTTAAATCTCACACTCACTTGTAGAAGGAGGGATATGTATGTAGGAGAAAAGGGGGCTAGCTAGGGATCCACTAATTGGACCTAGGAGCCAATCCTAAGATTGCCACATACACTCCATTCCTCCTAGAAGCTAAGTGTCATCAAACATATCAAAGCAAGCAATCTATGTTTTAAGCACAAACCACATGAAATAAAATAGGAAATGAGATTGAAGAAAGAGGCAATCATCATAGATATAAATTGAGTTCATTACAAGCAATTTCCCCCTCCACATGGTATCAAAGTTACATTTTAACTCCAAACAACCCACCACTAGGGGATTAGCTACACATGATCAAGGAAACAAGAAAATAAAGAGGTAGAAGAAGTAGGGACTCCATGAAGCTTGATGTAGAAACCTCCTTCTTCACCTCCAAGCTTGTTGTAGACGTCCTCCCTCCTCTAAGGGTGCAGGGGTGCATGAAATGGTAGGGGATTATGGATGAAAACCTAGGGAACTAGGTTTCCATTGTGGAATGAGGGTGGAAATGGTGGATGATGAGCCCAAAATGCAAGGGGATTTCACAAAGAGCTCAAGGGTGGAGAGTGGATCTTGGAGAAGCTGTAGGGGCATCTAACCTAGTGCTATGGCCACCACCCATGTATATATAGGTGGTGGTGGAAACACTAGGGTAAGTAGGGGCAGTTTAGGAAAATCAGTGAAAAGTAGAGTAGGGTTGGTGGACCACCACGTCCGTGGTGTTGTGCCACGACCGTTGTGAGGGTGGTGGAGGATGGTCGTGGAGTGGTGAAACGGTCGTGGTGTGAAGGAATTTGGAAAAAGGTCAAGTATGGTGGTACCCACGGCCGTGGCGGGATGCCACGGTCGTGGTGGGTTAGGGGCACCACGGCCGTGTTGGGTAACACAACCATTTTGGAGGAGGAGGAGGTGACCGTGGGGAATGACCACGGTCGTCTTGAGCTTCTTCGGCCACAAGCATGGCAGGTGGCCACGGTCATGGCGTTCTGGGGAAAAACCTTGTTGCAAGTTGAACTTTTGGCAATTAATTCCCACGACCGTGGCAGGGTGCCATGGTCATTTTCTCTTCTACTGACCACGACCGTGTTGATGGCTACGGCCATGGTGTCTTCAACGGCCACGTTCGTGGAATAGGGCCACGATCATGGGATCATGTGGTATTTCCCTGTTGAACTTGGTGTCATATTACTAAAATAAGGCACAACCATGGCATAGTGCCCACGGCCGTGGTGAGGTTGGCCTCACTTAATTACACTTCAATCTTCGTCATTCTTGGATGTCTTTGCTTGGGGACGATTCTTGACCATTGGAGGTAGGTTGAGGGAGACTTTGGGGCCTTCTTTGGGTCCCTCCATGAGTGGGGGAACCCTAGAACTCCTTATTTCTCTCTCTTCCATCTAAGCATGGTTCAAGTACCTGAAAAATAGTGCAAAGAACATCCATAAGCATATTTGCAATGATAACCATATTAGGGAAAAAGACTTGTAATTTAACATGTTTAGATGCAACTTAAGTACAAAATGGCACAGGATGGAGCCCTAAAATAGGGCTACATCACCACCCCAGACTTAAAACATACTTGTCCTCAAGTATGCACCAAGTATGCATCAAAACTCAAAAGAAAACTATCAAACACAAGTGTGCGTGTGTGTTTGTGTAAAGAAAAACAAAATGTTCAAAAAGGAGAAGATTTGAGAATCTCAAACCACGTGGGTTGCCTCCCACTAGTGCTAAATTTTACGCCTTCAGTCAGGCTTATTGATTGTAGATCTTTGTCACTTCTTTGGAACCTTCAATAGATCCTTGTAGTAGATTCCTTTCTCATCCTCATCCAAGCACTCTTCTTCATCAGATTCTTCCTCTACAAGCATAACAATATAAAAATCTTGATTGGCCTTGTCTGGGCCGACTTCAACAACGGATTTCAACCTTTGCCCATTGATGGAAAATTCATTTGCACCTTCTTTCTCACAAATGACCACGGCCCCTGATGGGTATACTTTCTTGACAAGATAGGGTCCTTCCCATCTAGACCAGAGTTTTCTGGGAAAGAACTTCATTCTCGAGTTGTATAACCATACCCATTTTCCGGGCTCAAAGTCCTTCTTCCTAATCATCTTGTCATGGAGGAACTTTGTTCTCTCCTTGTAACGTTTTGACAACTCATACGCCTCGTGGCGCATTTTCTCTAGCTCATTGAGTTGGAATTTCCTTTTCATTGCGGCGTTTTCACCATCAAAGTTCATATTCTTCAAGGCCCACAACGCCTTATGTTGCATCTCTACCGGTAGGTGGCAACTTTTCCCATAGACTAACTTGAATGGTGTGGTGCCAATCAGGGCTTTGAATGTCGTCGAATATGCCCATAAAGCCTCATTTAGACAAAGAGACCAATCCTTGCAGTTCGGTCTTACTATTTTCTCTAAAATGAGCTTTATTTCCTGATTGGCCAACTCAACCTGGCCACTTGTTTGAGGATGATATGGAGTGGCTACTCTATGGTTCACTCCATGTTTCTTGAGCAATCCCTCAAAGGTGCAGTGGATGACGTGACTTCCCCCATCACTTATCATGGCTCTTGGAAGTCTGAAATGACTGAAGATGTTTGATTTCACAAAATCGCAAACCACCTTGTGGTCATTCGTCCGAGTCGAAATAGCTTCTATCCATTTAGACACATAGTCAACGGAAACTAAGATATAGATATACCCAAATGAAGGAGGGAAAGGACCCATGAAATCAATTCCCCATACATCAAATACCTCCACCACAAGAATGGGTGATAGAGGCATCATGTCTCTTTTGGAGATATTTCCCACCTTTTGGCATTTCAAGCAGCTCTTGCAGAATCTGTGTGAATCCTTGAACAATGAGGGCCAGTAAAAACCACATTGCAGTACCTTGGCAGCTGTGCGCTTTCCTCCAAAGTGTCATCCACATATCCCGAAATGGCACATGGAGAGGATGTCTTGTTGTTCCACTTCCGGCACACATCTTCTTACAAGCTGATCGGGGCAATACTTGAAAAGGTGAGGGTCATCCCATGCATAATTCTTCGCCATGGCAAACAGTCTTTTGCTCTCCTCCCTTGTCCACGTGCTAGGTATCCTCCCACTAGCCAAGAAATTGGCTATGTGTTGGTACCATGGCCCTTGAGAAGATGAAAAGAGGAAGAGTTGTTCATGCGGCATGGTTTCTTTGATTAACCATGTCTTGTCAAAAGGGTGATCAATCTGGAAGAGATGATTGGATGCGCCATTTTCTACTCCCTTCTTGTCCACTATCTCTATATCAAACTCTTGCAGCAACATAATCCATCTTATCAACCTCGGCTTTGAATCCTTCTTAGACATGAGATACTTTAACGCAGCATGATCCATGTAAATCAAAACTCTATTTTGCATAAGATAGGAGTGGAATTTGTCTAGAGCAAAGATGACGACGAGTAACTCTTTCTCGGTAGTGGTGTAATTTCTTTGCACTTCATCAAGAGTTTTACTCGCATAGTAGATAGCGTGAGGAATCCAGCCAATCCTTTGACCCAGCACAACCCCCATTGCCATGTCAGATGTGTTAGTCATTATCTCAAATGGCAAAGAGAAATCGGGGGGGGGGGCTACATGATCGGAGCAGAAATGAGCTTTTCTTTCAAGTGATTAAAAGCTTCAATGCACTTGTAATCAAAGTGAAACTCGACTTCTTTTTCAAGTAGATGACACAAAGGCCTTGAGATCTTGCTGAAATCTTTAATAAAGCGGCAATAGAAACCAGCATGTCCCAAGAAAGATTGGACATGTCTTACGGTGGAAGGAATGGAGAGGGTAGAAATGAGGCCCACTTTGGCCTTGTCAACTTCAATTCCATCTTTAGAAACCCGGTGGCCGAGAACAATGCCATCAGGCACCATGAAGTGGCTTTTCTCCCAAGATAGAACTAGTCGGACTTTCACGCATCTTTCGAGAACAGCGGCCAAATGTAACAAGCATTCATCAAAAGTCTTGCCAAAAACTAAGAAATCATCCATGAACACTTCCAAGGATGAATCAAGCATATCTGCAAAGATGGAGGTCACACACCACTGAAAAGTAGATGGAGCATTACACAACCCAAACGACATTCTCTGGTAAGCAAAGGTGCCACTCAGGCAAGTAAATGTCATCTTATCTAGATCGGCAGGGTGCACGGCAATTTGGAAATACCCAGAATATTCATCAAGGAAATAGTAGAAACTCTACCCAGCTAGCCTCTCTAAAATTTGATCAAGGAATGGGAGGGGGTAGTGGTCCTTCTTTGTCTTCTCATTGAGTTTTCGATAGTCCACACACATCCTCCATTTGGATTTCTCTCTAACTAGCATTAGTTCCCCATCAACATTTTCAGCAACTGTGATTCCACCCTTCTTGGGTACGACTTGGATGGGGCTCACCCAAGTACTATCAGAAATGGGATAGATGATCCCAGCATCAAGCAGTTTTACTACTTCTTGAGTTACTACTTCTTTCAACTTTGGATTTAACCGCCTTTGCATTTGGCGAGTTGGCCTTGCATCTTCCTCAAGATATATTTGGTGCACACAAATGGAGGGATCGATACCTCTCAAATCAGCTATGGACCATCCAATTGCTTGGATGTTCTTCTTCAAAACCATCATTAAATCCTCCTCTTGTTCGGGCGAGAGTATGGACGAAATGATCACCAGGAGGGTGTCATTCTCCCCTAGAAAAGCATATTTCAAACCTTCAGGAAGTGATTTCAGCTCAAGAGTCGGGGTTCTTCAAGAGAGTTCTTCAATGGCTCGGATATGGAAGGGAGATCCTCGCTCGCCTCCACTAAGGCTAGCTTATTATCTTCATCATCTTCCTCATCATCGTCATGAAACTCAACTATCGGTTCCAGTCCTCTACCTTGAGTGGTAGTTTGGATCCACGAGGGAAGGCATTCCTCCACAATCTCATCTAAACACTTGATGAGATAGCAATCTTCTTCTATTGCTCCTATCACTTCGGCAGTGGCTGATGATTTGAAGATGTTCAACTGGATGTTCATGTGCATGAACGTCACATACATCGTACCGGTTCTCACATGGATAACTACATCAGCTGTGGCCAGGAAGGGTCTCCCCAAGATGATAGGAACCCTCCTCATGTCTTTCTCCATATCCAAGATGATAAAACCAGCAGGAAAGAAAGCAGATGTCTCATCATATAGTCTCACGAGCACATCATCAACACGCCCTCTAGGCGTCTTTACTGACCTGTCAGCTAACTCCAAAGTGCAATGGGCCGGACCCAACTGTCCCATCTGTAATTATGTAAAAACGTCATACAGCATGAGGTTCACGCTTGAGCCCAAGTCTAAGAGAGCTTGGTCTATGCGGTGCGCCCCAATGTAGCATGATATGATAGGAGCATCAGGATCCTTCCTCTTTCTTGGAATGGTGTGCTGCAGAATTGAGCTCACATGCTCGGTCAGTTTCACTTTCTTCAAGGTTCTTTCCGTAGTTCTTCTTTTGAAAGTACAAAGATCCTTAAAGAACTTAGCATATGAGGGTATTTTCTTGACTGCATCAAGCAATGGGATGTTGATTTTTACTTGCTTGAAGGTTTCAAGAATGTCCTCAGTGTGCTTCTTTCTTCTATTCTCAGCAGATGGCTCCTTAAGAGCCTCGGGAAATGGAGGGAGTTGGGACCCCATCCGGTCCATATCAATAGTATCATCAATTGGAATCATAGGAATCAAAGTATCAACACTCGGTATCACAGTATCAACGCTCGGTATCACAGTATCAACACGACCTCTTGTCACACTGCCTCTTGTCACAGTATCCTCAACCTGTTTCTCATTATCAACATGCTCAAGCTCAGTATCATCTCTATCAACAACAACTGTATCACGAGGGTTCTCCAAAGTCCGACCACTCCTCAATGTAGTCACCGCCTTCACATGCTCATGGGTAGTAGAAGAAGAGGCTTGTGGAGGTGGTTGTGGTTGTTGAGGTGGTGGAGGTCTTTGATGAGGTGAATTTGGATTTTGGAGAATGAATTGGGGTTGCAGTTGTGGTGGTGGCTGTTGTTGTTGTGGATGGGGGTGATAATGCGGAGGTGGTTGTTGGTATGTATGAGGTGGAGGTGGAGTATATTGATAGTTGAGAGGTGCTTGAAGAGGTGGTGGAGCATAGAGGTTCGGTGGTGCTTGGTATTGTGGCGGAGCATATGCACTTGAATTTCTCCCTAGGAGGGCACCGTCATTGTCCGGATTGGGCATCGGTTGAGAAGGTAGTCTCCCTTCCTCCCTCCTTGCAAGGGAGAGAGAAATCTGATCAAACCTTTGCTCAAGACGGTGGATGGAGTGCCCATGTGAGTTCACATCCTTTTTTACTTCATCCAGACTTCTTAGCCTTCCCAACACTTCATCTTCAAACTTTGAACTGTAACGTGGCATTTGTTGCCCTTGTCCTGGTCCATCCTCATTCTTTTGTTTCCAAGAAAAGTTCGGATGGTTCCTCCACTCGGGAGTGTAAGAGTTGGACATGGGGACTTGGTTGTTGCTGCCACCAAAGGAGTGTAGAGCATTTACTTCCTCATCTATAGTGTCAACCACCATTGTGGGTTGGCTACAAGAGCCACCAGCTTGATTTTGCATCATCTTCATCATTTCAGCCATCATATTCATCATGTCCGGGTCAGCAGCATGGCGAGTCAGAGCTACAGAGGAAGATGGAGGAGTGTAGCTCCGGCCGACATGCCCCCCTTTAGTAGAAGCACAGTGGCGAGAATTTTCAGTAAGGTGTTCAAACAATGGCCATGATTCTTCGGGCGGCTTTGCCATGAAAGTGCCCCCACAAGAATAGTCCATGTTGTTCTGGCTTTGCTCTTCAAGCCCGGTGTAGAACACTTGAATGAGCTGCCACAGTGGCACCTCATGGTGAGGGCAGTCACGGAGCAACTTCTGGAACCTCTCCCACACCTTGTGTAAGGGCTCGTTTTTCTTCTGAGAAAATGACGTGATGCACCTTCTCATGTAAGATAGCTTGGCGATGGGGAAGAACTTCTTGAGGAACTCATTTTTGACGTCATTCTACGAGACAAACTCCGGCTTGGACACATACCACTCTTTGGCTTTCTCTTTGAGGGAGAAAGGAAAGAGGGTCCTTCTTATGGAATTGTCAGTGGCTGCGGGAGTGCGGAAGGTTGAACACGTCTCAAGGAACGTGTCAATGTGGTGGTAGCATTTTTCATTCTCCATCCCGAAGTAGGTAGGGAGGAGTCCCAGAAGTACAGGCGGAATGGAGAATTGTTGATCGGGAATTTGTTCAACCAAGGTGGCGATGGGGGAGTTGTAGTTCCCCGGCGTGAATTACTCGTGAAGCGGGCAATGTGACAGTGGAGGTGGCTGAGCATCTGCATCTTGGTTGTTCTCGACCATCTCGGCCTCTCGATGTAGGTTGCGGCGAGCTTGACGCCTCCTTCTACCAATCTCGGGGTCGTATACCACCAAGTCAGTGCAAGTAGAGCACGTCCTACGCATGCACATCTATCACCTGTACAAGACACAAACAAACAACAAGAAACCAAGTTACCAAACCAAGATGCAAAAGTAACACAAAGAATAAATAATAGCAATGGTGAGGGCAAAGGAAGGTTTAAGCTACACTATCTAACTAGGTTGAGCGCCTCTATCCCTGGCAACGACGCCAGAAAGATAGTGGTGCTTTTACACCCCACAAGGTCAGAGCGCACGTGATAAGGGATCTTATGCTTTCGAAATTTATGTTATCCCTAACTGAGTCGGTCACTAAGACTAAAACAGGTCACCCTCAAGCGTACATGGTACTGTTGTAGTATAGGTGATTGGCAAGATAAGGGGTCGAACTGTAGAGATAGAGGGGGCACTAGAGTTAGACAAAGTGGGCTATGTTCCTTTTGCGGAGATTAGGGTTTTAGGGTTTTAAAAGGTTTGGTTGTTTGATTATGCTAATGAGCAGGTAAGAAATGCGAGATGGAAACTAAATTATGAAAGAGCAAGAAAATTAGTAAACTAAGTTAACAAACTAACTATGCAAGAGAAAGAAGAGCTACACTACTCTAGCAAGGCAAGAAACAATTAAGAACTAAACTAACCACTAGTAAGAGCAAGAGCCTAAGTTAACACTAAAGAGAAAAACTAAGCAATTAACTAGATTAAGCAAAAGTGACTAAACTAGACTAGCATGAACAAGCAAACTAAGCAATTAGGTTTTTAAGCAGTTGATTAGGGTAGGTGGGCTATTTGGGGGATGTAACTTTGATATTAGTTGGGGGAGATCATTAAACATGCAATGTTCTCATTTCATATCTAGATTACCAAACCAAACAACAAGGACAATGCCATTAGAATATACCCTATACTACTAGTAGAAGACTAGGGTGAGGTGCAATTCTAATGGGATTAACCAAATCTAGGTTTCTAGGGTAAGTGATAGTGAGCAATTGAGGGTTGAGGGTAGAGATGGGAGTAGAGATGAGGGTATTTGACCTCATGCCACTAGCCACTCTAGCCTTTAGAAGGCCATAGGCAATTGCATCACTCTCACTTACACTAGCTACTTAAATCTCACACTCACTTATAGAAGGAGGGATATGTATGTACGAACAAAGGGGGCTAGCTAGGGATCCAATAATTGGACCTAGGAGCCAATCCTAAGATTGCCACATACACTCCAATTCCTCCTAGAAGCTAAGTGCCATCAAACATCTCAAAGCAAGCAATCTATGTTATAAGCACAAACCACATGCAATAAAATAGGAAATGAGATTGAAGCAAGAGGCAATCATCATAGATAGAAATTGAGTTCATTACAAGCAATTTTCCCCCAACATGGTATCAAAGTTACATTTTAACCCCAAACAGCCCACCACTAGGGGCTTAGCTACACATGATCAAGGAAACAAGAAAAGAAAGGGGTAGAATAAGTAGGGACTCCATGAAGCTTGATGTAGAAGCCTCCTTCTTCACCTCCAAGCTTGTTGTATACATCCTCCCTCCTCCAAGGGTGCAAGGGTGCATGAAATGGTAGGGGATTATGGATGAAAACCTAGGGAACAAGGTTTCCATGGTGGAATGAGGGTGGAAATGGTAGATCATGAGCCCAAAATGCAAGGGGATTGCACAAAGAGCTCAAGGATGGAGAATGGAGCTTGGAGAAGCTGTAGGGGTGTCTAACCTAGTTCTATGGCCACCACCCATGTATATATAGATGGTGGTGGAAGCACTAGGGTAAGTAGGGGCAGTTTAGGAAAAGCAGTGAAAAGTAGGGTAGGGTTGGTGGACCACCACAGCCGTGGTGTTGTGCCACGACCGTGGTGAGGGTGGTGGAGAATGGTCGTGGAGTGGTGAACCGGTCGTGGTGTGAAGGAATTTGGAAAAAGGTCAAGTATGGTGGTAGCCACGGCTGTGGCGGGATGCAACAGTCGTGGTGGGTTAGGGGCACCACGACCATGTTGGGTAACACGACCGTTTTGGAGGAGGAGGAGGTGATCGTGGGGAATCACCATGGTCATCTTGAGCTTCTTCGGCCACGGTCGTGGCAGGTGGCCACGGTCGTGGCGTTCTGGGGAAAAACCCTATTGCAAGTTGAACTTTTGGCAATTAATTCTTACGACCGTGGTAGTGTGCCACAACCATTTTCTCTTCTACTGACCACGACCGTGCTGGTGGCCACGGCCGTGGTGTCTTCAATGGCCACGGTTGTGGAAAAGGGCCACGACCGTGGGATTTTGTGGGATTTCCCTGTTGAACTTGGTGTCATATTGCTAAAAAAAAGGCACGACCATGGCATAGTGCCCACGGCCGTGGTGAGGTTGGCCTCACTTAATTACACTTCAATATTCATCATTCTTGGATGTGTTTGCTTGGGGACGATTCTTGACCATTGGAGGTAGGTTGAGGGAGACTTTGGGGCCTTCTTTGGGTCCCTCCATGAGTGGGGGAACCCTAGAACTTCTTATTTCTCTCTCTTCCATCTAAGCATGGTTCAAGCACCTGAAGAACAGTGCAAAGAACATACATAAGCATATTTGCAATGATAACCATATTAGGGAAAAAGACTTGTAATCTGACATGTTTAGATGCAACTTAAGTACAAAATGGCACAGGATGGAGCCCTAAAATAGGGCTACATCAGTAAGTATCCCCTTTGTTCCTCCATTTCCTTTTCTTTTCTTCTTCCTCCTACCTTTATCCAGTTGGAACCTTGATTTTCCATGGTATAAGTTTCTTTATAAGTCAATAATCTACCTTTCTTGCTTCTTCTTCTATGGTTTTGCTTCTTTGTGGAGAAAAGTGCCTACTTAGCCGAGTTCATATTTGAAACTTTTGTTTTCTTACCTTCTTTGCTCGAGTTTCTTACTGCTAGAAGTATGTTCTTCTTAATAGAGGTGAGTTTTATAACCCTCTTTACTTCTATTGCTTACTATAAGCTTGTTTGCTCATGTTCTTCCTTTAAAATGGTGTTTTAAGCATTAAGAAGCTAATTTTGTTTAGGATTTCAATTTTTATGGTGTTTCCTATTTTGTTTCCAGTTCTAGATGAACCTGTAATCATGTTCACATTCTTCCTAAAGAAGGATATGACTTAGTTTAGGTTGGAATCACTACCTATGATTCTAAGATCTTATCAACCAATGGTCCATATTAGGGTTTCTAGGTTGTTTTATTCACTAATCATGTGACCCAATGGTGTGGTCTTCATGACAACTATAGTGGTGACCAAGGGTGATGAATGAAGGTGTGCACTGATAGTCACACCTTAGGTCAGAGTTAGGATCTTGTAAAGAGTGGGACCCGATAGTGGGCCCACTCAATGGTATAAACACAAGCCATGGAATAATTAAGCAGCGGAAAATATAACTATTTACAAAGTTACAAAATATGCCCATGTACAAAACTTTCTCACTCTAAGGTGGTACATAAATTGAAAATGTTACATCCATATACACACAAGCCCATCTGCAGAGGGTAACAAGGTTGTCTCAAGCTATCCTTATGTTCACCAATGACCTCCCAATCATCTTACATCTCGGCCCTACAAAGCACCAAAATCTGGTTGGAGGGACACCCAAAAAAATAGGAAACAAAAGAGTGTAGTCAGCAAAAGCTGAGTATGTACATTAGAAAATTAACCGGGACATTATTTATTTCAAAAGTAAAGTAAGGTGTTCCTGTCAAAGAGGGGATCTTTAAAGCTAGGTAAGTTTCAATGAGAAGTAACAAGAGAATGAATTTTCAAAAGAATGAGGCATTATAAATAAACAAGTGAAATAACACATCTTGCCATTAACCATTCACAATATCACAACAATCATAATAATTTCACATGTAGATATATTTGACTAAACTAACTATAATAGGGCCAAGACACCACTGAGTCATTGACCTAAGTAAAAATGGGTGGAAGTAGTGCACCCTAGGCGGAAGTAGCACGCCTCTGTATATAAAAAGGTGGAAGTAGCACACCCCGGGCGGAAGTAGCGCGCCCTAATGGTTACGCATAAGCGTCTACGATAGTTAAACTAGTCGAATTATCTAACATGTATAAATAGAGTGGCAAGATGTACCTTTCACAATCATGTGGCATGATTTAACCACAATAGAAGATGGGGTCATTAACCCAATTCAATATGATAATAATTTCAAAAGAATAACAAATCCAACTGAAAGTATATGAACTGTCCAACAAATGGAATAAGAGCAAGTATTTCAAAAGATGCCTTATTATGGGAAAATTTAGTCACATAAATGCTCAGTTATAAATAGGGAGGAGTACATACCTCATCTTCATAGCTAAAGGTCCTACTTAGTGGATATGCTTGGTCCCCAAAATTGAGTGTTCATCCTAGGAACGATTATGGATGTTAGTTAAACCAAGGTGAACATGTGTGTATACATTCTTATCTTAGCTATATGTATTGTTTCTATCCCGATTTGGCCACCGAAAGACATATTAGGGATCTTTTATTGTTAACTGGACACATGATCATTTAGTTATATATTTGAGTTCAAAGATAATTCTTCAGTCACATGAGTCTACATAGTTCTAGATTATATTAGGTGTTGGTAAAAGTATGTATTCTTCCCAATTAGGTCTTAATGTTCTCTCCACAATTATATGATTCAATGTCCTCCCTAGCATCAATTCAATAGGCTTATTAGTGTTTATACCTATTATTTATCTAAATACGGTCAAGTATGTACATATACATGACTATCTAGGGTTTTATATTTCCAATATGGGTTGTATGTTTGAACATCACCTCATGAAATACCATATCCCTAACCAAATTCTATCAATGAAACAAAATATGGTTAAGTCTAGGTTTCTTTGATCCAACAAACTAGCGTATTATTTATTATAGAAATTGAAAAGAAAGATTGACTAGTATTTCTGAATATACTACTATGTATATGGATAGGATTAGTATTACAATTTCGTTCTTTATAATAGGTCATGCTCCATGTATTCAATATATCATATTGTTATAGTCTTTGGTCTACTATGTTTGAGTGGTTTATTCATTCTATATTATGATGCTTAATCGTCATTATCAGGACTTAATTTTCTAAAATGTGGTACATTGTATTGACCTACAGGAGGAGATGGAATCACCATTGACCTTCGATGACCAATCTACATGTGAATTCCTAGATGGGGATTCGACTCCTACAGGCGAGGGTGCCAAGGGAGAGGCCACCAGAACCGAACGGCCATGGAGTTTCATAGATTTGACTCCCTGCCGTTGGGCCTTTGTTGTCCCCCTTCAGATTTAGCTATAGTCTCAAGTGGCAGCACAGTGGAGGAGAAGATGGGAGTCAGGCCGGTGATGCTTAGATGGGACTGTCGCTTCTGATCACCAAAAGGCACTCTGTGGCCTTTGCATAGTGTGAATGCGTCCCTTAATGACACTGCCATTGGCGTAGGGAGAGGAGGACGACGATAAGCAGAATCCATGTTGGCAACAGGGAAGGTCTGAGTAACCGGAAGGAAGGTTCATAAAGACCCTACGATGCACGCAAGAGGGAGTTTGTCATATGGCAGGTCTTTAGATGATCACTGGAGATCGAAGCCATGTTCAAAGGCCCTAGCGGTGATGGTAGCAGACCCATCGAAGCTCTGTTGGTGGCTGTGAAGGGGTGAGGACGCAGCGACGAGATTCCATGAAGGCACCACAGATGGAAGAAGGCAGGGCAGTTAGGTTTAAGGAATTTCGACGAAGGATAAGAGAAGGGGAAGTAGGGTGGCGGCAGTGTGATGATTGCGAGAGGGCGGCGTTGAGGCTTCCGAACAATCATCTGTGAAACGGTGATCTGCAGATGACAGTCATATGGGGGATCGGCGGTGGTTGGAGTCTGCTTCAAGTCTGCTAGCCATCGTGGTTTTACAGGTCCTTGTTGCAGTTCTGTTTTCCATAATGCTCCTAGGTCCGTCGACTAGGGATTGCTCTACAGATCTCAGTGATGATCTTAGAGAAGAAGGCAAGCTTTTGAGGTTCTTTGGCACCCGCCAGACCTGAGGAAGTCTCTTGGTGACACCGCGGTGAAGCAGGGTGACCCCTGCCGCCGCCAGTGCTGGTGGCAGGAGAAGGGGTCACGACCTGAAGGGGTTGCTTACGAAATCGAGCGTCGAGGTCTGAGGGTCAGGAACAAAGTCAGGGTTGAGGGAACAAGCTGACAGCACTGTCAGGCAAAGTCGAGGGTGGCAAGTGATGGTTGTAGGCATCACGATGGTTGTGGTTGGGCACTACTTGGAGAGGCCTAGACTGGTTACTGTGGTCAGGGAGAGGGTGACTATATAGATGGCAGCTAGGGTTAGAAATGGGTTGTGGAAGGAAGAGGAAGGGAAGAGAAGATGACAAGACGTAGAGAAAGGGGGAAAGAGCGGCCGCATGCTACAGGTTGACAGTCTACGAGGTAGGAAATGGAAGAGAAGAGGGAGGAAGAAAAAGGGGCGCCGGTTACCTACCTCTCGCAGTCCGCAGAAAAACGCAGGATGCGTCGTGAAGAGGTGAAGGAGAAGTAACGCTTTGCATTACATATTTCTAGAATCAATTTAATTGATTAATTAAAGTGAAGTGATACATTGAATATATTTAATCTAGACCAATTAAATGTGTAGTAAAAAAAAAGTCATATTGACCTGAAATTTGATAGGTTGGCTAAAGAGATACGAGGAATCCAATTTCAACGTTAATTTCATCTTTTAGTAACATTCTCTACTTAAATTTAATTACTTCTAAGCTAGGTACTCCATTGCAAAATGTAATTCCTTTATTAATTAATTTGATGTATTATTTCATATTTATCAAATTTATTTTATCAATTAGACTAATGTCGCTTTTGGATCAATAAATTAGGGTCAACTCTACTTAATCAGTGAATTTATATAATTTATTTTGAAATTATTACTCAAATTATTAATTTAGTCATTAATATTATATGATGAGTTTATTTGTCATTATATTTTCTTAGATCCACTTACTCATGTTTATTTAATTTAAGGGAAAATGATTTATTACTCATATAATTTAGGGTGTACTTAAGACAAGGAAAACTAAGCTACATACTCATACTCGAGTATGTTACAATACTCTACCCCTTAAAGAGGATTTCGTCCCCGAAATCCACCCAGCCATAACCTAAAGAAACATTATGACTAATATTAACCAAATTACTTCCCTTTTTATTTACTAACTAATTTCCTACCCAAGTACGCTCCATATACTCTCATATATTTGTGCCTATTCGACCAAAACATTTATCTTACGTCGATGAGCATTTTTTTTCTAGATTATCTAATTAATGTCGAAGGTATCTATCTTCCAAGGTTTAATTATCATAGATGGGGGTACTTATATTTATGTGACATTAATTGTGGAACTTTCCCATGGGTCACTTAGTCTATTCACTATTAATTTCAACCCAATTCTTGAGTCAAAATACCCTCCTAGGCCAGACCGCACCCTTTGAAAAGCCCTATATAAACAAACAGAGAGTCGAGAGGAGTAGCGACTAGATCATAACTATTATATTTGTTCTTCTTCCTCTTAAATCCTACATCACACTTATACCTAGGTTCAGAAGGTTGAACAAGCACTTCTAAGTTGTTTTTTTTTTCTACTACAACTTCCTTCTTGTGGTGACTTGGTTCAAAAATCATCGATGGAATCTGAAAAAGTTTTTTTATATATACGTATAATTAAAATTTAATAAAGAAAATAAGTTTGACGATAAAAACCTTGCAATGGGAATCCAAAATGTCGCCAAAATCAATCTGAGAACCAAGTCAACCACTATCTACCACATACCACATATACTATTACTCTATCATCACCTCATCTTCACAAAAGAGGCTTATCTATACATATTATAGAGGAATACAACAATCATATCCACATTCTAGGTTAGGAGGAGATGCAAGTTTCTTCCAACATGAAATTCATTTCTAGTAGGTCCTACTAGGAAAAACCTCTATTATTCAACCCTCAGTTAGTCATGTCTCACATCCTGAAACATCAAATATCTGTAAGATTGTGTAACCATAATAAGGAGAGATTAATGTCTCTACTTCCCAAGTTGGTTCACATCCATGGTGTCATTACAAGCCCAGATGAGCTATATAGTCAACTACTTAAACTAACAACACAATGGCAATGAGAGAGTGGTCAACGCTTTAAGGATCAACCCTAGAGGTACCTACCGCACATAACCCTGGTGTCGGTGTACATCCAAAGTCTCAAGAAAGAGAGGATCCACTATAGCTTCTAAATATGAGTGGGCCTCCAAATGTCCTCTAGGAAAAATGACATGACACACAATTTTATTATGTAATCCAACCACGTGATCGATCCTTTATAGAATAAGGGAGATAAGCATAATTCCTATCATGGGTATGTGAGGGATGAAATCCCAAGTACCCTTATTGGAAACCTACATCTTCCTTCAACAATTCCTCATTTATAAGATATCACAAGTTCAACTAAGATAGTAACCAACCCTTGGATGGAGAGTCACAAGCCAACTATGTTGCATTAACTCCATGTTATAGGAAAAACAAGCCTAACCTTAAGGATCTAGTTCATATCATCACATGCTATCAAGAACATCTCAAGATCTAAAACTTGTGTTAATATTCTAAGCATGTATCCATGCATGCTCAGCCCACCAATGGATGTATCATAGGCATGCAAGAAAACAACAAAAGTAAAAGGTTTAATGTCTTGTACTAAGGTTACACACAATTATGTGAGTTCAAGTCAACCTACTCTCTACATTAGATAATTTGTCTTCCCCTAAGGCGGGATGTAGAGGCTACTTCCTATGAGAGTTAACATTTATGTATAGAAGCTTTACTGATAAGAAGAGGGTAGGATTGATAAGTATTTACCCAAAACTAGGTCATCCACATACTTTGTTTGGGATACATATATACCACTAATTTAGATAGGGATTGAAACTCTATTTGGTAAACACGTTTCGAGTTTAGGTATGACAACAACCTCTAAAAGGTCACCTACCAATGAAGGAATAATCTAGGATAACTTGAAATAGTCTAGTTACCGACTGCTTAGGCTCTGATACCATTCTGTAAAGAGTGGGACCCGATAGTGGGCCCACTCAATGGTATAAACACAAGCCATGGAATAACGGAAAATATAACTATTTACAAAGTTACAAAATATGCCCATGTACAAAATTTTATCACTCTAAGGTGGTACATAAATTGAAAATGTTACATCCATATACACACAAGCCCATCTGCAGAGGGTAACAAGGCTGTCTCAAGCTATCCTTATGTTCACCAATGACCTCCCAATCATCTTACGTCTCAGCCCTACAAAGAACCAAAATCTGGGTGGAGGGAACACCCAAAAAAATAGGAAACAAAAGAGTGTAGTCAGCAAAAGCTGAGTATGTACATTAGAAAATTAACCGGGACATTATTTATTTCAAAAGTAAAGTAAGGTGTTCTTGTCAAAGAGGGGATCGTTAAAGCTAGGTAAGTTTCAATGAGAAGTAATAGGAGAATGAATTTTCAAAAGAATGAGGCATTATAAATAAACAAGTGAAATAACACATCTTGCCATTAACCATTCACAATATCACAACAATCATAATAATTTCACATGTAGATATATTTGACTAAAGTAACTATAATAGGGCCAAGACACCACTGAGTCATTGACCTAAGTAAAAATGGGTGGAAGTAGCGCACCCTAGGCGGAAGTAGCACGCCTCTGTATATAAAAAGGTGGAAGTAGCACACCCCGGGCGGAAGTAGCGCGCCCTAATGGTTACGCATAAGCGTCTACGATAGTCAAACTAGTTGAATTATCTAACATGTATAAATAGAGTGGCAATATGTATCTTTCACAAGCATGTGGCATGATTTAACCACAATAGAAGATGGGGTCATTAACCCAATTCAATATGATAATAATTTCAAAAGAATAACAAATCCAACTGAAAGTATATGAATTGTCCAACAAATAGAATAAGAGCAAGTATTTCAAAAGATGCCTCATTATGGGAAAATTTAGTCACATAAATGCTCAGTTATAAATAGGGAGGAGTACATACCTCATCTTCATAGCTAAAGGTCCTACTCAGTGGATATGCTTGGTCCCCAAAATTGAGTGTTCATCCTAGGAACAATTATGGATGTTAGTTAAACCAAGGTGAACATGTGTGTATACATTCTTATCTTAGCTATATGTATTGTTCCTATCCCGATTTGTCCACCGAAAGACATATTAGGGATCTTTTATTGTTAACTGGACACATGATCATTTAGTTATATATTTGAGTTCAAAGATAATTTTTCAGTCACATGAGTCTACATAGTTCTAGATTATATTAGGTGTTGGTAAAAGTATGTATTCTTCCCAATTAGGTCTTAATGTTCTCTCCACAATTATATGATTCAATGTCCTCCCTAGCATCAATTCAATAGGCTTATTAGTGTTTATACCTATTATTTATCTAAATACGGTCAAGTATGTACATATACATGACTATCTAGGGTTTTAGATTTCCAATATGGGTTGTATGATTACATCACCTCATGAAATACCATATCCCTAACCAAATTCTATCAATGAAACAAAATATGGTTAAGTCTAGGTTTCTTTGATCCAACAAACTAGCGTATTATTTATTATAGAAATTGAAAAGAAAGATTGACTAGTATTTCTGAATATACTACTATGTATATGGATAGGATCAGTATTACAATTTCGTTCTTTATAATAGGTCATGCTCAATGTATTGAATATATCATATTGTTATAGTCTTTGGTCTACTATGTTTGAGTGGTTTATTCATTCTATATTATGATGCTTAATCGTCATTATCAGGACTTAATTTTCTAAAATGCGGTACATTGTACTGACCTGCAGGAGGAGATGGAATCACCATTGACCTTCGATGACCAATCTACATGTGAATTCCTAGATGGGGATTCGACTCCTATAGGCGAGGGTGCCAAGGGAGAGGCCACCAGAACCAAACGGCCATGGAGTTTCAGAGATTTGACTCCCTGCCGTCGGGCCTTTGTTGTCCCCCTTCAGATTTAGCTGCAGTCTCAAGTGGCAGCACAGCGGAGGAGAAGATGGGAGTCAGGCCGGTGATGCTTAGATGGGACTGTCGCTTCTGATCACCAAAAGGCACTCTGTGGCCTTTGCATAGTGTGAGTGCGTCCCTTGCTGACACTGCCATTGGCGTAGGGAGAGGAGGACGACGATAAGCAGAATCTATGTTGGCAACAGGGAAGGTCTGAGTAACCGGAAGGAAGGTTCATAAAGACCCTGCGATGCACGCAAGAGGGAGTTTGTCATATGGCAGGTCTTCAGATGATCACTGGAGATCGAAGCCATGTTCAAAGGCCCTAGCGGTGATGGTAGCAGACCCATCAAAGCTTTGTTGGTGGCTGTGAAGGGGTGAGGACGCAGCTTCGAGATTCCATGAAGGCGCCACAGATGGAAGAAGGCAGGGCGGTTAGGTTTAAGGAATTTCGACGAAGGATAAGAGAAGGGGAAGTAGGGTGGCGGCAGTGTGATGATTGCGAGAGGGCGGCGTTGAGGCTGCCGAACAATCATCTGTGAAACGGTGATCTGCAGATGATAGTCATATGGAGGATCGGTGGTGGTTGGAGTCTGCTTCAAGTCTACTAGCCATCGTGGTTTTACAGGTCCTTGTTGCAGTTCTGTTTTCCATAATGCTCCTAGGTCCGTCGACTAGGGATTGCTCTACAGATCTCGGTGATGATCTTAGAGAAGAAGGCAAGCTTTTGAGGTTCTTTGGCACCCGCCGGACCTGAGGCAGTCTCTTGGTGACACCGCGGTGAAGCAGGGTGACCCCTGCCGCCGCCAGTGCTGGTGGCAGGAGAAGGGGTCACGACCTGAAGGGGTTGCTTACGAAATCGAGCGTCGAGGTCAGAGGGTCAGGAACAAAGTCAGGGTCTAGGGAACAAGCTGACAGCGGTGTCAGGCAAAGTCGAGGGTGGCAAGTGATGGTTGCAGGCATCACAATGGTTGTGGTTGGGCGCTACTTGGAGAGGCCTAGACTGGTTACTGTGGTCAGGGAGAGGGTGAATATATAGATGGCAGCTAGGGTTAGAAATGGGTTGTGGAAGGAAGAGGAAGGGAAGAGAAGATGACGAGACGCAGAGAAAGGGGGAAAGAGCAGCCGCCGGCTACAGGTTGACAGTCTGCGAGGTAGGAAACAGAAGAGAAGAGGGAGGAAGAAAAAGGGGCGTCGGTTACCTGCCTCTCGCAGTCCGCAGAAAAATGCAGGATGTGTCGTGAAGAGGTGAAGGAGAAGTAACGCTTTGCGTTACATATTTCTAGAATCAATTTAATTGATTAATTAAAGTGAAGTGATACATTGAATATATTTAATCTAGACCAATTAAATGTGTAGTAAAAAAAAAAGTCATATTGACCTGAAATTTGATAGGTTGGCTAAAGAGATATGAGGAATCCAATTTCAACGTTAATTTCATCTTTTAGTAACATTCGCTACTTAAATTTAATTACTTCTAAGCTAGGTACTCCATTGCAAAATGTAATTCCTTTATTAATTAATTTGATGTATTATTTCATATTTATCAAATTTATTTTATCAATTAGACTAATGGCGCTTTTGGATCAATAAATTAGGGTCAACTCTACTTAATCAGTGAATTTATATAATTTGTTTTGAATTTATTACTCAAATTATTAATTTAGTCATTAATATTATATGATGAGTTTATTTGTCATTATATTTTCTTAGATCCACTTACTCATGTTTATTTAATTTAAGGGAAAATGATTTATTACTCATATAATTTAGGGTGGACTTAAGACAAGGAAAATTAAGCTACATACTCATATTCGAGTATGTTACATATCTCTTGGAATCTCAATGAGAAATTGTTTGATTTTCTAGTGATGCTATCAATCAATGATGACACTAACTTAATATATGATTGTGTTAAATGAATACAATGTTGATCCTATCAATCGATGGTGACCTAAGATGTCACAAACAATGGTAGATCAGGTCACCACAACTAATGGTGAGTCAAGGGTTTAGATGTAGCTTCAATTAAGCCCTACACAATAGTTTCTTTCATCAAATGATTCAATGGTTAGACCTATACTCTAAATGATGGTTTTAAAATCTGAACCTGATCTAATGGTTAGATCTAACACTTCTTCATCTAATAGCTTTCAATAACAGATTTAATCCAATGGTTGAGATTGGATGATTCAACATCCACTGGTTTTGGGTGATGTTTTGGTATAGCGATATGGGTTGAATGATGTTGGAACTAATGGAGGTTTACCCTTAATAACATATTCTTACCTTTTCCCTCATATGAATAGAATGGATAATGACTATATTGTGTTGATATGTAACCCTTATAGCTTGTTACACTTAATCTTAATGAACTCAGGTGATGGTGATTAACTATGATCAGCATTCCTTAGTGGAATAATAGAAAAATGGAGTCTCTCTTATTGTTGTGAAGCTCTAATATACTATAACCTAATGGTCGCACTTTGAGATATGTGTGGATCCATACTTGAGAATTGTATGAAATGTGATGATGATGTTGTGCCTTATGCATCCAAGATTATATGGGAATGTTATGGGTTAAGGTTTGTGGATGAATGTTGAACTATAACTTTAAAATGTAACATACCTTGCTAAAACTAACCCTAACGCAAGTAGAGAATGATGGTTAATCATGTTATCTTTATTTGAATCATTAATATAATGATGGAATATCCTTCCTAATGAATGGTTGAATATATAATGTGTTAATTAGTGGTCATCATGGCTTTATTATTTATGCTTACTTATGTTAAACTTGTACATTACTGTGTGATGAAGACCAATCATATAGCTTTGTTATATGTTGATATAATAAAGGAATTCTCTTAATGCTAAGATAAACCTACAATGTTATCCTGTAAACATATTTTAGTTATGTATTACAACATCATGTTGAGTTGTGCATCACATGAGTTGTGATGTTTGTTGAGCCTTGAATTAAGGCATGGAAAGATAATGGTGAACTTACAAGGAATGATATTATGGTCTTAATGACTATTTGGCATGGTTGAGCCAAGTTGAATTATAATCCTCTTATGTTGACAAGGGTTGATACCCTATGATATTGTGCTAAGGATTTATATCTTAGGATAATATGATGACAAGTGTAGTATTATGAATGGCAAGTGAATAGTACCATGTGATGATGAGATGAGGAACAATATGTCTCATATGTTTTATATCTTTTGGATTTGATGTATATCTTTTGGAGTTGATGTATATCAATGCTTTCTAGAATTAAATTAGGGTTTGTATGTCCATTTGTATGATGAAGCCTTAATTCACTCAATTGGTAAAACTAATCAATGAAACCCTAATCATGTAGTTTCCCTGTGCCATAGATCCATTCCAGTGTCATAACTTTTTGGGTGGTGAAACGAGTAACTCCTACAGGAAACTCAAAGCACATAATGTTGAGTATGTGGTGACAGTTTGGTACCCT
Organism: Alisma plantago-aquatica; assembly: GCA_963693085.1. Classification (NCBI taxonomy): domain Eukaryota; kingdom Viridiplantae; phylum Streptophyta; class Magnoliopsida; order Alismatales; family Alismataceae; genus Alisma; species Alisma plantago-aquatica. The sequence goes on from OY856410.1 coordinate 378,382,616, forward strand.
AATATCAAGCAATTGAGGATGGTTGTGGTCTTGCCTCATTTATTGTGATATTGTGATGAGTGAAAGGAAATAATATAACTGCAAGATGCCTCTTATAGAACAGCCATGCGTGAGCTATTATCTAGCATCGTGACTGGTAACAAGGTGGGCTAGTTGTTTTTAGTTGACTATATGTCACTGTTGGCAGTTGACTAATATGTCTTTGTGTTGTCTCTCGTACTGACCGGGAGTTGTTGGTGAGATCCTGGAGTATGACTCTTCCATATATCTTGTATGACACTGATTTCGACTTATAAGTGGTCAGTTAGATTTGGGTGTTATGACTCAAATCCCCGTGCCATAATAAAGGATATAACACAATTGTATAACATATCTATTTAGGGTTGTACACAATGCCTCACATTTAACCATAACCCTTGTTTGATTTCCTTACAAAGAAATGATTTATAGTGCAATAAGAGATGAAAGATATGCTTATTTTATAGATGTGCTCATGTTGTAAACATGTTTATGTTGTCAAATATAATGACATTGAAAATTAAGATAATGCTTCTAGCTATGAATAATATTGGTATCTATGCCTATGTAATTAGAAATGATTAATATGATAATCATTCTTATGTAGTTAGTTGTGCTATGATGTTATCTCTACTTATGATGTAGACTAGTTCACTTTGTTAAACATGCCAATATTGATAGCCATGTTATGTTGTTAGACATATTCTTGATGTTAGAGATGCTTATGCTACTAGATTGCATGTGTTGTTAGTAAGGCATATGATGATAGTCAGATTAATGATAATGATTGTTATTAAATGCAATCTTATGAAACATGAGTAGATATCTGATAAAAGAAATGGATTTATATGTTAACTATATATAAATTGCTAATCATACTTGTTTCTAAGCTTAATCGCATAATGTATTTAGCATACTTGAACTGTTCAATCTGTTCAGTTGATTATTAAATACTCCAACTACTCAGTTATCTACTATTTAATTTATTTTAATCAATATCTATTGGAGAGAGTTATATATCTAATTGGTATTGGGTCTCACCTCATGGGTCACCACATTCTTTTAGGTGATTGATAACAGTGGCAACAGAACCATGGTAGCAAGGGAAATTGAGGTGATGAACCCTAGAAATGGTAGCTTAGTGTCTAGTATGTTCTAGAGTCATCTCTATACTCTCAGGTCTAGGTGAAAAGTTTATATATGATGTTTTTTATTTAATCGAGCTTTCAATAGCATGTTGATGCTTGTATATGTGAAATATATGGATAGTATTCCTTTGTAAAGTTTATGTTGTATCTAAGGCTACATGGAAGTTGTAAAGGTTTTTGAGAATTATGTAAATGTTCCTATGCAACTGGGAAATGTTGAAAACGGTTTTAATGTACCCTATTTTCTGGTTTTGCATTTAATTAATGATTAATAGTGTTTTGTGTTTTGAGTAATCTCATTTAGTGTAACAGGTTCTCACACTTCACCCTATTGACTGATGAATTCAGGAGACACAGACATGTATGAGACATGAATTAGATTCCCTTGAAATGTTTAAAGGGATGTAGAATTAATTATAGAGCCAAGTTGTTACACAAATATAATTTTTTTTAGATCAATGTGGTAAATATTTATGTTAATTCTTTGAGATCTTCTGATGGATTTTGTGACAATTGAATCCACCTAGAATGAAAAAGGAATAATGGTGTTTTATAAAGATGGAATCAGACATTGTTGAATATGGTGTGGTCCAAGATTAGTCATGTCAGACATCCTAATTCCTTTTGGGGACATGCTCTATAAAACATTGTTTTTACATTTAACTATATTCCTTCTATGTTAAAGACACCATCTGAGATATGGATCGGAAAGCACTATACACGTCTCTTATACAGTTTTGGAGTTAGGAAACTTATGTGAAGTTTTGATTTCTTGGGAATTTAGGACCCGAATGTGACAAATGCTATTTTGAAGGGTATCCTAAGGAAACCAAGGGATATTAAATCTATATTCCTTCCCAAAACAAGGTTTTCTTCTAGAACTAGTACCTTCTTAGAGTAGTATTTCATCCCTGGAAAGGCCCCAGGAAGGAAGATAAAATGTGATGAAGTTATAGGTTTACAAATTGACAATGAAGATTAGAGGAATAGGAGACACAAAAAGCTATTGTGGCCTAGACACTCCCTTAACAAATACAAGAACCTCATAGAACCAGTAGGACTCACCATGAGATATAGTGATGTAGATCTCTCATGACTCAATAAGGTGAGGTTTTGGTCATCGATCATGATGAGGTAGACACCTATAAGGAAGCTAAAAAGGGACCAAAATCCAATAAATGGCTAGAGGGCTTGAGATCTAAAATTCACTCCATGTATCCCAACAATGTATGGACCTTGGTGGAATCATCTAAAGGATTAAAACTTGTTGGGTGGAAATGAATCTTCAAGAAGAAGACAAATATGGATGGAAATGTCCTTAGCTACAAAGTGACACTAGTAGCTAAAGTTTTAAAATAAGTTCAACATGTTGATTAGGATAAAACTTTCTTAGCAGTCACCATGGTCAATTTCATTAGGATCATGCTAGCCAATGTCGCATACCATGACTATGACATTTGGTAGATGGATGTCAAAACCACATTTAATAATAGGATTTTTCTTGAAGATGTGTAAATAACCTAAGGGTTTTGAATTTTGAAAGGATGATGGAGAAGTATGCAATATTTAAAGGTCAATCTACAGATTGAATCAAGCATCCAAAATATGGTACTTCCATTTTGATGAATTAGTCAAAGAATTTTGCTTCATCATGAATGAATATGAATATTTTTTTCAAGTTGGTTAGTGTAATCATTGTATTATTCCCCATATTATATGTGGATGATATAGTAATCATGGGGAATGATATTCCAAATCTACAAAAGGTTAAGACATCAGTGTGGAATAGTTTCTCACTATAAGACTTAGGATAAGCCATCTATATTCTAGCTATCCAGATATATAGAGATGATATAGAAGGATTCATGGCTTAAGTCAAAGTACCACTTTGATAATGCACTAAAATAATTCACATGCAAGAGTTAAGAAAGGGAACCAACCCATGTCTCATGGGGTAAGCATATATAAGGCCAATCATGCCAAATCTTTAGAAGAAAGGGATTGCATGAGTAAGATTCCACATGACTCCTCAATTGGGTATATCATGCATGAATTCTTTTGTACATTTCTAGACATATCAAGTGTCTTGAACATGATGAGTGCGCCAAGCATAACCAAGTCAGGGTCAATGAATTGTTGTATAGGACATAGTAAAGTACATGAGAAGAACATAGGATGAGGAGGAAAGGAATAATTGGTCATATAAAGTTAAACACATTCAATTTTATAAATACACAAGGATGATTACTGATCACAATATAGTTCTATGTTTGTCCTCAATGTTGGTATTGTCAATTGGAATAGTTCCAAATTAGAAACAATGACCAATTCTATAATATAGTTTGAATGTGATGTTACATAAAATGCTACAAAGGAAGTTGTGTGGATATGTAAGTTCATATGATAAACTTAGTGTTTTTCCTATCATTGATAACATAGTACAAATTAGATTGACAAAAATGGGGCAATCACGCTAGTCATGGAAGCCATAGATTCCAAAATTATTGTTTGTTCCTTGCATATTATATGAGAAATCGTATAGTGAGGAGATGAGAAGATCTACATGACATAGACATAGATCAAGTTTTTTGTTCCTTTGACTATACCATTTTCATAGTGGAAGTGTTCTTGTCATGCTATATCACTTTGTACAAGATACAAGAGTGATTGGCTTTAGTGCAAATGGGAGATTGTTGGCATATATGCTTCATATGCTAATCATTAGATTATAGATGTTGGGTTATTTTGTATTTTTAAACTAATTATTAAAGGAAATTTCAATTTATTGATTCACATTTCATTATTTTTATTTAACGTACATAATAAGTTTCAATAGAATGATTGTTTCAAAGCCATGGGACTTCAAGTACATGTCTTGAACATGAGATCCTAATGGATGCTAAGAACAATATTATTAATGTCCCTAGTAAATTATTATTGTGTATTGGACAATAATAATACATGTGAGACTAGTATGTGTGGTTATTTATAACCATGTTTCATGGGTTATAAGTGTTGGATATCAAGTCAGACACATATGTACTTGTAAGAGAACAAGTGTACTGGATAAAGCCACCTTCAGAGTAATTCATGGATCATTGTATCATAGTCATAATTAACTATCAAATATGATAGTGGTGTGTGTCCTACTAGAATCAGTGATTTGATAGTCATCAATGTTTGACACTACCCAATGTGATCTTGAAGAAGTTCCCATAAAGGTAGTGATGGGGTGTGATGAGAATAATGCTACTCATTGTGAGTGATATAGAAGGAATTTGTCCCTCTCATATAACATGAGCAATATACTAGCCCTCTTGATAATTGAGACATAGGAAACACATGTTCATGATAATGTGAGTTAGTATATGATAATGGGCTCATATGTATTTTTCTAGTCTATTTGGAAATCAAGGAACTTAAATTAAACATAATGAGAATGATGTGTCCATTCCTCCAGTTCAATCTGGAAATCTCTGACAAAAGGAATATAAAACATGGTAACACTACTCGTTGATGGTTTAGTCTTGTCTAACATCATACTACTTGGGTAGCAATGATGTGTATCTATACACCACTCAGTATTTACAGATCATAATTTTGATTGGTGAATCCATTACCAATATAGTATGGTGCCTATAGGGTCTCACATGTAGACATTGCTTGAAGAAAGGGTGAATCAAAACTCATCTTAAATGTTACAATAAATCCATGAACCTAAAAGTAAGTTTTAAGGACCCAAAAATAAACATGGATCTAGACATTGGAAATTAGTTTTCACATGTCAGTTGCATGAAACCAAGACTGTAGAATAGTGAATTTTATGGCTCTTAGTGCTTGGAGGAATATCTCATTCTGCGAGGGACTCCATAGAATGGCCAAACATGGTTTTTGAATCCTTAAACTCTCCACTCCTTATATATGATATGAGAGAAGGCAATATAGGCACATACTTTTCTCATTATTGCCTACCAGGTTTGAGAAACCCTATGAGCAACTTAGAGTGAGGGAGAGGAGGAGACTAACAATTTTGGTCATCTTCAACACACATTTGGATAACATGGAGACGATTTTGCACAATGAATTTGTTCTAGACAAAGATTTTTGGTGGAGACATGCAGATCAAGGAGATGGAGGATGGAAGAGTTACTCCATAGGCGTTCCTAGAAGAATGACATGATTTGCCGCATGCACTGGAAATTGTTACCTACACCCATAGGAAATTCCATCTATAGTGAAACACATTCCTTGATAGTTTTTTATCCATAGAGTGATGGAGTTTTCCAAAGGAAACATCAAGATCAGATATGGGATTAACATAGCCAACTCTATGGCCTTGGGATCTATGCAAATTGCTTGTAGAATCAACGATCAACCACCCCGACAGATTCTCGATTTATCCACTAAAAAATCAATTTTCTGCATGCATCCCTACAAGATTCCTAGAGTGCAGAGGTGCAATAATGATTTTGGTTTGGTGATCTTATAAAATTTAAAAGATATGTAGATTACAGGGTCTGATCTACACCGATCATTACAACTTTAATCGTTAAAACTTTATCCGCGATAAGGTACAAACTTGTAAACCTTAATATAATTGTGTTTCATTAAGCATATCACATTAGAAGGATTCTCGAGAATATTTTATTCCACTATGTTTTCCACTCCCAAGATTCCTTTGCTCTCTATCTGAAAGAATATAAGTGTGCTCTTTATTTACATATATGTCATATTTTGTGAGGACCAATGATGTTCCACCGACTACCAGCCACTACTTTGCTTCGTGGCAATGTTTCTACATCTTTTTTAGCTACTAGTAAACACACACGTTCCATGCACGTGACCATCCATATCAGTCCAATTTTAATTAGCAATATAATTTTAATATCATTTTCTTATATATATATGTACACAAATTAACTTGTTAGTTCTGATAATTTTCTAAGAATAATTGTTAATGTTATATTGGTCAAATTAGAAGAACTTGTGTTTTGCTCAAGTAATAATTAGTTAATTAAAATTTATTTTTTAAATAATTATAACATTACTTTTTTATGGAAATTGTATTAGTATTTTCAAGGGGCTTGAATTTGAGACCCATTGGTAATCAATCAAGGATCTAACCATCTGGGTGTGATATCTTAAACATGTCAAAATTATTTTCATGATACTTAGTGTTAAAATAAAAATCAAAATAAACAAACTTTAATGAACATATAACAAACATGAATGTACCATTGCATTATGAACTTTGTGCAAAAGATAATAGATAGATTATTGTCTTCTAAAATACTATCTCATACTACAATTGAAAATATGATAATGACATTTTATAGGTGCACAATTTATGATAGTTGTATTCATATTCTATATGATTATTGCACTAAAAATGTCTACCTATAATGCACGTAAAAAGGGGGGGGGTGCACAATTGATGTTAGTCGTATTCATATTCTATATGATTATAGCACTAAAAATTTCTACCTATAATGCACGCAAAAAGGGGGTGTCTATTTTCTAATTGATGATTATTTTGACATGTGTGTTGGAAGTTAATTCCATGTTTCATCATTATATTTCTTGGTATTGATAGGATATGTACAATGGAAAAGAAATGAGTATGCATGTTTTTCTTAATGTACAATGGAAAAGATATGAGTATGCATGTTTTTCTTAATGAGTATAAATTTCATCTGAAGAAGGCATGGCCTCTAATAGTAATTCAATAATTAGAAGACCACTTTTTGCAAAACAATACACATAGTTGGAATGGAACTAAAGTTGAAGAAAAAAATAGACTCACAAAAAGAAAATAAAAAATACTCATATTATATTATTGGGCACAAAAATAATAATTATGACATTATACCATCAGTGAACAAGCCATATCTTTCAATGGGTTCACAAACTAATTTTCATCCAGTTGTTGATTAATGAAGAGACATATATAAGATTTCGTGATAAGTATGAATCTACATATTTTAATAGCTTTCAACTACTAAAAAACCCATTGATAAATGAGTGAAAAAATATAAACATTTAAAGCTTTATGAATGTTTAGCTTTTATATAGTTTTTCCTTTTTTAATTAAATAATATAACATGACTTGTTTAGTAAAAGATAAAGATTTTACATGTGATATTTCACAAACACATGCAATTATTGTTTTTAAATTGGAAATAAGATATTGAACAAAGTATAATAGTTTCAACATATTAAAAAACTTGTATGGTGCATAGCCTCTTCTTGTAGCCATCCAATTAATGCTTGAGGACCCTTTCATTGGTAACAATTGTGGCGCAACACGTGAGTACCCCCTATTTGAAATTCTTCATTGGTTTCTCTAGCTTTGATGTGGGGATTCATATATGAATCAAATTATAGGTGATAGATATAGTTTGGATGAGGATTATTCACAAAAAAATTGATTAAGAGAGAGGATATGTTCATTGATATAAATTTGATATGCTAGTAATATCATAATTGAGTTGTCTCTAGTCCTACAAAATTACATGCTTAATATTATGTTGTTTCTTGTATGCAATAAAATTATTATATAAAGGGTGGATCTAGTGTTAGGTGGAAAATCTCTACCACTGTAGAAATATAGTTGGGTTATTAATATGCAAGTTGGAGGTATTTTTATATGTTAAAATATACAGACAACTCAGTGTACAATAAATTAAACATATAGATCATTACATATGGTTTTTTGGATGTTATGTATACAAACACCAACATAAGTAACTCTACTTATCTTTTGCTTTTTATGATTGGCTCCGCCACTCCCTTTAATCACATCTACAAATTCAGAAATTAATTTAAAAATCATATTTCGACCCTGTTGAATAGTTGACTAATTTCTTTGTCCTAAATAAAAGAACTATATGAGTGATATGTACTCATTTCTTGAATTGCATAGCATTTAGTTACACAAAATCTTAATGAATATTTGGTATTTATATAATTATACCTTACTTCATTAAAGAATATATCAGGATTGTTTAATAAAAGATAAACATTTAACATATCATATTTCACATATGCAAACCTTTATTGTGTTGAGACTGAAAATCAAATGTTGCCCAAAGCATAAAAATTTCAACATCATAATATAAGAAACTTGTAGGATACACACCCTCTTTCTTGTAGACATCATATCAAGACGTGTGGACACTTTCAGTGGTAACAATTATGGAACGACACATGAATATCTCCTATTCAACAATTTTCATTGGTTTCTCTAGCTTCAATGTAGTGAATATCTATATCCATCAAAATAAAGGTAATAGATATAATTGAATAAGAATTATTCATGAAATAAATTCATGAGGAGAAAGGATATATCTACTAATATAAATTTTATATGTTGGTGGTATCACAATTGAGTTGTCTTCTATCCAACTGAATTACATGCTTAATATTATGTTGTTTGTTTTACATAGTATAATTATCATATAAAGGGTGGTTCTATAATTAGGTGGAAAGTGTGTGCCACTATAGAAAGTTAGTTTGGTTATTATATGCCATATGGAGGATTTTTTATTTGTTAAAATATGTTGAACAACTCAGTATACAATATATTAAATATAAGCATCCTGACAGATGATTGTTTGAATGTTATGTATACGAACACTAACATTACTATGTTGATTTATCATCTTTCTTTATCAATGTACTAATTTGTACATTCCAAGTAAAAGATCTATGTGAATGAAAAGGGACTTATTTTTTGAATCACATAGCATTTAGTTATAAGACAAAGTCGGCAGGCATGCATGACTGAAAGTCTGAAAAGTGACAATATGGAGAAATGATAAATGCAATAACATTAAAAGCGTTAAATTTCCATATGCTTTGGGTGTAATCATTCTTTTGGGCGAAAGATTAACATCACCAATGAGTGTAACATGAAGACAAAAAGGAAACAAAATGGCATGACTTCTTAGTAAACGATGTCCATGTGTGGACATGTATTGCAGTCATCTAATTCACAACTGTATGGTTGTTAAAGTGGTCATGGAGAATGAATACAGTTATCCGTTAAGACACGAACAAATCATGCTTCCATCACATCGAATTATCTCTTTTATAATAGGGAAATAACAAACCAGCTTTGTGATTGTGAACATATATGTTAAAATCATAGGTTACATGGGGATGAACGGAAACAACAATAACTTAACTTGACGACCATGTACAACCATATCCTGAGACAAGTAAATACCCCAACTATAATGCATGGGCCCACTGCCCAAGACTCTAGTAGAGTATCAGGAATGATTACGGGCCCCACAGACCACCACTAGCCTTAACTACGCACTTTGTCCACACTGACGCGCAAGCCAGGATCAACTTACCGACTGGTCACTGATAAATGTTTTTTCATCACTTTTATTTGCATCTTTTAGATATCTTTTTATGATTGTTTTATTATTTATTTTCTTAGTTTTATAATTAATTACATTATATTATATTTTTCTCTTCAATAAGAATTTTAATCATATTTTCTTGGATTTTGTAGGAAATGGGATAAATATTCTTGGAGTATAATTGCACAATTTGCAGCAGTCCTGTAATTATTATATATCTGTCATCAAAAGTGACATAACTCTTGCATCCAAAGTCCAAATTGAGTGTACAAATATTCATTGGAAAGGAAATTTAATTTCCTAAAAGAATATCCTATTATTTGGACCGCTTTTGTGCGTTTTATGGGAGTTAAATGCGTTCGAAATTTCTGCTTCGGGAATCTACATTGAAGAGAGTTACATGGTCAAGACAATTAAAGTCTATCATATTTCTATTGACTAAATCTTGAAAATTCAAAAGGATAGCTCCCTCTCTTTTTTCCCCCTCTTTTTTTGGATAGCCTACCCCTCCTTCTCTTATAAAAGGAAGGACACTTCCTCCTCCCAAGCAGCATCTTGGATTTCTTGTATTTTAGAATTCTGCAGCAATTAATCTTGTAATCCTTCTCATATTATGCAATAAAGTAGGTTTTGGTTCAAGCATAGCTCTTTCATTCCTGTTCTTGTCTTTTCCCTCCGCCTTAGTTTTAATCTCCTTCTTTTCATTCTTTATTTCTGGAGCAAGGAACAAAGAATTAAGCCATTTCATCGTCTCTAGCATAAGGATTAATCTCCTGATTTCTGGGCTAGACTATGGCTTCATTTCTTTCTTCCTCCGTCTCCCCTTTCTCCATGTGTGAGTAGACTTTTATCGGGGCAAGGGGAATAACCCCTTATCCATGGTTTTAACGACTTCTTCTTAAACGATTAGATGGTAATCGATTTTAATTGAATGGTTGATCTTCGGATCGCATGTTAATCCGGATGGATATGACCATGGAAATCCGGATTTAGAACAATAAAATTGATTCCATAGACGTTTTGATATGACCGTGGATTTTCGTCTTTTAGGATGATAAACTAGGAAGCATGAACACCAAGACCAATGGGTTCGTGTGGAGTTTCTCTCTTGTGAGTTTTTAAATTCGCAAACCTTCATTGAATCGTCGTTTAAGATTTAGTTGTTATCACCTAGGCTAAGGTGGTGAAAACCCCTACGAGCCTCGATTTCCTTCTCTTGATTTAATCATCGCATCCTTTGTTTGTTTTAATTCTTAGTCTTCCATTCATATAGTTTTGCTTGTGTTAACTATCTTTTTATTATTTCCTTGTGCATGTTTATTTTTGTTAAGTGCTTTCCTCCTTGCATTAGTGTAATCACTCAAACCCCCTACTGGACTTTACTTTCTTCTCTAATAAAAAGAAAAATACCAAAAACAAATAATAAAGTTCTTCAATCTTTGGGTTCTAAGAACAATCTCTAAATAGTTGTCCTGTGGGATCACCCTTCTATACTACCCTTAAAACCGAAAGTAAAAAAAGGTTTAAACTCTAGGATTAACCATCTTAGTGATTGATATTGCAAAATGACGAGTATCAGTCACCCATCCTAGTACTACTCCAAGCTGAGCACGCTTAACTATGGAGTTCTTTAGAGATGGGTTCCCTGAAAAGGAGGTGCACCTTGGTGATATGGGTAGTCCAATCATTCCTTTTAAGATCATGTTATATGAGGCCTCAAATCCTGGGATGTTACAATCTCCCCCACTTAGACTCTTGACTTCCACGTCAAGGCTCAATTATATGGCCTCATAATCTGACCCCATTTCAGTACAGACCCACAATGGCCCATGGACACCCAACTCCCGATCACGAAATACCAGCGCAAGGGTGGCTACATCAACCATGGACAACCCTTTCCTACATGCCTAGACCGCATGGCTCAAGACTGGCATGCCATGCCCATGTGAGCCCCACCTACAAGAGGGGTTATGGCTCTGATACCATTTGTAATGCATGGGCCCACTGCCCAAGGCTCTAGTAGAGTTTCAGAAATGACGACTGGCCCCACAGACCACCACTAGCCTTAACTGCGCACTTTGTCCACACTGACGTGTAAGCTAGGATCAACTTCCTGACTGGTCACCCATCCTAGTACTACTCCAAGCTGAGCACGCTTAACTATGGAGTTCTTTAGAGATGGGCTCCCTAAAAAGGAGTTGCACCTTGGTGATATGGGTAGTCCAATAATTCCTTTTAAGATCATGTTATCCGAGGCCTCAAATCCTGGGATGTTACACCAACTTTGTCATCTTCCACGACTGCAATGGGATTTTTGGATTTGTCGTAAGTGTTGGTGAACTTAAACTCATCCAGTGTCTGTGATCCCCACATTGGAAAGCCATGGGAAGAGAACTTCATGTCGTATACCACATGCTCGGTGTTTGAGTATGACAAAGCTTTGGCATATGGATCTAGGAATGATCGTTAACACTTGGGAGCTCCCCATTCTGTATATATTGATAGTAGTAGAGCACATGTTATTGTATGGATGCATAATAATAAGAAGGGAAAACACACATATGGTGTAATCAGTAGGAGAGTAGTGGAAGTGACCTTGATTTTCCTTCCTGTCCTCCTTCCTTGGTGTAGGTCTTTCTTGTACCAGTATGTCCATATGCAAAAATAGTGCAGTTGTGTCTCTCGATAACCTGATTGGCCATGGGATGAGATGCCTGACGAAATAAGTCATTCTACTGGGAGGCATGACCAAAGACCAACAAAGAAATGAAAATTAGTGTTTTCCTTTTCTTTTTCCATTATAATGATCAAAAAATGGATTAAATCTAACATAAAAGAAATAAGACTAAGAATGCATCATGTTTCAATGGTAGTAATAAGCCTTTTAGATTCCATATATGCACCTTATTCATCTGGAACCTAATTTCTTTCTCGCTCAACATTATGTGGAATCAGGAGAGGTCTTAGCATGTTTGAGATTCTTCCAAAGAAGCTACAGAAGATTAGTATTAGTCAGAGACGAAGTTATCAATTTTGTTCTTTTCAAATAGAAACCTACCTGCACCTCAGGATGACCTGGAAACAGACTCCCTTGTCCTTGTCAGGCTTGCTAAATCCGTTGGTGCTCCCTTCATCAGACCTGAAGTCCAAAGGCTGACTTGTATCAGGTGTAGGAGGGCTAGATCATGATCACGTTCTTGACTTTCTTCTGGTGCATGCCATCCATAGCAGAGAGTGTGAGCGGACCGTGGGCATTTTCATTGCGGTGTTGCTCCTTACAAACTGAACACGTGGAAGTTTCAAAAGTAAGAAATGACACCATTTTTTCAATCAACGTAAGTCAAGAATGGGTAGTGATAGGTGTAACTAAAACTTGGTAGATGCATGAATAAAAAAAAGATAATAAACAAAATGAGGACATGAAAGGTGTTGCTACTTATTTCATATAGGAATAGAAAGTAGAATGCAATATTCCATTAATCTTCCACTACAGAACGAATGATCAGATCCCCATGGCGGTACTCACGATGACTGTAGTACCATGTTCCCACAAAGTTAGAGGGTGTACGTCATGACCAAACTGGGCCAAGACAGATCTAACCGGCCAGCTGCATTTGAGAAAAAAATAGCTAAACAAAAAACACTAAAATGGAATTAATAGGGGTGCTTTTGAAATAGGAGGAGCAAGGGAGGAATCACAGAACGTGTCGTCCTAGCCATATTTGGCTAGAGACTGTCGGCATTTCCAGCCGGTAGTCATATAGGCACCATGTGGCATGCTATAGAGAAACCTAAAGGTGGTGTTGGGGGTGGGGGAAGCAAGTTATCCTATATCAGATGGTTGTTGTCTCTGATCGTCTCCTCTTCAAATACAAGAAGTGTAGTAGGAGATGGAGTCATTGTCTCCACTTCAAAATATGTGTGCATGTGGTTAGCGTATGATGACCATTAAAACTGTAGGAGGGTGACATTCGGATCGTGGATTCATGTATGGGTTGAGAAACTTTTCGAGATCGTGGAACGCATGTAGGCAGGCGACGTGGGCGTCACAAAAGGGGTGGTTACTATCGGTAAAAGGATAATGGAGGAACAAATAAATGGGAAAAAGCTGGAAAACTCTCAGAAGAGAGAGAGTAAAGGAGATTACAACATTTCAAAATGCTAACCTCTCATTGGCTAGTGGTTTTTTCAAGATGAGAAAATGGCTCAATGGTAATTTTTTGGAAAAACTCCCTCTTTTTATAGTAGTATACAAATAATATAACATGACTTGCTTAATAAAAGATTAAGATTTTACATGTGATATTTCAAAAATGCATGCAATTATTGTTTTTAAATTGGAAATAAGATATTGAACAAAGTATAATAGTTTCAACATATTAAAAAAAACTTGTATGGTACACCACCTCTTCTTGTAGCCATCCAATTAATGCATGAGGACCCTTTCATTGGTAACAATTGTGGTGCAACACGTGAGTACCCCCTATTTGAAATTCTTCATTAGTTTCTCTAGCTTTGATGTGGGGATTCATATATGAATCAAATTATAGGTGATAGATATAGTTTGGATGAGGATTATTCACAAAAAATTTGATTAAGAGAGAGGATATGTTCATTAATATAAATTTGATATGCTAGTAATATCATAATTGAGTTGTCTCTAGTCCTACTAAATTACATACTTAATATTATGTTGTTTATTGTATGCAATAAAATTATTAAATAAAGGGTGGTTCTAGTGTTAGGTGGAAAATCTCTACCACTGTAGAAATATAGTTGGTTTATTAATATGCAAGTTGGAGGTATTTTTATATGTTAAAATATACAGACAACTCAGTGTACAATAAATTGAACATATAGATCATTACATATGGTTTTTTGGATGTTATGTATACAAACACCAACATAAGTAACTCTAATTATCTTTTGCTTTTTGTGATTGGCTCCACCACTCCCTTTAACTGCATCTACAAATTCAGAAATTAATTTAAAAGTCATATTTTGACCATGTTGAACAATTGACTAATTTCTTTGTCCTAAATAAAAGAACTATATGAGTGATATGTACTCATTTCTTGAATTACATAGCATTTAGTTACACAAAAGCTTAATGAATATTTGGTATTTATATAATTATACCTTACTTCATTAAAGAATATATAAGGATTGTTTAATTAAAGATAAACATTTAACATATCATATTTCACATATGCAAACATTTATTGTGTTAAGACTGAAAATCAAATGTTGCCCAAAGCATAAAAATTTCAACATCATAATAATAAGAAACTTGTAGGATACACACCCTCTTTCTTGTAGACATCATATTAAGACTTGTGGACCCTTTCAGTGGTAACAATTATGGAACGACACATGAATATCTCCTATTCGACAATTTTCATTGGTTTCTCTAGCTTCAATGTAATGAATATATATATCCATCAAAATAAAGGTAATATATATAATTGAATAAGAATTATTCATGAAAGAAATTCATGAGGAGAGTGGATATATCTACTAATATAAATTTTATATGTTGGTGGTATCACAATTGAGTTGTCTTCTATCCAACTGAATTACATGCTTAATATTATGTTGTCTGTTTTACATAGTATATTTATCATATAAAGGGTGGTTCTATAATTAGGTGGAAAGTGTGTGCCACTATAGAAAGTTAGTTTGGTTATTATATGCCATATGGAGGATTTTTTATTTGTTAAAATGTGTTGAACAACTCAGTATACAATATATTAAATATAAACATCCTGACAAATGATTATTTGAATGTTATGTATATGAACACTAACATTACTATGTTGATTTATCATCTTTCTTTAACAATGTACTAATTTGTACATTCCAAGTAAATGGTCTATGTGAATGAAAAGGGACTTATTTTTTTAATCACATAGCATTTATTTATAAGACAGAGTCGACATGCATGCATGACTGAAAGTCTGAAAAGTGACAATGTGGAGAAATGACAAGTGCAATAACATTAAAAGTGTTAAATCTCCATATGCTTTGGGTGGCATAATCCTTTTGGGTGAAAGATTAACATCACCAATGAGTGTAACATGAAGACAAAAAGGAAAGAAAATGGCGTGACTTCTTAGTAAATGATGTCCATGTGGGGACGTGTATTGCAGGCATCTAATTCACAATTGTATGCTTGTTAAAGTGGTCATGGAGAATGAATAAAGTTATCCGTTAAGACATGAACAAATCATGCTTCCATCACATCAAATTATCTCTTTTATAATAGGGAAATAACAAATCATCTTTGTGATTGTGAACATATATGTTAAAATCATAGGTTACATGGGGATGAACGGAAACAACAATAACTTAACTTGACGACCATGTACAACCATATCCTGAGACAAGTAAATACCCTGATTTTGTCGTCTTCTAGGACTGCAATGGGATTTTTGGATTTGTCATAAGTGTTGGTGAACTTGAACTCATCCATTGTCTGTGATCCCCACATTGACAAGCCATGGGAGGAGATCTTCATGCCGTACTCCACATGCTCGGTGTTTGAGTATGAAGAAGCTTTGGCATATGGATCTAGGAATGATTATTAACACTTGGGAGCTCCCCATTCTATATATGTTGATAGTAGTAGATCACATGTTATTGTATGGATGCATAATAATAAGAAGGGAAAACACACATTATGGTATAATCAATAGGAGAGTAGTGGAAGGGACCTTGATCTTCCTTCATGTCCTCCTTCCTTGGTATAGGTCTTTCTTATACCAGTATGTCTGTATGCAAAAATAGTGCAGTTGCGTCTCTCTAGAACCTCATTGGCCATGGGGTGAGATGCCTGACGAAATAAGTCATTCTGCTGGGAGGCATGACTGAAGACCAACAAAGAAACAAAAATTAGTGGTTGCCTTTTCTTTTTCCATTTTAATGATCAAAAAATGGATTAAATCTAACATAAAAGAAATAAGACTAAGAATGCATCAAGTTTCAATGGTAGTAATAAGCCTTTTAGATTCCATACATGCACCTTATTCATCTGGAACCTAATTTCTTTCTCGCTCAACATTATGTGGAATCAGGGGAGGTCTGTGCATGATTGTGATTCTTCCAAAGAAGCTACAGAAGATTAGTTATAGTCAGAGTCGAAGTTATCAATTTTGTTCTTTTCAAATAGAAACCTACATGCACCTCAGGATGACCTGGAAATAGATTCCCTTGTCCTTGTCAGACTTGCTGAATCCATTGGCGCTCCCTTCATTAGACCTGAAGTCCAAAGGCGGGCTTGTATCAGGTGTAGGAGGGCTAGATCAGGATCACGTTCTTGACTTTCTTCTGGTGCATGCCATCCATAGCAGATAGTGTGAGCGGACCGCGGGCTTTTTCACTGAGTTGTTTCTCCTTACAAACTGAACATGTGGAAGTTTCAAAAGTAAGAAACGACACCATTTTTTCAATCAACGTGAGTCAAGAATGGGTAGTGATAGGTGTACCTAAAACTTGGAAGATGCATGAATAAAAAAAAGATAATAAATAAAATGAGGACAGGAAAGGTGTTGCTACTTATTTCATATAGGAATAGAAAGTAGAATGCAGTATTCCATTAATCTACCACTGTAGAACAAATGATCAGATCCCCATGGCGGAGCTCGCGATGACTGCAGTACCATGTTCCCACAAAGTTTGAGGGTGTACGTCACGACCAAACTGGGCCAAGATGGATCTAACCGGCCAACTGCATTTGAGAAAATGATATTTAAACAAAAAACACTGAAATTGATTGAATAGGGGTGCTTTTGAAGTAGGAGCAACAAGGGAGGAATCACAGAATGTGTCGTCCTAGCCATATTTGGCTAGAGACTGTCGACATTTCCAGCTGGTAGTCATATAGGCACCATGCGACATGTTGTAGAGAAACCTAAAGGTTGTGTTGGGGGTGGGGGAAGCAAGTTATCCTGTATCGGACGGTTGTTGTCTCTGATCATCTCCTCTTCAAATACAAGAAGTGTAGTAGGAGATGGAGTCTTTGTCTCCACATCAAAATATGTGTGCCTATGGTTAGCGTATGACGACCATTAAAACTGTAGGAGGGTGACATTTGGATCGTGGATTCGTGTAAGGGTTGAGAAACTTTCCGAGATCATGGAACGTGTGTAGGAAGGTGACGTGGGCGTCATGAAAGGGGTGGTTACCATCGGTAAAAGGATAATGGAGGAACAAATAAAAGGGAAAAGCTGGAAAATTCTCAGAAGAGAGAGATTAAAGGAGATTGTAGCATTTCAAAATGTTGACCTCTCATTGGCTAGGGGTTTTTTCAAGATGAGAAAATGGCTCAATGGTAATTTGTTGGAAAAACTCCCTCTTTTTATAGTAGTATAGATACGATAGATCCACCTATGACTTTTTTCTTTGTATCTTCTACCAATGGCATCAATAACAAGCAATGAGTGGGTTGATTTGAATGACATCCTTAAAGGCCTCCATTTATAGTCTTCCATGCCATGTGGTCACAAGCAGGAATCCTAGTTAAAGCCATAGTTCAACTTTGAATAGTAATCCATGTTACACATTTAGGGTTGCCTCATTTTCTGTTAGATTTAACATGGACTAGGAGTGGCAAAGGAAATGTCAAATTACTATTTAATCTATGTCCAATCAGACTCCTGAATCATCCATAAGAAGTTTCTCAAAATATAATGGTGGATTTTTGAAAAGGAGATTACGAAGGAAGAAAAGGTAACTATCCACCATATGAAGGGTATCCTCTTAGGGGAAAGAAGGAATATTTCCCAAATAATAAACCTACTTGATCGTGTTGATGAAATACATAACCAAGAACATGACCACATCATAAGATTTCCCAACATTAAAACAAGCATCCAAACTCTGGAACCAGAAGAGGAAAAATGGATTCAACCATCTTGAAAGAGGATGTGATCCAAAGGGGTGAAGGGTGCATGTCGAACATCTATGGGATATCAACATTGACATCACCCACTATAGTAGATAAGGGAGATTCACTATGGAGAAGTAGGTCCACAATCTACACAGGCAACTAAGTTTTCTCTACCTGTGAAGCCCAAAAAGTAACTATTTGGTCATAATAGTAACTATTAGGAAAAAAAGTAACAATGTTGTTAAAAAAGAAACTACTCAACTAAAATGCTAAAACTAGGAAAAATACATAGTAATAATTCTGAAACAAATGTGTAATTGTACATCCATTACAAATGTAACTATTATGCATGTAATGTAACTATTTGAAAGGTAATTTAAAACATACCATGGTAGGAAGGCTTGTACTGGTCAGATCAGTTCTTGAGGGCATGGTCAGGTTTTGGTGTCAACAAGCTGAACTACCACTCTTTGTGCTTGGAAAGATGTGTAGCATTATGGCAACTTTTGTGTGGGGCGGTAGAGGACACACTGTTACTTGGTCTACTATTGTGAGGAAGTTTGACGAGGGGGTCTCAATCTGACTGATCTGACAGTTCTTTCTCATGTGGCAACAACAAAGAGAGTTGATTCATCCCTCAGGGGTGATTCTTCCTGGTCCAGATGGATGCGAGCCTGGTATGGCAGTACACTCTAGTATTCAGAATAGGTGAATGTATCTAGAGCTTGGCGTTCTATGTGCAAGTTATGGCCACTGGTAGCTACTAACTACGCCTTCCTAGTGGATATTTGGATCATGCGGGATGCACATTTCAAGCGTTAGGCACTACTTCACTCTCATACACCAGTTGTACCCTGGTTTCATCTGTTATGGAATCAGGGGTACATCCCAAGATGGAGTTGCTGCATGTATAGGGGTATAATGGGAAGACTCCCGACTATTGATAGGATGATCAGTTGGGTTTTAAATGCTAATCCCATTTGCGGGCTTTGCAAGATGGAGGAAGATCCACACAATCACTTATTTCTTGAATGCAACTATACTAAGTATTTGTGGTGCCAGTGTTGGTTGAATATGGGGTGGGGTGGCTCCCCTCCGTTATCCCTATTTGATGCCATTTTTCGTGATACTAGAGCACACTAAGTCCATCCCTGGTATGAAACCATTTATGGGGTTCTTCTTAATGACTCTCTGTTTCATGATTTGGAAAGAACGTAATAATAGGTTACATGGGGAGGGTAATATGGATGCCCTTGTACTTTTTGATACATTTTTTTTACAACTTAGGATGGTGTTTAAAGCTAGTCCTAAGATGGTGAGAGGGGTCAGTAGTTTGATCCTGGATCAGTGGGGTTTTGTAATGTAGCCCACTTGTACAGTATATGATGGCATTTTGCCTTCTATACTCCCTTTTTTGGTGATATATCAACACTTTACCTTCTCCAAAAAAAAGTAATGTAAAATTGCATGTGTAATAAGCAATTATTCTGGGAGTGGGTAGCTACCCATAGGGGTAATAATGATGACCCCTACATATATACACACACACAAACACATGCATCAAGTGTGTTTTTCATTCACATTTCTACTCATCTAAATCTAGGAAAGTTATAGAGTCCTTTTTTAGAAGTAAAATATATGAGATTGTGAATTTTCATCCAAACCCCTTACTAAGAGTTTAAGTGATCCAATCACACTAAGGCCACCTAGAAGAGAACTTTTAGTTTAAACACTATGTCTATAAGTGTTACAACCCCATTTTTTGGGTTTATATGGTTTGAGATGCAA
Source organism: Alisma plantago-aquatica (assembly GCA_963693085.1). Lineage (NCBI taxonomy): Eukaryota > Viridiplantae > Streptophyta > Magnoliopsida > Alismatales > Alismataceae > Alisma > Alisma plantago-aquatica. Next base: position 378,402,829 of record OY856410.1, read on the forward strand.
TTTCTCCAATAAAACGTATGATTATAAAATTGTATGGTTTATGTGTAGTGAATGGATTTATTTATTGATACTTACTTTAAATATATGATTTCATTGGCCCTATTATTTTAGTGAGTCCAAGATGATAAAAGAGAAAGAAAATTGAAATAAATCAAATATTGCATAAATAAGAAAAGAAATTGAGATAATAACAAAAAATATGAGAAATATGTAGAAAGATGTGTGATTGAATCATCATGGATGATATTTCGAATCCACAAGTTTTCAAATGGTAAAAGTAATCCAAATAAAGAGAATAAAAGAGTAAGAGAGAGAGAAAATATGAATAAAATATGCATTTTTAAGTGATGATTTGCATATGAATAAAAGTCTCTCATACTTTCAAAATTTGAATCTTAAACATTGCAAATATGAAGTTTAAGTCATTATAAACTTTCCTTCAAAATTTGGAAGTAAAGGGGTTAATGAGTTAAGAGATATGGATTTTTTAAATAATCCTAAAGTGAATTGTTACCAAGTTATTTGCATTCAATGTCACAATGTATAAATGATACATTTTCATAAAAGGAATAAGGCGGGTAACTTTGACCATTGATATAATGATCCGACGGTGCAAAATCAATGGCTCAAACCCAAGATAGAGAGGGAACTATAGAAGTTTCATCTCTGATTTTCTCACACTCAGATGCATGAGTGGCAATGGGAACCCTCCCATTACATCCGGGATGCTCTCCCAATTTGTTCTGACCCAGGTTTGTAAGTGTTTGGAGGACTACCCCCGAATTCCCTAATTCACTAGGACTGTGATTCTCCACATTGGAGTCCCACACATATATAGGGGGTGATGGATTCCTGTAAAGCCATCAAAACCATAGGGAACTTTCCCCAACATTGCTTAGTGTTCACTTCATCTAATCACGTTGAAGAATGCATCTGGATCCATCCTACTCATCGCAAGAGGTCTGGAGGTCCTACCTGCTCAACCTGTCACTCTCCCTCACCCGCAAAGGAATTAGGAGTGGGGATGAGTTCACCAAGACCTGGCGAAGGTGAATGAATCTTTGCTTTTTGGTTTGAGGGATGAAGGCACAAAGTCAACCCTGGTGTTGACCATGGGTCAGCCCTATTCTATGCATGAGGAATGTCATGAGGTGGGAGAAGACTCCATGACAATTAACCCATTTTCCCCTAGTGTTACTTAATCCATTGTCACTGAGGCAAGGGTGGTTTCATTCTTTCACGCAAGGCCTGGGTTCTGCCCACGTGGAGCGCAATGCCAACATGGTCGAGGCCATTGTCTAGGCCTGGTCCGCATGAAAAAGAGGAAAGACCCCAAATTGCTGACATAGTGGTAGCCCATTGGCTCAGAGGTAATTATCTTGCAAATTTCGTAGAAAATTATTGGTAAATCAATTTGGGACATGTAATATATGATTTTTTTAGGAAAATTCAAGCAATCTAGTAAAAATACAATTGAAGCCTAATTTCACTTGCAATTCAAATAGTATATAAAGTTATCATCTTTAATGGTTTAATTAATGAAAAACCCAAAGTTTTGATTATTAGTGGATTTAATGATGTTCTTTGGATACTTTAAGCCAATATTAACATGTTGTTAATAAAAGGAAGATTTTGAATCCAAATGATGGTCTTTTTACATGATTTGCTTAATTTAGGGTTCCATGTACATAAAAGTACATTAATGGACAAAAAACCCCAACTTTGATAATTATGAGTTTTAATGGTTTTTATTTTGAAAATCTATGTAAAGGAAAAGGATATGATGATCCTAAGCCAAATTGAGAATAAAGAACCTTTAATATGGATAATTTGAGTAATTAGGATTTTTATTAGTAGAAAAGTTGTTTTAGGGTTTGTTGACCTAAAAAGGATAAAGATTGAGAAATTAATCTAAGAATCCCTAAGGAAACCCTAATTCAGATTAGAAACCTTAGAAAGGTGTCCCAAGTCAATAAAGAATTTTTGGGATGTGATGGTAACAACTAGGTGTTATACATGTTTTCAAGATCAAGGGTTGCTTGATTTGGTTTCTTACCTTGCTTGATTGGACATCTAGTTGGATTTGGATATCTTGCATCTTTTGACTCATAATCTGGTATTTGGTTACGCTTATGACTAATCTCTCTAGTTTCACAGAGATTTCTAAGGTTTTATCGATTTCTTAGAAATAATTGCTTAGTTGACTTTTATTTCATGCAACTCTAAAGTGACTATGACTATCACCATAAATATATGTGCATGACTAGCTCAGATCCTAGTTCACCTTTGTAGCTATGATGATGATGAGATTGATGATCTAGTACATGGTCTACCTTTGGGGTAGGATCATCAGGTTATCATGAGTTGATGTGTTGGTCTACCCTTAGGTAGGACCATACGACTACACAGCCCTAGGTCGTGGTCTACCTATAAGGTAGGATAATAGGGGCTATTTGATATCTACCATATGAGAGAGGTAGTATTTATGTCCACTACAGGGACAACACAAAGGTAAGGATATGTAGGGATTGAGGAGTTATAATTAATATGTAAAGTTTAATATGTTAAGAAATTATTTGGTTGCATTATGTTGTTACAAATAGATGCAAGATTTTGGTTTCCCCACATACCAACATAATTCATTTAACTGACATACATTTTGTTTGTCGACATTTTAGGAATATCTAAAATTGGACAAATAGTAAAGTGGAACTTGTAAAGAATATAGTTAAATCATGAAGGAGGATTTAGTTAGATAGAACTCTACAGTGGGTAGAAGTTCCATATTCCTATTTTTGAAAGGTATGTGAAAAGTTAAAAAAAAGTATCCTATTTTAAGCTTAGTCTTTGGTAGAATTTATTAATTATTTTTGATTATTTGTAAAACCATTGATTCTGTTTTAGGAAAATGGTTCTGACTTCTTGGTCTTCCTTAATTGGGGGTTACCGAGAGGTGGTGTCATTACATTTGATATTAGGGCATTGTTTTCCATTTAATATCTAATAATTATTAAATTTGACAATCTCTTTAGAACCCAAGGGAGTTATTATAGGATTTTCCAATGATGGAGGTGTCTAGAAAAGGATCACAATCCAGGGGCTGGCAAGATTTTCCTTTGCCCTGCTAGTCAGGTCTATGAGGACTCCCAGATTTTGTGTGAGTGTTTGGCCAAAATCGGAGGATTTGACTCGAAATAAGATACCTCTAGGTCTTCTCTCATTTGTCTTCGTCCCTTCTCTACCCCATTCATTGAATAACTTTAAGAGATTAGGGTTTCTCTCTCTCCACCACCCTCCTGATTTTTGGGTTAAGAGTAATAAGGATTAAGGAATCCTCCATCAAATAATAAAAAGCATGTAAAAAAGATGTCATGGAGATAAGTTTTGAGAGTTAGAAACTCAGACTGAGTTTAATTACATTCTTAGGTTGCATGGCCTATATTGTTGTGCCCTTAGTGACCTCTTAGAAGAGCGATGAGGTTAGACCATATGGTAGGAAGATGAGGAGAGAGTTATCCTTGGAGGAAGAAGCCTCCAGGAAGAGGAAGTGACCTAATGCATCCTCTGAGGACAATGCTCAACCCAATACTGTAAGCGGTGGATAGAGAAATAAAAGACAGGATGAGTCGGATACCTCAGTTTTTCATGCATTGGAGTACGTGGTTTGGACATGCATGGTTTATGTAAAGGTTTTAAGTGCACATGAGAAACATGAACTATGTGTGGTTGTTTGACCTTAGTTCCTTTCGGGGGCCTGACTTTGGGTGAGTCGTACCTATAAAGTGTGAGGGATAGCTTCCTCATTGAGAAGGTTAGAGGTGACCCTATAGGAACCCTAACATGCATATATGAGCAGAAAAGAGGCATGCACCTACGTAGAAGTGAGTGGCAGCAAGGCTGGCATCATGTTTTAGACCTGAGCCTAAAAGGTTAGGCCTGATGGTCTATGAGATAGGCATGCAGAGCTTTGGATGATCTTAGCCGGATATCAGTTTTGATAGTACATTTCATCCATGCAGGGATAGATGTATATCCCTACATGGGTGAAACGTACTATCAAAACTGATATTCAACTAAGATTTATATCCTTAAGAGCATGACCCATCTTCTGAGAGAGAACCTCCAATGGTAGGACCAGATTTAGGGTTTTCTATAGAGAGAGGGAGAGACCCCGAGGAAGAAGGTTGGAAACCTAGACTCTAAGACATGAGGAATCATGAGAAGTTTTTGTATAATATGGCCTGGAATAGACGACCCTGAGTAGATATATGTGGTTGCCTCATGCACGATCCTTGGAGGCTTATCATACCTTGGATGCCTTTAGAGGAACCAAACCATAGATGAGAGAAAGAGGCTTTGTGAACAAACGTACAGATGATATAAGTGCCTACCTTTTAGGTGTAGGAAGGATAGTGCCATATACCCTGAAGGGTATAGTAACAAGTTATGAGGCCTCATACCGAGTTGGTTTTCCTGGTGTAGGACTCTAAAGGTTGTTCACGTGGAAGAGTGTTATCTTGTATAGGTTCATTTCATGGTTGAACAGCTGAGCATGCAGTTAGATAGGTGATGCATAAGAGGTGAACCTGGGATTCCTAGATCAAAGAGGGGAAGTAGTAGTACCTAGTGCACATAATGCTCACAATGTTTATTGAGTTCATAGGATTTAAGCATGACACTCCTTTCCATGTATTCGAGAAAAAGGAAACCCCCCCTGAACTGAGATATATGAACCACTCCCTCATGTTGGTGACATATGTATGTATGTATGATGTTTGTCCAACCTTGAGGAATGATGAATATGTATGACATACTAGGTAACTTATCATGGTTTAGAAGGTTGTCTCTTGCTAGATACGTGCATAAGTATCATCTTAGGAACTAAGCATATACATGATGATGTAAACCTTGGAGGTAAGAACGTTTTGTGAACTTTGTTACTATCAAGTGATAGTTTTCTCCCATCCTGGGGAGGGACCCTTCAGGTTAGGGTGAGCACCAACTTTTGATTAGGTTTGAGGTAACCTAAAGAGGTCACTTATAAGAGCTTGATGAGTTAAGTGTAAGGGCACGTAGTATGATCATGAATCCATAGACCCATGTGTGACCATCTCTCAGGGGCATGATAATATGTTTCCATGGAGGTTACCAGCAGTATGGGGACAGACCGAGATAGGTAGGCCGCCATGTTTCCCATGAAGGGGTGAAAGGTTATCTATGATCACCCAAAGAGTAGATAGAGTTTTGGGTGAGGATTCAAGGTGCTACAAACAATGATAGAATCCTAAATCAATACTAAGGTCAAGTAGGGATAAGACCGATGGGAGTAGGAGTTTTTTGTTCCCTGAATGCACAAGACCATAGGGTCAGGAGGTAACAGCTACCTCTGCCCGAGGCCCATGGGTTAGGAGGTAGGCCACCTTCATGAGTTCATGGGGCCTAAGGGGTAAATGTGAGAGGCACTACCTAGATGTATAAGGGTCAGATCACCCAGAAGTACCGACACCCTAGAGACCTTGAGGTAATGCTAAGGATTGTACATAAGAGAGATGTTAAGACCCATAGGTGATAAGATAAGTCTTCTCATGGGTTTATACATAGAAGGGAGATGTCCATGGTGTAGATTCATGAGAAGAAAGTTTCAACTTAGACCGAAAAGTGTAATGGCAATGTGTGATGCACCATCTCTACTCTTGGAATGAGATGAACTTTGTATTTGTACTGCAGCCAAATGCTTATTTCATTTTGTTATGGGGGAGAGAGACAGGACATAACACATGCCATATACTAAAGATAAAGGAGTAAGAGTAAGAGAGTGAAAATATGAATAACATATGTCTCTTTAAGTGATAACTTGCATATGAAGAAAAATCTCTCATACTTTTGAATTTGAATCTCAAACTTTGCACATATGAAGTTTAAGTCATTATGAACTTTCCTTGAAAATTTGGAAGTAAAAGGAATAACGAGTTAAGAGATATGGATTTTTGAAATAATCCTAAAGTGAATCGTTACCAAGTTATTTGCATTAAATGTCGCAATGTATAAATGATACATTTTCGGACAATGAATAAGGCAGGTAACTGTGACCATTGATATAATGATCTGACGGTGTAGAATCAACAACACAAACCAAGACAGAGTGGGAACTATAGAAGTTTCATCTCTGATTTTCTCGCACTCAGATGCATGAGTGGCAATGGAAATCTTCCCATTGCATCTGAGATGCTCTCCTGATTCGTTCTGACCCAGGTTTGTCGAGGTTCGGAGGACTACCCCCGGATTCCCTAATTCTCTAGGACTGGGATGCTCCACATCGGATCCCACACCTATATATAGGGGGTGATGGATTCCTATGAAGGCATCAACCCATTGGCTTGGCCTCCTATGCGTGGAAAATAGGAAAGACCCTGAACTGTTGACTTGGCGGTAGCCCATTGGCCCGGAAGTAATTATCTTGCAAAATTCATAGAAAATAATCGGTAACTCAGTTTGGGACATGTAATATATGATTTTTTCTTAAAAAAATGCAAGGAATCCGGTAAAAATATAATTGAAGCCTAATTTCGCTTGAAATTAAAATAGTGTATAAAGTTATCATCTTTAATGGTTTAATTAATGAAAAACCCTATGTTTTGATTATTAGTGGATTTAATGATGTTCTTTGGATACTTTAAGACAATATTAACATATTGTTAATAAAAAGAAGATTTCAAATCCAAAGGATGATTTTTTACATGATTTTCTTAATTTAGGGTTCCATGTACATAAAAGTACATTAATGGGACTAGAAACCCTAACTTTGATAACTATGAGTTTTAATGGTTTTTATTTCAAAAATCTATGTAAAGGACAAGGATATGATGATCCTAATCCAAATTGAGAATAAAGAACCTTTAATATGGATAATTGGAGTAATTAGGGTTTTTGTGAGTAGAAAAGTAGTTTCAGGGTTTGTTGACCTAAAAAGGATAAAGATTGAGAAATTAATCTAAGAATCCCTAAGGAAGCCCTAATTTGGATTAGCAACCTTAGAAAGGTGTCCCAAGTCAATAAAGAATTGTTTGGGATGTGATGGTAACAACTAGGTGTTATCCATGTTTTTAGGATCAAGGGTTTCTTGAGTTGGTTGCTTACCTTGATTGATTGGACATCGTGTTGGATTTGGATATCTTGCTTCTTTTGACTCATAATCAGGTATGCGGTTACGCTTATGACTAATCACTCTAGTTTCATGGTGATTTTTGAGATTTTATCGGTTGCTTAGAGATAACTTCTTGGTTGACTTTTATTTCATGCAATTGTAAAGTGACTATGACTATCACCATAAATATATGTGCATGACTTGCTCAGATCCTAGTCCTCCTATGTAGCTTTGATGATGATGAGATGGATGACCTAGTACATGGTATACCCTTGGGGTAGGATCATCAGGTTATCATGAGTTGATGTTTTGGTCTACCCTTGGGTAGGACCATATGACTACACAACCCTAGGTCGTGATGTACCTATAAGGTAGGATCATAGGGGCTATTTGAGATCTACCATATGAGAGAGGTAGTATCCATGTCCACTATAGGGACAACACAGAGGCAAGGATTTGTAGATGATTGAGTAGTTATGATTAATACATAAAGTTTGATCTGTTAAGAAATAATTTGGTTGCATTATGTTGTTAAAAATAGATGCAAGATTTTGGTTCCCCTACATACTAGTATAATTCATTATACTGACTGACATTTTGTTTGTTACTATTTTAGGAATATTTGAAATTGGACAAATAGTAAAGTGGAACTTGTAAAGAATAAAGTTAAATCATAAAGGAGGATTTAGTTAGATAGAACTCTACAGTGGGTAGAAGTTCTAATTCCTATTTTTTAAAGGAATGTGAAAAGTAAAAAAAAAAATCCAATTTTTAGCTTAGTCTTTGGTAGAATTTATTAATTATTTTTTATTATTTGCAAACCTTTTGATCCTATTTTGGGATAGCGTCTCTTACTTCTTGGTCTTCCTTAATTGGGGGTTACCGGGAGGCAGGGTCATTAAAATAAGTACATAATGTACTCATTTTCCATATAGGTTAGGGATAGAGGGACTAGAACCAATTCTAAGAGAAAAAGGTATAAGGAGACCAAAGTTATAGGTTATTATTAGCTTTTTGTATGTTACAACAAGCTAATGTGAATTTGTTTTGACTACTCTAAGATTTTCTTCTTCTCAAAGAATGAAAAGTACCCAAAGGGTGCACAACACATGGATTTGAAGTATTTATCCATCAAGGAAGAAGTATAGAAACGTAAAGTGCCAACTATGCATATCAGTACTGATTTAGTGATAGTGGATTTATCAAATAAGGGATTTCCAAAAAAGCTATTCATTTGGCCATGTTGAAAGAGAAAATATCCTAGAAAGTCCTTGTTATAATAAATATGGTTTTCTCATGATGTAATGACACTTCTGACTTCAATAAAAATTATGTTATGTTATTAATTTATTGTCCATAATAAGTTATATAGATGTATAATTGTATGAAAATATATAATATGTCTTTGAAATGCACCAAAGAAATTAGGATAAATGTATTTCTTCAATAAAGTTTCATTAAGATGTACAGAATTTGTGATGCATAATAATAAGTTTATCAAAGTTTATCACATTTGACATATAACCACCATGATCCAATCATCCCAACTCTACTAGAAATTGGGACTTGACATATTTGACATTATGGTACATGTTTATAGTTTATAGTTAAATAATCGAGCCATTACGTGGGATAAGTGGGAGCTTGTTAGATAGATTGTGTATGACTATATTTTTATTTGGCTCATGTGATATATAGTTTATTTGTCTCTAACTAAAGGGATTTCAATGTGATGGTTGTTGGAATGTATGGAAGTTAGAGAAAAGATGTATGAGACCCTCCCACTCCATTTCTATATAGTAATGAAGAGACATCCACTTCCCCACTTAATGCACATAGTGTCTTCCCTTAGGATAAGTGATACATAGGATAGTTATACTCTACCATTTGGCTTGAAGTGTTACTCAAGGTGGTTACTCTCTACCCTTTGTGGAATATATGCATAAAGTAGTTACTCCTTGGACCTTGGGCTAAGAGACACTTAAGGTGGTTATTCTCTACTCCTTGGGAAACGAGACACTTAAAGAAGTTAGTCTTTACTCTTTATATGAAGAGACATTTAGGGTGGTTACTCTTTACCCCTTGGGCAAAGAGATATAGGGGGTAACTTTCTACCACTCAAAAAGACACTTTGGGTGGTTACTCTAACCCACTAACCTAAGTGTTATGACCCCCTCCCCTAGTTACCTTCCATTGAAGGCAAATCATCGGGACAAAGATCAGAATCTCATTTTTCTAATATCCAATCTTAAGAAATAACATATAATTTCATTTCATAACTTGGAATGAATATTCATCCTCAATGAAGTTTACATCAACTTTTTAAGGGAAAGAGAAACTACATAAAAAGAGAGTACTACATGGAGAGATTACTATCTATCGAAACCACCTCATGACATAAACTTTAATATCTCCGGTGTATTCATATGAATCTTTAGGTCATCATATCTCCATGTAATCCATCTACCTAAAATACTGACATAAAATATGTGAATCAATATATCGATATACTTTGTACGTGGGTGAATAAAAAGTGTGCATGGACATATATCCAATTGTTAATTTACTTTACATATAAGTTATATTTTAATTAAGGTAATCTAGCACATGCTTGTCATACTACCTCAGTTATATTCACTTATATGTCCATATTGGACTTGTGTGAACTACCCCTTGATACATCTAACCATGGTTTCAGAATATCATAGTTTCTTTACACGATACACACATTGGACTTGAATTGCTACAACTAAATATACATCCAAGACACTTACCATAAGATTCAATTATTGATATATCATCAGAAATCCTAAGAATTCATTACTTACGAGTATTTATAAATAACCATGTACCTAAAATGGAGTCATCATGTAGTAATATTCTTGTACTAAATGAAATCCTAACATTATAATAACATTCAATTTGTGTGTATGTATAACACTACAATGTCACCATTTGTTCATATGATACTAAGCATGGTTGAGTCTAGGGTTAATGTTATGGTTAGGTATCAAAAATATAATTTGGGATTAAGAGAAGCTTTCTCTCCCCCTCTCCCATGCTCATGACACAGGTTGCACATCTGGGAGGGTGATAAATCAAGGCGAGAGATGGGATTTGAACTCAGGTCCCTATGTTAGGGGACACCATGCTTGACCACTTGAGCCACTACTTGTCAGCTCAAAACCTTATTTACATGCATGTATCCTATTGACTTATATATCTCATCATCATTATCTTGGGATATCATTATTATTCATCAATGTAAGTTTATATATAAAAGTACACATATTCACTAAATTCCACTAATTAATGTTCAAATTTAGGGTTTGCATGTATTACTCACCTTATAACCATGTATTGACTATACATTTAGAACTTTATAAGAACTAGGCATGGAAATCATTTTATTTATAATCTTTTTATTTTTCTGATAAAAATGATATAACTAGTATACAAGCTACCATTTATGTAATATCCTAGATTTTGGTAAAAATGAATGATATCAATATAAAGCATGATTTGAGAAATAATTTTCTCCAATGGTATTCTTGGTGGAATAATAATGACAATCACCTTTGTGGCATGGGTTCTTGTGGCTCAAGATAAATAAATAGAAGGAAATCATACATGAATAAATAATAATGTCTTTCGATATAATAAATCATATAGTTATCAAGTTTTCAGAGGAAAATAAAATAGATGGTGTTTTAGACAACTGAAGGATTAATTATCTAGCTATTTTGGAAACACATATTTTGAGACATCAATTAGTATTATTTTGATTTAAACTTTTGATATTCTTGATAATAATAAGAAAAAGATGAGAATTCTAGAAATTGGGAGAAAAGGATATTGCATGAGATAATAAATTGTTAGAAGAGTAAGTTTTATTTATCCCAATTGCTAAATATAATTTGGAAAGGGTATAAGTGAGATTCCATAGAATAAAGATAATAAATTGGAAGAATATGTCAAAGGAAAAGATATAGAGGAATAATCTATAACTTATAATCAAAGTAGACAATAAAGTTCCATATGTTCTCCTTTATGGCTATTTATGTGAAGTTGGTATTTTTAAGTGAAGGAATACTTTAAGAACATGCATGGATATATATAATCATGCTAGAATACATTCGAGTGTACATATCATGCCGTACACCCCAATGGTATTTGCCTATCTAGACCATATTTTTTCAAAATCTAATCCATTGATCTTTGTCACATACAAAATTTTGTCACATACAAAATTTGAACTCATTTGGATGAGTGTAAGTCACTCATCCAAGAAAAACAAAATTGACGCACAAAGCTAATTTGAAATACATGATTTTTTCCTCCTTTAGATGCATGACCTATAAGTGTCCAAATGAGCTAAAATTTATTATATAGTATGTTCTTATGATAATTAAGAAGATCAACAGTTTAGATTTTTCAAAAATTTATTACATCTTCAAAAATAACTGAGGTGTACGGTGCCTCCGGTACACTCGAGTGTACACTAGCCTGACTATATATATATATATATATATATATATATATATATATATATATATATGTATATATATATATATAGGGCGTTCATTCGTTGCCCGCATGGGTAGCCTGGATTTTCGCTACCCGGCAGCCAAAAAAGTAACTCTCCTGGCCAAAAAAGTAACTCTGCTGTCAAAAAAGTAACTATGGTGAACAGAAAGTAACTACATGAATAAAAGAGTAACTCTGTACAAAATATACAGCAGATATATATAAGGATGGGTTTTTTTATTTTTGGGGGGCAAATGATATTATTTTTGGCTAAATGTTTTTGGAGAGCTAGAAAAAATAGTCCACTACAATTGCGATTTTTTTAAAAAAAAAAGTGGTCGGAAGGGTGGGTGGGTAGCTACCCGCGCGGGTAATAAAAATGGGCCCATATATATATATATATATATATATATATATATATATATATATATATATATCAGTCACTATATTGGAAATCTATTAAATGCTCTCTTTTGATAACTAAAAGTACTTCCCCATGAATGCACTCCATAACCATGAGAAAAGGGAAGGAGGTCAATAGAAGGCAAGAAAAAGGGATACTTTGACCATGTACATGACGAATGGAAATAGAAGGGAGAGGTTATATTGATGGTGTATAATATGTATGGAAACACCTTTCCATATCAATGACACATGACCACAACACTCTCTCACCATGAGTGTTTGAGGAAAGGGAACCTAGTTTCCCTCTCGATGGCCATTCTCTCTTCCTCCCTTCCTAACATCCTTGGGATCATTAGAGTTCCTTCTAGAGTTTATATATATAGAAACCTTGAAAGCCTTTGTCTGTAGAAAGTAGCACCTGGCCCCGTAGACCCCAAGGAGGCTTGTAGATGGTTCTCAACCATCGTGGTTCCACCCTGCGCCAACATGGAGGAGTTGGTAACCATATACGACATGAGTGATCTTCATCCCTAAGAGGTGCATTAGGGTAGCAGGTTTCCTTCATCCTCTTACTTACAATGACAACCTCCCCTCTACCAGGCCCCCAGATGAACTTTGGGCAGTTCCGACAACCTAGACGCACAGAAGAGATTTGAGCATTGGTCCATTCACCCTCATGACAGTAGAGAAACTTGTTGGATTCATTAGTGAATCATAGAGAGTGTGAAGGGTTTCGGTGAACTTGTTCAACCCCAGGCCTACACACACTATGCCAGGTGAGGGCTTCTACTATCTCCTTTCTGTTTAATGTCTTGTTGTCATCTCCTATGTTGTAGAACCCCCACCCGTAACCAACCTTTTCTAGTCATGTTGGGTGTTCTTGCAGGTCAGGAGAGGACCAGGGGAGCCTGCCCAATCAACTCTGAGGTGTTGTTGCCTGGGAGTCTGCAATGGCAACTCACACTTACCTCACGTATGGAGCAGTATGAGGTGTTGTGAGGTAGAAGGAAACATAGGGTCTAATGAACCATAAGGCCTTTGGTTGGCGCGGAACGCAGAAGGGTAAATTAGTCTTTATGCTATATTTTGAGTCACCCCAATGTTAAGTTAGATAAGCTTTATCCTGCTAATGTGACAACGTGCCATTTATCCATGTAATATTAACTTGAAATATTCATAAATAATTATTGGTAACTAAGATGAAAACACATATTATATGAAATTTGATCAAGAGAACAAGAGGAACTCAAATAAAATGGTTTCATACACTATATCTGATCCCAATTCTCAAAGTGCTATGAATACATGATTAGTAAGTGATTAGTACATTAAAACCCTAGAGTTGGGTATTAAAATGTTGGAAACAAAAAAAACTAATCTTTGATGTGATTTTGTGATGTTATGGAATATAATGATGATTTAACATATTTATGATCCTAATGGTGAAGAAATTGGGTTTCTAATGTGAATAGCCATACATATGAGGAATTAAGGTTATGAATTTAAAGATAAAAAGTTTAATGAACTCAGACTAATCCAAATAATCATAATGGAAGGATACGATAGATCTAATGACCAGGGTTTCAAACCACATCTTCTTTATTGTCAGGATCTTAAGATGCACAATTTAACATAGTTCCTCCGAATGATATAATTAGGGTTGTACATGATTTATGATGTGCATTAATAACTTTAATAAATTATTTTGTATCGGGTTTGAGCCCTTATTCCATATCCTAAACCTGAGTAGGATTTAATCTAATTAATGTGACGGTGAAATGTGATGGTGACACTTTTTTATGCTATATTTTGAGTCACCCCAATGTTAAGTTAGATAAGCTTTATCCTGCTAATGCGACAACGTGCCATTTATCCATGTAATAATAACTTGAAATATTCATAAATAATTATTGGTAACTAAGATGAGAACACATATTATATGAAATTTGATCAAGAGAACAAGAGGAACTCAAATAAAATGGTTTCATACACTATATCTAATCCCAATTCTCAAAGTTCTATGAATACATGATTAGTAAGTGATTAGTACATTAAAACCCTAGAGTTGGGTATTAAAATGTTGGAAACAAAAAAAACTAATTTTTGATGTGATTTTGTGATGTTGTGGAATATAATGATGATTTAACGTATTTATGATCCTAATGGTGAAGAAATCGGGTTTCTAATGTGAATAGCCATACATATGAGGAATTAAGGTTATGAATTTAAAGATAAAAAGTTTAATGAACTCAGACTAATCCAAATAATCATAATGGAAGGATACGATAGATCTAATGATCAGGGTTTCGAACCACATCTTCTTTATTGTCAGGATATTAAGATGCACAATTTAACATAGTTTCTCCTAATTATATAATTAGGGTTGTACATGATTTATAATGTGCATTAATAACTTTAATAAAGTATTTTTTATCGGGTTTGAGCCCTTATTCCATATCCTAAACCTGAGTAGGATTTAATCTAATTAATGTGATGGTGACATGTGATGGTGACACTTTAGGATTTACATACATACATATTAATATCTTGATTGCTTAGATCAACCCAGCCAGTGTAGCTCATGTGGTAGGCATAGTGTCCCCCTCTGGGGGAACCCGGGTTCGAGCCCCATGCTAAGCGTTTTATTTACCAACCGCCAGCTATCCGGGCTATGGCTGGGCAAAGGACGCGGGGGCAGCCTGTAAAGGTTGTCATAATCCTTTTTGATTGCTTAGATCTGTTGATTGGATTTATTGAATATGCTTGAAGTATATTTGCATAATATGCATGGCTCACCTTTAAGGTACATGGTTATGCTTATAAATAACCACATTAGTTTGTCAATATTTGCCGAGGATATCTTTAGGATTGAACAACTAAATTGTTGGATGTTTATTTACATTTTGTTCAATTATAATGCCACTATGAATATCACATAAAGGAAGAATTTGTGAAGAAAATGTCAGTTCTTATTTGCATGCATACATTTTTCATGCCCCCCACATACATAGTATGTTTTGATATGCTGATTCATGCTTTGGTTTCACAACATCTTAGGTACATGATTAACTATGAAGATTTCAAGATATGATGGATAGATGAAATTACCTTAAGACATTATAGTTAACTTGAGATGAGGATTAGCTCGATACTTCTTCTCATATGTACAACTCTGATGATGAAAATTGTGTAAGTTCTAGAGGAACATCTTGTAAACAATATATTTGAACAAAAGGAAATTATTTACTATTATTTATTATTTGCTAAATCTACATCCTCAGAAAAAAATTTCGGTAATGGCTTTCATCTTTTTAATTTTCCTTAACTAGGGGTTGCCAAAAAGTTAGGAACTTACAATTTCTACAATTAATGAAAATTTTACATAACCATACTAATGGTAAGGATGTATCATACAATATAATAGCCACACTATCGGGCCTAAGCTAGTGGGTAAATCCCATGTCAGATCCAGGCTCCAACATGGGCTACCCCATAGGAAAAGAAGAGAGCACCATATTTCCCTTCACATTGTGATCATCATTGATCATGCCGGTCAAGGTAGTGGGGTAAAATCCCCAGAGGGATTGATCATCACTTTCTTTGGATCCACTACTACTCCAAAAAGTTATGGAGGTAGTCAACTAAAGAGTTGACTCCCAACTCCTAGTCCTGGTTGATGTAGTTAGTGTAACGACCCTGACCTGGGTTATGAGGTAACCCTATTTGTTTTGGCTAATTAAGTTTCTTATAACTTTAATATAATCCTCTAAGGTGCTTGTTATCATGTGACACACTTATGTTTCAATTTTGGTCCTGATTGATCGATGTTTGAGCAATTTTCCTTTGTTTTGGACCAAAGTGCAATTTACCCAAATTGAGGGGATATAATGCAAAATGTCACATGTTGAACATGCCTCATGTGTTTTAACATCATTATATAGAGAATGATGCAAGGTGGTGGCTTGTGGAAAGCCTAAATTCCAAGTTTGAACTTATTTGAACAATGTTGTACAATGTAAATCATGATATGTATGAGTTTTGGATCTTTCAGTAAAAGTTTTATGTACAAGGATCTCCTTGCAAAATGGTTTTAAATTTTAGTGATTTTTGTTAATCCGTTTTTTATGTTTATTCTGCTTAATTAGTAACGATTTGTTTGTCAGTTTGGTGACTGTCGTTACAGTTAGGGCTATTAATACCTCTGATAGTTTCTTGTCTTGTAGTGGGGTGGTCAGAGGTGAAGGATCTAGGTTAGACTTATAAAGTAGACAGACTACGGAATTCAGGTTCATAATTACCATGATTGGAGACAACCTAAAGGTCACAAACATTTCATGGAGGTATTGATGTTCATCTCCATTACCCACGAGGCACCAAGATGGCCAGGATGGTACTCTCTGATGAGGAGCATAACCAAGAAAGACCTACACTACGAAATTCACTACAAAGGACTCCTAGCATCTGCCTTAGGATTGGGATCCCTTTACAAAATCAAATTGATGCTCTAGGCCAAAGTAATTGCCTGGGTATGCACTGAGATGAGGATATAGAATCTTGGAAATTGGAAATGGAGGTGGTTCTTAGAGAGGAGTTTGGGGATGTTCTTTGAGAAATTGAGAGCAGGTTTGGGTTCTTTAGGTCATGACCAAGATCTCAAACCCCCTATATAGGAAAGGGTTCATGGAGCAAGCAGTCAAGCGGCTCCCTATTTGTTGGTTTATCTTAGACTTTGGAAATTATATCCACTCTTAGAGATAATAGCTAAACTAGGGTTCATTGGGCACATCTCCACTACCAAAGCCATTAAGATAGAAACCATGGAAAATTAAAGTATTTGGTTGTGTAGTAGGGTTGGAGTGCACACTATATTCTGTCGGACTCGAAGCATGAGGTTGGCAATGAGAGAAAGTGGCTCAATCATTAATCCATGACCAAGATTAAAGGGATTATGTGTGTCACAATTGATCGTCCATATTGATCTAGGTCTAAGTTTGTGATTGTTAATCAATTGTATTTATCCAGTTAAAATTCAAGGGATAATAATGTATCATGAAATTATCTTGATCTTTGTAAAATCATATAAATCACTAGGAGCACTTAATGGATGATAAATTTTAGTGATATCTCCCAACTAAGTTTATCTCAAATGAAAGAAAGTTTAGTATACAAGAGAAAGATAACTATGTATTTATTGCATTCCATGCATTTACTTGATTTAGTCACCTAGGTGACAAACAATGACGTGATCATCTAAAAACTTGTGTTCATCTTCATTTAACCATTACTTTGTGTTGTTCAAGCATTAGAACAATTTGGGTTTATTTATTACTCGAATACTTGGAATCCAAGTAAATATTAAATAATTGCTAATTTAATTATCTAGGGTATTTATCACTTTAGAATCTTCTAGAACCTTTCTCATTATCTCATAATGAGTTTTTTAATCAATTCTCATGATTATACATGACATAGCAATTCATTTATTATAGATTATATGGACCTATTTTCCACTCTAATATCCCAAATGAATTTCAATTGGTCTTAGGGACCATGGCTCATACCTTGGCCTTACAAAGGGTCCACAAGCCTCATTATTTTCTTAATTATGAAATTAAGATGTGAACTAATCCTTATATCTCAGTTGAATTCTCATGTTAATATATTTTCTCAACATCACTTTATTTACTTAAATTGAAGACCTACACTAGGTCAATATATTCTTATTTTTACTCTACTATGCTTCCCTCATCATATTATTGAATCATATCTAAATTTTCTAAATTTTGAGGGCATTACACTCACCCAACCTTAAAAGGAACTTTGTCCAAAATTCAAACCCATTCAGGTTATGGTGAAAGATAGATTATATTTGCCTCATGTATTTGGACTAGCAACCTTCCCTGGATAGGTTTTAGCTAGATTTTTATTAATAACATTCATTGCAGTGAAGATCATTGATGTGACTGAGGTTGGAACCTAGATTTATCCCAAGGGTATTTCCACATCCTCATACATTGCATGATATTATTACTTTGTGATCACACTTCCACTTGGTGAATGTTCTTGTCATCAAGGTGTCAGACCTACTATATTCATCTATTTTCCTGATAAGGTAAGGTAACAGTTGTATACACTAGATGATGTCATAATATTTAACTTAGCATATTCATTCTCACATATAAAATATATGTAGTACATATGGCTACCCAATCTCTTACTCATATCCTAACGTATAATGAATATTTGGCTATAGTTCAAGTACAAATTTCACCTTTCTTTCAAATGTATAGATGGTGAATCCAAACATTATCTCATAATTTCAAATACTAGGTTGGTTCATCCCCAACACTGATTGCAAACCATGATTTCATTTAACATCCACAAATTTTCTCAAATTTCATGAACCCAAGGGGAAAATGTTGTTCTCACAATCCTTGAGTTTATGAACAACTCCCAATAAGATTCTATTTCAGACATTGTTACATATGTTATTTTATTCCTTGTGTAATACAGCTCATGTATCATTACCCTTGTCATCCCCTTAAAGTCTCTAGGGTTATAGGTACATTTGGAGTGATCTCCTTTGGACCCCAAGGGCATTATGTACTTATGGAGTGTCTTTCTTGTTGACTCCTAGGGTCTCATGTAATTAATGAGGTGGACGTTATCATGGCCCCATGGGCCTTGTGTACACTTAGATGGCTTTCTCCTGACCCCATGGGCCTAATGTCTCATGGCATGAACACCTCCTAACCTCTTGGGTCTTATGTACCTTAAAACATCCCTACTTGACCGTAGGTTTGACTTGGGAATCTACCCTACCTAGGGTTTTATTAATATGCTACAATTGTATTTCATATCTCTTAGTAGTACACCTTGTTTCAGGTCAAGGTTGTCAATGTCATTATATTTCTATTTTCCATGACTCATACTGAACCCCACGGGGGGCTATTGTGAGAACCTGCTACACTAAATGAGATTACTCAAAACATAAAACACAATCGATCACTAATTCATCAAATATCCAAAAATATGGGTAAATTAAAACTGATTTCAACATCAACACCCATTGAGAAACGTTTGCATAAGAGCCCAATATCTTTCTTGGATCCATACTATGACAAGAATTTGAAAAAAAATGTTCTATCGCATTAGCCACAACATATATACAATGGAGAACAATATTTGGATATGCCAAACAAACAAGCATTAACATGCTAACAAAATTTTGATTTGTTTGAAACACCATATACAAACTTTTCCCACCCTGACCTGAGAGTACATGGATGAGTCTAGGCCACACTAGACATATAATCAACTTTCTCACAGATTCATTACTATAGCTCCTCTTTGCTTCCAAAGGTTTGTTTTTGTCACTTCTGATTACCTAAAAAGATGTGGTGAACTACAAGGGTGAGACCTAAAAATTTCATCAAATTGCATGTAATAACAATCATCATCATTAATATGAGCTCCTCTTTGCTTCCATAGGTTTGTTTTTGTCACTTCTGATTACCTAAAAAGATGTGGTGAACCACAAGGGTGAGACCTAAAAATTTCATCAAATTGCATGTAATAACAATCATCATCATTAATCTAACTATCATCATATTCCTTGCTAACAACATAAACAATCTAGTAGCATAAGCATCCCTGACATCATGAATATGTCTAGTAACATAACATGGATATCAATATTGGCATCTCAAATAATGGGAACAGATCTATATCATAAGTAGAACTAACATCATAGCATAATGAACTACATAGGCATGATTAGCATTTTAAGCGTTTCTAATTACATAGGCATGGCTAGAAACATTAAACATAGCTAGAAGCATCATCTTAACCATCAGTGTTAGTATATTTGACAATATAAGCATGTTTACAACAAGAGCATAACTACAACATAAGCATATTTGTTATCTCTTATTGTACTATACATGATCTCAGTAAAAAGAAAGCAAACAAGGGTTATTATCCAATATGAAGTGTTATGTGTAACCCTAAACAAATATGCTAGATGGTTGTCTTACATCTTTTATTACACCCTGGGGAATTTGAATCATACCATTCAAAGTCCAACTGACCCCTATGAAGGGTTATTCGGTTCTGTACAAGATCTAGGGGTGCCAGTATCTTAAGATATCTTCCCCTCAGTCAATATGAGTAAAAAGGCAGTGACATATCAGTCAAAGTTGCCACTACAACAACACATAGTCAAGCTACTAACTACTAGTCCGCCCTTGGTAGAAGTCACGACACTAGAAACTAGGGTATACTAAACCATCTAATATGAGGTACAAACATAGTTGTCCTCAACCACATCAAATGTCTGAGGCATGACCATAGCCATCCTCCATAACCTACATTATGGATGACAAGGATATATCCTCAACTTGCTACCCCCACATACTCAACAGTATGCACTCTGAGTTTCCCTTAGGAATACTCATTTCACCATCCATATAGTTCTAACACTGAAGATGGCTCTACGTCACAGGGAACTACATGATTAGAGTTGCACTTGATTAGTTATGCCAATTGGGTGAATTAAGGTTGCATCAAACAAGTGAACATAAAAACCCTAATTCACTTCTAGTAAGCATATAAATATCACAACTTCAAAAGATATAAAACATGTCAAGCATTAATTTCTCATCTCATCATCACATGGTACTATTCACTTTCCATTCATGAGACTACACTAGTCATCATACTATCACAAGATATAAATCCTTTTCACAATATCATAGGGTATCAACCCTTATCATATATGATTATCACTATAAATATATATATAACTGGCTTAGATCTGGATCCTCCTCTGTGGCTTTGGAAATGCTAAAAAGGGTAACCTTGAGTAAGGTCCAGGCTATCATGAATTAGAAATTGGGCTACCAACATGTAGTTCCATGAGACTCTATAGCACGCCATGAGTTAAGGAGTGGGCTACCTACGGGTAGTGCCATGTGACTCAACCCTAGAAATTGATTCATCGGTTAGGTAGGATCATGAGGGGTTTAATGGGGATCTACCATAAGGAAGGTAGCATCCAGGTCCACTGCAGGGATATCACAGAGGATATGATATGTGTGGACCGCACAATTATATTTAAAATGTAAAGTTGTTTGTTAAATCATTGTTGACTGCAATATGTTGTTAAAGTTAATTACACGATTATTGTTTCCCCCACATACCAGCTTTATGCCGACTGATGTTTTTTTGTCGGCGTTTTAGGTATAAGTGAAAAGAACAAATAGTAAAGTGGCATATGTGGAATTAAATATGAATTAAAGTACAAAGGAGGATTAGTTATAATAGACTTCAGATGTGGATAGAAGTAGATATCCAACTTTTTGAAAAAGGTATGCAAAGTTAAATTTTATTACAACCTTTCAATTTAGTTAGTAGAATTTGATAATTTTTATTTGTTATTTGTCAAACCTTTGATTCGGAAATTTTGGAATAATGACTCTGACCTCTTGGTCTTCCTTAAAAGGGGGTTACTGGGTGGCGGGGTCGTTACACACTCACTTGATTTTAAATTGGAAAAATGTCAGATGGTGGTGAGTGAGGGGATTGTTCTGGGGCACAAGGTGTCCAATAGGGGAATGGAAGTAGATCCGGTCAAAATAGCGGTCATCTCCAAATTACCACCACCAACATCAGTGAAGGGAGTAAGGAGCTTTCTAGGTCACGCCAGATTTTATCACCGATTTATAAAAGATTTTTCAAAAATTGCAAAACCCCTCTCTGAATTATTAGAAAAGGACGTTGAGTTTTATTTTGATGATAAATGTAGGAAAGCTTTTGAAGTCCTTAAAGAAAAATTAATTTCAGCTCCCATTATTCAAGTTTCAGATTGGAGCAAGCCTTTTGAGCTGATGTGTGATGCATCCGATTATGCTGTAGGTGTCGTTTTAGGCCAGCACCAAGACAAGGTCCCTACTGTTATTTATTATGCATCAAAGACTTTAAATGATGCTTAAATGAATTAAACCACCACTGAAATAGAATTGTTGGCTGTTGTTTTTTCTTTTGAAAAATTTAGATAATATTTGGTGGGGGAAAAGGTCATTGTTTGGACTGACCATGCTGCCATTAAGTATCTTTTACAAAAGAAAGACACTAAGCCTAGATTAATTAGGTGGATCCTACTTTTATAAGAATTCAACATTGAAATTGAAGATAAGGTAGGAATAGAAAATGTTGTGGCAGATCATCTTTCCAGATTGGAGAGAGTGGATGAGAGGGATGTGGAGATCCCTATTGTAGAGGAATATCCAGATGAGCAACTTTTTGCTCTAAAGAAAACTGACCCATGGTATGTCGAGATAGTGAATTACCTGGCATGTGGGATTTTACCTGAGGATTGGGGATACTAGGAGAAGAAGAAATTCTTCTATTCTTTGACATATTATGTGTGGGATGACCTGATACTGCTTAGGCAATGTAGGGATGACATCTTGAGAAAGTGTGTCCTGGAGAGTGAGTACGAGAGCATTCTGTCACATTGTCACTCACTCCCCACAGGAGGACATCATGCTAGCTCTAGGATAGCAGTCAAGGTCTTAGAGAGTGGGCTTTTTTGGCCGACTTTGTTTAAAAATGCATACAACTATGTTCGTTTTTTTGATGCATGTCAACATGCAGGCAATATCTCAAAAAGGCATGAAATGCACTTGAATGTGTTTCAAGAGGTAGAGGTTTTTGATCTATGAGGAATAGACTTCATGGGTCCATTCGTGCCTTCAAATTCTAACTTATACATTTTGCTTGTTGTAGATTATGTGTCAAAATGGGTGGAAGAAATTCCAACCCATACCAATGACGCACATGTTGTATGCCATTTTGTGAAGGAGAACATTTTCTATAGGTTCGGTGTACCCCGGATGATCATCAGTGATGGGGGAAACAATTTTACAAATAGGTAGTTTGGGGATTTATTGGGTAAATATGGGGTTAAGCACAAAGTGGGTACTCCATATCACCCATAGACTCAAGGGCAAGTTGAGGTGTCTAATAGAGAAGTTAAGCATATCCTAAAAAGAACAGTCTCAACCAATAGGATGAATTAGAGTATGCTTTTGAATGATGCTATATGGGCATATAGGACAACTTATAAATCACCTATAGGGACTGCACCTTTTGGATTGGTTTATGGGCGTGCTTGTCATTTACTTGTAGAATTGGAACATAGAGCTCAGTGGGCTTCGAGAAGGTTAAACAACAATATAGATGAAGCAGGGAAGAAGAGATTATTTGAATTGAATGAGCTTGATGAGCTAAGGTTGGATGCCTATGAAAATGCCAAACTCTATAAGGAGAGGACGAAGAAGTTCCATGATAAACACATCTTACATAGGGTGTTTACTCCGGGGAAAATTGTAACATACCAGATCTAGAACCCTACCCTAGAACTTTGATCCTTTTGGTCTTTGGCCAAACAAAGTTGAGGTTAGAGTAATCCTAATAATCTAATGCATGGAAAATGTAATCTAATATTTCATATAATTCATTTGGTTATAATAAGATGATAAATAACTTAATTGGATGCATAATGTTGTTACTGGGCCTCTAATGGGCCTAATGGCATAATCTATGTAATAAAGTCTCAAAATAAATAATAGACTTCAAATTCGTAATCTACACATCAAAATAAGCTTACATGTCAATTTTCATTTAATTTGGACAACCTTGAAATAATATGGTAATATTAAGAGAGAGAAATTGCCTAAAAGGTGTAAATAATAAATAAATATAATAATTGACTCCAAAAGAGGAAAATAATCTTAGATTCGTAATCTACATAATAAATATAGCCTTTGGGTGAATTTTCATCCAATTTGGAGAAAGTTTGCTTAAAGGGTGAAATCAGGAGAGAGAAAGTGGATAAAACCTTCAAGATATTAAATAAATATGCAAATATATCCAATATGTAAAATTGATGGCAAATTCGTATTCAACACATTAAAAATGACTTGTGTGTCAAGTTTCATAAATATTGGATAATCCTAATACCATAAATGAAAGAGGAAAGAGAAAATAGTAATTTATTTATTTAACCCATTAAATGTTTCCAAAAGGCAAATCTAATTTTATATTCGGAATCTACATGCTTTAATTAACCTCTGTGCAAAATTTTACCTAATTTGGAGTTCGTTTGCACCCTCAAAAGAGGAGAGAGAAATAGGAAGATAATTAATTTACAACATTAATCAATTTCATGATTTCCGATTTATTTATGTCACGCTTGATCTGGACCGTGGATTTTGGATCCAACGGTTCCACGGTTGTCTCCTAGCTCTGATCGGAGTAGGAGTACAGGTTGCTTCTGTGGGTTTTTCGGACGAGGATTTCTCCCTCGATTGTTAATCTTTTTCGACGATTTCTTCGCCCTCACCTTCCCCTTATCATCCCGCACCCGATGATCCTATAAAGTCTTGGGCTCGAGGCATCCTTTCCTTTTTCCGTAGGTGCCATGAGGGTCCTCTGTTCTCGCCCCTGTTTTCCCGTTCTTCTCTTCTCCTCGCGTCACCTGGCTTCCGGACCTCTCGGTAATGAGCTCATGTACTTCGTGTATGGCCCTGCAACCGTTTCCAGTTCTCGCGAGGGCCAGCTTGATATCTCGTGGTTTATCCCTCTTTTGCCGGATTCCAAGCACCAGCGACGGGGTTGTATCGGGGGTCCTGATCGTTGGGAGACCTCCTGAGCAACCAGGAAGTCCCGGTGGATCTGCTTCTAGCTAATCGACTAGCACATACACCGGATCAGTGGTATTAAACCAAATCCCTCTTTCTTATTTTGTTTCTCCGATTTCCTGATCTGTAGCGTAGCCTGGTTTTCTTCGCGTTCTGGATACAGCGGAGAAGACGATCCTTCGTGGATTGTCGAGAATACCCTCCATCGTTTCTTTACCTCTTCGTTTCCCTATCAGGGGTATTTTGGTCATTTCCTTATGTTTTCTTTTGCTTTGGTGCGATCCAACTGAGTAGCTAACTTCTGATTTGTCCAACCCTAATTGGGCCAAATCAGCAGGTTGGGCCACCCTCTTGCAAGTTTTCTTCGCGTATGTGGATTTTTAGATTTATCTGATTGGTCGAGCTTAAAAAATCCATAATTAATTATTTATTGATCAGAAAAATATAAATAAATAGTCGTTGGATTTATAAAAATAAGGGCTTTCTAATGGAATTGGTTTTATCGTATGAATCTGATGTTTTAAACATGTGTTTTTAATGGATCTAATTAAATAAGATAATAACTTGTATAATTCATAACTAATAATTTATAAGTCAGAAAAATATAATAAAAATGTTTTGAACTTAGGAAAATATAATCTAAAATATGGAATTGTTTTAGAAACCTAATTCATATATTAATAAAAAGGTGATTTTTAGGGTTTTGTATATTAATGGAAACCTAACCCTAATTCCACATATATGCTTAATAGGTTCTTTGGAGGCCTAGGCTTGGACCTAGATGTGACCTTGGATCATTTGAATCTGTTGTTGAGGTATGTTTGCATCCTCGATTATTCTTG
Organism: Alisma plantago-aquatica; assembly: GCA_963693085.1. NCBI lineage: Eukaryota > Viridiplantae > Streptophyta > Magnoliopsida > Alismatales > Alismataceae > Alisma > Alisma plantago-aquatica. The sequence goes on from OY856410.1 coordinate 378,428,451, forward strand.
TTGAGCAATTATCCTATTTTTGTCCTACTTTTGGTCCTATCGACATTGGTCTACACAATATATCTTGTTCTTTTGAAATCATGCTTCATGTGAAGTATCTTATTTTATTATTGATCTTGTGATCATAGATATTCTCTTGGAATCTTATCTTGTTGCCTTGGTGCAATTTGGACTTTTGATATTATATGCCCACTGTGATGTGGATTTTACTTGTTGATATGCCCACTTTGAGGTGGATTTGTTTATATGTTTGAGTTGTCCATTGTGTGATGGCAACCTTGATAAATCTGACTATACTTTTCTACTTGCCTCTACATTAAACATGCAATGTGATTCAGTAGCACTAGAGTAGTGTAAGTGCATTGGTTTGTTTATAGCAGATGTGTTATTTCCTGCTCTTTTGGGATGACAAGGAACCTCGTACCCAGGGCAAGATGTGTGTCTTGACCCATTTTATATTTGGGAGTTTGACGGTGAGTCATTCTCTATCAGGTTTGCAAGGATGTGAAGCCTTGACCGCCAATTGTTATTTATATTGTTCTAGTGTTATGTTTATCTCACAATGCATGCAGGATATTGATTGTGGGGTGTGTGCCCTACTTGTGCTTTGTTTCCCACCATGGTAGTGGATTTATTTATGGCACAATTCTTTTATATGTTTTGTTTTATGGCAAGTATCCCTTTTTGTTATGATCTTTCTCTGGATACCCGTTTGGGTGATACTTATCTCCTGCATTGGAAGCCTTTTACATTTGATGTCCTTTATATCCTTATATTGCTCAAGCTGCTTTTTAGTATGCTTATACCAGTCTTTGCTGATGTTTCCTTTTGTTTCTCTTTTGCTGGGGTATGCTTCCAACCCTAGGTGGAGGACATGGATGGCAAGACGTGTTGACCTAGACTTATCTTGAGTTGATAAAGCTTGGAGACAATCTTGAGGTGGTTTAGATTTCCTCTACATGGATCCTTGTGATGTAAGTTTGTAACCCTTTGTTTTATAATTGAATAGTCAAATATTTTCTTCCGCTACTATACATTGGTCTTTTGATTACCATTATATAAAGATTTGAAAATTTTACACCCACTCCATCACACCTTTTGAGTGTGTTTGGTTTGGAGGTTCTATTGTTCAAATTTTTTTTAGTAGAGAAGTGGTTTCACTTCTTTACAGCATGGTATCAGAGCCCATGGTAGTCGGAATCGACTATTTCAATTTTGTCTCCCTATAGAACCCTTGACTTTTCTAGATAGCTATAAGTGAGATGTTGACCTTAGAATTGATCAATGATGATCATTGTATGCAATAAGGTTGGTTTGAGGACAAGAATAGGTTATGAGGAAATATCATATGGAAATATTGTGACTTGGTTTCGCATTGAATTTTGGCCAACTATTTGTTTTTACCTCGCGATGTTTCTTAACTCCTAAAATTATTTTCATTATACTATTATATGTACAAAAGTTTTCTCAGATTTATCGATGTTTCTTGAACTAAGTCACAATCAAGAGAACTCTAGTTGAGTAGAATTTAACCCTAGTTTTATGACTAGGAATGATATAATGGTATAGTTGACCTACCCTATGACTTTTGGATGATCATGTAGGGTTGATAGGTTAGAGACACAAGGACCTAAAATCTCAACCCTAGATGGTGACTTTAGTTGGATACATGAGAAATCTTAATCTCTAAAACTTTTACAAACTAAGAGATGTGGGTAGCTTTAAAAAGTTGTTTAGTATGACTGGCTAGGTTGAACCCTTTAAGGGGTGGAGAGTATTTAGTGATTGATGTTTGAATCTATAGATTTCGAGGACGAAATCCTTTTTAAGGGGTGGAGTGTTGTAACATACCAGATCTAGAACCCTACCCTAGAACTTTGATCCTTTTGGTCTTAGGCCAAACAAAGTTGAGGTTAGAGTAATCCTAATAATCTAATGCCTGAAAATTGTAATCTAATATGTCATATAATTCATTTGGTTATAATAAGATGATAAATAACTTAATTGGATGCATAATGTTGTTAATGGGCCTAATGGCATAATCTATGTAATAAAGTCTCAAAATAAATAATAGACTTCAAATTCGTAATCTACACATCAAAATAAGCTTACATGTCAATTTTCATTTAATTTGGACAACCTTGAAATAATATGGTAATATTAAGAGAGAAATTGCCTAAAAGGTGTAAATAATAAATAAATATAATAATTGACTCCAAAAGAGGAAAATAATCTTAGATTCATAATCTACATAATAAATATAGCCTTTGGGTGAATTTTCATCCAATTTGGAGAAAGTTTGCTTAAAGGGTGAAATCAGGAGAGAGAAAGTGGATAAAACCTTCAAGATATTAAATAAATATGGAATTATATCCAATATGTAAAATTGATGGCAAATTCGTATTCAACACATTAAAAATGACTTGTGTGTCAAGTTTCATAAATATTGGATAATCCTAATACCATAAATGAAAGAGGAAAGAGAAAATAGTAATTTATTTATTTAACCCATTAAAAGTTTCTAAAAGGCAAATCTAATTTTATATTAGGAATCTACATGCTTTAATTAACCTCTGTGCAAAATTTTACCTAATTTGGAGTTCGCTTGCACCCTCAAAAGAGGAGAGAGAAATAGGAAGATAATTAATTTACAACATTAATCAATTTCATGATTTCCGATTTATTTATGTCACGCTTCATCTGGACCGTGGATTTTGGATCCAACGGTTCCACGGTTGTCTCCTAGCTCTGATCGGAGTAGGAGTACAGGTTGCTTCTGTGAGTTTTTCGGACGAGGATTTCTCCCTCGATTGTTAATCTTTTTCGACGATTTCTTCGCCCTCACCTTCCCCTTATCATCCCGCACTCGATGATCCTATAAAGTCTTGGGCTCGAGGCATCCTTTCCTTTTTCCACAGGCGCCGCGATGGTCCTCTGTTCTCGCCCCTGTTTTCCCATTCTTCTCTTCTCCTCGCGTCACCTGGCTTCCGGACCTCTCGGTAATGAGCTCATGTACTTCGTGTATGGCCCTGCAACCGTTTCCAGTTCTCGCGAGGGCCAGCTTGATATCTCGCGGTTTGTCCCTCTTCTTCCGGATTCCAAGCACCAGCGATGTGGTTGTATCAGGGGTCCTGATCGTTGGGAGACCTCCTGAGCAACCAGGAAGTCCCGGTGGATCTGCTTCTAGCTAATCGACTAGCACATACACCGGATCAGTGGTATTAAACCAAATCCCTCTTTCTTATTTTGTTTCTCTGATTTCCTGATCTGTAGCGTAGCCTGGTTTTCTTCGCGTTCTGGATACAGCTGAGAAGACGATCCTTCATGGATTGTCGAGAATACCCTCCATCGTTTCTTTACCTCTTCGTTTCCCTATCAGGGGTATTTTGGTCATTTCCTTATGTTTTCTTTTGCTTTGGTGCGATCCAACTGAGTAGCTGACTGCCGATTTATCCAACCCTGATTGGGCCAAATCAGCGGGTTGGGCCACCCTCGTGCAAGTTTTCTTCGCGTATGTGGATTTTTAGGTTTATCTGATTGGTCGAGCTTTAAAAATCCATAATTAATTATTTACTTATCAGAAAAATATAAATAAATAGTCGTTGGATTCATAAAAATAAGGGCTTTCTAATGGAATTGGTTTTATCGTATGAATCTGATGTTTTAAACATGTGTTTTTAATGGATCTAATTAAATAAGATAATAACTTGTATAATTCATAACTAATAATTTATAAGTCAGAAAAATATAATAAAATATGTTTTGAACTCAGGAAAATATAATCTAAAATATGGAATCATTTTGGTGATTTTTGGGGTTTTGTATATTAATGGAAACCTAACCCTAATTCCACATATATGCTTAATAGGTTCTTTGGAGGCCTAGGCTTGGACCTAGATGTGACCTTGGATCGTTTGAATCTATTGTTGAGGTATGTTTGCATCCTCGATTATTCTTGTTGAGCAATTATCCTATTTTTGTCCTACTTTTGGTCCTATGGACATTGGTCTACACAATATATCTTGTTCTTTTGAAATCATGCTTCATGTGAAGTATCTTATTTTATTATTGATCTTGTGATCATAGATATTCTCTTGGAATTTTATCTTGTTGCCTTGGTGGAATTTGGACTTTTGATATTATATGCCCACTGTGATGTGGATTTTACTTGTTGATATGCCCACTTTGAGGTGGATTTGTTTATATGTTTGAGTTGTCCATTGTGTGATGGCAACCTTGAGAAATCTGACTATACTTTTCTACTTGCCTCTACATTAAACATGCAATGTGATTCAGTATCACTAGAGTAGTGTAAGTGCATTGGTTTGTTCATAGTAGATGTGTTATTTCCTGCTCTTTTGGGACGGCAAGGAACCTCGTACCCAGGGCAAGATGTGTGTCTTGACCCATTTTATATTTGGGAGTTTGACAGTGAGTCATTCTCTATCAGGTTTGCAAGGATGTGAAGCCTTGACTGCCAATTGTTATTTATATTGTTCTAGTGTTATGTTTATCTCACAATGCATGCATGATATTGATTGTGGGGTGTGTGCCCTACTTGTGCTTTGTTTCCCACCATGGTAGTGGATTTATTTATGGCACAATTCTTTTATATGTTTTGTTTTATGGCAAGTATCCCTTTTTGTTATGATCTTTCTCTTGATACCCGTTTGGGTGATACTTATCTCTTGCATGGGAAGCCTTTTATATTTGATGTCCTTTATATCCTTATATTGCTCAAGCTGCTTTTTAGTATGCACATACCAGCCTTTGCTGATGTTTCCTTTTGTTTCTCTTTTGCTGTGGTATGCTTCCAACCCTAGGTGGAGGACATGGATGGCAAGACGTGTTGACCTAGACTTATCTTGAGTTGATAAATCTTGGAGACAATCTTGAGGTGGTTTAGATTTCCTCTACATGGATCCTTGTGATGTAAGTTTGTAACCCTTTGTTTTATAATTGAATAGTCAAATATTTTCTTCCGCTGCTATACATTGGTCTTTTGATTACCATTATATAAAGATTTGAAAATTTTACACCCACTCCATCACACCTTTTGAGTGTGTTTGGTTTGGAGGTTCTATTGTTCAAAATTTTTTTAGTAGAGAAGTGGTTTCAATTCTTTACAAAAATGGTTTTACTTTTTTATTCTAGACTTAAGTTGCATCCTGGTAAGTTAAGGTCTAGATGGAGTGGACCCTATGAGGTTTTGGAGGTCTTCCCCATGGTGCTGTGAAGATTGGAGATGGATCTGTGTCATTCCTTACGAATGGCCATCATATGAAGCACTACTTTGGGGGTGACATTCAGAGAGGAGTAGGGGAAATCAAGCTTGTAGAGCTTCATTAGAGGTTTGAGGTTTCTCTTCAGTCGAGCCTAAGACATTAAACAAGGGCCCTTGCTGGGAGGCAACCCAATGTTTCTTTTTCTTTCTTTAGGTAGAATTTTTGATTTCATAAGTTAGATTTTGATTTTTATGTAAAAAAAGGAACCTTGATCTGTTTTGTTTGAGTGTGTAGGAATGAAAATGTTGATACTACTGAGTTTAGGTCAGACAATTGGATGCAGAAGAGATAAAAAGTCGGTACTACCGAGTGGCCTCTCGGTACTACCGAACTAAGGTTAGAAAAAAGGGATAAACATTTGACTGTCTCGGTACTACTGAGAAATCACTCAGTACTACAGAGTCTCTGAAGATTTGTGGGTACTAAACTGATAAGGGTTTGGTGCTACTGACTTTCGAGTCGGTACTACCGAATTCTGGACACTTCCAGGTTTGGTGCACTGAGCCGTTTTTTTGAAACTACCGAGAAATATTAGCAACTCGGTACTACATACTCGACTCGGTGGTACTGACATTCAATTTTTGGAAAAAGTGAGAAAGGCAATCTGACATCCCAGCTGACCAACATCGAGCGGTCAGTATTACCGATCCACACCACAACTCAGCACTATTGTGTCGTTAGTACTGACTCTAGAGCCATCCATGCCTGAGTCATCGTGCAACGTCAGTTTCCGATGATATTGAGTTCTAGACTCTTCTCAAAATCTCGGTACTACCAACTCGATTCGGTATTACCGACTTTGAACGACTGAGTGATCCGGGGCCTATATAGGAAGGATGGATTTTCTTTTCTATTCACACCTTTAATCCACTCCTCAGAGAAACTATGAGCATCACTACACCGAGCGTCGAAGGTCTTCTTCAAGCTCTCATCCGCCCTTCCTCATCTTCTCTACTCCACATGGCTCCTCTGAGGGGTACTTCTTCATCGACTGAGTAGGGTGACATGGTTCCTCAACCACACTGCATACAATATCCCACCCCAGAGGTCTGGAAAATTGATGAGGAGCTACTGACTAGGAATATGGTACTCACACGGTATGGAGATCACGACCTCATAGAGAGCCTAGGCTTCACCGAGTGCATGCACTGGGAGAGCAAAGGTCAAGAGATGGAGGTCGATGACCCCTTCTTTAGTGGGTGGTATACATACTAGGAGTTCATCTACGAGTTCATGGCATCTCTCGATGTACTCATCACCCTATAGCAGTATATGGGCAAAGAATGGCGGGAAGGAAAGGTCAACTTCCGCCTCTACAACATCAATATTCCTTCACCCTCGGTGAATTCAACCATATCCTCAACTAGACACATGTGCCAGGTCGCTCACCTCCCCTAGGATAGAACTACAAGACGGCCTGGGAACACTTTATTGAGGTGCCAGTAGGTTTCTGTATCAGTTGGCACGTCAACTCCATCACCGACATTGAGCATCCCTTTGCTCACATCCTCCACCGCATCCTCACTAACACCATTTTTGGCTGGTCCAGTCAGGGCCAAGGATAGGTGCAGAAGACCGACCTCTTCTTTCTCTACCAGCTTCTCATGGGGGAGCTGGTAAATTTTGGTTCTTTCTTCCTCCTCCATGTTTTATTAGTTTGGCATTTGGAGTCCAAAAAGGCACCAATTGTTTTTGGGGGTCTCATTACCCCCATTGTTCTTCATATACGGCTAGACTTGTCTACCTTACAGCCAGTGGGGCCACAATATCTGGATCTCACACATTTCCAGAAGGCATGTCTCCTAACTTTCCATTTCAACACTATGTATGCTTGTTGCAAAGTGGATGGCTGGTACAGGGAGTGGTCACTCCCTGACCTAGTCTTCTATCAGCCAGGGGTCGAGCATATGCGGTGGCCATTAGATGATGATGACATTGATGCAGTCATAGAGGAAGCCACAGAGGAGCACAAACAACAAGTCGATGACGATGCCGGTGTGGTGGAGGTGGAAATCATCCCTGTCACCCACCGACCTACACCGCGCAAGCGACCGAGGAGATACACTGCCTCGAGTTCCTCAACTCCACCACCATCCCACAACGAGCATGACACTTTCGACATGGCGAGCATGTATGGGATTATTCAGGACATCCATATAGGTCAGCAGTAATAGTAGGTAACTTTGGCAGGTATACACGACATCCAAGGAAGGCTCTATGTGAACCAGAAGGTGATCTATGAGAATGAGCATCTTCTCTTGGCCAACTAAGAGAAAGTTCACACTCGCCTGCAACACATTGAGTAGTACCAACAGCCTTTCCACGGCTACTACTGGAGCCAAGGGTATTTTGTAGGATATCAAATGCCAGACCCAATGCCATCATATGATCCCAACTTTCAGGGGACTTTTCCTCCACATGACCCCACCATGCCCCACTATCTGCATCAACAAGATTGATCAGTGTATTGTTGTTCCACCTCTTAAGTTGGAATTTTGACTATGCGGTCATAATCATATTCAGTTTAGGAAGGGTGTTGGAATAGCCTTCTATCTTAGTTTTATCCTTAGTTAGCATTTTTATTTTCATGTTGCATTTTATCTTTTAGATTTATGTCATTTGTATCCACATCTATCTAGTGTAAAAGTGGATTAGTAACTGCATGAGTTCTGTAGATATTTTCTCTAGGTCCAATTGCAAATGAAATGTCTAAAATGAAGCATATAAGCTTTTATTGCAATTTCTTTGAGTCGCACCTTGAGTAAGTGTATGGGTTAGTCAGCTTTAGGACAAGGGATATGAATAATATCTCAACTATCCATGAAATGTGAATGAAGATGATGTTTGAGCCTGAACTGATCAAACCGGTAACGTGACCTTAAATAGAAATTTAAGAAGGAACTCCTACGGTTACCCTGTACACATGTCTTTAGAGAGGGACACATATGAATCTTTGAAGGCTTAATCTCTTAGTTATGTGATTTCATCCACTTCATATTCACAATTTCCACCACCTTAAGATGATCGAGTACAATTAATCATTTCTTTTTTATTACATAATCATGGCACAGTAGGAATCATTTTAGTTAGTCAATTTTCCTTTGCATCGGTTAGGAAAAGAAAAAATATGCACATGTAGATTGCATGCATTCATCATTCATTAATCAAGGCATTATGAGATCCAAAATATTTATGTAGATCTCATACACATCTATACCCTCAGAGATACATGAGAGATTTCATGAATGTATTTAGTGGAATAAGGCCAATCATGTAGAGGGCCAAATCTGAAAACAAAAAAGAAAAAAAGAGAAAGAAAAAAAACAACACAGAAAAAAGAGAGAATTGAATCTGTTTGGAATAGGGAGAGAGGATGTGTATCCATTCTAAATTTTTTCAGAACATCTTCATCCTTTATTTTTCTCCATTTGGTTCAATTTCATTATATGAGATTTTGAGCACATGCATCATGCCACCCATTTATGCAGGCATTAGGATTCATAAATTGTTCATTATCATCATATAGGTTCATCATACTTTAATGCTTGCATAATGATTCAGTTGTTCCTTGTGAATCTTCATAAGCCACCTATCCCTTACCACCCATTGCTCTTATTGGTAGGCTACTTATATGATTTCCTCCTCATTCATTATTTATCAGGAGGACAGCTTCCATGTAGATGGTAGTTAGGAAAAAGAGAAATGTAGATAGGAAATCACATAATGCACCAAGTGTCGGCCTAATTAGTTTAAGATGTTAACTACTTTTCTGATAGTGTTTCATTGACTAAGGGAAAAATGTCTTTTATGATAATTTTGTGATCTCTTCAGAGTAGTTACCAGTTCAGTGATTAGTAGGGCAAGTTTAGGACCATTATGTGGGGGTGGTTGAGATGAGAGTTCATATAGTTTCTACTTTTGCTGATTTGTCACATACATATCAAGAGTTTGTTGCTCGAGGACGATCAAGATTTAAGCTTAGGGGAGTTTGATGCACTAATATTTCGTCATTTTTATAGGCTTGATTTCCCTTAATTTTGTGCACACATTTGTATTTTCTTGAGTTTTTGTGCACAAATTACTATGAGTAGCCTATTTTATTTAAATGCATCAAATTATGTATTTTTTTTATCAAATTTTAAGAAGTTTTTATCAATTCGAGAAGAAAAGGCACTTTTAGTTCTATTTCAGGTTCACAGAAGCCGTACAGACTGAGTACTACCGAGTCAACACTCAGTGGTACTGAGTTATAGTCAAAAAGACAACTAAAACAACACAAAGACTCGATACTACCGACACTCAACTCGATAGTACCGACTCACCATTAGTAGCTCCCCCAAAGAATTTTAAAGAACTCGGTACATCGACACCAAAGTCGATAGTACCAATTTGACATCAGACGCGCGAGGAGTCGAGTGCCAAATTTTGAGTTGGTACTATCGACTGAACTCGATAGTACTGAGACTGGGTGCATTTCCATAACCCTAAAGACTCGGTACTACCGAGTGTCAAGTCGGTAGTACTGAGATTGTTTGAGCAGATGAGATCTACAAAAATGATCTAATCCGACGGCTGGTGTTATTTTGTAGAAAAATCCATGCTATAACTATGTGAAAGAATGACCAAACCTAATTATCATGTTGTGATCAAGTGCTTAAGACAAGAGAGATGGAGGAGGAGATAACGGGCCCGAAGGCCACATCCAGGATCAATTTCGGCACTTCTAGTGGATCGTTGTGCAACTGAGAGATAGCAGAATGACCGTGCTTGGAAGGGGATAATCCAGGGTAGCTTTTCATTAGGGGTTAACATAGTTCATTGATGTTACCCATGTTTTTCTTCTTCTCTGACATGTTTTTGACTATAGAAACCATGCAGGGCTAAACCCCTTATTCCTTAGGACCCGGGAGTAGCCCGAGTATGCATTGTATATGAATTTTAGGTTTTAATATATATTCTTCTCTTTATATTTGAATATAAATCTATGATAATTGCTTTATCTTTTTGTGCTTGATCACCATAAATAGAGTCTCAGATCCTTAATAGCCGCTGAAAAGGGGATTAAGGGTTAGAAACACAAAGGTTCACCCGTTTATCGGCGTCCCTTGTGAAAGGTGGGGCATAAACGAGAGGAGATTACCCAGAGTAGAACCAACTTCACCTAACTTATGAATCAATTACTGTGAGAATGGGATTGGCTTTAGTTTAAGTAGGGAAATTATGTTGCAAAAGCAGGTAGTTTCTAGCTACAGACTCTTTGTTCAAATTTAGTAGGGAATTTATATTAATAATAAGAGGATATATACAGTGCTAGCAGTGGTGAAACTATTTTCTATGGAATCCATCACCATTTGATTGAATCAACTTTAATTTTCTATTTTAATTTCTCGTATAGTTTAGACACCCCAATTCAATGAATTGCCTTCAACCTAGCTGATCCGATCACGGTTAGTACTGGTCTCTGGACACCATTTCCCTGAGTTCGACAACTCGGGCCTCTTTTGGCCCATATTACAAGATGCGTACACTTGCATTTTCCACGCACAGTAAAATCATGTCACTAACCCTAATATCAAACTTAAACCTAAACCCGAGACTTTTGCCGTTATGAGTATCATTTGGATATCAACAACCTAGTGTTACACATACATATAAATTTGATGATTGATTTCTTGAATTTACCTTAATGATTTTATTGCATAAAGTACAAGAATGTAATTGCATGATGAATCCATTTTTGGTCCAGGTTTAATTATGAATAATCATTAGTATTGACTTTTGAGGATTCCTAATGAATTATCAATGATCGAACTATATGATAATTGTATTGGATTTTTATTTAATTAGAGTTCATTATAATTCCAATATGTGTATCATATAATGAACTATGATATTCTGAACCAAGGGTTAGATCTATCAAGGGGTGGTTCACACAAGTCCAATGATGGACATAAAAGCGAATACACCTAAAGTAGTATGAAAATGATAGGTTAGACTATCTAAATGACAATACAAGTTCATATGTTCAATTATTTGACAATTGCATATATGTACAAGCACACTATTTTATGGATCCTTGTACACATTATTGAAATATACTGATCTATGTATCTTTTTGACGTTTTAGTTAGCTGGCTTATGCAGAGATATGATGACATGAAGAGTCATATGAATATCAAAGTTTATGTCATGAGGAAATTTAGATAGATAATAATCTTTCTCTATTTATATAGTTTCTTTTTCACTTGGAAAGTTGATGTGAACTCCTTTGCAGAGGAATATCAAATTCTCTATACCATTTCAAGTTAAGAGATGAAATTATTTGTTATTTCTTTTAGTTAGGATCCTGGAAAAATGAGATTATCATCTCTATCCCTGTGACATGCCTTCAATGGTGTGTATATGGGGGAGGGGGTCATAGAAATTGGTATCAAATCCCAAACTTGTCAAATAACTTGTAACAATTTGGACTTTCATATCTTCATTTAGAGACATAAATAGAAATATTAGGGAATTTTCCAAATATAGTGGAGTCTAAAAAGGATCATAACCTGGGACTAATGAAATTTTCCTCCTCACCACCAATTGGAAAATGAGGACTTCTGGGACACTGTGAATCCCACATGGAACAAGTCTATGGTTTTTCCCAAAGTAAAATACATCTAGGTTCTCTCATCTTCAATTTCTTACTCTTCTCCTCTATTTGTTTCCTAACTCTAAAATTCACTTCTTTCCACATCTTGAATTAGGAATTCAGAAAGAAGTATGAAAAAGGAATCCTTAACCAATTAATGTACATATAATATTAATTAGAGTCAGAGATATGGAAGATCTGACATGAAATTTATGTCCCTCTAGTAAGGATAAATGCTAGAGAGACCTAGACATTGATTGGGATACCCCATACTTCTAAGAAGGACTTGGGTTGGGATATCTTAGTCAGTTATGAAAACCTAAGCTGGTTAAAGGAAACCCTATGATGTAGGGGTTAACCTTTAACCTTAATCATAAATGTAAGTTTGGGTATACATAAAGAATAAAAGCAAATAATAACCTACCCATGCAAACCCTATGTAGGGGTATATGAAAGGGGAAATCCGAACGAGTTTGGGTAACCCTCTTTGAATACTCCTATGCATGAAAGTACATTGGGAACTGGCAATCATGCATGCATGGTACACATAAACATTTTTGAATATATACATAAAACAAAAGAAAGACACTCAACTCAATTTTAAAAATGGTGTTTATACCTAAGGTCGGTCAACCAAAGAATAAGAAAAGACGTATGGGGTATGCATTTGTATCTCCCTTATAGCCTTCCCCCAAATTCGTACAAGTGTGTCCACGCCCCGAGAATAAGAAAAGACCTATGGGGTAGGCATAACCCCAAACATGTGGGGCCTGGTTATGGTTAGAACAACTAACCTCCTATTGAAAGACAAGAAGGCACTATATGTTAGGAACTCCCTAGAAGAGTGATATTAATAACTTTATGGAGGCACTATAGGTTAGGAACTCCCTAGAAGTGTGAGATTAATAACTTTATGGTAGATTTTTAAAATAATAGGAAATTTTGAAAGCCCTTAAATAACCTAAACTTAAAAAGATAGATATGATGGGATGGTATGGGTATAAGACATGAAAGTCCTTAACTTTTTTTGCTACAAACCACTACCTAGACGTAATAAGTTTTCCTTAATAATTGAAATTAATCAAAACATATGTAAATGTGAAAACCACGGTGAGAGCAATCCTAGGGTAAACATGTAATGGCAAGAAAATTACATTGAAAGGAATATGATAATAATGCATCGAAGGTATGTAAACCCTTCTACCTCTATGTCTAAATAAGTAGGGTGTGTGTTTAGTTTATTTCCTTGAATGGATAAATATCTAAGAATGAAAACTTTGGTTAGATAAATCCCAAACAAAAAATGTAATTGAAGTTAAGACATCGAAAGAGAGTTCTATGGAATGCATCTAACTTATAGTTGTGAGACCCCTAACCTTGCTTAAATGGTTGAATATGCTTAATTACCATTATTAAATTATTAGAACTATAATATAACCTTTTGATACGATTTGGAATCATAATACAAGCTTAAGATTCAAGTTTGATCCAATTTGAACAATGTTTATGTAAGTTATGCAATTTTATGCACATTTTGGACTTTTATGCAATTTACCCAATTGAGAAGTTTTCTTTGCAATTTATCACTTGCATTATGTTCTTTGGATGTTATCTTATCATTCTTGATTTTTTTGAGCCATGGGGCACCTAGTTGAATCTTGGTTTGGAAGTGTTTACCTCAAGGGTATTTTAGGGTTTACCCCTTTATGGATGAGCTACCTTTAGGAGCTATCAACCAATGATTTATTTGATTGGTGTGGAAATTCGACAAAGGAGAGCTAATAAGTTCTCTATGGATAGTGAGGGATCTTCTTGTGTGGATTCTTGTATATCCTTAATAGTTTAAGGCCATGGACACATGGGGAATCTATTTGTACACCTCATGCTTGCTTCCATCCTTATCTATGGGCTATATTTACCTCTTCCTTGCCCAAGTACGAATCTTTGCTTATTTCTATTTCCTATAACATGGAGTAATAATCAACTCTATTTTTATGCAGAACTAAGTGCTCTAAGGTAGAAGACAACCTCTTTTTGGAGAAAAAGGTCTGCTAGTGCTCCATCTAGCCCTCCCTAAGGTTTCCAAGGTCATCTTCTAGGGATTTTGACCAAGGAAAGTTGTTTTCTTCCTTACTTCTCCATTTCTCTTTCTATTATCCTTCCTTATAGCTTCCTCTAGGTCTAAACCTTTCTATTCCATGGTAGAAATTGCTCTAAAGCTCTAAAACCCTACCTTTCTTGCTCCTTATGCTTTGGGTTTGCTTCTTTGATGGAGAAAGGTTCTAGATGGACGAGTTGAAGGCTTATGCTTGGATTTTCTACCCTACCGGTTTGAGTTTTATTCTATTTGGGATTTTATCTTCTCATTATAGGCAAGTTTTATAACTTTCTCCTCGTTTATTTCTTACCGTAAGCTTGCTAGCTCATGTTCTTGCTTTTAAATGATGATCCATGCACTAAAAAGCTATGCTTGAGTTGGATTTCATTTTTTATAATGTTCCATGTTTTGATTTGAGTTCTAGATGAAGATGTGATCATGTGTACGTTATTTCTAAGGTATATTATGACTTGGATCAGGTTGGTTTGACAACCAATGTTGCCAAATACCTATCAACTAATGTTCAATTTTAGGGTTTAAAGCTGATTTCTTCTATAAACACATGACCCATTGGTGGTACCATTGCAACAAACGAAGGAGTTATCTTCATGACAACTAATTATGTTGACCAAGGGTGTCAACTGACATTCATCCCTCCTGTCAGGTTTTGGCCTAATTAGAATCTTAATGATCAACAACTGAGTACCCTAATGATGCTATCAATCAATGGTGACATTAGCTTGATATCCGATGATGATTAATGAATATAGTGCTAATCTAACAACCTATGGTGACTTAATGGTCACTACTGATGGTGGATCAGGCTACACAACCTATTGTGAGTTAATAATTTAGTTGTAGCATCAATTAAGCCTTAAACCAATGGTTTCTTGGGTCATTTGATGGAATGGTTGGACCTATACTCCAATTGTTGGTTTTAATATATGAACTTGACCTAATGGATAAGATATAACGTTCCTTCATCCAATAAATTGGAATGATGCCTAATGTAATATTTTGGTCCAAATAAAGTGATTTATATGGTTTCTTTTATGAGATCAACTTAAGAAGATCATTTATTGATGACTTGTTTTAAATAAACAATCAAATGTGAGTTTTACCCTACTCTCAATGGAACTTTTTATGTTGTTAATCAAGGAATGTATAGGGTTAGATGGTGACTCTTTTGTAGAGTACAATTCAATGACTTCATAGGTGGTTTGTTCAAGATGTTTACTTATGTAAACGACTAATGGCTTCACCTTTTTAACATTTAATGGTTAGAAGTTGATTCCTCAATATTCCCATTGTTTTAGGTGAAGCCTATAGTGTAATGTTATGATTTTGATGATGATAATATGATGGTTCAATGCCTTAAACTTGTAGTCTTACCTTGACCTCTTACGATTATGATTTATAATCACCATAATGAATTAATGGGTAATCTTAATGAGGTATAGCTTGTTATACCTAGCTTTAATATAACTAAATGATGGTAATTGGGTATGAATAGTCCTTGAATGACTAATACAATCATGGAGTACTCTCTTATTTTTGTTGAAACCCTAGTATGCTATAACCTAATGGTTACACCTTGATTTATGTGTGGGTTCATACTTGTGAATAGTATGGAATTTGATGGTGATGCTTCACCTTATGCATTCATGATCCAATGGGGATGCCGTGAGTTAGGGTTTGGGTATGAGTGCTGATTAGTAACATTAATATAATTTATCTTGTTGAACCTAACTCTAATGCAAATAGATAAATATGAGTATTCATGTTTAACATTCTTATATGATGGAATGATGGGAAATAAACTCCTTAATATGATCATAACCTTAATGTGTTAATTGGGGGTTGTCATAGCCACTTGGTTGCTACTTTCTTATGCTAAACATGTGCATTATAAATATAATGAGGGTTAATCATATCTAGATTCCTTGCATGTTGATATAATAAACGAATAATCTTAATGTTAATATAACCCTACTGTGATTGTTTATGAATATCTCCTATCTCATTAATGCAATATTCTGCTGATTTGGTGTATTATATGTAAGTGATGTTGTTGAGCCTTGTTATAAGGCATGGAAAGATAATGATGATCTTGTAGGGAATAGTATGATGGTCTTAATGACCTTTGGCATGGTTGAGCCCTAAATGAGGTGTAATCATCTTGTGTTGATAAGGGTTGATACCCTGTGATATTGTTAAAAGGATTTATATATTGTGATAGTATGATGACTAGTGTAGTCTCATGAATGGAAAGTGAATAGTACCATGTGATGATGGGATGAGAAATTATGCTTCACACATTTTATATATTTTGAAGTTGTGATATTTATAGGCTTGCTAGAAGTGAATTAGGGTTTGTAAGTCCACTTGTTTGATGAAGCCTTAATTCACCCAATTGGCATAATTAATCAAGTGCAACTCTAATCATGTAGTGCCCTATGTCGTAGAGCCATCTTCAGTGTCAAAACTTGCTGGATGGTGAAACAAGTATTCCTAAGGGTAACTCATAGCACATATTGTTGAGTATGTGGGGGTGGCAAGTTCAGGATATATCCTTGTCATCCACAATGCAAGTTATGGAGGATGGCTGTGGTCATGCCTCAGACATTTGATGTGATTGAGGACAGCTGAGGTTGTACCTCAGATTAGAGGGTTTTGTATACCCTGGTTTCTAGTGTCGTGACATGTACCAAAGGTGGAGTAGTGGTTAACATCTTGACTATATGTCGATGCAATGGTAGCTCTGACTGATATGTCACTTCCGTTTTACTCATACTGACCGAGGGGAAGAAATCTTATGATACCGACACTCCTAGATCTTGTACGGAACTGAATAGCCCTTTGCAGGGGTCAGTTGGACTTTGAATGGTACGATTCAAATTCCCTAGGGCGTAATAAAATATGTAACATAGTTGTATAGCATATCTGTTTAGGGTTATACACAATGCTTCATATTGGATGATAGCCCTTGTTTGCTTTCTTTTCACTGAGCTCATGTATAATATAATAAGCGATAATAGATATGCTTATGTTGTAGTTATGCTCATGTTGTAAACATGCTTATGTAGTGGTAGCTTTGACTGATATGTCACTTCCTTTTTACTCATACTGACCGAGGGGAAGAAATTTTATGATACCGACACTCCTAGATCTTGTACGGAACTGAATAGCCCTTCACAGGGGTCAGTTGGAATTTGAATGGTACGATTCAAATTCTACAGGGCGTAATAAAATATGTAAGATAGTTGTATAGAATATCTATTTAGGGTTATACACAATGCTTCATATTGGATGATATCCCTTGTTTGTTTTCTTTTCATTGAGATCATGTATAGTATAATAAGTGATAATAGATATGCTTATGTTGTAGTTATGCTCATGTTGTAAACATGCTTATGTTGTCAAATATACTAACAATGATGGTTAAGATGGTGCTTCTAGCTATGTTTAATATTGCTAGCCATGCCTATATAATTAGAAATGCTCAAACTGCTAATCATGCCTATCCAGTTCATTGTGATATGATGTTAATTCTACTTATGATATAGATTTGTTCCCTATATTTGAGATGCCAATATTAATAGCCATGTTATGTTACTAAACATATTCATGATGTCAGGGATGCTTATGCTACTAGATTGTTTGTGTTGTTAGCAAGGAATATGATGATAGTCACATTAATGATGATGATTGTTATTAGATGCAGTTTGATAAAAGTTTAGAAGATATTTATCTAGAGAAATGGATTCATTAGTTACCTATATATACATTGATAATCATACTTGTTGCTAAAATTAATTGCTTAATCTTTGTAGCATACTTGAACTGTTCAATCTGTTCAATTGATTATTAAATACTCCAATTTCTCAGTTATCTACTATTTATAATATTGTAATCAATAAGCATTGTTGGAGGTTATATCTCTTGTTGGGACATGGGTCTCACCCTTGTGGTTCACCACATATTTTTAGGTAATCAGAAGAGATAAAAACAAACTTGTGGCAGCAAAGAGGAGATATAGTAATGAATCTGTGTGAAAGTTGATTAGATGTCTAGTGTGTCTTAGATTCATCCCTGTACTCTCAGGTCTGGGCAGGAAAAGTTTGTATATGGTGTTTCAAACGAATCAGAATTTTGTTAGCATGTTAATACTTATTTGTGTGCCATATACAAATATTTTTCTCCTATCTATATATGTTATGGCTAAGGCATAGAAC
This sequence comes from Alisma plantago-aquatica, assembly GCA_963693085.1. Lineage (NCBI taxonomy): Eukaryota > Viridiplantae > Streptophyta > Magnoliopsida > Alismatales > Alismataceae > Alisma > Alisma plantago-aquatica. The sequence continues at coordinate 378,446,703 of OY856410.1, forward strand.
AATTTGCATCAAATTCTTGTCATAGTATGGATACAAGAAAGATATTGGGCTCTTATGCAAATGTTTCTGAGGGGGTGTTGATGTTGACATTAGTTTTAATTTACCCATATTTTTGGGTATGTGATTAATTATTGATCAATTGTGTTTTATGTTTTGGGTAATATTGTTTAGTGTAAGGGGTTCTTACAAGTTGGAATCAGAGCTTTAGGTTCACTGAGTCTAAGGGACACTAGGACTTAGGACTAGGAATATGTTTAAGTAAGGAATATGACATATAAACATGGTGCATACTGCCTAATCTTGATACTTGGGTGCCCTGTCTAGGTATTCAATTGTTGAAGAAAAGGTAAGTATAGAACTTTTAGATTGTTATCTTTTTTATTACTCTAATCAAGTAGTCATTTTAAAATAATTTAAAGAGCATAATGAATCATAAATCATGTTGTAGATAACACAATATTACCTCAAGAGAAGATGAGAATTACATCATTAACTATCAAAACTTGAATGTTTGGTAACTATAAGAGAAAGATACAATAACATGAAATCTAAATCCAAATACAAATAAGCAAAAGAGGAGTTCTTGAAGATGTAATTCAAGAAGATAATAAAGTAAAAGACAGATAAGTTTGTTCTTATAAAGTGATTCAAGGTATGAAATTCACATAATGAGAGAATTCCTATGATAAGTATAAAATGAGAAGATGAATGGGAACAATGACAAAGGAATAAAGTAGAACTTGAGTTAATCTCAGACCAACCTATGTATGTAAGAAAAATTTAATGTAAAATTTGCATGGCATGTGAAAGAAATTAAGGGAGATGATCCTTGTTTAATGAAGAAAATTTGGAAAATGATGATTTACCTTTGGATAAATGGTTGAAAAATATAATAAAAGAAGAGAACATACCCAAGTGTGATATATAGTTATCAAGGAAGGAGTAATGAGATATGTTAATCATGATGATTCCTATGCTAATGGCAAGGAACCCGAAATGAAAAAGGGTAAAATGATACATAAGAAGCTATAACCTACATAATGAAAATAGAATTCGTTACCTTTTTTCTAGTGACCCTTGAACAATTTTTCTATGACATGGGAAGTGTGTTTCCTTTTGTGTCTTTCCTTTCTAGGGGACAACTTTCAATTGGATCATTTCCACTTGGTATGTATGGACTCATTTTAAACATGAAGGTGGATAGCTTATTATATCATAAGGTTGCTTGAACTATGGTTCTAAGATCATAAACTTTGTGATGAGTTTACTTTTGAGCCTTCCAATAATTTGGAAGACTCCTCTTATATGTCTTGAGATTTGTAATGTTGGTAAAAGTAGATGAGATAAGGATGTGAGTTCCTTATAGTGCATGAGGTGGATAACAAGGTAATGAATACTAGTATCCAAGATGTATCAATAGTATGGAAGTATGTGAAGGTTGGAGATGTCTATTAAATGAACATTCCAAGTATTCCTCTCCCTTAGAGAGAGAGAGAGAGAGAGAGAGTTGATGATGACCCTATATGTAACATCCCTGACCTGGGTTATGTACTAACCCTAGGTGTTTTGTTTAATAAATATGATTAGATGTTTTCTCTCATATTTTGAAAAGTAATTAACGATATTGAGGAATTTATATTTCAATTTCAGTCCCTTTTTAATAATGTTGAAACATTATTTTGTTAATTTTTGGACTAAAGTGCAAATTACCCAAGTTGAGGGGTTAACTTGCAAATTCCACATGGTAAGATGTTCCTATGATGTTGAGACATCATAAGAATGAATATGATGTAGTGGTATGGTTTCCACAAGCTTGGGCATCAAGATAAAGCTTGTAGAGAAATCCTTGTGCATTAAAACCTAGTTTTGGTGTAATGTGTAATTTACCCAAAACCTAGGGTTCAACATGCAAAATACCACCTCTAGAGGGTCTCTCATATTTCTTGGCATCAATTAGAGCAAATAAAATGAGAGGGGCACCTCAATTGAATTATCATGGAGGAGAGAGAATCTTGACATTAAAATAATCAAGATTTAAGCATATATGGGACTTTAATTTAATTTAATGCAAAAAGAAATAAATTAATTAAGGATCCCTTCAACCAAAAGTTGAAGGATGTGTTCGCAATAGAGTTGGACGAGCTTGTTCCTTTCTATGGAACAAAAAGATCTTGGTTGAGTGGAAGCCACTCACATTATTATAATAAAAAGTAATATCCACTAAAAGGATGGATATTAATATAAAACTCTTTAAGGTGCTGAATTTATTTTCCATTAATCTTTGGATAATGGAGAGGTTTTGCAAGAACATGAAGATAGATTCGTGGCCAATAAATGGTGGGGGATTTGATGGAAATTAGTTTGGAATTAAAAGAAAATAATCCATTTTCTCTTTCCTTGAAAATCCCTTATACATGTTCTTTTTCCAATACACATAAGGACCTTTTCTTAGTTTTTCTCTTATCACTTTGCTTTGGCCGACCAAGAAAGAGCTCAGGAGCAGGAGAAGGACGAACACAACCTGTTGGTAAGGTTTTGATCATCTTCTACCTCGGATTCGTGGTGGAAACCCTAAAGCAATGCTTGATTCTTGGTTTTCTTCACCCGATTTCCAATTCTAGCAATCTTTTTCATCCAATAGCTCAAGAACGGACCTTGGGCAGTTTCTGTAACTCCATCCACCATTAGAGACGTGGAGCTTGGAGCTTGGAGATCAGATTTGAGGCGGGTTTTATAACTTTAACCCTTAAACATTGATATTGCATCAAGTTCTTTATGATTTGTTGGTTATTTTCTTCTATTGCAAACTCTTTTGGTTCATTGTTGAAATTCCCATGAACAACGGTTGCTGTTCTTGGTTTTTCTAAGGAGTAATATGATGACATCACCTTAGATGTTTATCCAAGAAAAATCCCAGGTCAAAGGGTCTCCTTAGTTGCTCAAACGATTTCCCAAACCGTTTGGGAGCAAACGGTTTCAAACCGTTTGGAATGAAACAGTTTCATTAAACTGCATGGAGGGAAATGGTTTCAGACCGTTTGGTGATGTTGACCAGGGTTGACCGTTTGAGTATTTGTTCATAATGATCTAGGTTAATGACCCATCATTTATAATTGATTAACTCTAATTGGTTCATGAGTTGAAGGCCCAACAATCACCAAAACCCTAATCGGGTTGAGTGCTGATTTCATAAGTGTTTGAGTTTGAAAGTTGGGTTGATTGACCCAAACGGTTTTAAAACCATTTGGGGATCACCCAAACGGTCTCAATAACGTTTGGGGGTCACCCAAGACCATTTTTAGGTCTACGGTTGGATATGGTTAAGTGTTTGAAGGACCAAAGATATGGTGTTAACCCTAATCGGCTAAGTGCTGATTTTGCAATTGAACAAGTTGATGTTTTGGGTTGATTGACCCAAATGGTTTTAAAACCATTTGGGGATCACCCAAACAGTCTCAAGACCGTTTTTTGATCACCCAAGACCATTTAGAGGTCTAGGGTTAGGTATGGTTGAGCAATTGAAGGTCCAAAGATATTAAGTCGTAGTATAATCAATTGTTGATTTGGTGACCAATCCTAGGATCCAAACCTTAGTTGAATGACATGGTTGATGATGATGTGATGGGAAAACGGTCTCAAGACCGTTTGGAGGTCATCCAAATGATCCCAAGACCGTTTGGGGGTCACCAAAGACCGTTTGGAGGTCTAGGGTTGACCATGGTTAGGTGTTTGGAGATCTAAAGGTATTGAGTTGAAGAGTAATCAATTGCTGATTTGGTGAGCAATCCAATGAACCAAACCCTAATTGGTTGACTTGGATTTTGATGTGGACATGGGAAAACGGTCTCAAGACCGTTTGGAGGTCATCCAAATGACCTCAAGACCGTTTTGGGTCAGGTCATGTTCAATTTGGATGAAGGTTCAATGGTTTCAAAGTTACCAATCTCACATTGATTAATGTTGAATGATCATCGATTCCAAACCCTAATCCAATTGGTTCAAACCCTATTTGATGATTAATTGACGGTCAATTGAGGGTCAAATAAGTTTAAGGTTGACCTATTCAACCCAATTGAAGTATGGTGATTGGTCCAACTAATGATTGGTTACATGAATTCAATGGTTGAAGGAGCCAACATTGGAAACCCTAATTCAATTTGACTTGTTGAGACTATTTTTGGTCCTTACAGTTTTGAGGAGGTTTGGACCAAACGGTCTCAAGACCGTTTGGGAACAAACGGTCTCAAGACCGTTTGGGACCAAACGATCCCAAACCATTTAGGTTCATGCGGTTTCCAAACCGATTGAGTTCATGCGGTTTCAAAAGTCAACTTTGGGCAAACGGTCTTCACCACCTACTTTACTAAACGGTTTCAAGGTGGCACTTTAGAAAATGGTTTGATTGGTTGCTCAAGACCGTTTGATGTCTAATTTGGTTAAGATCATTTGGGGTCTATAAGGCCAACATCGTTTAGTGGATAATTAACCAAAACTGCATGGGTACTTAAGGTGGTTAAAGGACAAAGTGATTAGTTGACTAATACATGATGTAATCAAAGATGATTATAGCAATTACATCTTAATGGGATGAGGTGATTAGTACCCTTTGAGTAATTAATCCTTAATGGTCATGGTGACAATGACATAACCCATGATGTCAATTCTTCCTCAAGAGTGAGTTGACTTAACCTAATCAAGACTGAAGCATACATCATCTTTCGAAGATGAAAGAGAAGATTGCCTACATGGATAATAATCAAGTATTGGACTTCTAATATGAATGAATGTCTAATTAGGGTATGATCCTTCATAATGAGATCATGAAACCCTAATTATGATGGTTAATGAATCATAACCCTAACTAAGGGTATTGATAGGTAAAATCCAAATGATGATAGTATGACCTTAATTCATAATGATGAAATGAGAAACCCTAATTCAAGGTACTCTGATGAGCACTCCTAATTAGGGTAAATAGTATACCCTAATATAGGGTGATGTGATATGAATAGTAAACCCTAATCTAGGGTGATGTGATATGAATAGTAAACCCTAACCTAGGGTGATGTGATGTGAATAGTAAACCCTAATTATGGGTTGTTGGTTATAAACCCTAATAAAGGGTGATGTGATGTGAAGAGTAAACCCTAATTCCAAATAAGATGAATGAATATGTGAAACCCTAATTCTGGGTTATACTTTATACTAAGAAGCTCTAGGGTTGGACAATGACATGATGAGTCCTTAACCCTATTTGAGCTAAAGGGGATGATTAACCCTAATTAAATTGAAATGGGAAACCCTAACCATAGCAAGGGCATAGTGGTATAACCCTTGAACAATGATGTCATAATTATTTTACATTGTGCTGATAGGAAATTGATGTATCTGTTATCATCTGTACTAATCATGCAAGTCTTATGAGATATTGAACATAGCCAGGTATGAGCTATGATGCTTTTTTTATTGAAAGTACTTTATGAGCTTTGTAAGCAATGATATGCTATGTTACTTAGTGAAAGGTAACAAAAGAGATTGATAGGCTGTAAGAGCCATGTGAGATACATGCATTGCAATTATCATGTTTACACTATCAAATGACTTGTTAGCATTATGTTACCTATTAAAGTGTTAACAAGTATATTGATGATCTAAGGGTTTGAATACCCATATTATTGAATCATGATGATGAGATGATAAGGGATTGAGATCCCAATGTTAACAAAGCTGTGAAATGAACTTGATAGAAATAGTACTCATTCTTTATAGCAATTTTTATAATGTTTTATGATTGAAAACATGCCTGATGCTAAAAGAATGTTGTAGTGTACTTAATTAATCAAGTGAAATGATATCATGTAGAGCCCTGACCATAGATCCATCATCGTCAGCAGTTAGGTGATGGTGAAACAGGTTTTCCTAATGGAACTCCTAGAGAGCATACTTTTGAGTATGTAGGGGTAATGGGCGCGAAAATCCATACGCCCTAATGGAGGAATTGATGTGAGATAAATACTAAATCTATCAATCCTTCATTATATGTATATGCTGGGATAATATATCACTAATCTCCCGATGATGATATTAATGCCGAATCGATGTGAGATAAACAAGAAATTCCTCGATTGCGAAGAGAGTACATCATGCCACTGTAACTCTAATAGTGAAGTTGCCAGTATACCCTGGAAAGCTATATTATAGCAGAGACACAAGATGTCCTGCATGTTGTTCCTCACACTGACTGAGGAATATGAGGTCATAGAAATCCGACTCTTCTGATGACCTATGTATGGTACCGATTTCGATTTCGCAATGGTCGGTTAGAGTATGAGCAGTATACCTCATCTCCTCAGGGCATAAATATGATTGTAAAATGTAATTAGCCGTGTAGCATATTTGCTTAGGGTTGAATTACGAGAATTAATGTTTGACGATACATTGTTTATTATGTGTTAGAAAGATAAAGGATATACATGTTCTTCATATTCCTTATTAAATGAATGACTTGGTACTTAATCAAGTTATAATTGAAATGATTGCATAGAGAATATTTAGCTCAATCAATGATTTATCTATTGTTGAATATTTATAATTCTACTACTCAGTGTTATTCTATTACCAGCAATAACAATGTTTCTGGCAGAGAGTTATATCTCTCCCTGGGACAATTTTCAATTGTCTCACCCCCGTGGGATTCAACTTTTTAGGTAGACACCGAGGAAGAAGAAACCCTTTAGTGGGTGAGTAGCAACAGCAGCCACAGCAGCAATAACAACAACAAGGACAGCAGTGATTCATAGGTGGAGACACTGTTTGTCAAGTCTTGTATATAGAGAGAGTCCTATGTGTTGTCTCTGTATTCTCAGGTCCTAGGAGTCAGTAGATGGTTCGATATAGATCTGAGATTTTTGGATTGATGCCTCGAGATTTTATATACTGCTCATGTATAGTTTAACTGGGCAGTCAATGTTATGACTCTCGAGATAAGATGATGCAGAGATGTACTGATGAATCAGAATGTAAATAACTTACTTTGTTTCTTTATGATAGAGTTTTACCATTTGTGGATTTCTTTACAAAAAGTTTTAAATTTTTAGTGATTTTCAGTAATTCCGCTGCTAATAATTCGCTTCCGCATTAATTAATCCTATTTTCATAAGTTGGATGCCACACTATAAATGTTGTTTGGAAGGAAAAACAAAAGTGATTCTATAATGTTGTGTATGATTCAGTGATAGCTGGGCAAGACCACTATCAAGGATAGGTGGTTTATTGATTAGTAGACATGGGCTACCATGTTCCTTTAAGATAAACCTAGGATCAAATATCAGTGCATAAGAATTAGAGTTGATGACATAAGTTACATGGCCATGATGATTTTATGGTTATGTCCTTTAGACTGACCAATGTACCAATAGAAATTATGAATAGGAGGAACAGAGTGTTCAGGTCATGTCTTATGAGTTGTAGCAAGCTTTGAATGATGACATCTCAAAGTATTCCAGAGATGGTTAGTAATATGGCCAATATCTTTATTAAACCTTAAGAATAATGAAGTAATTGTACTTATGTGTGAGAAGTCCAGAAAGAGTGAGTTGGGGTTGGCTAAAGTATCCTCTTAGAGTTATGATATCTCTATAAAGTGTGTTATGGGAATCTTGTTAAGATGAAGATAATGTCATTGTTCTACTCCTAACAAGGTCAATCAAGAAGTTATATTTGTTAACAGTTATAGACAAATGTATGATTCTTCAACCAAATAGATGGTCAGTCCACCATTGAGATGATTGGAGAATCCTCTAAAAACATATTCCTCATAGTTCTTTAAAACTAGGGGATGCCTACCTGGTTGATTGAGTTGTTAATTGCAACAACCATTGAAGGAGCATAGAGATGAAACCTTATAAAGTTACATATGATAAGATATACATGCCGTTCTATGTTTGGTAAGAGACAGTGAGTATGGCCTCTGAGTGATGTGTGATACAATAGATATAATAGTTTAGGATGATAGTAGAGTTCCAAAGTTGAAAGGTATACCAAAGATGTACATGTGGCACAACAGTTCTTATGTTGAACCAAGGTGACACATGTACAAGTTGAGGGGGAAGAATATGACTTCTATGAGAATAATGTGACATAATCATGAGATGAAAGTTACCAAGAGGAATATTTGGTATGAGGTGCATGATAAGTATCCATCTTTGTATACCTTGGATTTTAGGGGCGAAATCCCTGTTAAGGGTTTATAATTGTCAGACCCCTAACCTTGCTTAAATGGTTGAACATGCTTAACTACCGTGATTGAATTCTTAGAACTACAATATAACCTTGTCACATGATTTGTAATCGTAATAAAATCTTAAGTTTCAAGTTTGGTCCAATTTGAACAATGTTTGTGTAAGTTATACAATTTTATGCACATTTTGGACTTTTCTACAATTTACCCAATTGAGAGGTTTTATTTGCAATTTATAACTTGAATCATGTTTCTTGGATGTTCTCTCATCATTCTTGAGCTTGTTTATCCATGGTGTGTCTAGTTGAACCTTAGTTTGGAAGTGTTTTCCTCAAGGGTATTTTAGGGTTTACCCCTTTATGGATGAGCTACCTTTAGGAGCTATCAACAAATGATTTATTTGATTGGATTGGAAATTTGACAAAGGGGAGATAAGAAGGTTTCTATGGACGGTGAGGGATTATGCTTGTGTGGCTTCTGGTATATCCTTAATAGTTTAAGGCCATGGACACATGGGGAAGCTACTTGTACACCACATGCTTGCTTCCATCCTTATCCATGGACTATATTTACCTCTTCCTTGCCCAAGTACGAAACTTTGCTTGCTTTCTCTTTCTTCTAACCTAGAGAAATGACTCCACTCTATTTTTCTATGGAACCAAGTGCTCTAAGGTAGAAGACAACCTCTTTTTTGAGAAAAAGGTCGTCTACAACACCATCTAGCCCTACCTAGGATTTTCAAGGTCATCTTCAAGGGATTTCGACCAAGGAAAGTTGTTTTATTCCTTCCTTCTCCATTTCTCTTTTTCTTCTCCTTCATTAAACCTTCCTCCAGGTTGGAACCTTACTGTTCCACGATAGAAATTGCTCTAAATATCGAAAACCCTACCTTTCTTGTTGCTTATGCTTAGGGCTTGCTTCTTTGATGGAGGGAGGTGCTAGATGGACGAGTTTAAAGCTTATTCTTTGATTTTCTACCCTATCTGTTCGAGTTTTCTTCTGTTTGAGATTTTATCTTCTCATTAGAGGCAAGTTTTATAACTTTCTCCACGTTTATTGCTTACCATAAGCTTGCTAGCTCATGTTCTTGTTTTTAAATGATGATCCATGCACTAAAAAGCTATGCTTGACTTGGATTTCAATTTTTATAATGTTCCCTGTTCTGATTTCAATTGTAGATGAACCTTTGATCATTTGTACATTATTCCTAAGGTATAATATGACTTGTATCAGGTTGATTTGACAACTGATGGTGCTAAACACCTATCAACCAATGGTCAATTTTAGGGTTTAAAGATGATTTCTTCTATAAACACATGACCCATTGGTGGTACCATTGCAACAAATGATGGTGTTGTCCTCATGACAACTGATTATGGTGACCAAGGGTGTCAACTTACATTCACCCCTCAGGTCAGGTTTTGTCCTAATTAGAATCTTAATGATCAACAACTAAGTACGCTAATGATGCTATCAATCAATGGTGACATTAGCATGATATCCGATGATGATTAATGAATTTAGTTCTTATCTTACAACCTATGGTGACTTAATGGTCACTACTGATGGTGTATCAGGCCTCCACAACCTATAGTGAGTTAAGCATTTATTTGTAGCATCAATTAAGCCTTAAACCAATGGTTTCTTGGGTCATTTGATGCAATGGTCAGACCTATACTCCAATTGATGGTTTTAATATATGAACTTGACCGAATGGTTAAGGTCTAATGTTTCTTCATCCAATAAATTGGATTGATTCCTAAAGTAATATTTTGGTCCTAATAAAGTGATTTAGATGGTTTCCTTTATGATATCAACTTAAGAAGCTCATTTATTGATGACTTGTTTTAAATAAACAATCACTTGTGGGTTTTACCCTACTCTCAATGGAAATTTGTATGTGGTTAATCAAGGGATGTCTAGGGTTAGATGGTGAATCTATCTAGAGCACAACTCAATGACTTCATAGGTGTTTTTTTCAAGATGTTTACTTATGTAAACGACAAATGGCTTAACCTTTTCAACATTCAATGGTTAGAAGTTGATGCCTCAATATTCCCATTGTTTTAGATGAAGCCTATAGTGTAATGTTATGATTCAGATGCTGATAATTTGATAGTTCAATGCCTTAAACTTGTAGTCTTACCCTTTCCCTCGTATGATTATGATTTATAATCACCATAATGAATTAATGGGTAACCCTGATGAGGTATAGTTTGTTATACCTAGCTTTAATATAACTAAATGATGGTAATTGGGTATGAATAGTCCTTGAATGACTAATACAATCATGGAGTACTCTCTTATTGTTGTTGAAACCCTATTATGATATAACTTAATGGTTACACCTTGATTTATGTGTGGGTTCATACTTGATAATAGTATGGAATGTGATGGTGATGCTTCACCTTCTGCATCCATGATCCAATGGGGATGCCATGAGTTAGGGTTTGGGTATGAGTGTTGATTAGTAACATTAATATAATTTATCTTGTTGAACCTAACTCTAATGCAAATAGATAAAGATGAGTATTCATGTTTAACATTCTTATATGACAGAATGATGGTGAAATAACCTCCTTAATGTGATCATAACCTTAATGTGTTACTTGGTGGTTATCATAGCCACATGGCTGATACTTTTTAATGCTAAACATGTGCATTATGAATACGATGATGGTTAATCATATCTAAATTCCTTGCATGTTGATGTAATAAAGGAATATTCTTAATGTTAATATAACCCTGCTATGATTGTTTATGAGTATCTCCTAGCTCATTAATACAATATTGTGCTGATTTGGTATATTATGTGTAAGTGATGTTGTTGAGCCTTATTATAAGGCATGCAAAGATAATGATGATTTTAAAGGGAATAGTATGATGGTCTTAATGACCTTTGGGCATGGTTGATCCCTGAATGAGGGGTAATCCTCTTGTGTTGATAAGGGTTGATACCCTATGATATTGTGAAAAGGATTTATATCTTGTGATAGTATGATGACTAGTGTAGTCTCATGAATGGAAAGTGAATAGTACCATGTGATGATGAGATGAGAAATTAATGCTTGACATGTTTTATATCTTTTGAAGTTGTGATATTTATATGCTTACTAGAAGTGAATTAGGGTTTTTATGTTCACTTGTTTGATGCAACCTTAATTCACCCAATTGGCATAACTAATCAAGTGCAACTCTAGTCATGTAGTTCCCTGTGACGTAGAGCCATCTTCAGTGTTAGAACTATATGGATGGTGAAATGAGTATTCCTAAGGGAAACTCAGAGTGCATACTGTTGAGTATGTGTGGGTTGCAAGTTGAGGATATATCCTTGTCATCCATAATGTAGGTTATGGAGGATGGCTATGGTCATGCCTCAAACATTTGATGTGGTTGAGGACAACTATGGTTGTACCTCATATTAGATGGTTTAGTATACCCTAGTTTCTAGTGTCATGACTTCTACCAAGGGCGGACTAGTAGTTAGTAGCTTCACTATGTGTTGTTGTAGTGGCAACTTTGACTGATATGTCACTGCCTTTTTACTCATATTGACTGAGGGGAAGATATCTTAAGATACTGGCACCCCTATATCTTGTACATAACCGAATAACCCTTCATAGGGGTCAGTTGGACTTTGAATGGTATGATTCAAATTCCCCAGGGTGTAATAAAAGATGTAAGACAACCATCTAGCATATTTGTTTAGGGTTACACATAACACTTCATATTGGATAATAACCCTTGTTTGCTTTCTTTTTACTGAGATCATGTATAGTACAATAAGAGATAACAAATATGCTTATGTTGTAGTTATGCTCTTGTTGTAAACATGCTTATATTGTCAAATATACTAACACTGATGGTTAAGATGATGCTTCTAGCTATGTTTAATGTTTCTAGCCATGCCTATGTAATTAGAAACGCTTAAACTACTAATCATGCCTATGTAGTTCATTATGCTATGATGTTAGTTCTACTTATGATATAGATATGTTCCCATTATTTGAGATGCCAATATTGATATCCATGTTATGTTACTAGACATATTCATGATGTTAGGGATGCTTATGCTACTAGATTGTTTATGTTGTTAGCAAGGAATATGATGATAGTCAGATTAATGATGATGATTGTTATTACATGCAATTTGATGAAATTTTTAGGTCTCACCCTTGTGGTTCACCACATCTTTTTAGGTAATCAGAAGTGACAAAAACAAACCTATGGAAGCAAAGAGGAGCTATAGTAATGAATCTGTGAGAAAGTTGATTATATGTCTAGTGTGTCCTAGACTCATCCATGTACTCTCAGGTCAGGGTGGGAAAAGTTTGTATATGGTGTTTCAAACAAATCAAAATTTTGTTAGCATGTTAATGCTTGTTTGTGTGGCATATCCAAATATTGTTCTCCATTGTATATATGTTGTGGCTAATGCGATAGAACATTTTTTTTCAAATTCTTGTCATAGTATGGATCCAAGAAAGATATTGGGCTCTTATGCAAACGTTTCTCAATGGGTGTTGATGTTGAAATCAATTTTAATTTACCCATATTTTTGGATATGTGATGAATTAGTGCTCGATTATGTTTTATGTTTTGAGTAATCTCATTTACTGTAGCAGGTTCTCACAATAGCCCCCCGTGGGGTTTAGTATGAGTCATGGAAAATAGAAATATAATGACATTGGCAACCTTGACCTGAAGCAAGGTGTACTACTAAGAGAGATGAAATACAATTGTAGCATATTAGTAAAACCCTAGGTAGGGTAGATTCCCAAGTCAAACCTACGGTCAAGTAGGGATGTTTTAAGGTACATAAGACCCAAGAGGTTAGGAGGTGTTCATGCCATGAGACATTAGGCCCATGGGGTCAGGAGAAAGCCATCTAAGTGTACACAAGGCCCATGCGGCCAGGATAACGTCCACCTCATTAATTACATGAGACCCTAGGAGTCAACAAGAAAGACACTCCATAAGTACATAATGCCCTTGGGGTCCAAAGGAGATCACTCCAAATGTACCTATAACCCTAGAGACTTTAAGGGGATGACAAGGGTAATGATACATGAGCTGTATTACACAAGGAATAAAATAACATATGTAACAATGTCTGAAATAGAATCTTATTGGGAGTTGTGCATAAACTCAAGGATTGTGAGAACAACATTTTCCCCTTGGGTTCATGAAATTTGAGAAAATTTGTGGATGTTAAATGAAATCATGGTTTGCAATCAGTGTTGGGGATGAACCAACCTAGTATTTGAAATTATGAGATAATGTTTGGATTCACCATCTATACATTTGAAAGAAAGGTGAACTTTGTACTTGAACTATAGCCAAATATTCATTATACGTTAGGATATGAGTAAGAGATTGGGTAGCCATATGTACTACATATATTTTATATGTGAGAATGAATATGCTAAGTTAAATATTATGACATCATCTAGTGTATACAACTGTTACCTTACCTTATCAGGAAAATAGATGAATACAGTAGGTCTGACACCTTGATGACAAGAACATTCACCAAGTGGAAGTGTGATCACAAAGTAATAATATCATGCAATGTATGAGGATGTGGAAATACCCTTGGGATAAATCTAGGTTCCAACCTCAGTCACATCAATGATCTTCACTGCAATGAATGTTATTAATAAAAATCTAGCTAAAACCTATCCAGGGAAGGTAGCTAGTCCAAATACATGAGGAAAATATAATCTATCTTTCACCATAACCTGAATGGGTTTGAATTTTGGACAAAGCTCCTTTTAAGGTTGGGTGAGTGTAATGCCCTCAAAATTTAGAAAATTTAGATATGATTCAATAATATGATGAGGGAAGCATAGTAGAGTAAAAATAAGAATATATTGACCTAGTGTAGGTCTTCAATTTAAGTAAATAAAGTGATGTTGAGAAAATATATTAACATGAGAATTCAACTGAGATATAAGGATTAGTTCACATCTTAATTTCATAATTAAGAAAATAATGAGGCTTGTGGACCCTTTGTAAGGCCAAGGTATGAGCCATGGTCCCTAAGACCAATTGAAATTCATTTGGGATATTAGAGTGGAAAATAGGTCCATATAATCTATAATAAATGAATTGCTATGTCATGTATAATCATGAGAATTGATTAAAAAACTCATTATGAGATAATGAGAAAGGTTCTAGAAGATTCTAAAGTGATAAATACCCTAGATAATTAAATTAGCAATTATTTAATATTTACTTGGATTCCAAGTATTCGAGTAATAAATAAACCCAAATTGTCCTAATGCTTGAACAACACAAAGTAATGGTTAAATGAAGATGAACACAAGTTTTTAGATGATCACGTCATTGTTTGTCACCTAGGTGACTAAATCAAGTAAATGCATGGAATGCAATAAATACATAGTTATCTTTCTCTTACATACTAAACTTTCTTTCATTTGAGATAAACTTAGTTGGGAGATATCACTAAAATTTATCATCCATTAAGTGCTCCTAGTGATTTATATGATTTTACAAAGATCAAGATAATTTCATGATACATTATTATCCCTTGAATTTTAATTGGATAAATACAATTGATTAACAATCACAAACTTAGACCTAGGCTCAATCTGGACGATCAATTGTGACACACATAACACCTTTAATCTTGGTCATGGATTAATGATTGAGCCACTTTCTCTCATTGCCAACCTCATGCTTCGAGTCCAACAGAATATAGTGTGCACTCCAACCCTACTACACAACCAAATACTTTAATTTGCCATGGTTTCTATCTTAATGGCTTTGGCAGTGGAGATGTGCCCAATGAACCCTAGTTTAGCTATTATCTCTAAGAGTGGATATAATTTCCAAAGTCTAAGATAAACCAACAAATAGGGATCCGCTTGACTGCTTGCTCCATGAACCCTTTCCTATATAGGGGGTTTGAGATCTTGGTCATGACCTAAAGAACCCAAACCTGCTCTCAATTTCTCAAAGAACATCCCCAAACTCCTCTCTAAGAACCACCTCCATTTCCAATTTCCAAGATTCTATATCCTCATCTCAGTGCATACCCAGGCAATTACTTTGGCCTAGAGCATCAATTTGATTTTGTAAAGGGATCCAAATCCTAAGGCAGATGCTAGGAGTCCTTTATAGTGAATTTCGTAGTGTAGGTCTTTCTTGGTTATGCTCCTCATCAGAGAGTACCATCCTGGCCATCTTGGTGCCTCGTGGGTAATGGAGATGAACATCAATACCTCCATGAAATGTTTGTGACCTTTAGGTTGTCTCCAATCATGGTAATTATGACCCTGAATTCCATAGTCTATCTACTTTAGAAGTCTAACCTAGATCCTTCACCTCTGACTACCCCACTACAAGACAAGAAACTATCAGAGGTATTAATAGCCCTAACTGTAACGACAGTCACCAAACTGACAAACAAATCATTACTAATTAAGAAGAATAAACATAAAAAACAGATTAACAAAAATCACTAAAATTTAAAACCATTTTGCAAGGAGATCCTTGTACATAAAACTTTTACTGAAAGATCCAAAACTCATACATATCATGATTTACATTGTACAACATTGTTCAAATAAGTTCAAACTTGGAATTTAGGCTTTCCACAAGCCACCACCTTGCATCATTCTCTATATAATGATATTAAAACACATGAGGCATGTTCAACATGTGACATTTTGCATTATATCCCCTCAATTTGGGTAAATTGCACTTTGGTCCAAAACAAAGGAAAATTGCTCAAACAGCATTCAATCAGGACCAAAATTGAAACATAAGTGTGTCACATGATAACAAGCACCTTAGAGGATTATATTAAAGTTATAAGAAACTTAATTAGCCAAAAACAAATAGGGTTACCTCATAACCCAGGTCAGGGTCGTTACACTAACTACATCAACCAGGACTAGGAGTTGGGAGTCAACTCTTTAGTTGACTACCTCCATAACTTTTTGGAGTAGTAGTGGATCCAAAGAAAGTGATGATCAATCCCTTTGGGGATTTTACCCCACTACCTTGACCGGCATGATCAATGATGATCACAATGTGAAGGGAAATATGGTTCTCTCTTCTTTTCCTATGGGGTAGCCCATGTTGGAGCCTGGATCTGACATGGGATTTACCCACTAGCTTAGGCCCGATAGTGTGGCTATTATATTGTATGATACATCCTTACCATTAGTATGGTTATGTTAAATTTTCATTAATTGTAGAAATTGTAAGTTCCTAACTTTTTGGCAACCCCTAGTTAAGGAAGGTTAAAAAGATGAAAGCCATTACTGAAATTTTTTTCTGAGGATGCAGATTTAGCAAATAATAAATAATAGTAAATAATTTCCTTTTGTTCAAATATATTGTTTACAAGATGTTCCTCTAGAACTTACACAATTTTCATCATAAGAGTTGTACATATGAGAAGAAGTATCAAGCTAATCCTCCTCTCAAGTTAACTATAATGTCTTAAGGTAATTTCATCTATCCATCATATCTTGAAATCTTCATAGTTAATCATGTACCTAAGATGTTGTGAAACCAAAGCACGAATCAGCATATCAAAATATACTATGTATGTGGGGGGCATCAAAAATGTGTGCATGCAAATAAGAACTGACATTTTCTTCACATATTCTTCCTTTATGTGATATTCATAGTGGCATTATAATTGAACAAAATGTAAATAAACATCCAACAATTTAGTTGTTCAATCCTGAAGATATCCTCGGCAAATATTGACAAACTAATGTGGTTATTTATAAGCATAACCACGTACCTTAAAGGTGAGCCATGCATATTATGCAATTATACTTCAAGCATATTCAATAAATCCAATCAACAGATCTAAGCAATCAAAAAGGATTATGACAACCTTTACAGGCTGCCCCCGCGTCCTTTGCCCAGCCATAGCCCGGATAGCTGGCGGTTGGTAAATACAACGCTTAGCATGGGGCTCGAACCCGGGTTCCCCCGGAGGGGGACACTGTGCCTACCACATGAGCTACAATGGCTGGGTTGATCTAAGCAATCAAGATATTAATATGTATGTATGTAAATCCTAAAGTGTCACCATCACATGTCACCGTCACATTAATTAGATTAAATCCTACTTAGGTTTAGGATATGGAATAAGGGATCAAACCCGATACAAAATACTTTATTAAAGTTATTAATGCACATTATAAATCATGTACAACCCTAATTATATAATTAGGAGAAACTATGTTAAATTTTGCATCTTAATATCCTGACAATAAAGAAGATGTGGTTCGAAACCCTGATAATTAGATCTATCGTATCCTTCCATTATGATTATTTGGATTAGTCTGAGTTCATTAAACTTTTTATCTTTAAATTCATAACCATAATTCCTCATATGTATGGCTATTCACATTAGAAACCCAATTTCTTCACCATTAGGATCATAAATACGTTAAATCATCATTATATTCCAAAACATCACAAAATCACATCAAAAATTAGTTTTTTTTTGTTTCCAACATTTTAATACCCAACTCTAGGGTTTTTATGTACTAATCACTTACTAATCATGTATTCATAGAACTTTGAGAATTGGGATTAGATATAGTGTATGAAACCATTTTATTTGAGTTCCTCTTGTTCTCTTGATCAAATTTCATATAATATGTGTTTTCATCTTAGTTACAAATAATTATTTATGAATATTTCAAGTTATTATTACATGGATAAATGGCACGTTGTCGCATTAGCAGGATAAAGCTTATCTAACTTAACATTGGGGTGACTCAAAATATAGCATAAAAAAGTGTCACCATCACATGTCACCGTCACATTAATTAGATTAAATCCTACTCAGGTTTAGGATATGGAATAAGGGCTCAAACCCGATACAAAATAATTTATTAAAGTTATTAATGCACATTATAAATCATGTACAACCCTAATTATATCATTCGGAGAAACTATGTTAAATTGTGCATCTTAAGATCCTGACAATAAAGAAGATGTGGTTTGAAACCCTGGTCATTAGATCTATTGTATCCTTCCATTATGATTATTTGGATTAGTCTGATAGTCACTTTATAGTTGCATGAAATAAAAGTCATCCAAGCAGTTATTTTCAAGCAACCAATAAAAATGTTCGGAAATTGCCAAAAAACTAAAGCGATTATCCATAAGCGTAACCACATAACTGTCAGGTTGATTTTGAGACAAAATAATCCAATCAAGAAATCCAAATAGGAAAGCAAGCACATTATGAGATCCTGAAATATGCATACAATTTCCTATTATTAATCATGCCATCAACATCTATTAAATCTAGCTTGCTTCCTAGGGTTTCTAGTCCACTTTTAGGGTTTCCATTGCAATTAGGGTTTCACTTTATCTTTTACTATTTTAAACCCTAATTTTATACAATTACTCACAAACCCTAATTATCTCATCTATTCATCACAAAAGATAATAAGGTTATCCTTTTAATAACATATAACCTTATTTTTGGATTTAAGGCATCCTTATCCATCAATTAAGTCCATTAAGACTTTTTTACATTAAAACTACCATTTTTATCCTTTTAATCAATGACAAGTTCATTATGCTATTTTATCATCTTCGATTCCTTCCGGATTAACAACTCCTAGTTCATTATAATCTAATTCACATATGAACTCATTAATTCCACCTTTATCTATTAGAAAAACCTAATTACTATATTAAGGGTATTTATCCACAATTACGAACTTTTATACTCAAAATAGCTTAGAATTATCATATCTCAACTTTATTCACGATTTTGAATAATTAAAACCTTTATGAGTCATGTTTACTAATATTAGGGTTTCAAGGCCCATTAAAGCATTTTTATGCATAGGAAACTCTAAATTAACTAATTATGTGCAAAGTTCATCCTTTTTTATCTTAATGTACCTTTTTTACTATTAACAGGTTAATATCAACTTTTATCATCCATTAAACCGTACTAAACACATTAATCATCTCAAAATAGGGTTTCTTAATCTTTAATTCATTAAATTTGATAACTTACACTACTTTTCGAATAGCAAGAGGAATTAGCCTCTAAAACCATTTTTAATGAATTCCTTTTGTTTTTCTTAGTAAAAAGCATATATTATTTGCTACTATCAGAGTTACCAAAATGGAGATACGATTTTTGTAAAATTAACTCACCAGACCCAATCAGAGGGCACCACGTCGCTTCTCACATGCAACGTTGCTAGATTTGGAAACAATTCAAAAAGACATATTTGCCCTTGGTTAAGTAACTGGTCCTTTAGCCCGCGGAGGGGCAAACTTGTCCAACGACGCCTCTGCTCATCTTCAACCTCACGCAACCCCTCTGCCGCTGCCCTAGCCACGCTTGGCGTGGATCCTTCTCCAGGTTCTGGACCCGAAGCCACATCTGCTCCTTCCCTTACCTTCATCGAACCTCCATGCTCCTCTAGGTATCCTCAAGCTGTTGCCACAACGGCTGGTTCAGGCTGGGTAGGCCTGCAGTGTACGGCCGCCAAAAGCAGTCGTGCTGCTGCTGCTGCGTTCAGGCTAGGGTGGAGAAATATTCCTCAAGCTTCCCGTTGGCGTTGTGAGAGTAGCTTGCTTCCACTTTAACTCCTCCACGGCCCCACCTTGCTCTAGGATTCGAACCACCCTCTTTTCTAGGGTTTGTACGTAAGGAAGAAGAAGAAGATGAAGAAGGAAGAGAGAGTTTTGTGAGATTTCTCTAGAACTCGAACCATAGGCTCTACCCCTTATATAGGGGAGGGTATCCACACCCTAGACTACTTTCCCATGAAGCAACCAAGTCCTTTTCCAACTTGGACCCCTATTCCTTCATGAAGAAGAAATCTTCTCTCTCTAAAAAGAAACTGTTTGGTATTCTTTACTCCTTAGATATTAGAATTTCGAAAATCACCTCTTTTATTTTCTTAGTACTTGCCCTTTAATCCATTGACACGAAATTAGGTTTTCCTTTAGTAGAAAATACCACCTCTTTAACAAAACCACAAAATTCCTTAATAATGTATCACATTATCCTCTCATTTTTCATTATTGGTATTTTCTCTTTCTTTCTTTTCCATTGGGGCTCCTTGGACCCCAAGAAACTCTAAGATTTCGAAATTCCTTTTTAAGGATACTTATTATCCTACTAGATGCATCTATATTCATTATTTCACATTATCTTGTTTATTTCTTATTAAAATATCTCTTTTTGAGGATTTCTCTTTATCTTTCTTTTTATTTTCCTCATTGGTATTCCATTTAACATTAGTAATGCTTTGCATACGAAAATCCATCAAGGATATTTCAATTATACCTCTTTTCACTTATTTCCTACATTTTATCATTGTTTTCAATTTCTTTCTTAATAAAGAAATACTTAATTGATCTTTTCTTTTTTTGTTGCATTATCTTTGAAACTTTGGACTCCTTGGTACCCAAGGAACCCAAGAGGAACGAAATCCAACTTTGGATTATATTATTTTTCCTTCTAGAGATTTCTACATCTTTCTTTTCTCCATTTCTTTTTAATAATGGAATTTCTTTTGTATTTTCCTTGTTATTGGGCCCAATAGCCAATAAATCCCACAAAACAATCATCAAGGCTATTGTAAATGAAATCCATTTATTCAAAACAAATTATATCATTATTTGTTCCAATATCTTTAATATGAGAAATTACATTTCTCACCAAATGAACCCAAAAGTTGGGGTTGTAACATCCTTCCCCTCTTATAGGAATTTTGTCCTCAAAATTCCATCAAACAATTCAGGATAAGACTTTTCCATGTCCATCATTGGTCCCTATGTGGCTTTACCTTATCCATGGTGCTTCCAAGAACCTTTATCATCACATATTCTTTTCTCTGAGTTCTTTCACCTTGGCATCTATAAACCTCATAGGTGACTTGGGTCATTTCAGCCTCCCTTGGGGCTCACTAGGTTCATTGGTCCGCACATGGTCCAGGTACCTCACATAGTTCTCTAAATTGGACACATGGAAATCATCACCCATCACATTATCCTAAGGGGTAAGGGAAAACTCAACCTTCTCCACCAAACCATGTCAAACGAACTCATGCATCGGGGACTCGGCTCTCTTAGCTATAACTTAGAGGGGTCATATTTTCATGTACATATTCCCCCATAGTGAACTGCGTGTCAGCTTACAACTCATGTCGTCCTTGGGCTCCTTTCAGCCATTGCATGATCAAAGTGACTTCATCTACCCACACTGTGGTCCTTTCTTGACCTTCGTGAGGTCCCTTCACCAACATCATCTTAATTAAGTGGTGACCGACACAACCTCCTTTGCAGAGCTTCTTTACATCCCGAAATTGGCTATGGTGGTTTTCATCACATCTTATAGAAGACAAGAACTGTCTCCATGTATCACCCTGAACGAGCACACATGCTCTCATCAGACCCTCTAATCTGGATCATACTAACCATTAGTTAAGGTGATAAATTGTACTAGCATCAAGTTCTTCATGCATCTACTTCCACCTTATGGAAGTGAATCTTTAGGTTATACTCAAGAACTTTTGAACTTGCATCATGGTGTAGTTGAACCATCTCTCTCATATGTAGTTCAACCGGATCTGTCCCTTGATAGTACTCTTTCTTTCTCATGTCATATAGGTAAGGTGATCTACCATAACCCATATTGCATCTTGACCTTCCTTAGTCTAGGGGAGACTTACTACAACATCCATAGTGATGAACTCCCATTCCCTCTCAAGGAATCTTTATCCTCTATGTCAATACATTGGGTTACTGGTGTTCATCCTTCACCTCCTGGCTTGGATGGCAACATACCACATGCAACGTCATCTTAAGCATCCAAAGTACTACTGTCACTTACTATTTTTGTATTACCATGGTGTATGGTGATCTTAAAATCATGATCTCCTGTATGTCATGATTCCTCAACATCGATTCCTCAGGAATACTAAACCACTTTAATCGGATTTCATCACCTTCTTTTCCAAAGAAGTGCATCTAAGGTTCTACCACCATCCTTTCATTACATCAAGGACTAGGTTGGCTAACCAAACAACCACTAACTTGTTCAACATATCTCGTTACATCTGAGTGTTAGCCAAACTTACCTCTTCTAGCCTCTAGCCAAACTAGGCAGTTGCATCTCATCCAGAGCATCCATTACCACTTCACATCCTTAGGTGTTAGGTAATGTTGGAGACATATACCTCCAAGTATTCCACTCATTACCTTATCTCGTCTCTAAGTCTAACTTCATCAAGAAAACTCTGAGCTTATTCTCTTGGTTTTTCAAACTCAAATTTGTATAACTCGTACTCATAAAAAAACATCCTCATAAGATGACTACCTTGTTTCTCTTAATGTTTATAAACCATCCATGTATCATGCGCTCCACCAGTGTATGTTATCATCTCTTTCCTCATACCTCATGGCAACGTTCCAACTCACATCACCTTTTATCCTTGGTGTATGGCATGCGTATTGTCCTATCTCTCATTCCCATAACAAGAGGAAATAAGCATTCAGTTGCAATCCAAATATAGAGTTCTTCCTATTCCAAGAGTAGAGATGGTACATCCCACCTTGCCAGTACACCTTTACATCTAAGTTGAAATGTGCCACATATGTCTCTACATCACAAACATCTTGATATCAAAGTTACATCCTTGGAAAACTGGTCTTGAACCTACTTGGGTCCACACACAATCCTTGGTCATCTCCTCTAGGTCTATAGGGTGCTGACACTTTTTGGGTCATCCCTCTTCCCTTATGCATCCAGAGAGTTCCCTACTCATCTGCCCTTTGGGTCCCATGTGTTAATGAAGGTGATCAATCTCCTAACCCATGGCCCTCAGACACTAATAGTTGTTACCTCCCAACCCTATGGTCATGTGCAACTAGGGAATTAGGCAACTCCCACTCCCATCAGTTTTATCCGTACCAGACCCTAGGATAGACTTAGGATTCTATTATAGTACATGTCCAGCTTAGAACCTTACCCAAGCCTTCATCATCTCTCTCTCTGCATTCATGGGCTGACTTCCATCCTTTCATAGGGGTCATGGCAACCTACATACCTTGGTCAGGCCCCATACCGGTTACCTTCATGGTAACACATCCACATGCACTTAGAGATGGTTATCTATGAGTCTACAGGTTTATTCTCATATCATGTACTTTTCACTTAGCTTCTCAAGATCCTATGAGACCTCCTTAGGTTACTTCAAAACCAATAGAAACCGGTGTACACCTTACAAAAGGTTCCCTCTCCCAGGATGGGAGGAAACTACAACTCTTAAGAACAAGTCACAAACATCCTTAGGGTTTATATACACATGAGCATGCTTAACCCAGAAGCTACTAAGGCACAAGCAGACCACCTACTAAACCATGCTAGGTCATACTTGTTTTCTTTCCTCAATGTTGATTCAAGATCATACCTTCCCATGTCATCAACTTAGTTGTGAGGGGTTCATAAAACATACCTAAAACTTAAGGGGTTTCCCTTTCCTCTAACCATGAGGAGTACCATGCTGGAATCTATAGACACTCAAATCTCATCATGAGCATCAGGTACACCACTTCCCCTCTTAGGCCTAGGAACCCTAGGTTCACTTTTTTAGATGTCCAACTATCTGCTCAACTTTTTAACCACGAACTAAGCATGTCTAAGGTATGTAATGTACTTCCCATTATCCGTCTGCTTGATCCCCACTTTAAAGTGGAGTCCTCCTCAAGGACAACCAACGAGGTATAAGGCCTCACAACCTGTTACTAAGTCTCCTCAGGGTTTAAGGAACTCTTCTTCTCATCTATACCATAGGTATAGAGGTACTAGTAGCCTCAACCTTTCTCTAGGGTTTGGTTCCTCTCATGGTAACCAAGACATCATCAGCCTCCAGGGATCACACATGAGGCAACCACAAACATCCACTTAGGTTGCATCATCCTCAACTCCCCACTTTTCCTCATATCTCGGAGCCTAGGCTTCCAACCTTCTTGCTTGGGTCCTTCTCTCTCTCTCTAGAGGTAACTCCACAACTAGCCTTATACTAAAGGTCCTATCTCCATGAAGATGGATCAAGCTTACAAGCATACCCTTACATGGTGAATCCTATGTTCCAACTTACGTTTGCTCAAGGTTATCCCTAGCCCTTTATGCTTATCTCATCAGCTTTCCAACATACCCCCTTGGCCAGGGTTTTAGTACGACTGATGTACTATGGGTGCCTACTATGCCATGCTCATATAAGCTCATGGGTTTTCCATAGGTTCTTCGCTAACCTCATCAATGAAGGAGCTATCCTTCACTTTAATGTGCACGACCCTTCCCAGGTTTGGGTCGCCAAAGGTACTAGGTCATTCAACATCTCATGGCTCATATGGCATCCCAAAGGCATGTCCATCCAAACACCCGGTCTACCAAGACATCTAACTCATCATGTCATCTCACCACTTAGGGTTAGGGTTAGCATCATCCTCAGAGGATGTGTCAGGTCTCTACTTTTAATGGAGGTCTCTACCTCCAAGACTAACTCTCTCTAATTATCCTCCTGACAAGAAGGTCTAGCCTCATGTCTCTCTTGAGGGCATGAAAACTTATGTCATACGACCTAAGCATGTATCTATTCTTTAATGCTTAATCTATTAAGCTTATGTCCATGACATATTATTTACATGCTTTTTATTAATTTGGTTGAGGATTTATTAAACCTTATCAACCTTACCCATACCTCAAGAGGGTGAGGAAAAGAGAGAAAACCCTAATTCTTATAATCCTTAACAACATTTGAGTTGAGAAGGGATGAACAAGATGAGAGGGTCCTAAAGGTATCTTATTTCGAGTCCAATCCTGTTACATTGGCCAAGAAGTCACACGGATCGGGGAGTCCTCGTATTCCGACTAGCGGTGCGGAGGAAAATCTTGCCAGCCCCCAGGCGTGATCCTTTTCTAGACAACTCTGTCTTTCAGAAATTCCTCTAATAACTCCCTTAGGTTCTACGGAGTTTATAAATTTAATAATTATTAAAGATTAAATGAGGAACCGATGCTCTGATACCAAATGTAATAACCCCGCCTCCCAGTAACCCCCATTTAAGGAGGACCAAGAGGTCAGAGCCGTTATTCCAAATTTTCCAGATCAAAGGTTCGACAAATAATCAATAACAATTATCAAATTCTACTAACTAAACAGAAAGGTTGTAATAAAATTTAACTTTGCATGCCTTTTTCAAAAAGTTTGATATCTACTTCTATCCACATCTGAAGTCTATTCTAACTAATCCTCCTTTGTACTTTAGTTCATATTTAATTCCACATATGTCACTTTATTGTTTGTTCTTTTCACTTGTACCTAAAATGTCGACAATCTAAATGTTGGTCAACATAAAGTTGGTATGTGGGGGAAACAATAATTATGCAATTAATTGTAACAACATATTACAGTCAACTATGATTTAATAAACAACTTTATGTTTTAAATATAACTACGTGATCCACACATATCCTATCCTCTGCGTTGTCCTTACAGTGGGCATGGATGCTACCTTCCTTATGGTAGATCCCCATGAAACCCCTCATGATCTTACCTAACCGGTGAATCAGTTTCTAGGGTTGAGTCACATGGCACTACTCGTAGGTAGCCCACTCCTTAACTCATGGTGTGCTATAGAGTCTCATGGCACTACACGTTGGTAGCCCAATTTCTAACTCATGATAGCCTAGACCGTACTCTAGGTTACCCTTTTTAGCATTTGCAAAGCCACAGAGGAGGATCCGGATCTAAGCCAGTTATATATATTTATAGTGATAATCATAGTCACTTTATAGTTGCATGAAACAAAAGTCATCCAAGAATTTGTTTTCAAGCAACTGATAAAAACATTTGGAAATCACCGAGAAACTAAAGTAATTATCCATAAGCGTAACCACATACCTGTCAGGCTGATTTTGAGATAGAATAATCCAATCAAGAAATCCAAATAGGCAACCAAGCACATTATGAGATCCTGAAATATGCATACAATTTCCTATTATTAATCATGCCATCAAGATCTATTAAATCTGGCTCTCTTCCTAGGGTTTCTAGTCCACTTTTAGGGTTTCCATTGCAATTAGGGTTTCACTTTATCTTTTACTTTTTTAAACCCTAATTTTATATAATTACTCACAAACCCTAATTATCTCATCTATTCATCACAAAAGATATTAAGGTTATCCTTTTAACAACATATAACCTTATTTTTGGATTAAAGGCATCATTATCCATCAATTAAGTCCATTAAGCCTCTTTTACATTAAAACTATCATTTTTATCCTTTTAATCCATGACAAGTTCATTGTGTTCATTTATCATCTTCGGTTCCTTCTGGATTAACAACTCCTAGTTCATTATAATCTAATTTACATATGAACTCATTAATTCCACCTTTATCTATTAGAAAACCCTAATTACTATATTGAGGGTATTTATCCACAATTGGGAACTTTTATACTCAAAATATCTTAGAATTATCATATATCAACTTTATTCATGATTTTGAATAATTAAAACCATTATGAGTCACTTTTACTAATATTGGGGTTTCAAGGCCCATTAAAGCATTTTTATGCATAGAAAACTCTAAATTAACTAATTATGTGCAAAATTCATCCTTTATTATCTTAATGTACCTTTTTTACAATTAATAGGTTAATATCAACTTTTATCATCCATTAAACCCTACTAAACACATTAATCATCTCAAAATATGGTTTCTTAATCTTTAATTCATTAAAGTTGATAACTTACACTACTTTTCGAATAGCAAGAGGAATTAGCCTCTCAAACCATTTTTAATGCATTCCTCTCGTTTTTCTGAGAAAAAAGCATATATTATTTTCTACTATCAGAGTTACCAAAATGGAGATACGATTTTTGTAAAATTAACTCACCAGACCCAATCAGAGGGTGCCACGTCGCTTATCCCATGCAACATTTCTAGATTTGGAAACATTTCGAAAAATCATATCTACCCTTAGTTAAGTAACTGGTCCTTTAGCCTGTAGAGGGGCAAACTCGTCCAATGATGCCTTTGTTCATCTTCAACCTCACGCAACCCCTCTATCACAGCCCAAGCTGCGCTTGGCGCAGATCCTTCTCCAGGTTCTTGACCTGAAGCCACGTCTGCTCCTTCCCTTACCTTTATCAGACCTCTGTCCTCCTCTGGGCATCCTCAAGCCACGACCACGATGGCTGGTTCAGACTGGGCAGGCCTGTAGTGTGTGACCGCCAAAAGCAGTCGTGTTGCTGCTGCTGCGTTCAGGCTAGGATGGAGGAATATCCCTTGAGCGTCTTGTTAGTGTCGTGAGAGTAGCATGCTTCCACCGTAACTCCTCCACGGCCCTGCATTGCTCTAGGATTCAAACCACCCTCTTTGTTAGGGTTTATACGTAAGGAAGAAGAAGAAGATGAAGAAGGAAGAGAGAGTTTCGTGAGATTTCTCTAGAACTCGATCCAGAGGTTCTACCCCTTATATAGGGGAGGGTATCCACACCCCAGACTACTTGCCCATGAAGCAACCAAGTCCTTTTCCAACTTGGACCCCTATTCCTTCATGAAGAAGAAATCTTCTCTCTCTAAAAAGAAACTCTTTGATATTCTTTACTCCTTAGATATTAGAATTTCGAAAATCACCTCTATTATTTTCTTAGTACTTGCCCTTTAATCCATTGACACGAAATTAGGTTTTCCTTTAGTAGAAAATACCACCTCTTTAACAAAACCACAAATTCCTTAATAATGTATCACATTATCCTCTTATTTTGCATTATTGGTATTTTCTCTTTCTTTCTTTTCCATTGGGGCTCCTTAGACCCCAAGAAACTCTAAGATTTCGAAATTCCTTTTTAAGGATACTTATTATCCTTCTAGATGAATCTATATTCATTATTTCACATTATCTTGTTTATTTCTTATTAAAATATCTCTTTTTGAGGATTTATCTTTATCTTTCTTTTTATTTTCCTCATTGGCAATCCATTTAACATTAGGAATCCTTTGGATACGAAAATCCATCAAGGATATTTCAATTATACCTGTTTTCACTTATTTCCTACATTTTATCATTGTTTTCAATTTCTTTCTTAATAAAGAAACACTTAATTGATCTTTTCTTTTCTTGTTGCATTATCTTTGCAACTTTGGACTCCTTGGGACCCAAGGAACCCAAGAGGCACGAAATCCTACTTTGGATTATATTCTTTTGCCTTCTAGAGGTTTCTACATCTTTCTTTTCTCCATTTCTTATTAATAATGGAATTTCTTTTGTATTTTCCTTGTTATTGGGCCCAATAGCCAATAAAGCCCACAAAACAATCATCAAGGCTATTGTAAATGAAATCCATTTATTCAAAACAAATTATATCATTATTTGTTCCAATATCTTTAATATGAGAAATTACATTTCACACCAAATGAACCCAAAAGTTGGGGTTGTAACAGAGTGTCTTCACACCGTTGTAGGACTTTATCAAGGTTATACAGACAATCATTAAAATACTCCCCATAAACTGAAAAATCGTCCATGAAAACTTCTAAACACCTTTCAACCATGTCATAAAAAATGGCGAGCATACAACATTGAAAGATAGTGAGTGCATTACACAACCCAAACGGCATTCTTTGATAAGAAAATGTGCCATAGGGGCAGATGAAGGTAGACTTCTCCTGATCTGATGGTTTGATAGAAATATGGTTATATCTGAAATAACCGTCAAGAAAACAAAAATGAGAATGACCATCCAGTCGTTCTAAAATTTGGTCAATGAAAGGTAAAGGAAAATGATCCTTTAAAGTGGCAGCATTCAAACGGTGATAATCTATGCAAGCACACCAACCTGTGACTAACCTAGTCGGTTTTAGTTCATTAGTAGAGTTAGTTGTCATAGTTATCCCCCCTTTCTTAGGTACAACTTGAGTCAGACTTACCCATGTAGAATCGGATATTGCATAAATTATACCTGCCGACAGCAGCTTCGCAACCTCTTTCTTTACCACCTCCATCATAATTGGGTTAAGTCGTTGTTGTGGTTGAACTTTCGCTTTTGCTCCTATATCCCATTGTATTTTGTGTTGGCATAAGCTTGGAGAGATGCCCTTGATGTCATCCATGGACCACCCGAATGCGGCATAGTGGTTTTCTAACACGCCAATCAGTTGCCTCTCCTCGTCGTGGCTCAGTGATGATGATATGATGATTGGGAGCTTCTCCTCCACTGCCAAGAACACATACTTCAGATGCGGGGGCAGTGGCTTGAGCTCTAACTCTAGGGGATTTACCAAAGATGAGACCAATGGTGGTGGCGGTGATCCTAGATCTTCAAAGTGTCTGGTGTAATAGAAAGAAAGTGATTTGAGTAACATGGCACACTCTTGCAAAGGGGCAAGATCTTGTCGCATTGGGGGCAATGAACCCAGAATGAATGCACTGACCTGCTCCTTTAGCACTACTATGCCAGTATCAGATATCCACCATTTCATGTTTATGATGTCCTTCATAAATTTACCATACGATGGTATTTGTTCAATGGAGTCAATCAATGGAATGTTGGCGGATAATTTTCTGAAAGTATTCAAGAATTTCTTGAACTGCTGATCCGCCTTTTTGGATTTTACAACATTAGGGAAAGGAATTGGTATTGCCTGTGACCTTATATGAGGTGGGTCATAAGGTTCTGGCCTTGTCCCTATCACTACCAGTTTCTCTATCTCAGTTGTTCCTCCTTCTTCAGGTTGTTCTGAATCTACCATTTTTCCACCCCAACAGGCTCCTCACTGTTGCTTGCATCTTTTATCTGAGATGTCTTGGGTTGGCCTTGATTGTCTCCAATGAGCACTTTTGTCCCACTTCTCAATAGTATGGCCTTCACATGTTGGTTCCCCGATGGAGCATTTATGTTACCTGGGAAACCCTATTTACCGTTGTTCTTTATCGCTACCACCACTATTGCAATTTGTGAAATCTGAGTCTCTAGACTGCGAAATTGAGCCATGTGATTCTATAACTCTCTCTACTGCTGGTTGATTACCATGTCATTTTATTTCACCAGTTTCTTTAGAAGGTCTTGCATGTTTTCATCTTCAGGGCCCTTTTCTACTGTTGTGCATTTCCTTGTTGCCTTGCTTGGTTGGGATCCTATTGGAAGTTGTTCGGATCCTTCCAGGAGAACTTTGGGTCCTTTCTCCAGGAGTACTCATTGTTCATGTACCCCTGTTGATGCATATATTTGACCTATCCTTCCTCCTCATCTGAGCAGTTCCCATCCTTCTGGCATAGCTTTTTGGTTATCGGGTCTAGCTTTTCATTAAGAGTGTTTATTACTTTAGACTCTCCCACACTCTTGATTGTCTCTTGGCATTCTCTTTCTTCTCCCTAGGATTGATTCGTGGACATATTCTATAGTATCTCATGACACTTGGAGGGTTTACTGTTGAGGAAGAAACCCTTGCCTACACTATCCAGTGTGGACTGCTCTCCTTGATGTAAGCCATAATAGAAGATTTTTGCCTAATCTTCTAACTCAATCCCATGATGTGGGACTTTCTGCAGCATATGTTGAAATAACTCCCAAGCCTCCGAGTATGACTCTTCAGCTTGTTGTTTGAAATTATAGATTTTTATGACCAACTCATTGGTCTTCTGGGTGGAAAGTAATGCTTGAAGAAAGTGTCAATCATCTCGTCCCATGTCCTGATATATTATGGCTTCAAGTTGTAGAACCAGGACTTTTCCTTATATGCCAGAGATGAAGTGAATAGTTTCAAGTATATCATTGTCACCGAGACCCTATCAATCTTGAGCATATCGCAGCATTCCACAAAGCTGCTTATGTGGGCCATCAAGTCCTCAAGACTGTGTCTATGAAATTCATATGACTTGACCAGGGCTACCAGCCCCGGGTCAATTTTGAAACTGCCGACATCAACTACCTACCTTTTTATAGGAACAGATTGCACTGTCGAAGATGACGCATTGATCTTCTCCCAGATCATCTTCTCCCCAACCATTTCTAGTTTTTCAGGTGGTAATGATGTATCCGCAGGAGGAGATTCTGGAATGGTTGATGTATTGGGGATAAGTCTCCCCGTTGAGTTACTAATCTCATGTGCTTTATCCTTTAATGTTGCAGCTGTTGTAGAACTACTTGGAGTTGATTCCATGTAGTTTCTACTATGCGTCTGCACTATGCACTAATACCTGAAAAAGGTAAAAATGGGTGTAAGCACCAAAGATAGTAAAGGTTAAAAATTGATATTCAATATTCAACTCAAATAAAAAAATAAAAATAATAAAAGGTGGCCTATAGTGGCCGACCATAGCACTCGTGGTGTTGGACTATTGTCGTTTCCCCGATAACGGTGCCAAAAATTTGACACGACTTTACTGTACATGTAAAACACAAGTGTACATGTCTTGTAATATAGGCCAAAAGAGGCCCGAGTTGTCGAACTCAAGGAAACAGTGTCCATAGACCAGTACCAACTGTGATCTGATCAGCTAGGTCGAAGGAAATTGATTGAATTAGGGTGTTTAAACTAAATGAGAAATTAAAATAGAAAATTAAAGTTGATTCAATCAAATGGTGATGGATTCCTTAGAACACAGTTTCACCACGGGTAGCCCTGTATATATCCTCCTATTATTAATATAAGTTCCCTCCTAAATTTGAACAAAGAACTTGTAGCTAGAAATTACTCGCTTTCACAGCGTAATTTCCCTACCTAAACTAAATCCAGTCTCATTCTCATACAATTGATTCATTAGTTAGGTGCAGTTGCTTTTACTCTGGGTAATCTCCTCTCATTTATGCCCCACCTTTCATAAGGGACGCCGATAAATGGGTGAACCTATGTGTTTCTAACTTTTAATCCCCTTTTCAGAAGCTATTAAGGATCTGAGACTCTATTTATGGTGATCAAGTACAAATAAATAAAGCAATTCTCATAGATTCATATTCAAATATTAAGAGAAGAATCTATATTAAAACATAAAATTTATATACAATGCATACTCGGGCTACTCCCGGGTCCTAAGGAATAAGGGGTTTAGCCTCGCATGGTTTCTATAGTCAAAACATGTTAGAGAAGAAGAAAAACATGGGTAACATCAATTAACTATGTTAACCCCTAACGAAAAGCTACTTTGGACGATCCCCTTCCAAGCACTGTCGTTCTGCTATCTCTCGGCTACACAACGATCCACCAGAAGTGTCAAAATCGATCTTGGACGTGGCCTTTGGGCCTGTTCTCTCCTCCTCCATCTCTCTAGTCTTGAGGACTCAACTACAGCTTGATAATTAGGTCTGGCCATCCTTTCACATAGTTATAGCATGGTTTTTTCTACAAAATAACACTAGTCATCAAATTAGATCACTGTTGTAGATCTTGTATGTGCGGACAATCATGGTACTACCGACTTGACACTCGATAGTATCAAGTCTTTAGGGTTTTGGAAATGTGCCCAGTCTCAGTATTATCGAGTTGAGTCAATAGTACCGACTCAAAATTTGGCGCTCGACTCCTCGCACGTCTGATGTCAACTCGGTACTACTGAATTTGGTGCTGATGTATTGAGTTCTTCAAAATTCTTCAGGAGAGCTACTGATGGTGAGTCGGTACTACCGAGTTGAGTGTCAGTAGTGCCAAGTCTTTGCGTTGTTTTAGCTGTCTTTCTGACGATAACTCGGTACCACCGAGTGTTGACTTGGTAGTACCAAGTCTGTGTGGCTTCCGCGAACCTGAAACACAGCCAAAAGTTCCTTAGCTTCTTAGATTGATAAAAACTTTTTAAAATAGGATAAAAAATATATAATTTGATGCATTTCAATAAAATAGGCTACTTATAGTAATTTGTGCACAAAAACTCAAGAAAATACAAATGTGTGCACAAAATTAAGGGAAAACAAGCCTGTAAAAACAACTAAATATGAGTGCATTAGTTAGGTCTGGAGATGCTAATGTACATGCATATGTCATACTGGAATATATATATCATCATTATCTTGGGCTCTCATTATTATTCATCAACATTAATTTATATATCAAAGTACATGTAATCACTAAATTTAACATATTAATAATTGAACTGAGGGTCTTTTTGTATCAATCACCTTATAACCATGTATTCAATATATTTTTAGAATACAATTCAGAACTAGGAGCGGAAACCCTTATTAGGAATGTACATATTTTTCTAATAAAATGATATATACCACCACTAGTATATGACCTACCATTTATTTCATAAAATTAATTTAAATTAAACATAATCAGAC
The DNA here is from genome assembly GCA_963693085.1 of Alisma plantago-aquatica. Classification (NCBI taxonomy): domain Eukaryota; kingdom Viridiplantae; phylum Streptophyta; class Magnoliopsida; order Alismatales; family Alismataceae; genus Alisma; species Alisma plantago-aquatica. The sequence continues at coordinate 378,480,269 of OY856410.1, forward strand.
TAGTGGTAAGATGCCATTTTAGTGTGTATCATATTATATTATAGTCCTAAAATCGGGTCTAAGCCATTGGGCCAATGCAACGTTGGCTCTAGGCTCAAACGCGAGCTGCTCAATTGGAAACAAAGAAATCTCCAATTTTTCCTTCACATTGTGACCATGAAGAATCTCGTGGTATGGGGTAGTTGGGTGAATTCCCTAGGGGGATTGATCACCCCCTTCGTTGGTCCAACTACTACTCCAAGCATTAATGGAGGAAGTCAAGTAAAGATTTGACAACTCTTAGGCATGGTTGAGGTAGCTATGGGATGGCCAGAGAAGGAGGATCTAGGTTAGGCTTCAAAGTAGACAGAGAAGGGAATTTTCAGTAGAGAATTATCATGGTTGAAGATAACATATTAGCATGAAAAGCATCTTGAAGGTATTATGGTTCATCTTCATCGCCAGTGAGGCACCACAATGGTTAGGATTTTTCTCACTGATTATGATCTTAACCCATAAATACATGCACTCCAAAGCCCACCACAAGGGACTCCTAGCATCCACCTAGGATTGGGATCCCTTATGATATCATAATGACGCTCTAGGGTGAGGTAATTACTTAGGATGTACTAACTCAAGGGTGTAGAATCATGGCCATCATAGTTGGTGGTGGTGCTCAAAGGGAATATTTGTGATGTTATGTTCAAATTGAGAGAGAGGTTAGGGTTTTACGTGATGGATGATAACACCCAAATTTAGGTGTTTATGCTAAGTATTTATGTATGGTTTCATGCCACAACATCCTTAATATGGCCAAAATAACTCTAGATTCTTATCATTTTTTAGTTCATATCTTTTTGAAGATAAAGTTGCTCAACTAGCCAATTTTGGGACTTATAGGCACTGAACTTAAGAAGACATCGATTCCCCAAAATTTGCCCCTTTGAACCTGGTTGGGTTCACCTGGACCCGATCGAGTTCAACCCTTGATTTTTGCATCAGTCAATGCCAGCGACTGTTAAACCTCTTCACTGTCAGTGACTGCTGAATATACATCCAATGATTACTAAGCCTCGTTTGCCATCAGGGACCATCAAAACTCTAGCGATCTCCAAAGATCCACATCCAACAATCGTCGAAGACAAAGATCTAGTGGTTTTTGAAGAAATTTGATGATTGCTGAAATGGAAGATCTAAACTCAGTTGGATCAGCCTCGACCTGGTCAGGTTGAATGTCATGAATATAATCTTAGCAACCACTCAGAATTCGGTAATCTTCTAGCATCAGCGATTGCCAAGCAATCACCGACTGTTGAAGATTGAAACAACAACAACCACTACCACCCAATGACATCAGCAACCGATGGGCATCAGCCCGGTCGAGTTCACCTAAACCCGGTCGGGTTCACAGACAAAAGGTTAGTGATCACTAGAAATTTAGATCATCAGGGACCACTAACGAGACATTGACCACCCTCCACATACAATCCACATATCCCTATAAATACCCGCCCCTACTACCTAGTAAAGGGTTCAGTTGGTTCCTGTTCCAAATTTTGTTGTTCTGACTTTTGGTTCTGATTTTAGTTTCAGTGACCATCAGTTCCCAGAGCCCTATAGGAGAGGTATAAGGTTTGAAATGGATAAGGAACACATCCTACAGCCACCCCTTTAGTTTTCCTCCATCCACCTTTTTCCACCATCTTCCATCCACTATCAACTATTCCCAGCCACCTTCACCTCCATACACACATCCAAGTGTTAGGTTTTAGGGGAGGCAGAGAAGGCAGCGGAAAAAAAATTTCTCCCCCAAACCCCAAACAAGGAAATGCGTCAACATCTATATAATAGGAAAGGATGGTTTGTGGAATCATACCTTGTCCAGAGGCTTGCTCGGAGACAATACCTCGTGCCTTGTGCGGTCTTCAAATCCGGCCTTTGACGGTGTCTGTGCAGCTCCTGGTCGCACTGGGATTGACGACTCCTGATCACACCGGACTGTCGGATGACAGTTGTCCTCCTGAGTGACAGAATCCACCTGCCTCTGCAGTAGTCCACACGGACCACCTGGAACTCGACACTCCTTGTCCCACAAGGAAGTGGAACGAGTCGCACCCTCCTGTTGACGTACTAGTCGCCAACACACTCTCCTGCTGCCAGTTGCAACTGCAGTTGTCCTTCCCTTGCTACACCTCCCTTTGCGGGAAGCACTTGCTCGGGCTCTCTCTCGGTTACCAAAACCAGAGAGAACGACAACTTTGCAGAGCAATTGGTTGCACTGAGTTGTACTTTGAGAAGCCCCCAATACCCCTATATATAGGAGGGTCATGGGAAAGGGTTCTCCATCTCGGGCAATGCGGGACTAAAAGTAGGAGTAGAAGGGTTTGAGATTTTCCACAATAACATCAAACTCACAACCTGAACCGATCGTTTCACAACTAAAATGGTCGGTTGGGGATCTGAGCCGGTCGGTTGACACTCAACCGATCGGTTGGGACCCATGAGCCGGTCGGTTCACTTTCTGAACCGGTCGGTTCACTTTCTGAACCGGTCGGTTCATGGTCCTGACCAGTTCCTGATTGACTTTCCAACTTTTGTTTCTAATTGGTATCAAATACCAATCCTTGTTCCAATCAAATTGGGCAAGTGAAATGCAAGGAAAATTCTCACCAATCCTACTTTCCCAACTTGCCCAGTTGCAACAGTTGAACCGATCGTTTCAACACTTGAAGCAATCGTTCACCCTGTCCTTGAGTCGATCGGTTCATCACATGAGCCGATCGGTTCACCAAGCTGAGCCGATCGGTTCATCACATGAGTCGATCAGTTGGGAGTGCAGATTGTGAAGAATTAGTCAATTGCGATTTCAATCAATCTGATACTCTAATCAATCTATCCAACACCTTGAACACTATGATTTTGAGCTATCAATCAACTGAGTGTTTAATTGAACTACTAAACTCCTTTAGTAATCAATCTAAACATTGCTTGTGGACAAAACTCCTCTTCTAGGTTAAATCCTATGTGTGTGACCCTGCAGGTCCATTTCACGTTGGCAGCGAAAGTCCATAACACTTATGACTTCACAAGCAAAGAGCGGTGCCTAGTCACACATCAGTGCTACCCAAGTGAAAGTAGAAAGTTGGAGAAAAACTTTCAATCCTACAATTCGTGAATGGTGTTACAGTGAATGTATAATTCCTTTGTCGCCGATATCCCGAATGAACTCGAGGCATGGAACAGTCATCCTGTCAATGTTCATTCACTTTCTTGATCTCATAGTAGATTGGAAGAGATATGTATGACATCAATATCACATACTGATTCACACATGCATGCGCACGCCTATTTCAATCCTACTAATCAAGTGGCCTTGGATATCAAACTCCCTCAGGAGGGACAAATCCCATATCTATCACTCACCTCTCAAAATCCCCATGTGTCAAAGCCACCCAATCATCACCTTTATAACAACCCATTCAGGACTGCGTTTGATGATGTCAAAGTGTGCCCAACGACATGTGTTGAGTGTAGTGATTTCAGGTCAAAGAATCACATTCACCACCATCACTGTGAGTACTGACTGTGACTACCATGTCATGGTTCCATGTGTCAAACTCACGGTGGGTCTGTCCGGTACACTTGTTCTCTAAAAAGTACCTATGTGTTTGGTTTGATATCTCTATATCATGACTAATGAGATTCTATCATCAACCAACACCACAATCTAGTATTGTGTATCATTGTTGTCTATCTACCTTCCACAATGACATCCGACTAGGGACATAACAAGAATGTACAAACTCTTAGCATCCGTATGATCTCATTGTTCAGGTCCTCAACCTGAAAGCATACGTCATTGAGTATTGTCATTCTCTAGACATTCAATCTGTTCTATCACTATCTCATATGATTGAACCAGAAAGAATTGGAAGCTTGCCTTTGATGTTTATCAAATCAATCTTAATGTATCCCACCAATCATCCCATGATTGGCTCTCAGGGCATACATACCAACAGACTCCCACTTGCACTGCGAGCCAATCACCCTTGAATCATATTCATAGTGATTTTCAAACATGTTCCACATGTTACTGTGCTCTTGTGCCAACATAGTGAGTTATGGCAACACCTTGCCAAAGTCAGTATAAATTGCATGTCTCACATCTCTTCATTGTACATCACACGTATGAGATGGAGTTTCCATAATATGCGATCTAGTATTCCTTTGCTAACCTTTAGCCACATTGCATGATCAAGGATTCCATACTTGTCATCAATGAGTGGAATATCTATAAGTTCATCTCATGAACTTCCAGATCCATATAGTATCCACTGTTGTTCTCTAACGCATAGATACTCGACATTCCCTTTTAAATGGTTTTATTGGAACACTTCCAATTATCAACAAACTTTCACTTTATATATATCATATATATATATATATATATATATATATATATATATATATATATATATATATATATATATTGCGATTAATTTTTTGTCCTTTCAGAAGTTTGCATCAATGTAACTCTTTACATTGAACTCTTCCTTATCTCCATAGAACTAGTACTTCTCAAGTACTTATCAAGTTCTTATGGTTTCCAGTAACCCTTACTGGAAGTAGACAGAAATCCACTCGTCATGTCTCACATACGAGTTATCAGGATGAGCATATCAAATTGTCATGTCCTACATACAAGATGATGAATGCATTTTGTTCTTTCCATGTCGATACATGCAAGGTAATGGGATGATTACATACATGATAGATCCATATCTATTCTTAGTGTTCCCATTATTCATAAGAATTGGACACTTGGCCATGGGATACTAACTCCATGTAACATGGACATGTTTTCTCCCACTGAATCTGTGCATATTGAACCCTTCAGTATAGATTGCCAATGTATGCTTTCTCTTTTCAGGTCAAGAGGTTTTCGAGAACTATCTCTATAGATCTCTATTCCTATCACATAGGAAACATCTCTATCTCCCTTAAAGATAATTTCCACTTTTGGATTTCCATTCTAGAACATTTCCATTTCACATCAACATGTGGAATGTGAACACGCTCCCACTAAATCACAAATCCCTTCTTTATCTTTGACATATCAATCAAACCCTTTGACTATATCATCAAAGTAAAGATCCAATTCTGAGTTGCTTGTACTCAATCAATCACATTGATTAGTCCATTGTAACTTATAGACTTCATTTGCATTAGTGGATTCATAAACCTTATAGGTTGTGTCACGTACACATCCTTGTTTTATTCCTTATAGGAATGTGGTTTTAGTATCCATATGCCAAATGTCTTAGTCATTAAGTTGCAATTAACTACCATCATCCTTCACAAAATGTTATCCATGTGTCTTAACACTTAAGACTCATTTGCACTTATGGATTTCATCCAACGGGTGCTACCATCAAGGTCATACCTTATGGTTCATATGGATGTCATTTAGGATGTAATGGTCATTAACCATAACTCAAAATTCAGTTCCTCATATTTATCTAGATAGTTGACTCATCATATAAACAACTCATCACATAGATAATTGAGGTGTATCTGTTAAGGATATAAGAACTCACAACCCTTGTTATTCTTAATTTCTTTATTAGTGTGGGGTATTCTTTTATTAAGAAGAATTCAGTTATTCGATAATCATTCTCTAACTCCTTAGAGTATGATTCCTTCTTGATTTAGACATCACCATGTCTTAATCATGAGTTCATTATGATACACTATCATAACTACTCATAAGGATCTCAAACATTTGGTCTAAGTATCTTATTCATTGATCTCATCAAGAATTAACACTTTACCAAATTTGCACTTCATCTATGATATTCTTGAACACTTCGAGATATTCATATTGGTATTTCTCTAAACACCTTTTGAAGTATTAGCATTTACTCCAATAGGTATGTAAATACATCACATGTATTATACCTAATTGGATAATCATTCTCCCACTACCATTAGTGAAGATTGATTAATCATGTCCAAGATATTCATGTCTCTTACTAGTTCTCTAACCAAAAGAGTCAAGATTTATCCATCACATGGAAACTAGAAATGAATTTCTCATGATTGATGCTAATTTGATTGTTTGAGTCATCTATAACTTTTAGGTATCATTTTATCTTTGCATGTCAAATACCATAAGATAAACAAGGCATTGCGACAAAGATCATATCTTTAAAAGATTGAAACATCAACTTTATTGATTGCCATCATTGTCATACAATATGCAAAATAAAGTGTTTCTATCTATTGGCAAATTGAAATAGCAGTTCTCAACTCTATTTCGTGCCCTTTAGGCTGAAATAAACTGAAAAATACTCCTATCTATGGCAGCAACACTTGCTCCAATGATGGGTACTTCTTTCTTGGTCCTTTCACAAAAGCCATCACTTCTTTGTGGATATTGCATATCATATATGACATATCCATATCTTGGTATCATATACCTCAGATAAAGAAGTGATTCATTTCACGATACCTTAGGCAGAGATCTCCATCCCCTCCTTCATCTTCTTTTGTTCTTCCAGATATGGAGGGTACTTCCCTCATACACCCTTTCCCATGTGCCTTTGAAGCTGAAGACGGCTTGGGTTGTTGGCTAGCATCAGAACACTTCTTAGCTTTGCCATTGCCCTTACCCTTAAGACTTACCCTTCATTGATCATATCAAACATTAGGGTTTGTCATTCTTCATAATTGCCTCTACTGTCCTCAACATGTCCAACAACTTTGTCAACATTTGTCAAAGTTGTCCATGTCATAGTTCATCATGAAGTGTATGATTCTTGCAACATTTGCAGTATCATACCAATAGCCAACTCTTGGCTCAGAGGGAATCCATCTTAGTCAGGTCTTTCCACATACCCAATCACATTGAGTGTGTGAATACCTTACTGGATCTCCTTCTGTCATGATATACTAGCACAGTGTCTTGGAGACATCATATGTCTCATGTTGTCTCTGCAACTCATAGTTTAGAGAACACAACATCAAGCACTCCTCATCAATGTCTTCCTCGGTATGCTTCCATAAGCATACTTTTATCCATTGATATGGTGGGATCGAGTTCATCTGGTTCTGGTATAACTAGGACTTGGAGATTTTGCTCTTTGAGAACACTTCTCATCATCCTAACCAGTCGTGGAATTATTCCCATTTAATTTGTTGGTCTTAAAGACCGATCGTAAATAAAGTGATTTGTTGATTAACCATTTATTTTAACAAAAGGAAATATATGCAATTTTAGTCCAAAACTCTTTTGACTTGTTTGATTGATTTGAAAAGTTGACGATAAAATTAGGCCTTTAATTAATTATCGCTCCCACTATTTTACTTCAAATTGATAGCCCTCACCATCAATTCGGAAGATTGCAGCGTACAACCTTCTAGTGGGCAAGATCCTAAAATCCTCTAAGTCATGGACCAGCTAGGGCTGTCACCCACAACATAGATCTCTCAGGTAGGCAACTCTTGCCAATTGCATCATATGCAACTCTTGATAATATGTCATATGCAACTCCTTGCCATGATCATCTCCATGCCTCAAGGTACTAGATCCCATCTAGATCACCTTATTAAGTCCGACCCAAAGCAAACACGATGAATATGCACCCTTCTAGGGAAAACCCACACATTCATCCTTCACGCTTCCACGAGATAGACGGTGCACCACGCTAGGGCGTGCCCACACTTGGTCGATCAAGCTTTTCACGTGTGTCGCATTTCGAAGGCATCTAAAACTTAATATTTAATGAGGGATTTGGTTTTATATACATATACATATCCAATCACCACAATACATAGTATGTATCATATACATGCTATATCCCATAGAAAACATGCAAAATGATAAAAGCGATGATTACGGCCATCCTAATGTGATTCCTCGATCCAAGAGGAATCACGGTCATCTAGGTCTACATCACATGCAACATGTACAAGATGAACTCTGTGCTTTGCCTTCCGAGTAGATCAACTCATCACATGAATGACTTGCTCGTTCTGGCCCGGTCGTCTGGGTGCCACCAGCCGATCGGTTGGCTCCTCCAACCGATCGGTTCGCCTGGTCGTCGTGCATCTCATCATGGCCGCCACCTGCTCGTCTCACTCCTTGAACCGGTCATCAACTGATCGGCTCACTCCTTGAACTGATCGTCTGGAACGTCAACCGATCGATTCACACCTTGAATCGATCGTCTCAGCTGTCGTCTTGATGTCCTCCATTCTTTGACATAACAAGAAATAAAATCTATCCTAATAATGCATTGCTTAAAAGGGAAACCCCGAGTTACATTCAGGGGGAGCAAAGGTAGGAAAGAATCTCGAATTATTTCGAGTTACATCAGGAATAGGAGAAAGGGAAGATCGGTGCGCAGACCGAGATGCAAGAAACCAAACACAACCATTCATAGATAGGGTTTATTGGCCATAACCATGCTATACATCCACCACAAAACTCATTTAAGGGCGACACGTATCGAGTGCATTAATAATACATATCATATATGTAATTTGGGATTTGCGGATTTAGGATTGGACATGCATAAAGCCAATATTATTCGCATCGTATGCAATAAACAAAGGCGACAAACCAAAATCGATCATATCGATATTCCTAAAATTTAGAGCAGTTGACGTGGCTCTGATACCACTGTTAGGTTTTAGGGGAGGCAGAGAAGGCAGCGGAAAAAAAATTTCTCCCCCAAACCCAGAACAAGGAAACGCGTCAACGTCTATATAATAGGAAAGGATGGTTTGTGGAATCATACCTTGTCCCGAGGCTTGCTCGGCGACAATACCTCGCACCTTGCGTGGTCTTCAAATCTGGCCTTCGACGGTGTCTGTGCACACCGGGACTGACGACTCCTGATCACACCGGACTGTCGGATGACAGTTGTCCTCCTGAGCGGCAGAATCCTCCCGCCTCTGAAGTAGTCCACACGGACCACCTGGAACTCCACACTCCTTGTCCCAAAAGGAAGTGGAAGGAGTCGCACCCTCCTATTGATGTACTAGTCGCCAACACACTCTCCGGCTTCTAGTTGCAATTGTAGTTGTCCTTCCCTTGCTGCACCTCCCTTTGCGGGAAGCACTTGCTTGGGCTCTCTCTCGGTTACCAAAACCAGAGAGAACGACAACTTTGCAGAGCAACTGGTTGCACTAAGTTGTACTTTGAGAAGCCCCCAATACCCCTATATATAGGAGGGTCATGGGATAGGGTTCTCCATCTCGGGCAATGCGGGACTAAAAGCAGGAGTAGAAGGGTTTGAGATTTTCCACAAAAACCACCAACTCGCAACTTGAACCGATCATTTCACAACTGAAATGGTCGATTGGGGATCTGAGTCGATCGGTTGACACTCAACCGATCGGTTGGGACCCATGAGCCGGTCGGTTCACTTTCTGAACCGGTCGGTTCGTGGTCCTTACCAGTTCCCGATTGACTTTCCAACTTTTGTTTCTAATTGGTATCAAATACCAATCCTTGTTCCAATCAAATTGGGCAAGTGAAACGCAAGGAAAATTCTCACCAATCCTACTTTCCCAACTTGCCCGGTTGCAACAGTTGAACCGATCATTTCAACACTTGAAGCAATTGTGCACCCTATCCTTGAGCCGATCGGTTCATCACATGAGTCGATCGGTTCACCAAGCTAATTCGATCAGTTCATCACATGAGCCGATCGGTTGGGAGTGCAGATTGTGCAGAATCAGTCAATTGCGATTTCAATCAATCTGATACTCTAATCAATCTATCCAACACCTTGAACACTATGATTTTGAGCTATCAATCAATTGAGTGTTTAATTGAACTACTAAACTCCTTTAGTAATCAATCTAATCATTGCTTGTGGACAAAACTCCTCTTCCAGGTTAAATCCTATGTGTGTGACCCTACAGGTCCATTTCACGTTGGCAGTGAAAGTCCATAACACTTATGACTTCACAAGCAAAGAGCGGTGCCTAGTCACACATCAGTGCTACCCAAGTGAAAGTAGAAAGTTGGAGAACAACTTTCAATCCTACAATCCGTGAATGGTGGTACAGTGAATGTATAATTCCTTTGTCGTTGATATCCCGAATGAACTCGAGGCATGGAACTGTCATCCTGTCAATGTTCATTCACTTTCTTAATATCATAGTAGATTGGAAGAGATATGTATGACATCAATATCACATACTGATTCACACATGCGTGCACATGCCTATTTCAATCCTACTCATCAAGTGGCCTTGGATATCAAACTCCCTCAGGAGGGACAAATCCCATATCTATCACTCACCTCTCAAAATCCCCATGTGTCAAAGCCACCCAATCATCACCTTTATAACAACCCATGTTTCAGGACTGCGTTTGATGATGTCAAAGTGTGCCCAACGGCATGTGTTGAGTGTAGTGATTTCCAGTCAAAGAATCACATTCACTACCATCACTATGAGTATTGACTGTGACTACCATGTCATGGTTCCATGTGTCAAACTCACGGTGGGTCTGTCTGGTACACTTGTTCTCTAACAAGTACCTATGTGTTTGGTTTGATATCTCTATATCATGACTAGTGAGATTCTGTCATCAACCAACACCACAATCTAGTCTTGTGTATCATTGCTGTCTATCTACCTTCCACAATGACATCCGACTAGGGACATAACAAGAATGTACAAACTCTTAGCATCCGTATGATCTCATCGTTCAGGTCCTCAACCTGAAAGCATACGTCATTGAGTATTGTCATTCTCTAGACATTCAATCTGTTCTATCACTATCTCATATGACTGAACCAAAAAGAATTGGAAGCTTGCCTTTGATGTTTATCAAATCAATCTTAATGTATCCCACCAATCATCCCATGATTGGCTCTCAGGGCATACATACCAACACCAAGTTGTTGTCTGGGGCAGAATCAAGGAGAAAGTAGGCCAAAGAGTTTGAATTATTAAGGAGGATGACCCCAAGCATGAGATTCAGACCTTTGAGAGGATAAGGAGTGAGAGCCACCTCTTCTCTATGGGCTATATATCTTCTTCTCTCTCTTTCTTCTACTTTTCTTTTTTGTTTATGTACAAATGATGTTCTTCCATCTTTGTTCGGTGTCGACTATGATTGTCCATGGATAGTTGAGCTCCTTCTCAGATATGTAGCCCATTTTGGGTATGTTTATATAATTTATCCTTAAGCAAGTAGTTTTATTCTAGATCTATTATGTTATCTATTCTATCTTCTCTTTTCAGTTATGATTGTTGGTTGGTTTGATCTCTTTATTTGTTGAGCTTCCATTTCTACCAAGATCGACAAGTTAGTTGTAGAAATGGATAAGAGAAGGAGTTTGGATAGATATATAAAGGAGGATGTACAAGGGAGGATCTGTCTAGAACACCTAGTAGGAGATATCCTACCTAAACCTTGAACTCGGTCGGGTTCATCTCTACTTGCCCTAGTTCACTGACTCTATTGTGCACATATTATCTATTGTTCCTAACATCTTTGAATGTTATGGACATGGAGAGGCTATCCAGATTATTTAGGGGGTTGATATTTTATTTTTTATAAAGGTTATATTTCTTTGATGGGTTTTAGTTACGTTACGTGAGAGTGAGTGGGGTGACCCCATAGGATCAACTACCACGATACAAGCTATATTTGGATGTTAGACACTTGATAGTGTGTTTGAGGGTTTTCTAAGCCCAAGAACGGGTGAATAGACTACCCAGCTTGTGGTTTTACATAGACAAGAACTCCTTCTCCTGATTAGTAGGATTCAACGAACTCTATTTTCTTTACATTATTTTGTTTTGTCTCATATCATTTTGCTAACAACCGGTTTTACTTAACTAAAATAAGAGTGAGATCTTAAGCGTATCAAACATCTCCACGTCATCTACTTCAACCCCGTATTGAGTTTTGGGGTTCCTTGAAGGTTTCAGGTTATAAATTTGAAAGTTTGATTCGACTTTGGGATCACGCCTATACTTTTTAGACGTCGCCTCAGACCATATCATTTGAAAAGCTCCTTGACCCCTTATATAGAACAGGATTTGCAAAGAAAGCATGTGGTGCTCTGCCCTAGTTTTTGGATTATCCTAAAGTTTTAACATTATCTCTACCCTTAGAGATAATTGCTACATTGGGGTCTATTTGGAATGTCTCTCACTCATGAAGTTGTCACGATAGAAACTAGGGCCAACCGAAGTCTATGGAACGTAAGCATAATTGGGGTGGAGACAGACCTCTATTGGACTCACAACATAACATTGTTGATGAGCAAAAGTTGCTTGATTGTTGACCCAAAGTCAATGTTAGAGAGACTATGCATGTCACACTTGATTAAGCAAACTTAGTCATGGGCCTAAGTTCCTGGTCATTAATCAATTGTATATATATAATAAAAATCCAAAAGGTACTAATATATCACCATGTTATCTAGATCTTCGTAAAATTTTCTACATGACTAGGAGCACTGAGTGGATACCAAACACCAGGAATGTATCCCTAATTGGTCATTATCAAATTGAACCAAGTTTGGTATCAAAAAGGAAAAGATAAGGCATATATGTCTTGCATTCCCAGTGTTTACTTGATGTTGTGCCTAGGTCACAAATAGTGATGTAATTATCTCAAACTTGGATTCATCTTCATTTAACTATTACCATGTGTTCTTCCAAGTATTAGACCATTTTTAGTTTATTTCATATATGAATACTTGGAAACCAAGTAAAGACTACATTATTGTTAATTTTATTATCTAGGATAGTTTACACTTTAAAATCTTATAGAATCTTTCTCATTATCTCATAACAAGTTTACTAATCAATTCTCATGATTATGCCCAAATTTCCAATTTCATTATGATGGATCCCATAGACCTACCTGCCACTTTAATGGCCCAAATGGGCTTGAATTGGGTCTTAAGGTCCATGGCTCATAACTTGGCGTTCCAAAGAGTCTCCAAGCCTTATTATTTTCTTAATCAAGAAATTAGAACTTGAACAAATTATAATGTCTCAGCTAAAGTCGTATGTTAATATATTTGGTCAACATCATTTTATTTAGTTAAATTGAAGTCCTAAACTAGGTCTAGGACTTACATGTGCCAACCAAGGTCATCATATTCCGTTGTAAATTTACTTTGATTCCTTGTTGTTGAATTAAATATAAAATTTCCAAATTTTGAGGATATCACACTAAGGGTTGTTAGTTTCTAATTGTTAACTTAAGAGACATCTACTAATCCCATTAACTCATGGTTTCTCTCACCAACTAACCCCATAAACTCTTTGTTTCTCCTTACCCACTAACCCATTGTAGATGATAATTCTCTAAGATGATGGTTGTGGAAGGTGCTGTAAGAAGAAAGGGTATCCGATGGGAAAATGGTTGTCACAATCATTTTTTTCTTTCACCATCTAAAGATTAAGAAAGTTTAAAAAAAAGATGTAAGGAGAATTCACAAAGTTAGCATCTGCAGACTGTAGAGGGAAGAGTAGCTTTCAGTTGCAGCAAAAAGCAAAGCAAATGCAACTAAAGGAGTATAAAGATCAAGAGGGAAAGGTTGTGCTTAACATCTGTAGTAAGACCTTTACAAATTTTAGAGGTGATCAAGATAAATATTTGCATCATATGTGGGAATGGAGTTCTGAAGGGAATAAATCATATTGAAAAACAATCTATTTTTTATAAATAGTAATTGCTTAACATTTATTACTAGAGGTTACAAATGATACAAATAAGAAAAGAAAACAACATAGGTCATGTGGATTTTGAATTCATCTTTGATCATGACTGTAGCAACATGGTTCAACAATAGTTAATAACTATTACAAACTGATAGCGTAATTTTCTACAACAGTGGAAGCATATATATGAATTCTTCACAAGATTAGAGATTCGACATTGATAGTTAGAAGGAGGAAGATCATTCTGGAAAGACATAAACATGTAATCCGCCGAACATTGGGATTTGTATGTCTATATGTATAGATAAATGGACGAATATCATCCAAGAAAGATAGATTGAGTGTTTCAAAACAGAGGTAGAGGTAAAGTGCCTACTCACCTTCTTTTTGTTCATGACATAATCTTCTTCTTCAACTCGTAGGTCAATCCTTTGACTCTTTGCTCCAATGTCTCCGTCTACACAGATGCCTCTGGTCAGATTATTAATCACAACATATCTTCTTTCATGATGATTCATGCAATAGTGCCAAGGGTCCAAGAAGTTACTCAGATCCTCAGTTGTCAGAGCAGCCCAGAAGCTTTTATCTATCTGGGTATCCCCCTCGTCCTTGGATGTGTACGTATTGCTCACTATGATTTCCTTAATTAGAAGATTCCTAAAAGGATCTCCTCCTAGAATGGCAAACTATTAAATTTCACTGGCAGGGTCACTCTTATTAAATCAGTCTTGTCTTCTTTGCCCCCTATTCCATGTTGGTGAGTACAGTCCCGCAAACAGTTCTAAGGAAGATTGAGAAGCTTTTGATTTTTTTTTTGGAACCTCAGGATGGTACCAGGAGGAGGTCTTGGATCGCTTGGAATACCATATGCACTTCTACTAAGCAAGGAAGTCTCAGTATTCATAGCCTAGTAAATCTTCAGAAGGCATGTTTTTATCAAAGCAACATGGCAAGTCATCGATAGCTCTTCTATCTGGGCAGCCTTCTGTGTGGTCAAGTATTCCCAACCAAGGTGGCTCTATAGTCCTCTACATCCTTGGTATTTAAAGAGAGGATCGTTTGCCTCTGTTTATTGGAAACACATTTGTAAGGCTTTTCCAACTGTCTTTCAGAACTCACACTAGGAATTGGGTTCTGGATCTATTTCTTTATGGTATTCAAAATGGGCAGGTCAACCTCTTTCTCATCGTGTTATTGTAGGGCTCCTTTCGTTGAGCCGAAAATCAACCCCCAGCAAGAGTTCGAAAATAGGAAATCCAACCTCATGGGTCGAAACTGCAACAACTTTGTTTGGTTCGGATGAAATATAACTTGTTGATTTGGTTGGACGTGGTTCTTCCATGAAGATGGAAACATAACATACAGCTAGAACCTACATGCATGCTCTTTTTATCTTTTTATCTCTTGACGTCCATCTCCCATATAAAAATGAAGCCACTACAGAGTCCACCGTCATGACAAAGATTAGAATTGGTGATTAGTAGCAGCACCGGCGAGGTCCCAGCATGGTGGTAGTGACTCGTGACACTACTAGAAAACACTTTATCTATTACGCTCAAGTGTGTCACCTATATCCTAATAGATGATGTGATTGGTTGTCATGAACTTAATACACGTCATCTTTTATGTGTAACCTTTGTGCTATGTAGGCTCTTCTAAAACATGTCATCTATAGCTAGTTACAAGTTTGCTGTAGAATGTCAATAGATGGCATCAAACACTATCATCATTACAAGTGAAAGCAACATTTATGGTTGTCACCTATGTAATAATAGATAATTATATTTGATGTCACCAAATTGATACAACGTGTGTTGAATAATCATATAAATTGTGATTCAGAATGGTTGTATGACGAGTAGGATGATCATGGTGTTGTCTCTCCAGAATGTATTAACATTTTTAAATATTGGCTATATTTAATATAATGGCAGAACAAATACATAATTTTTTTCATGGTAGAAAGAACCAAATAGAACTGAAATGAATATATTTTATTAATAACCAATGTATACATTAATCATATACATTCAATGTCAACTCTATGTTTCTTATCTCAAATATACAACTACGAAAACAATGCAGTTGACACGCACATAGTGACATCATGGCCACAGAAAGATAAAAATTTGATCATGTTGACTACTTGACAATACTCTTGTTGCCATTCTTTAGATAATTCCATCCAGTAGAGACACATGCTGGCCGGTTGTGACACCAACGATAGCGGGTTGCTGCTCATACCGAGCAGCCCTGTGGCCATTCCGAATGGACACCAAGTTCTTCTGGCCACACCCGAACATAAGCACATGGAACACATTGTCAGTTTTAGACGTGGTCGTGAGTGTCAGCTCGTCCTTGCAGAGGAATGTGATGCTTGAGGAGTCGTCCCCGTAGAACACCCCATAGATGCAGCTCTTTTCATGGCAGTTTTTATGAGGAGCTTTCCATAGGTCGTATCTCTGCATAACACGTTGTTGTAAGTGGACAAGGCCAAGGGGTCAAATATCAACTGTTGTTGCGGATAGCAAGAGTGGTTGCACAGACCGCACTAGGTCCAGCCAAGGTCGCTCCCTGTTTTAAAAAGGACAGTCTGGTCTTTCTTGGACGTGCCAATGCCCACTGTAACAAAGTAATCCCCCGCATCTTGACGGGTTGGGATTGTTGTTGCTGACTGTAGGACATTGGCAGAGTTTAACGTCCCTCCAGAGGCATCAATCAGTTTCTTCCATAGTATGGGGACTCTTATCCTCATCTTCTAGCAGCAGTTGGTGAGAGAACTCCTTCTAATTGATCACATGTATTGTTGATGTCGTGTGTAAGGGTGGGCAGGTGCCATCGCGGTGGGATATAGTTCATGGACTTCTTCCCCTACTTGAACTTCCTGCAATACAAGACAATTAAATAATTACTACTACTACTGAGTTTTTCATCAGTGCAATGAAAACCATTTCCTTTTCTTAACTCACCAACTGAAAAATGGCTCACCTTTGGCAGTCAAGCAAGTGGTTACTGGATAGGCTATCCACCTTGACCACCAAATGGTCACACTCGAGTGAAAGGCATGTCCAACAAGGTACATTACCATTATGTCACCCTTCCAAACAGAAATCGCTCAACAATTGCTATTCCAAGTGCGACAGATACGAGCAGAAGGGGAAGCGACTCACATTTAATACTATGTAGCTACTGTTGCAGGTGAGAGTTCTCTACAAATTGGAATGTTGGAATAGCCTGAAAATATGTCCACTGTGGTTGTCAGACACAAAATCAAGTCATACAAATAAAAGATCTAATGACTCCATCTGAAGTTCTGTGTAACAAAAACATCTTCTGAGAAGTGCTATTTGGAACTTACGGATCATGCCATCACTAGTAGTAATGGGGCCATGATAAATGGGTGAAACCTTCCATTACAAGACAGCAGTCGACCTTTTTATTTGGATCCTGGAATGCAAGTTGTCCTCTCCAGCTCCATTAAAGACCCTACCGGTTTGGACAGATATGGCAGTCTCAAAGGTAAAAGTCGTCCAACCTGAGATGTACCCATATTAATAAACAATACATCACATAATTCAAACTAGCAGATGGCATTGCTTCATTCTAGTAAAAAAAATCACAATATATTATTGAGAAATCTATACAAAATACATTTTAGTCATTACTATCAAATAGATCATATCTGAGTTAACTAAAAACATTTTTAATATTGATACACCAATAAGAGGATATGGCCAAGCCTTTGCCCCTTGAACAAATCACAAACATGTACCAAAACCACTAGATGTTTTGCAATAATTTCAAATCATACAATAGTTTTGAAATAAAACACTAGAAAACTAGACTACCGAATATTTACGTCTGGAGATGACATTTTCACAAGTTTCCTAACAAAATTTGCATAGAAAAACATGACATTGCCTCTTAGATAGACTACATGTGTATATGTTGAACTGCCTCTTAACTAGTTTATTACTGTGGACTTTCTTTTATGTAGCATACTAACAATCTTGATCAACTGCATAAAAGGATATCATAAGAAGGTAGAATGATACATTTGCATGACACAAAAAAATTGTAGTAGAAAAAAAAATTCCAGTTAAGGTAGTAGAAAACAAGTCTGGTTAAGCATATTCAGCCAACTTGAGCTAGAATCATTGCATATCGAACACACCCACTTGTGTTCATCATGTGCCTCATCAAAGTAATATCTCACGGGTCACAATTGCTTCTAAGATTATGCATTTTTAAGGGTGAAAGGAGTAGAGTTTGTATGGGGCTATCATTAGAAATTAGATTACCACCACCTTTTTTCATACAACATTAGGGATTATTTTAACACATAGTTTATGTTGAGTCATTCAGACAAGTCCCTTCTACCATATACAAGTGCAATACACCCAAATACGACATGCAGAGTTTATCAAACTGAAAGTTCTATATCCAGACCGTAAATTCAAGAAAGATTACCTTTAAAAAAGACACACAAGTATCCAACAAGTGTTGTTGGACATGAATATGCTTTCCTCCTACAATTGTCCTCCTATCATATCAACTGATGCCAATAAAATTGATAACGTGTAATCTCATACCCACCTTTTGGGACACAGGAGGTCATTACCACATATAGATTAACTGCATGCAACACAACAAATCCATATTTCACTCAAACAAAAATTCATAAAGGTGCTTGTTATTAGGACTCCACTAGTTAGACTATAAAAAGCAAGACAGGTTATTAAGTCATTGGGAGAATAAATATAATAAAAAGACATCAAGGAGGCTTTTTTACAGAGCTGGGAGAACCAGCAACATTGAACAATCATTTCGCACTAACCACGTGATAAGAAATTTCTTCCGCTGATATGTTGCACAAAGTAGAAGAAATTAAATTCAAGTGGATAAGGAGGTAAGTGGCTCCCCTTAGGGCAACAGTTGTAGTGATAGCAAGAGGTTTAAAGAAGGCAACGGTGGTATAGGTTATAGCAATGGTTTCTGTAATTGGCAGCTCGGACCACTTGTCTAGGAGTGTCAAACATAAGAGAATTATAGGATTGTGAATGGTTATGGGCATAACCACATTCCTGCAAATTCAATAGGCCTAAAACCCTTCACTTACATACTTTGTATATAACCATGGACCACCATACCCTTATACATGTTGCTTAGTGTGTATACTAAGGCCTATATGTATAGGCATACTCGTCATACACCCTAAAAATCTATCCCTTCAACTGTAGCACCCTAGTTGGAGTGAGACTAAGATGCTAACATCTAAACCAGTCCCTCATCATTTTCACAAACACCTTGTGAGCAGGGCACCCAACAACAATTTCACCCTTGCAGACGACCCTTCCGCCCCAAGAAAATGGCTCCCACAGCCATGATGGAGAAGGAAGGAAACATTCATCTTATGGAGAGGGAGAAGGAAGGAAACATTCACACATGTAGAAGAAAGTAGTTGAAGATCAGGGGCTTACCTGGATGATGAAGTTCCAACCGCTGACACCAACTATGGTTGTCACCACTGGTGATTCCCTTTGTAGCTACCCCAGGATCTTATGTATGTCGTCGCCAATCCCCTATGTAGTTCTCCCAATATTTTATGTCTATCGTCGTTGATCCCCTTTGAAGATCGTCGAGGATCTGTAGCCTGTCGTTGTTGATGCCCTCCTTTGGATCATTTGTTGTGAGTCTGAACGTCAAATAGAAAGGAAAGGCAAACGAGCAGTCTGTAGATGATCGAGGATTGAAGCAAAGGGAAACTGACGGTTGTTGTTCCTAGAGATGGAAGCACTGTGGATTCAACAAGCAAGGTGACTCATAATCATCAGACTCCTCGATTCCTTGCTCCGCCTAAAGGAGGAAAATGGAAGGAGATGCAAATTAAGGCTTGTTCATGAAGAAGAAAATGGATTGAGGGTTAGAGAGAGAGAGACAGAGAGCGGAAAATTAGAACGTACACATTGCAAGCGATGGGAACGGGGTCTGCCGAGAGGGTTTGGGAGTGAAGTTCAAATAATATCTTCACGCTGGCCGGTCGTGAGCGCGGGTGTTTTTAGGAAGCGAGGGATTTAAGGGGTGCACAGTTAGTGCGTGAAATGGTGGAGTTTTTTTTAATTGTATTTTTAGCCCCTAAAAATGCAATCTTCATCGATAGTTAGGCATGATAAATAATAATATATACCATGATTAGAACTTTGATTGTTTTATACTAGATTTTATGAGCATACTCTGCCTCTTACTTGTAACACTTATTTGCGGGCTTGCAATTCTTGCTAGTTGGGTTTGCAGCTCTCCCTTGTTAGTCTTGTATCTCTCATAGCGATTCTTGCATCATTTTCTTGTGGGGCTTGCATCACACACTTCAAGGTCTTGCATCACTTCCTTACGCTACTTGCATCTCTCAGTAGTTGGGCTTGCAACACTTGCTAGAGGGTCTTGTAGCTCTCGCTTGCTTGGCTCGCAACACTCGCGACGGCCTATATCATGACAATGTCTTCTTACAACAACTCTCCCAAAATGCATTTGTGATGAGCTAGATCCCATATCATGAGAGTGTCATCTCACAACAACTCCCTGAGAATTAATTTGTGTGGATTCATAACCTATGTTCTGACACTTTCCACTCGCAACAAGTCCATGTAAATGTATTTGTGAGGTGTCATGACCCATATCTTGACAATGACATCTCATAGTAGTTTCCTGAAAATGTATAGGGATAAATATCATGACAACGTCATCTCACTGAAAGTCCCTAGAATGGATTTTCAATGCATATACTCAGTTTTTCTCCTAATAGTCATCAATCCATTTGATTCCAATGCCTTTCTCCAAAGTTGAATTTTATCATCCAATCTATCTTTAGTTTCGTCAATCAATGCAATATCATCAGCAACATACACCAAGGAATATTATCCTAAACATTCTTTGTCAACTCATTTGTAACAAGAATGAACATATATGGGTTGAGTGTGGATCATTGGTATACCCCAACTGTGATAGGAAATGTTGGTGTCTCTCCTACATGGTCTTCACACTTGTAGTAGATCTATCATTCATGTCTTTAGGGTTTAGAATTCATCACAATCTAATTAAATCTAGTGAAATGACATATTAGGATTTATAAGGAAATTTCAACTATAATTAAATATATAGTTACATATACTAATTTTTATCACAATCATACAATTCATCACAATTTAATTAAATTTAGGCCAGCAACATATTAAGATATATGCATAATTTTCAATTCTAATCAAATGCATAGTTACATATATGCATTTTCATCACAACCATACAATATCATATTGAAACACATTATCCCTTAATTTTGTGTAATTAGAAAGTTACAAATAGAAAACCCTAATTTGGCCATTTGAAAGTTGATAGGGCATAAATTTGAATGGTGTGTCTCTGGCATGATGGGTGTGTGATTCGTCAAGTTATCATGAATCATCAAAGCAATGGGCAGAGCCCACATTGACCTTCCAGAAGTCAGGGTTTGGTGCATATATTAGCTCTAGAATTACTAAAATTATCTAAGTAGCAGTTACCATCAAACTAACTATAATAGATGTAATGAGCCATTCGCAGTTCATGGCTTAAATCTTCAAAAGCAAAAAAAGTATATAAAGACCTACCTCGCCGAAAGAAGGAGAGAAGAAGAAGTAGAGTCCCCAGCTTGGAGAAGAGGTGGTGGAGAAGCAGCTAGAAATGGTAAGGAGGAGTAGTGGCATCACCAGAGTCTAGGAGCAGTGGTGTCAGTAGTGATGAGTAGGAGTAGCGGCAGCGTCGGTAGAGGCAAGCTTAAAGCAGCATTGGATGGAGGAGGAGCACAGACTGGAGGAGAAACAATGTCGATGTCCATATAATGGACCAACACAACATCGACAGAAGGAGGAAGCAGTAGTGGAATCACTAGAGTAGTGTCCTCTCACAATAAGTCCTTGAAAATGCATCTAGGAGGTTCCAAGGCCCATATCATGACAAGTGTCCTCTTACAACAAGTTTCCAAAATATATTTGGGAGGTGCTAAGACCCATATCATGACAGAGCTTGTGTTCATCCTTGACCCAAGAATATTAGCTCTCTTCTTCCTCTTTTCTTGCTTTTATTTATCTTTGAGCTTGGTGGTGGAAGTGGAGGTGATAGAATAACGTTAAAACAAGGTGTCGTGACCATCGTTACACATAGGCTTCACGACCAACCCACAACACAACGTCGCAACCCACCCTCACAGAACAGCAATGGGACAACAAAAAACACAGTGCTGCGACCAGACCAAAATGAAGTCTCACGTCCACAAGCAAAATAGACCATCATGACTGAAACAAGGCTAACCATCACAACCAAAACAACACCAACTATCTCAACCTCAAACCCACATGGTGCACATATTTCTTGATCCAAAACACAAGGGAAATGAAAGTATTAACCAAAACAAGACCCAACAACAAGAACACCAGCATCGTCAAGGTCAAAACTCATTGATCCAAGAACATCAAACCCTAAAATGAGCACTGATGTGTTTCTTCCTATGGTGTTACACACTACTAAATTAGAGTTTGGATAGATGCAACCCCACAAACAACAAACACGATGGATCTTTCAAAATTTATAAATGGACCTAGTACGACACACTGGTTTAACTAATCACATGTTCCCATATGAGCATGGGGTCCTGTTGTTGTATAGGCAAGTGGCAAGAGTAGGGTCAATCCTCAGGGAGAGGGGGGTACTAGAGCTATGTTAATGTGAGCTATGTTACTAAAGTGGAGAGTAAGGTTTGAGGGTTTAAAAGTTGGTTTTGGATTATTATGCTTCGTTTGAAAGTGATTAACAACAAGAAGGAAACTATCAATCACTATCAATCACTAAGATGGTGGTTCTTCACTAAGATGAATCCTTATGCTAGAGTCTACAAGGACTAACTAAATCCCTGCAAATTGATAATCAAGAGAAACTCTTAGCCTAGGTGATAATCAACAAAAAAGGTTTCACCGACGATTATCAATTTGGCGTCGTTGCCGGGGACAACGGATTTTTTTCTCGAACCCCAAAATTTTTGAAAAAACTTTTTTCCTTTTTTATACCTTCCGAGTAACATTCCGGAAGTGTACTCCTCTTTCTGCCGAGTTTCCATTCCGGCAGTCCGTTTTTTCTACACACGATTAACTGCTTTATTTGTGCATGCGACGCCCGAACAACGGTTTTCAACCATTCAATCCGGAAATAGAAAGGACCTTTCATCGTCTAAACCGTCAAAATCTAGCAAAAATAACAATGAATGAAGAAGAGGTCGCCCGTAGAATCGACCAAGCTCTCGCCGCTCAAAGAGAGCTCATCCAAGCCGAACAAGCGGAAAGAGAAGCCGCTTTGCGAGCAGCTTTTAGGGCCGAACAAGAAACCATAGAAGCCAATAGGAGGGAAGCCGAAAGACAAAAACAGTTAAAAGACTTTTCTGTTCCTAAAACGGCCTATGCACAACATCCTGTCATACCCCCTGATATCATGGCTCCACAATTCGAAATCCGAACACAATGGATCACCATGCTGCAAACTCACCCTTTCTCTGGCAACAATGGGGAAAGTTGTCAAGATCACCTTCAGAAGTTCATTGACCTTTGCTCTTTGAACAAAATCCCAGGTGTCTCTGAAGATGCCATCCGCCTTAGGTTGTTTAAGTATTCCCTCTCCGGCCAAGCCAGTAGTTGGTACAACACCATGGAGAGTGAGGAACATGTCACAACTTGGGAGATTCTACAAAACAAGTTCCTTGAAAAATTCTACCCCCCATCTCTCACCTATGAACTTAGGGGTCAAATAACTCATTTTTCTATGGACCCAGGAGAGACCTTAGGTGAAGCCTGGAAAAGATTCAAGGATTTACTTAGGAAGTGTCCCCACCATGACATCTCTCAAGCCCAACTCATAGAGATTTTCTATCGTGGTGTTGATGATGATACCAAATTTTTTCTTGATTCCTCATCTGGAGGAAATTTCATGCATCAAAGTTTAACTAGCGCATGGGAGGTAGTTAAACGGGCTTCCGAAACAAGGGCTAGAAGAGGGATTGGAGGAATCCTTAAGGTAGCCAAGGCAGAAGTTAATAATGATATCCAAAGCATAGCGGAAAGCCTAAAATTAATTGCCTTAAAACAAGATCGGTTAGAGTCATCCTTAGTCACCCTTAGGGAGTCACCCTAACAACTAAAAGCCATGGATTCCCTTTGTGGTATTTGCCAAGGATACGACCATACCACCCTACACTGTCAATACCTCTACAACATGCCCACGCAACCTGAAGTAGGTCAACAACCAGAAGACCTTAATTCGATCCATACAATACCAGGCCAAGGTTACTACAATCCCAACCAACCTAGAAATCATCCTGGTTTTCAGTATGGGAACCCTTCAGGCGCCGAGAACTCTACCCAACTTCAACAAAGGCCTCCCTACCCTCAAAGTCACAACCAACCACCACCTGGATTCCCGTACAACAACCAAAGAAACTTTGGAAATCACCAAAATCGACAACCCTACCAACAATTCCAAAACCTAACCCTTCCATCCCAAAACCCAAACCAACCTCAACCTCCCCAACCACCTCAAAATGTCGTCCCTCCTCCTTCCCCTAGTCAACCCGACTGGGCAAGTATAACACAAACCCTCGTGTCCATTCAAGCCCATCAAAAGGCAACTGACGCACAGTTAGCCCGTTTGTTTGCCCAACAGAAACCTCCTGCTGGGGCTTTTGCAGGACAGCCCGAAAACAACCCCAAACATCCTGAACAACTCAAGGTAGTCTCTACTCGTTCGGGAAAAATGCACACCCCTTCCCCTTCAGAAAAACCTTCAAACCCACCTCTAGAATTCGAGGATGAGGACATGGTGGTTGTTGAACCCGAAGTCACACCTACACCACCCATCCCTGAAACCCCTCAAGTGGAAGATGAAGAACCAATTTACAAACCCAGACCTCCCTATCAAGACCGCCTCAAACAAACAAGACTTGATGCCCGCTTCATGAAGTTTAGGGAAGCTATGAAAAAAATACATGTCGACATTCCCTTCCTTGATGCTTTGGCAGACATGCCCGCCTGGTCCAAGTACATGAAATCCCTCTTGACTAGGAAGTATGTTACAAAAGAATATGAGACTGTTAAACTTGCTAGAACTACCTCTGACATTATCCTAAGTAAGATGCCTAAAAAACAGAAGGATCCAGGTTCTTTTGGAATAGGATGTTACTTAGGTGACAATGCTTGTAGGAAAGGCCTAGCAGATTTAGGAGCTAGTATATCCATCATGCCATATAGTCTTTGCAAAAGGTTGGGATTCAATGATATGTTACCCACAGCCATGACCATCCAACTGGCAGACTCATCCACAACCAAGCCCATGGGGATCATAGAAGACATTCCGGTTAAAGTTGGGAATGATGCTTATGTCCCTTGTGATTTTGTGATCATGGATATCAAGGAAGATTTACGCTATCCCCTCATTTTCGGACGTCCCTTCTTAGCCACTGCTCGTGCCTTAATTGATGTTGAGGCTGGTACCATTGTGTTAAGACTAGGGAAACAAAACCTAGAGTTTAGGGTGTTTGAAAGTATGAAGGGACCTAGCCTTGAGGAAGAAGTCTACCTCCTTGATTGCATTGATGAATTAAACCAATTAAGGCAAGAATGGGAATTAGTTGATGACCCCCTATGCACTGCTCTCACCATCCCCGCCGAATGTGATTTTGACAATGAACCATCAAATCAACTTAAGATTCACTTGGACAACTTTGAGGAAATTCCAAATGCTGAGATTGAAGACCTTAAGATGATCTCCACCATAGAAGAACAACCTGAACCACCTAAAGCCCCAGAAATGAAGGCTCTTCCCATAGGTCTGAAATATGTGTTTTTGGATGAACGACAATTATGCCCGGTTATTATCAATTCTGATCTTACCATTGAACAGGAAACCATGCTTATGGGAGAAATTAGGAAAAGGAGAACAGCCTTAGGGTACAAAATGACGGACTTGGTTGGGATAGATCAATCCATTTGCATTCACAAAATCCCAATGATTGAAAACAGTAAACCTTCCCGAGACCCACAAAGGAAACTCAACCCAAACATGAAGGAAGTCGTCCGTCTTGAAGTGATTAAACTTTTGACTGCAGGAATCATCTACCCCATCTCTGACTCTCCTTGGGTCAGCCCGGTCCAGGTCGTCCCCAAAAAGGGTGGGACCACAGTCGTTAGGAATGAGAAGAATGAGCTTATCCCCACCCGTACAGTCACAGGGTGGAGGATGTGCATTGACTACAGGAAACTCAACAAAGAAACTAGGAAATACCACTTCCCTCTTCCCTTCCTTGATCAAGTTCTTGAACGTTTAGCTCATCAACAATACTTTTGTTATTTAGATGGCTACTCAGGTTTTTACCAAATCCCCATTCATCCAGAAGACCAAGAGAAAACCACCTTCATATGCCCTTTTGGCACATACGCTTTTAGACGAATGCCCTTTGGCTTGTGCAATGCACCAGCCACTTTTCAAAGATGTATGTCGGCCATTTTTTCAGGGTTAACTGAGACTGTCATGGAGGTGTTCATGGACGATTTCTCTGTCTATGGAGATAGTTTCACTTCTTGCCTTGGGAACCTCTCTCTTGTTCTCGATAGGTGCATCGAGTCACATTTAGTCCTTAATTGGGAAAAATGTCACTTCATGGTCAAAGAGGGTATTGTTCTGGGCCATAAGGTGAGCAATCAAGGCATTGAAGTTGACCAAGCCAAGATTGAGGTCATCACCAAGCTTCCCCCTCCCACTTCAGTCAAAGACATCCGAGACTTCTTAGGACATGCCGGTTTTTATCGGCGATTCATTCATGATTTTTCCAAAATTACAAAACCACTCACTAATCTTCTTCAAAAGGAGGTGCCTTTCCATTTTGATACAGCATGCATGGAGAGTTTCTTATGTTTGAAAAAGGCTCTCACCACCACCCCCATCATTCGTGCTCCCGACTGGGCCTTACCCTTTGAAGTCATGTGTGATGCTAGTGACTTTGCTGTAGGGGCCATTTTAGGACAAAGAATTGACAAAAAACACCATGTCATTTATTATGCATCCAAGACCTTAGATGAGGCCCAGCGAAATTACACAGTAACCGAAAAAGAAATGCTAGCCATTGTCTATGCATTCGATAAATTTCGCTCATATCTTGTTGGTTCGAAGGTTGTTGTTTACACTGATCATGCAGCTATTCGTTACCTCATGACCAAAAAAGATGCCAAGCCTAGACTCATTAGATGGATTTTGTTGTTGCAGGAATTCGATCTTGAGATCCTAGACAAAAAGGGATCTGAAAATGTTACGGCTGACCACTTGAGCAGACTTAGCTATAGCCCCATTGATGAATCTCCAATAAATGACTCCTTACCCGATGACCAATTGCTCAAACTTGACTCCCAATTTCCTTGGTTTGCTGATTTTGTAAATTATTTAGCTGCAGGTGTATTGCATCCCGAGTATACGGGACATTCTAAAGCTAAATTTTTACATGATGTTAAAAACTATTATTGGGATGAACCTTATTTGTTTCGACTTTGCGCCGATGGTCTATATCGTCGTTGTGTGTCCCATGAAGAAAGCATTGACATTTTGGAACAATGTCACTCTGGCCCCTATGGTGGTCACCTGAGTTCCCAAAAGACGGCTAGGAAAGTCCTACAATGCGGATTCTTTTGGCCCACCATCTTCAAAGATTCATATAATTATGTTATTTCATGTGACCAATGTCAAAGGACGGGTAATATTTCCAAACGTGACCAAATGCCTCTCACCTCTTGGCAAGAATTAGAGATTTTTGATGTTTGGGGGATCGACTATATGGGCCCATTTCCTTCTTCTTATGGGTTTACTTACATTTTAGTCGCAGTCGATTATGTGTCAAAGTGGGTTGAAGCCATACCTACTAAAACTTGTGACTCTAAACCCGTTAAGAAACTTTTTAAAGATGTTATTTTTCCTAGATTTGGAGTACCTCGCACCGTCATTTCTGACGGGGGATCCCATTTTTTGGAAAAAAGTTTTGAGGCTCTTTTGAAAAAATACGGGGTTCATCACAAGGTTGCCACTCCTTACCACCCTCAGACCAGTGGGCAGGTAGAAGTATCCAACAGACAAATAAAATCTATCTTGGAAAAAACGGTTGGTCGAACTAGGAAGGATTGGGCGTTAAAAATCAATGACGCCCTATGGGCATATCGTACAGCCTACAAAACACCCATTGGCACCACCCCTTTCAGACTGATCTACGGTAAGTCATGTCACTTACCAATAGAACTAGAGCACAAAGCAAGTTGGGCCATCAAAAGTTTGAATTTTGACCTTTCCATGGCTGGAGAGAAACGTTTTCTCCAAATGAATGAACTTGATGAACTTAGGATGAGTGCCTATGAAAATGCAAGAATCTACAAGGACCGAACTAAAATGTGGCATGATGGTCACATCAAGCGAAAAGACATTAGAGAAGGGGACCAAGTCCTAGTTTTTAATTCTAGATTACGACTTTTCCCTGGGAAACTCAAGTCACGATGGTACGGCCCTTACATTGTCAAGTGTGCTTATCCACATGGTGCTTTTCTTTTTTGGGATAAAATTCTGGGCGAGTTTAAAGTCAATGGGCATCGTCTCAAAAGATATATCACTACCGAAGATGTTCTCACTTCTGACGCAACTAAGTTTCCGCCTTTGCAGGATTTGAACCTCACTGACCCTTCCCCTTCCCCGGATTCCAATTAATCTAGATTGGTCGAGCCACGACGTCAAAATAAGGCGCTAGTTTGGAGGCAGCCAAACACTATCTTCCCTCCATCTCGCTCTTAGAGTTTGCTCGGGCCGAGCAAAAATTCTAAGTCCGGGGTGGGGGTGGGTGGTACGTGATCCACCCTTTTATCTTCCCTTTTCAAAAAATTTACTTTCTGCATTTTTATTTGTTTTGCTTTGTTTTCTTTTCTAACATAAGGCCTTTATCTAGCCGGCCAAGTGTTGTTCTTCATCTCCAAAAATCAATTGCATTATCAATTTTATTTCAATAAACTTTGCAATAACAAGTTCCCTATGATCATGATAGCAATTTTTGGAAGCGATGGCAAGCCTTAGAGTATCAAATAGAATCAAATGCAGATTTTCTTAATTTTAGCATTAGATTAACTTAATTGTTTTTCTCTTATATAATGTAGCTACATGTCTCTTCTGTCTTATGCACCGACATTCATTCATACAATCAAAAAAAAAAAATTGTTGCACGGGAAAAATAAATCGCAAGCCAAACCCTAAGTCCGGGGTGGCATGCCCTTCTTCCATACCCCACAATGGGGCGTACCATCAAAAGATGCCAAAAAGGGCACACAAAAAAAAATTGTGGTCAATGTAATCACAAGTCCATGAAATAATATCCCAAGTCGAATAGAGGAGGGATTTCTTCCATCACACCTCAAATTCTTTATCCCGTGCAAACAATCAATCAAAAAAAAAAATTTGAAAATGATGAATGTCGAATCACAAGTTAGATTGAGGCTGTCTTTACAAAGTATAAGTCTAAAAATTTTAAGTTATGAAAAATGTTTTCTTGAGAAACATGGTGCTTGCAATTTGTGGTTCTAGGAGATGGGTCGCTTGGCCATGAAAAGGATAGAAAGATTGCTAATCAAGGGAGGATGAACTTGTTATTCCAAAATTCTTGGAATCTTTTTTTGATTTTTCAATTACTTGAGGACAAGCACAACTTTAAGTCCGGGGTATTTTGATGAATGCATATTCATCTCTTATTTTTGCTTCATTTAGAATAATTAATTAGGACTTTTTTTTGTTAATTTTAGTTAATTCAAAAATAAATAGCACTTTCATCTTCTTGATATTTTTTCCTGAATTCTTATGATATTTTTTCTTAATTTTCAGGAATTATCTAAATCGAGAAAATAAAAGATGAAGATATGAGTTTTTTCAAATATTCCCGCAGTGCCTGAGATACTCGTCACCAAAATAGCCATATCTTTTACTTCTAAAGGCGGAATTCCAAGATAAAGTATGGAATGAAAAGAGAATTTTATTGGCTACAAAAAAAACATATTTTGCGGCAATTTTGGTATTTATTTGGCTGCGCAATTAACCAGTGAAAGTGGCATTACGTTTTCCCGCAGAGTCTGATTTCAGTATATACCTTTCACCAAAATTGGTATAACTCCCACATCCCAAGGAGGAATTTATTGTGCAAGTATGCGTTGGAAAGATAATTCAATTATCTACAGGAAAAATATATTTTCGGGCTGCTTCTGAATGTTTGACTAGCCCAAAAATACGCTCGAAACTGCTGTTGCGGGAAATTAATGCAAAAAGGGATGCAAAGAAATCAATTGTTTCCTCTATTGACTAGATCTAGAAAGTTAGCAGCCGCCGGCGGCTATTTCTTTTGCCCTAAACCTAATGTATACCCCCCTCCTTCTCCTATAAAAGGAGGGGCACTTCCTCCTCCTGAGGGCATCTTGGATTTTCTTGTATTTTTCGGAATTCTGCAGCAAGCAATAGTGTAATCCTTTTCTTTTATGCAATAAAATAGTTTTACTTCAAGCACATTCTTCCAACCTTGTTCTTGTCTCATCTTCTCGCTTTTCCTTAATCTTCTTTTCTTCACACTTGTTTTTGGAGCAAGGAACAAAGGGCTAAGACATTTCATTGACTCTAGCATAAGGATTCATCTCCTGATTTTTGGGCTAGACTATGGCTTTTGAACTTTCTTCCTCCGTCTCCTATTTTTCCATGTGTGAGTAGTTTCTTATCGGGGCAAGGGGAATAACCCCTTAGCCATGGTTTTAGCAACTTAATCTCGTACGATTAGATTGTAATCGATTTTACTTGATTGATCTTCGGATCGTATGTTAATCCGGATGGATATGACCATGGAAATCCGGATTTAGAACAATAAAATCGATTACATAGACGTTTTGATATGACCGTGGATTTTCGTCTCTTAGGATGATAAACTAGGAAGCATGAGCACCAGGACCAATGGGCTCATGTGGAGTTTCTCTTTTGTGAGTTTAAAATTCGCAAGCCTTCATCGAATCGTCCGTTAAGATTTAGTTGCTATCACCTAGGCTAAGGTGGTGAAAACCCCTACGAGCCTCGATTCCCTTCTCTTGATTTCAATCACCGAATTCTTGTTTGCCTTTGTTTCCTTTAATTCTTAGTCTTCCATTCATTTAATTTGCTTGTGTTTACAATCTTTTTATTTTCTCCTTGTGCATGTTAATTCTTGTTAGTGCATTTTTTCTTTCATTCCTTAGTGTAATCATCAACCCCCAAACCCGACTTTTATTTTCTGTTCTAAAAATACAAAAAAATAACAAAATAATCCTTCAAAAATAATTGGGAATAAAGAAACAATCTCTAAAGTTGTCCTGTGGGATCGACCCTTTATACTACCCTTAAAACCGGAAATAAAAAAGGTTTAAACTCTAGGATTAATCATCTTAGTGATTGATAGTGCAATCACTACATTGGTCACATGAAATAACATATTCGTCGTTTTGCACTATCAATCACTAAGATGATTAATCCTAGAGTTTAAACCTTTTTTACTTCCGGTTTTAAGGGTAGTATAAAGGGTCGATCCCACAGGACAACTTTAGAGATTGTTTATTTATTCCCAATTATTTTTGAAGGATTATTTTGTTATTTTTTTTGTATTTTTAGAACAGAAAATAAAAGTCGGGTTTGGGGGTTGATGATTACACTAAGGAATGAAAGAAAAAATGCACTAACAAGAATTAACATGCACAAGGAAAAAATAAAAAGATTGTAAACACAAGCAAATTAAATGAATGGAAGACTAAGAATTAAAGGAAACAAAGGCAAACAAGAATTCGGTGATTGAAATCAAGAGAAGGGAATCGAGGCTCGTAGGGGTTTTCACCACCTTAGCCTAGGTGATAGCAACTAAATCTTAACGGACGATTCGATGAAGGCTTGCGAATTTTAAACTCACAAAAGAGAAACTCCACATGAGCCCATTGGTCCTGGTGCTCATGCTTCCTAGTTTATCATCCTAAGAGACGAAAATCCACGGTCATATCAAAACGTCTATGTAATCGATTTTATTGTTCTAAATCCGGATTTCCATGGTCATATCCATCCGGATTAACATACGTTCCGAAGATCAATCAAGTAAAATCGATTACCATCTAATCGTACGAGATTAAGTTGCTAAAACCATGGCTAAGGGGTTATTCCCCTTGCCCCGATAAGAAACTACTCACACATGGAAAAATAGGAGACGGAGGAAGAAAGTTCAAAAGCCATAGTCTAGCCCAAAAATCAGGAGATGAATCCTTATGCTAGAGTCAATGAAATGGCTTAGCCCTTTGTTCCTTGCTCCAAAAAAAAGTGTGAAGAAAAGAAGATTAAGGAAAAGCGAGAAGATGAGACAAGAACAAGGTTGGAAGAATGTGCTTGAAGTAAAACTATTTTATTGCATAAAAGAAAAGGATTACACTATTGCTTGCTGCAGAATTCCGAAAAATACAAGAAAATCCAAGATGCCCTCAGGATGAGGAAGTGCCCCTCCTTTTATAGGAGAAGGAGGGGGGTATACATTAGGTTTAGGGCAAAAGAAATAGCCGCCGGCGGCTGCTAACTTTCTAGATCTAGTCAATAGAGGAAACAATTGATTTCTTTGCATCCCTTTTTGCATTAATTTCCCGCAACAGCAGTTTCGAGCGTATTTTTGGGCTAGTCAAACATTCAGAAGCGGCCCGAAAATATATTTTTCCTGTAGATAATTGAATTATTTTTCCAACGCATACTTGCACAATAAATTCCTCCTTGGGATGTGGGAGTTATACCAATTTTGGTGAAAGGTATATACTGAAATCAGACTCTGCGGGAAAACGTAATGCCACTTTCACTGGTTAATTGCGCAGCCAAATAAATACCAAAATTGCCGCAAAATATGTCTTTTTTGTAGCCAATAAAATTCTCTTTTCATTCCATACTTTATCTTGGAATTCCGCCTTTAGAAGTAAAAGATATGGCTATTTTGGTGACGAGTATCTCAGGCACTGCGGGAATATTTGAAAAGCCTCATATCTTCATCTTTTATTTTCTCGATTTAGATAATTCCTGAAAATTAAGAAAAAATATCATAAGAATTCAGGAAAAAATATCAAGAAGATGAAAGTGTTATTTATTTTTGAATTAACTAAAATTAACAAAAAAAAGTCCTAATTAATTATTCTAAATGAAGCAAAAATAAGAGATGAATATGCATTCATCAAAATACCCCGGACTTAAAGTTGTGCTTGTCCTCAAGCAATTGAAAAATCAAAAAAAGATTCCAAGAATTTTGGAATAACAAGTTCATCCTCCCTTGATTAGCAATCTTTCTATCCTTTTCATGGCCAAGCGACCCATCTCCTAGAACCACAAATTGCAAGCACCATGTTTCTCAAGAAAACATTTTTCATAACTTAAAATTTTTAGACTTATACTTTGTAAAGACAGACTCAATCTAACTTGTGATTCGACATTCATCATTTTCAAAATTTTTTTTTTGATTGATTGTTTGCACGGGATAAAGAATTTGAGGTGTGATGGAAGAAATCCCTCCTCAATTCGACTTGGGATATTATTTCATGGACTTGTGATTACATTGACCACAATTTTTTTTTTGTGTGCCCTTTTTGGCATCTTTTGATGGTACGCCCCATTGTGGGGTATGGAAGAAGGGCATGCCACCCCGGACTTAGGGTTTGGCTTGCGATTTATTTTTCCCGTGCAACAATTTTTTTTTTTTGATTGTATGAATGAATGTCGGTGCATAAGACAGAAGAGACATGTAGCTACATTATATAAGAGAAAAACAATTAAGTTAATCTAATGCTAAAATTAAGAAAATCTGCATTTGATTCTATTTGATACTCTAAGGCTTGCCATCGCTTCCAAAAATTGCTATCATGATCATAGGGAACTTGTTATTGCAAAGTTTATTGAAATAAAATTGATAATGCAATTGATTTTTGGAGATGAAGAACAACACTTGGCCGGCTAGATAAAGGCCTTATGTTAGAAAAGAAAACAAAGAAAAACAAATAAAAATGCAGAAAGTAAATTTTTTGAAAAGGGAAGATAAAAGGGTGGATCACGTACCACCCACCCCCACCCCGGACTTAGAATTTTTGCTCGGCCCGAGCAAACTCTAAGAGCGAGATGGAGGGAAGATAGTGTTTGGCTGCCTCCAAACTAGCGCCTTATTTTGACGTCGTGGCTCGACCAATCTAGATTAATTGGAATCCGGGGAAGGGGAAGGGTCAGTGAGGTTCAAATCCTGCAAAGGTGGAAACTTAGTTGCGTCAGAAGTGAGAACATCTTCGGTAGTGATATATCTTTTGAGACGATGCCCATTGACTTTAAACTCGCCCAGAATTTTATCCCAAAGAAGAAAAGCACCATGTGGATAAGCACACTTGACAATGTAAGGGCCGTACCATCGTGACTTGAGTTTCCCAGGGAAAAGTCGTAATCTAGAATTAAAAACTAGGACTTGGTCCCCTTCTCTAATGTCTTTTCGCTTGATGTGACCATCATGCCACATTTTAGTTCGGTCCTTGTAGATTCTTGCATTTTCATAGGCACTCATCCTAAGTTCATCAAGTTCATTCATTTGGAGAAAACGTTTCTCTCCAGCCATGGAAAGGTCAAAATTCAAACTTTTGATGGCCCAACTTGCTTTTTGCTCTAGTTCTATTGGTAAGTGACATGACTTACCGTAGATCAGTCTGAAAGGGGTGGTGCCAATGGGTGTTTTGTAGGCTGTACGATATGCCCATAGGGCGTCATTGATTTTTAACGCCCAATCCTTCCTAGTTCGACCAACCGTTTTTTCCAAGATAGATTTTATTTGTCTGTTGGATACTTCTACCTGCCCACTGGTCTGAGGGTGGTAAGGAGTGGCAACCTTGTGATGAACCCCGTATTTTTTCAAAAGAGCCTCAAAACTTTTTTCCAAAAAATGGGATCCCCCGTCAGAAATGACGGTGCGAGGTACTCCAAATCTAGGAAAAATAACATCTTTAAAAAGTTTCTTAACGGGTTTAGAGTCACAAGTTTTAGTAGGTATGGCTTCAACCCACTTTGACACATAATCAACTGCGACTAAAATGTAAGTAAACCCATAAGAAGAAGGAAATGGGCCCATATAGTCGATCCCCCAAACATCAAAAATCTCTAATTCTTGCCAAGAGGTGAGAGGCATTTGGTCACGTTTGGAAATATTACCCGTCCTTTGACATTGGTCACATGAAATAACATAATTATATGAATCTTTGAAGATGGTGGGCCAAAAGAATCCGCATTGTAGGACTTTCCTAGCCGTCTTTTGGGAACTCAGGTGACCACCATAGGGGCCAGAGTGACATTGTTCCAAAATGTCAATGCTTTCTTCATGGGACACACAACGACGATATAGACCATCGGCGCAAATTCGAAACAAATAAGGTTCATCCCAATAATAGTTTTTAACATCATGTAAAAATTTAGCTTTAGAATGTCCCGTATACTCGGGATGCAATACACCTGCAGCTAAATAATTTACAAAATCAGCAAACCAAGGAAATTGGGAGTCAAGTTTGAGCAATTGGTCATCGGGTAAGGAGTCATTTATTGGAGATTCATCAATGGGGCTATAGCTAAGTCTGCTCAAGTGGTCAGCCGTAACATTTTCAGATCCCTTTTTGTCTAGGATCTCAAGATCGAATTCCTGCAACAACAAAATCCATCTAATGAGTCTAGGCTTGGCATCTTTTTTGGTCATGAGGTAACGAATAGCTGCATGATCAGTGTAAACAACAACCTTCGAACCAACAAGATATGAGCGAAATTTATCGAATGCATAGACAATGGCTAGCATTTCTTTTTCGGTTACTGTGTAATTTCGATGGGCCTCATCTAAGGTCTTGGATGCATAATAAATGACATGGTGTTTTTTGTCAATTCTTTGTCCTAAAATGGCCCCTACAGCAAAGTCACTAGCATCACACATGACTTCAAAGGGTAAGGCCCAGTCGGGAGCACGAATGATGGGGGTGGTGGTGAGAGCCTTTTTCAAACATAAGAAACTCTCCATGCATGCTGTATCAAAATGGAAAGGCACCTCCTTTTGAAGAAGATTAGTGAGTGGTTTTGTAATTTTGGAAAAATCACGAATGAATCGCCGATAAAAACCGGCATGTCCTAAGAAGGCTCGGATGTCTTTGACTGAAGTGGGAGGGGGAAGCTTGGTGATGACCTCAATCTTGGCTTGGTCAACTTCAATGCCTTGATTGCTCACCTTATGGCCCAGAACAATACCCTCTTTGACCATGAAGTGACATTTTTCCCAATTAAGGACTAAATGTGACTCGATGCACCTATCGAGAACAAGAGAGAGGTTCCCAAGGCAAGAAGTGAAACTATCTCCATAGACAGAGAAATCGTCCATGAACACCTCCATGACAGTCTCAGTTAACCCTGAAAAAATGGCCGACATACATCTTTGAAAAGTGGCTGGTGCATTGCACAAGCCAAAGGGCATTCGTCTAAAAGCGTATGTGCCAAAAGGGCATATGAAGGTGGTTTTCTCTTGGTCTTCTGGATGAATGGGGATTTGGTAAAAACCTGAGTAGCCATCTAAATAACAAAAGTATTGTTGATGAGCTAAACGTTCAAGAACTTGATCAAGGAAGGGAAGAGGGAAGTGGTCTTTCCTAGTTTCTTTGTTGAGTTTCTTGTAGTCAATGCACATCCTCCACCCTGTGACTGTACGGGTGGGGATAAGCTCATTCTTCTCATTCCTAACGACTGTGGTCCCACCCTTTTTGGGGACGACCTGGACCGGGCTGACCCAAGGAGAGTTAGAGATGGGGTAGATGATTCCTGCAGTCAAAAGTTTAATCACTTCAAGACGGACGACTTCCTTCATGTTTGGGTTGAGTTTCCTTTGTGGGTCTCGGGAAGGTTTACTGTTTTCAATCATTGGGATTTTGTGAATGCAAATGGATTGATCTATCCCAACCAAGTCCGTCATTTTGTACCCTAAGGCTGTTCTCCTTTTCCAAATTTCTCCCATAAGATTGGTTTCCTGTTCAATGGTAAGATCAGAATTGATAATAACCGGGCATAATTGTCATTCATCCAAAAACACATATTTCAGACCTATGGGAAGAGCCTTCATTTCTGGGGCTTTAGGTGGTTCAGGTTGTTCTTCTATGGTGGAGATCATCTTAAGGTCTTCAATCTCAGCATTTGGAATTTCCTCAAAGTTGTCCAAGTGAATCTTAAGTTGATTTGATGGTTCATTGTCAAAATCACATTCGGCGGGGATGGTGAGAGCAGTGCATAGGGGGTCATCAACTAATTCCCATTCTTGCCTTAATTGGTTTAATTCATCAATGCAATCAAGGAGGTAGACTTCTTCCTCAAGGCTAGGTCCCTTCATACTTTCAAACACCCTAAACTCTAGGTTTTGTTTCCCTAGTCTTAACACAATGGTACCAGCCTCAACATCAATTAAGGCACGAGCAGTGGCTAAGAAGGGACGTCCGAAAATGAGGGGATAGCATAAATCTTCCTTGATATCCATGATCACAAAATCACAAGGGACATAAGCATCATTCCCAACTTTAACCGGAATGTCTTCTATGATCCCCATGGGCTTGGTTGTGGATGAGTCTGCCAGTTGGATGGTCATGGCTGTGGGTAACATATCATTGAATCCCAACCTTTTGCAAAGACTATATGGCATGATGGATATACTAGCTCCTAAATCTGCTAGGCCTTTCCTACAAGCATTGTCACCTAAGTAACATCCTATTCCAAAAGAACCTGGATCCTTCTGTTTTTTAGGCATCTTACTTAGGATAATGTCAGAGGTAGTTCTAGCAAGTTTAACAGTCTCGTATTCTTTTGTAACATACTTCCTAGTCAAGAGGGATTTCATGTACTTGGACCAGGCGGGCATGTCTGCCAAAGCATCAAGGAAGGGAATGTCGACATGTATTTTTTTCATAGCTTCCCTAAACTTCATGAAGCGGGCATCAAGTCTTGTTTGTTTGAGGCGGTCTTGATAGGGAGGTCTGGGTTTGTAAACTGGTTCTTCATCTTCCACTTGAGGGGTTTCAGGGATGGGTGGTGTAGGTGTGACTTCGGGTTCAACAACCACCATGTCCTCATCCTCGAATTCTAGAGGTGGGTTTGAAGGTTTTTCTGAAGGGGAAGGGGTGTGCATTTTTCCCGAATGAGTAGAGACTACCTTGAGTTGTTCAGGATGTTTGGGGTTGTTTTCAGGCTGTCCTGCAAAAGCCCCAGCAGGAGGTTTCTGTTGGGCAAACAAACGGGCTAACTGTGCGTCAGTTGCCTTTTGATGGGCTTGAATGGACACGAGGGTTTGTGTTATACTTGCCCAGTCGGGTTGACTAGGGGAAGGAGGAGGGACGGCATTTTGAGGTGTTTGGGGAGGTTGAGGTTGGTTTGGGTTTTGGGATGGAAGGGTTAGGTTTTGGAATTGTTGGTAGGGTTGTCGATTTTGGTGATTTCCAAAGTTTCTTTGGTTGTTGTACGGGAATCCAGGTGGTGGTCGGTTGTGACTTTGAGGGTAGGGAGGCCTTTGTTGAAATTGGGTAGAGTTCTCGGCGCCTGAAGGGTTCCCATACTGAAAACCAGGATGATTTCTAGGTTGGTTGGGATTGTAGTAACCTTGGCCTGGTATTGTATGGATCGAATTAAGGTCTTCTGGTTGTTGACCTACTTCAGGTTGCGTGGGCATGTTGTAGAGGTATTGACAGTGTAGGGTGGTATGGTCGTATCCTTGGCAAATACCACAAAGGGAATCCATGGCTTTTAGTTGTTGGGGTGACTCCCTAAGGGTGACTAAGGATGACTCTAACCGATCTTGTTTTAAGGCAATTAATTTTAGGCTTTCCGCTATGCTTTGGATATCATTATTAACTTCTGCCTTGGCTACCTTAAGGATTCCTCCAATCCCTCTTCTAACCCTTGTTTCGGAAGCCCGTTTAACTACCTCCCATGCGCTAGTTAAACTTTGATGCATGAAATTTCCTCCAGATGAGGAATCAAGAAAAAATTTGGTATCATCATCAACACCACGATAGAAAATCTCTATGAGTTGGGCTTGAGAGATGTCATGGTGGGGACACTTCCTAAGTAAATCCTTGAATCTTTTCCAGGCTTCACCTAAGGTCTCTCCTGGGTCCATAGAAAAATGAGTTATTTGACCCCTAAGTTCATAGGTGAGAGATGGGGGGTAGAATTTTTCAAGGAACTTGTTTTGCAGAATCTCCCAAGTTGTGACATGTTCCTCACTCTCCATGGTGTTGTACCAACTACTGGCTTGGCCGGAGAGGGAATACTTAAACAACCTAAGGCGGATGGCATCTTCAGAGACACCTGGGATTTTGTTCAAAGAGCAAAGGTCAATGAACTTCTAAAGGTGATCTTGACAACTTTCCCCATTGTTGCCAGAGAAAGGGTGAGTTTGCAGCATGGTGATCCATTGTGTTCGGATTTCGAATTGTGGAGCCATGATATCAGGGGGTATGACAGGATGTTGTGCATAGGCCGTTTTAGGAACAGAAAAGTCTTTTAACTGTTTTTGTCTTTCGGCTTCCCTCCTATTGGCTTCTATGGTTTCTTGTTCGGCCCTAAAAGCTGCTCGCAAAGCGGCTTCTCTTTCCGCTTGTTCGGCTTGGATGAGCTCTCTTTGAGCGGCGAGAGCTTGGTCGATTCTACGGGCGACCTCTTCTTCATTCATTGTTATTTTTGCTAGATTTTGACGGTTTAGACGATGAAAGGTCCTTTCTATTTCCGGATCGAATGGTTGAAAACCGTTGTTCGGGCGTCGCATGCACAAATAAAGCAGTTAATCGTGTGCAGAAAAAACGGACTGCCGGAATGGAAACTCGGCAGAAAGAGGAGTACACTTCCGGAATGTTACTCGGAAGGTATAAAAAAGGAAAAAAGTTTTTTCAAAAATTTTGGGGTTCGAGAAAACAATCCGTTGTCCCCGGCAACGACGCCAAATTGATAATCGTCGTTTTGCACTATCAATCACTAAGATGATTAATCCTAGAGTTTAAACCTTTTTTACTTCCGGTTTTAAGGGTAGTATAAAGGGTCGATCCCACAGGACAACTTTAGAGATTGTTTCTTTATTCCCAATTATTTTTGAAGGATTATTTTGTTATTTTTTTTGTATTTTTAGAACAGAAAATAAAAGTCGGGTTTGGGGGTTGATGATTACACTAAGGAATGAAAGAAAAAATGCACTAACAAGAATTAACATGCACAAGGAAAAAATAAAAAGATTGTAAACACAAGCAAATTAAATGAATGGAAGACTAAGAATTAAAGGAAACAAAGGCAAACAAGAATTCGGTGATTGAAATCAAGAGAAGGGAATCGAGGCTCGTAGGGGTTTTCACCACCTTAGCCTAGGTGATAGCAACTAAATCTTTACGGACGATTCGATGAAGGCTTGCGAATTTTAAACTCACAAAAGAGAAACTCCACATGAGCCCATTGGTCCTGGTGCTCATGCTTCCTAGTTTATCATCCTAAGAGACGAAAATCCACGGTCATATCAAAACGTCTATGTAATCGATTTTATTATTCTAAATCCGGATTTCCATGGTCATATCCATCCGGATTAACATACGATCCGAAGATCAATCAAGTAAAATCGATTACCATCTAATCGTACGAGATTAAGTTGCTAAAACCATGGCTAAGGGGTTATTCCCCTTGCCCCGATAAGAAACTACTCACACATGGAAAAATAGGAGACGGAGGAAGAAAGTTCAAAAGCCATAGTCTAGCCCAAAAATCAGGAGATGAATCCTTATGCTAGAGTCAATGAAATGGCTTAGCCCTTTGTTCCTTGCTCCAAAAACAAGTGTGAAGAAAAGAAGATTAAGGAAAAGCGAGAAGATGAGACAAGAACAAGGTTGGAAGAATGTGCTTGAAGTAAAACTATTTTATTGCATAAAAGAAAAGGATTACACTATTGCTTGCTGCAGAATTCCGAAAAATACAAGAAAATCCAAGATGCCCTCAGGAGGAGGAAGTGCCCCTCCTTTTATAGGAGAAGGAGGGGGGTATACATTAGGTTTAGGGCAAAAGAAATAGCCGCCGGCGGCTGCTAACTTTCTAGATCTAGTCAATAGAGGAAACAATTGATTTCTTTGCATCCCTTTTTGCATTAATTTCCCGCAACAGCAGTTTTGAGCGTATTTTTGGGCTAGTCAAACATTCAGAAGCGGCCCGAAAATATAGTTTTCCTGTAGATAATTGAATTATCTTTCCAACGCATACTTGCACAATAAATTCCTCCTTGGGATGTGGGAGTTATACCAATTTTGGTGAAAGGTATATACTGAAATCAGACTCTGCGGGAAAACGTAATGCCACTTTCACTGGTTGATTGCGCAGCCAAATAAATACTAAAATTGCCGCAAAATATGTCTTTTTTGTAGCCAATAAAATTCTCTTTTCATTCCATACTTTATCTTGGAATTCCGCCTTT
Organism: Alisma plantago-aquatica; assembly: GCA_963693085.1. NCBI lineage: Eukaryota > Viridiplantae > Streptophyta > Magnoliopsida > Alismatales > Alismataceae > Alisma > Alisma plantago-aquatica. The sequence continues at coordinate 378,521,592 of OY856410.1, forward strand.
AGAAGTAAAAGATATGGCTATTTTGGTGACGAGTATCTCAGGCACTGCGGGAATATTTGAAAAGCCTCATATCTTCATCTTTTATTTTCTCGATTTAGATAATTCCTGAAAATTAAGAAAAAATATCATAAGAATTCAGGAAAAATATCAAGAAGATGAAAGTGCTATTTATTTTTAAATTAACTAAAATTAACAAAAAAAAGTCCTAATTAATTATTCTAAATGAAGCAAAAATAAGAGATGAATATGCATTCATCAGTTACTAAAGTGGAGAGTAAGGTTTGAGGGTTTAAAAGTTGGTTTTGGATTATTATGCTTCGTTTGAAAGTGATTAACAACAAGAAGGAAACTAGACCTCACAACACAACATTGCAACTGCCTCCACGACGCACATTGCGACCGCGATAGAACGTGATACAATAGTGTTAAAGTAAGGCATCACAACTAGTGTTATACAAAATCTTCATGACCAACCCACAACACAATGTCACGACCCACCCTCACAGCACAGTGTCGTGATCGAAAGAAATGCAGTGTCGTAATCAGATCAAAATGAAGTGTCACGTCTAGAAGCATAATGGACCATAACAATTGAAACAAGGCCAACAATCACAACCAAAACCATCCCAAGTCCTTGAAAACACATTTGGAAGGTGCCATGACACATATGATGACAATGTCATCTCACAATAAGTCCTTCAAAATGTATTTGGTAGGTGTCAAGTCCCATATCATGACAATGTCCTCTCACAACAAGTCCATGAAAATGCATTTGGGAGGTTTCATGGCCCATTTCAAGACAAATTTTATCTCACATCAAGTCCCTAAAAATGCATTTGGGAGGTGTCATGACCCAAATCACGATAATGTCTTTTCATAACATCTACCTTCAAATGCATTAAGGAGGAGCCAGGGCCGATATATTGACAAAGTCCTCTCATAATAAATCCCTAAAAATGCATTTGGGAGGGGCCATGGCCCAGATCATGATAGTGCCCTTTCACAACGTGTCTCTTCAAATGCATTAAGGAGGATCCAAGGCCATATATTGACAATGTCCTCTCATAATGAGCCCCTAAAAATACATTTAAGTGAAGTTTGGGCCCATATATGCCAACATACTCTCACTCTAAGTCCTTGAAAATACATTTGGGAGGTTCCATGGAGCATATGATCACAATGTCATCTCACAATAAGTCCTTAAAAATACATTTGGGAGGTGTTAGGTCCTATATCACGACAACGTCCTCTGACAACAAGTCTATGAACATGCATTTGGGGGGGGGGATGTCATGTCCCATATCATGACAACATCCTCTCAAAATAAGTCCATCAAAATGCATTTGGGAGGTGTCAGGGCCCATTTCACGACAAATGTTATCTCATATCAAGTCCCTAAAAATGCATCTGGGAGGTGCCACGACCCATATTATAATAGTGTCCTTTCACAACATGTCCTTTCAAATGCATTAAGGAGGAGACATGGCATGTATATTAACAATTTCCTCTCATAATAAGCCCCTAAACATGCATTTAGGTGAAGTTTGGGCCCATATCATGACAATCTCCTCTCACAAACATAGTGTCGCGACATTAGAGCACAATGCCATATTGACAGATTCCTCTCATAATAAGCCCCTCAGAGTACAACATCACGACCATAACAAATGTAGCGTCGCGACCAGACCAAAATAGAGTGTCACGTCCAAAAGCAGAATGGACCATCACGACTGAAACAAGGCCAACTAACACAACCAAAACCATCCCAAGTCCTTGAAAATACATTTGGGAGGTGCCATGGGACATATGATAATAATGTTATCCCATAGTAAGTCACAACCCACCCTCACAACACAACGTCACGACCCACCCTCACAACACAACATCGCGATCCACGCTCACAGCAAAATGTCACGACTGCATCAAACGCAGTGTCCCGACCAGACCAAAACAAAGTGTCACGTCCAGAAGCAGAACAGACCATCACAAATGAAACAAGGCCAACCATCACAACCAAAACAACACCAACTGTCTCGACCTCAACATGTCACTAAATATGTTTCTGAGAGGAACCAGGGCCCATATCATTATGGCATCCTCTCACATCAAGTCTTTGAAAATGTATTGGAGAGGAGCCACCTCCAATATCATGACAATGTCCTCTCACATCAAGTCTTTGAAAATGTATTTGTGAGGATCCATGGCCCACATCATGATGATATCCTTTCACAACAAGTCCTTCAAAATGCATTTAGGGGGAGAAATATCCCATATCATGACAATGTCCTCTCACAACAAGTCCCTAGAAATACATTTGGGAGGATCCACAACTAATGCCATGACATTGTCTTCTCACAACAAGTCCCTAAAAATAAATTTGTGAGTAACCAAGGCCTATATCATTGTGATGTGCTCTCACAACAAGTCCTTGAATATACTTTGGGGAGGAGAGAGGGTCCATATCATGACAATATCCTCTCACAGCAAGTCCCTAAAAATATATTGGGAGGTTACAAGGCCCATAACATGACAAATATCATCCATAGAAAGTTCATAGAAGTATATTTGAGAGGATTCACTACCCATATCATGATAGTGTCCTCTCAAAACAAGTCCCTAGAAATGTATTACGGGTGAGCCATGACCCATATCTTGATAATGTCCTCACATAGAAAGTCCCTAAAAATGTATTTGGATGGAGTTGGGGCCTATATAATGACAATGTCCTCTCATAAAAAGTATATAAAAGTTCTTTTAGGAACCAATGCCCATAACATGACAATGTCCACTCACATCAAGTCTCCAAAAATGCATTTGGTAGGTGTCAAGTCTCATATTATGATAGCGTCCTCTCATAACAAGTCTTTAAAATGCTTTGATCAGATACATGCATGTATCCATTGTCCTCATAGTTGTTCATAAATGAGTTGTGTATGAGTTTGGGGATGATTGAAGAACACTCAGTTGGGTGCTTGCGGAAGCCACCGTACATTTTTATCAATTGGTGTTAGTGGTGGTGGTCTACACAATTAGTTGCCAAGGACAAATGTGCCTAATAAGACAAAGACATGTTAGCCGTATAATGATCACAAAAGAGACTTGTATGAGTCTGGTGACAATTGTCATGTCAATATCCCCTCATGAATGAATTCGATTGAATTATAATGACTCTCAACAGCAATTCGACCGACACATGTCCTTTTTAAATAGAAGACATAAAACTCTTCATATAATTGCTCAAAAGATTACATAAAAGCTCTCATAGAAGCGCGAGCAACAAAATGGGTTGCCAATCCTTTTTGGATGGCAAAACCCAAGGACCCAAAAATAAAATCATTACATGTAGATGAATGTGTCATAAGATTCCTATTTATTATATGTTGAAGGCGTCGAAGAAGAGAAACTGCATCGTCGGCAAGCACCCTAAAGGTGTCAAGGTGAAAGGTAGAAAATGATGTTGATTGGCCTCACATGTTGCTCCATGTTTATGAACTTTTTGTATTGCTGCCTTGGACGTTGTCTACCCTACTTTAAAGTTTTTTGAAAGGATACATGTCAAGGGAGAAACTCATGTTAGGTCAACATAGGCATGTTTTCCATTCATCTAGTGAAATAAAAGAATGTATGCAGGTCACAACAAATGAAAATCATCAGATTGAGTGCCAAGGAAGGCCAAAGGAGCTTCTTTCAAAACCTTTAACTCAGTTCGAGAGACAATGTTGAAGAGAGCATCTCGAACAACATCATGATGAAATTTATAACCAGGCCGTGAGCGATAGTGCATTGCATGATCACTAAAGGCATCAAGATTTGTGATGTTGCAAATTAGACAATGTTCATCACCTAGATACAAGGGAATCATAAGATGATACCAAAGGATATCTCGATACACCACTGTTGTAAAGTGTAAAGCATTCTTACTTGGGGCAAGTGTTGCCTTTATAGATAGGAATACTTTAGTTTATTTTCTGCCAATAAGGCATGTAATACATTTATGAACTGCTATTTCATACTTGCCAATAGATAGAAACACTTTATTTTTGCATATTGTATGACAATGATGGCAATTAATAAAGAGATGTTTCAATTTATAAAGATGTGATCTTTGTGGCAATGCCTTATTTATCTTGTGATATTTGATATGCATAAGATAAGACGATACCTAAAAGTTATAGATAACTCAAACAATTTAATTAGCATTAATCATGAGAAATTCATTTCTAGTTTCCATGTGATGGATAAAACTAGACTCTTTTGGTTAGAGAACCAGTAAGGGACATGAATATCTTAGACATGATTGATCAATCTTCACTAATGTAGTAGGAGAGTGATTATCCTATTAGGTATAATACATGTGATGTATTTACATACCTATTGGAATAAATGCTAATACTTCAAATGGTGTTTAGAGAAATACCAATATGAATGTCTTGAAGTGTTCAAGATTATCATAAATTAAGTTCAAATTTTGTAAAGTATTAATTCTTGATGAGATCAATGAATGAAATACTTGGACCAAATGTTTGAGATCCTTATGAGTAATTATGATAGTGTATCATTGTAAACTCATGATTAAGGCATGGTGATGTCTGAATCAACAAGGAATCATACTCTAAGGAGTTAGAGAATGATTATCAAATAACTGAATTCTTCTTAATAAAAGAATACCCCACACTAATAAAAGAAATTAAGAATCACAAGGGTTGTGAGTTCTTATATCTTTAACAGATACACCTCAATTATCTATGTGATGAGTTGTTCATGTGATGAGTCAACTATCAAGATGAATATGAGGAACCGAATCTTGAGTTATAGTTTAAAACCATTACATCCTAAATGACTTCCATGTGAACCATAAGGTATGACCTTGATGGTAGCACTCATTGGATCATATCCATAAGTGTAGATGAGTCTTAAGTATTAAGACACATGGATAACATTTTGAGAAGGATGATGCTTGTTGATTGCAACTTAATGACTAAGACATTTGGCATATGGATACTAAAACCGCATTCCTACGAGGAATAAAACCAGGATGTGTACATGACACAGCCTATAAGGTTTATGAATCCACTAATGCAAATGAAGTCTATAAGTTACAATGGACTAATCAATGTGATTGATTGAGTACAAGCAACTCAAAATTGGATCTTTATTTTGATAATATAGTCAAAGGGTTTGACTGATATGTCAAAGATAAAGAAGTGATATGTGATTTAGTGGGAGCGTATTCACATTCCACACATTGATATGAAATGGAATTGTTCTAGAATGGAAATCCAAAAGTGGAAATTACCTTTAAGGAAGATAGAGAAGTTTCCTATGTGATAGGAATAGAGATCTATAGAGATAGTTCTCGAAAATCTCTTGACCTGGAAAGAGAAAGCATACATTAGCAATATGTACTGAAGTGTTCAGTATGCACAGATTCAGTGGGAGAAAACTTGTCCATGTTACATGGATATTAGTATCCCAAGGCCAAGTGTCCAATTCTTATGAAGAATGGGAACACTAAGAATAGATATGGATCTATCATGTATGTAATCATCCCATTATCTTGCATGTATGACATGGCAAGAATAAAATGCATTCATCATCTTGTATGTAGGACATGGCAATATGATGTGCTCATCCTGATAACTCGTATGTGTGACATGACGAGTGGATGACTGTCTGCTTCCAGTAAGTGTTATTGGAATACCATGAGAACTTGATAAGTGCTTGTGAAGCACTAGTTCTATGGAGAAGAGTTCGATGTAAAGAGTTACATTGATGCGAACTTCTGAAAGGACAGAAAATTAATCGCAATATATATACATGAGATGTATAAAAGTGAATGTTTGTTGATAATTGGAAGTGTTCCAATAAAGCCATTTAAAAGGGAAAAGCCGAGTATCTATGTGTTAGTGAACAGCAGTGGATACTAAATGGATCTGAAAGTTCATGAGATGAACTTATATTCCACTCATTGATGACAAGTCTGGAATCCTTGATCATGCAATGTGGCTAAAGGTCAGCAAATGGAATACAAGATCGCATATTACGGCAACTCCATCTCATACGTGTGACGTACATCGAAGAGATGAGAGACATGCAATTTATACAGACTTTGGCAAGGTGTTGCCATTACTCACTATGTTGGCACTACAACACAGTAACATGTGGGACATGTTTGAAAATCACTATGAATATGATTCATGGGTGATTGGCTCGCAGTGCAAGTGGGAGTCTGTTGGTATGTATGCCCTGAGAGCCAATCATGGGATGATTGGTGGGATACATTAAGATTGATTTGATAAACATAAAAGGCGAGCTTCCAATTCTTTCTGGTTCAGTCATATGAGATAGTGATAGAACAGATTGAATGTCTAGAGAATGACAGTACTCAATGACGTATGCCTTCAGGTTCATGACCTGAACGATGAGATCATACGGATGCTAAGAGTTTGTACATTCTTGTTATGTCCCTAGTCGGATGTCATTGTGGAAGGTAGATAGACAGCAATGGCACACAAGACTAGATTGTGGTGTTGGTTGATGACAGAATCTCATTAGTCATGATATAGAGATATCAAACCAAACACATAGGTACTTGTTAGAGAACAAGGTACCGGACAGACCCACCGTGAGTTTGACACATGGAACCATGAGATGGTAGTCACAGTCAGTACTCACAGTGATGGTGGTGAGTGTGATTCTTAGACCTGAAATCACTGCACTCAACACATGTCGTTGGGCACACTTTGACATCATCAAACGCAGTCCTGAAACATGGGTTGTTATAAAGGTGATGATTGGGTGGCTTTGACACATGGGGCTTTTGAGGGGTGAGTGATAGATATGGGATTTGTCCCTCCTGAGGGAGTTTGATATCCATGGCCACTTGATGAGTAGGATTGAGAAAGACGTGCACGCATGTGTGAATCAGTATATGATACTGATGTCATACATATCTCTTCCAGTCTACTCTGAGATCAAGGAAGTGAATGAACGTTGACAGGATGACTGTTCCATGCCTTGAGTTCATTCGGGATATCAGTGACAAAGGAATTATACATTCGCTGTAACACCATTCACGGATTGTAGGATGAAATTTGTTCTCCAACTTTCTACTTTCACTTGGGTAGCATTGATGTGTGACTAGGCACCGCTCTTTGCTTGTGAAGTCATAAGTGTTATGGACTTTCACTGCCAACGTGAAATGGACCTGCAGGGTCACACACATAGGATTCAACCTGGAAGAGGAGTTTTGTCCAAAAAGCAATGTTTAGATTGATTACTAAAGGAGTTTAGTAGTTCAATTAAACACTCAATCAGTCGATAGCTCAATATCGTATGGTTCAAGGTGTTGGACGCATTGATTGGAGTATCGAATTGATTGAAATCGCAATTGACTGATTTTGCCCAACCTGTGCTCCCAACCGATCGGTTCATGTGATGAACCGGTCGGCTGATGTTGCTGAACCGGTCGCCTGGAGTGTCCAGGCCGATCGGCTCATGCCCAGGTTGAAACGACCGGTTCAAGGGTTGAACCGATCGGCTCAACTGGTGCAACCGATCAGTTGGGAAAAGTCATGTCGGCAAGAATTTTCCTTTGGTTTCAAATTGCCCAATTCGATTGGGAATAATATTGGTATTCGATACCAATTGGGAAAGAAACAAGGAAAGTCTTTTTGAGCTGGATTAGGACCATGAACTGATCGGTTCAGGGCACCAACCGATCGGTTGGAGTGCCCCAAACGATCAGCTCAGGTCCAACCGATCGGCTCAATGGCCGAACCGATCGGTTCAGTTGTGAACCGATCATTTCAAGTTGCGAACCGGTTGCTTTTTGTGGAAAATTCTCAAACCCTTCTACTCCTGCTTTAGTCCTGCATTGTCCGGGATGGAGAACCCTGTCCCATGACTCTCCTATATATATAGGGGTATTGGGGGTTTCTCAAAGTACATCTCAGTGCAACTAGTTGCTCTGCAAGTTTTCGTTCTCTCTGGTTTTGGTAACCGTGAGAGAGCCCGAGCAAGTGCTTCCCACAAAAGGGAGGTGCAGCAAGGGAAGGACAACTGCAGTTGCAACAGGAGGCAGGAGAGCGTGTTGGCGACTAGTACGTCAACAGGAGGGTGCGACTCCTTCCACTTCCTTGTGGGACAAGGAGAGTGGAGTTCTAGGTGGTCCGTGTGGACTACTACAGAGGCGGGAGGACACTGCCGCTTAGGAGGACAACTGTCATCCGACAGTCCGGTTCGAGTAGGAGTTGTCAGTCCCGGTGCGACCAGGAGCTGCACAGACACCGTCGAAGTCCGGAGTTGAAGATCGCGCATTGCGCGAGGTATTGTCGCCGAGCAAGCCTTGGGACAAGGTATGATTCCACAAACCATCCTTTCCTATTATATAGACGTTGACGCGTTTCCTCGGTATGGGTTGGGGAGAAATTTTTGTTTCCGCTGCCTTCTCTGTCTCCCCTAAAACCCAACAGATGTCACCTAATTGATACAACGTGTGTTGAATAATCATATAAATTGTGATTCAAAATGGTTGTATGACGAGTAGGATGATCATGGTGTTGTCTCTCCAGAATGTATTAACATTTTTAAATATTGGCTATATTTAATATAATGGCAGAACAAATACATTATTTTTTTCATGGTAGAAAGAACCAAATAGAACTGAAATGAATATATTTTATTAATAACCAATGTATACATTAAACATATACATTCAACGTCAACTCTATGTTTCTTATCTCAAATATACAACTACGAAAAAAATACAGTTGACACGCACATAGTGACATCATGGCCACAGAAAGATAAAAATTTGATCATGTTGACTACTTGACAATACTCTTGTTGCCATTCTTTAGATAATTCCATCCAGTAGAGACACATGCTGGCCGGTTGTGACACCAACGATAGCGGGTTGCTGCTCATACCGAGCAGCCCTGTGGCCATTCCGAATGGACACCAAGTTCTTCTGGCCACACCCGAACATAAGCACATGGAACACATTGTCAGTTTTAGACGTGGTCGTGAGTGTCATCTCGTCCTTGCAGAGGAATGTGATGCTTGAGGAGCCGTCCCCGTAGAACACCCCATAGATGCAGCTCTTTTCATGGCAGTTTTTATGAGGAGCTTTCCATAGGTCGTATCTCTGCATAACACGTTGTTGTAAGTGGACAAGGCCAAGGGGTCAAATATCAACTGTTGTTGCGGATAGCAAGAGTGGTTGCACAGACCGCACTAGATCCAGCCAAGGTCGCTCCCTGTTTTAAAAAGGACAGTCTGGTCTTTCTTGGACGTGCCAATGCCCACTGTAACAAAGTAATCCCCCACATCTAGACGGGTTGGGATTGTTGTTGCTGACTGTAGGACATTGGCAGAGTTTAACGCCCCTCCAGAGGCATCAATCAGTTTCTTCCATAGTATGGGGACTCTTATCCTCATCTTCTAGCAGCAGTTGGTGAGAGAACTCCTTCTAATTGATCACATGTATTGTTGATGTCGTGCGTAAGGGTGGGCAGGTGCCATCGCGGTGGGATATCGTTCATGGACTTCTTCCCCTACTTGAACTTCCTGCAATACAAGACAATTAAATAATTACTACTACTACTGAGTTTTTCATCAGTGCAATGAAAACCATTTCCTTTTCTTAACTCACCAACTGAAAAATGGCTCACCTTTGGCAGTCAAGCAAGTGGTTACTGGATAGGCTATCCACCTTGACCACCAAATGGTCACACTCGAGTGAAAGGCATGTCCAACAAGGTACATTACCATTATGTCACCCTTCCAAACAGAAATCGCTCAACAATTGCTATTCCAAGTGCGACAGATACGAGCAGAAGGGGAAGCGACTCACATTTAATACTATGTAGCTATTGTTGCAGGTGAGAGTTCTCTACAAATTGGAATGTTGGAATAGCCTGCAAATATGTCCACTGTGGTTGTCAGACACAAAATCAAGTCATACAAATAAAAGATCTAATGACTCCATCTGAAGTTCTGTGTAACAAAAACATCTTCTGAGAAGTGCTATTTGGAACTTACGGATCATGCCATCACTAGTAGTGGTGGGGCCATGATAAATGGGTGAAACCTTCCATTACAAGACAGCAGTCGACCTTTTTATTTGGATCCTGGAATGCAAGTTGTCCTCTCCAGCTCCATTAAAGACCCTACCGGTTTGGACAGATATGCCAGTCTCAAAGGTAAAAGTCGTCCAACCTGAGATGTACCCATATTAATAAACAATACATCACATAATTCAAACTAGCAGATGGCATTGCTTCATTCTAGTAAAAAAAATCACAATATATTATTGAGAAATCTATACAAAATACATTTTAGTCATTACTATCAAATAGATCATATCTGAGTTAACTAAAAACATTTTTAATATTGATACACCAATAAGAGGATATGGCCAAGCCTTTGCCCCTTGAACAAATCACAAACATGTACCAAAACCATTAGATGTTTTGCAATAATTTCAAATCATACAATAGTTTTGAAATAAAACACTAGAAAACTAGACTACCGAATATTTACGTCTGGAGATGACATTTTCACAAGTTTCCTAACAAAATTTGCATAGAAAAACATGACATTGCCTCTTAGATAGACTACATGTGTATATGTTGAACTGCCTCTTAACTAGTTTATTACTGTGGACTTTCTTTTATGTAGCATACTAACAATCTTGATCAACTGCATCAAAGGATATCATAAGAAGGTAGAATGATACATTTGCATGACACAAAAAAATTGTAGTAGAAAAAAAAATCCAGTTAAGGTAGTAGAAAACAAGTCTGGTTAAGCATATTCAGCCAACTTGAGCTAGAATCATTGCATATCGAACACACCCACTTGTGTTCATCATGTGCCTCAACAAAGTAATATCTCACAGGACATAATTGCTTCTAAGATTATGCATTTTTAAGGGTGAAAGGAGTAGAGTTTGTGTGGGGCTATCATTAGAAATTAGATTGCCACCACCTTTTTTCATACAACATTAGGGATTATTTTAACACATAGTTTATGTTGAGTCATTCAGACAAGTCCCTTCTACCATATACAAGTGCAATACACCCAAATACGACATGCAGAGTTTATCAAACTAAAAGTTCTATATCCAGACCGTAAATTCAAGAAAGATTACCTTTAAAAAAGGCACACAAGTATCCAACAAGTGTTGTTGGATATGAATATGCTTTCCTCCTACAATTGTCCTCCTATCATATCAACTGATGCCAATAAAATTGATAACGTGTAATCTCATACCCACCTTTTGGGACACAGGAGGTCATTACCACATATAGATTAACTGCATGCAACACAAAAAATCCATATTTCACTCAAACAAAAATTCATAAAGGTGCTTGTTATTAGGACTCCACTAGTTAGACTATAAAAAGCAAGACAGGTTATTAAGTCATTGGGAGAATAAATATAATAAAAAGACATCAAGGAGGCTTTTTTACAGAGCTGGGAGAACCAGCAACATTGAACAATCATTTTGCACTAACCACGTGATAAGAAATTTCTTCCGCTGATATGTTGCACAAAGTAGAAGAAATTAAATTCAAGTGGATAAGGAGGCAAGTGGCTCCCCTTAGGGCAATAGTTGCAGTGATAGAAAGAGGTTTAAAGAAGGCAACGGTGGTATAGGTTATAGCAATGGTTTCTGTAATTGTCAGCTCAGACCACTTGTCTAGGAGTGTCAAACATAAGAGAATTATAGGATTGTGAATGGTTATGGGCATAACCACATTCCTACAAATTCAATAGGCCTAAAACCCTTCACTTACATACTTTGTATATAACCATGGACCACCATACCCTTATACATGTTGCTTAGTGTGTATACTAAGGCCTATATGTATAGGCATACTCGTCATACACCCTGAAAATCTATCCCTTCAACTGTAGCACCCTAGTTGGAGTGAGACTAAGATGCTAACATCTAAACCAGTCCCTCATCATTTTCACAAACACCTTGTGAGCAGGGCACCCAACAACAATTTCACCCTTGCAGACGACCCTTCCGCCCCAAGAAAATGGCTCCCACAGCCATGATGGAGAAGGAAGGCAACATTCATCTGATGGAGAGGGAGAAGGAAGGAAACATTCACACATGTAGAAGAAAGTAGTTGAAGATCAGGGGCTTACCTGGATGATGAAGTTCCAACCGCTGACACCAACTATGGTTGTCACCACTGGTGATTCCCTTTGGAGCTACCCCAGGATCTTATGTATGTCGTCGCCAATCCCCTATGTAGTTCCCCAATATTTTATGTCTATCGTCGTTGATCCCCTTTGAAGCTCGTCGAGGATCTGTAGCCTGTCGTTGTTGATGCCCTCCTTTGGATCATTTGCTGTGAGTCTGAACGTCAAATAGAAAGGAAAGGAAAACGGGCAGTCTGTAGATGATAGAGGATTGAAGCAAAGGGAAACTGACGGTTGTTGTTCCTAGAGATGGAAGCACTGTGGATTCAACGAGCAAGGTGACTCATAATCATCAGACTCCTCGATTCCTTGCTCTGCCTAAAGGAGGAAAATGGAAGGAGATGCAAATTAAGGCTTGTTCATGAAGAAGAAAATGGATTGAGGGTTAGAGAGAGAGAGACAGAGAGCGGAAAATTAGAACGTACACATCGCAAGCGATGGGAACGGGGTCTGCCGAGAGGGTTTGGGAGTGAAGTTCAAATAATATCTTCACGCTGGTCGGTCGTGAGCACGGGTGTTTTAGGAAGCGAGGGATTCAAGGGGTGCACAGTTAGTGCGTGAAATGGTGGAGTTTTTTTAAATTGTATTTTTAGCCCCTGAAAATGCAATCTTCATCGATAGTTAGGCATGATAAATAATAATATATACCATGATTAGAACTTTGATTGTTTTATACTAGATTTTATGAGCATACTCTGCCTCTTACTTGTAACACTTATTTGCGGGCTTGCAATTCTTGCTAGTTGGGTTTGCAGCTCTCCCTTGTTAGGCTTGTATCTCTCATAGCGATTCTTGCATCACTTTCTTGTGGGGCTTGCATCACACACTTCAAGGTCTTGCATCACTTCCTTACGCTGCTTGCATCTCTCAGTAGTTGGGCTTGCAACACTTGCTAGAGGGGCTTGTAGCTCTCGCTTGCTTGGCTCGCAGCACTCGCGACGGCCTATATCATGACAATGTCTTCTTACAACAACTCTCCCAAAATGCATTTGTGATGAGCTAGATCCCATATCATGAGAGTGTCATCTCACAACAACTCCCTGAGAATTAATTTGTGTGGATTCATAACCTATGTTCTGACACTTTCCACTCGCAACAAGTCCATGTAAATGTATTTGTGAGGTGTCATGACCCATATCTTGACAATGACATCTCATAGTAGTTTCCTAAAAATGTATAGGGATAAATATCATGACAACGTCATCTCACTGAAAGTCCCTAGAATGGATTTTCAATGCATATACTCAGTTTTTCTCCTAATAGTCATCAATCCATTTGATTCCAATGCCTTTCTCCAAAGTTGAATTTTATCATCCAATCTATCTTTAGTTTCGTCAATCAATGCAATATCATCAGCAACATACACCAAGGAATATTATCCTAAACATTCTTTGTCAACTCATTTGTAACAAGAATGAACATATATGGGTTGAGTGTGGATCATCGGTATACCCCAACTGTGATGGTGTCTCTCCTACATGGTCTTCACACTTGAAGTAGATCTATCATGCATGTCTTTAGGGTTTAGAATTCATCACAATCTAATTAAATCTAGTGAAATGACATATTAAGATTTATAAGGAAATTTCAACTATAATTAAATATATAGTTACATATACTAATTATTATCACAATCATACAATTCATCACAATTTAATTAAATTTAGGCCAGCAACATATTAAGATATATGCATAATTTTCAATTCTAATCAAATGCATAGTTACATATATGCATTTTCATCACAACCATACAATATCATATTGAAACACATTATCCCTTAATTTTGTGTAATTAGAAAGTTACAAATAGAAAACCCTAATTTGGCCATTTGAAAGTTGATAGGGCATAAATTTGAATGGTGTGTCTCTGGCATGATGGGTGTGTGATTCGTCAAGTTATCATGAATCATCAAAGCAATGGGCAGAGCCCACATTGACCTTCCAGAAGTCAGGGTTTGGTGCATATATTAGCTCTAGAATTACTAAAATTATCCGAGTAGCAGTTACCATCAAACTAACTATAATAGATGTAATGAGCCATTCGCAGTTCATGGCTTAAATCTTCAAAAGCAAAAAAACTATATAAAGACCTACCTCGCCGAAAGAAGGAGAGAAGAAGAAGTAGAGTCCCCAGCTTGGAGAAGAGGTGGTGGAGAAGCAGCTAGAAATGGTAAGGAGGAGTAGTGGCATCACCAGAGTCTAGGAGCAGTGGTGTCAGTAGTGACGAGTAGGAGTAGCGGCAGCGTCGGTAGAGGCAAGCTTAAAGCAGCATTGGATGGAGGAGGAGCACAGACTGGTGGAGGAACAATGTCGATGTCCATAGAATGGACCAACACAACATCGACAGAAGGAGGAAGCAGTAGTGGAATCACTAGAGTAGTGTCCTCTCACAATAAGTCCTTGAAAATGCATCTAGGAGGTTCCAAGGCCCATATCATGACAAGTGTCCTCTTACAACAAGTTCCCAAAATATATTTGGGAGGTGCTAAGACCCATATCATGACAGAGCTTGTGTTCATCCTTGACCCAAGAATATTAGCTCTCTTCTTCCTCTTTTCTTGCTTTTGTTTATCTTTGAGCTTGGTGGTGGAAGTGGAGGTGATAGAATAACGTTAAAACAAGGTGTCATGACCATCGTTACACATAGGCTTCAGGACCAACCCACAATACAACGTCGCAACCCACCCTCACAGCACAGCAATGGGACAACAAAAAACACAGTGCCACGACCAGACCAAAATGAAGTCTCACGTCCACAAGCAAAATAGATCATCATGACTGAAACAAGGCTAACCATCACAACCAAAAAAACACCAACTATCTCAACCTCAAACCCACATGGTGCACATCTATCTTGACCCAAAACACAAGGGAAATGAAAGCATTAACCAAAACAAGACCCAACAACAAGAACACCAGCATCGTCAAGGTCAAAACTCATTGATCCAAGATCATCAAACCCTAAAATGAGCACTGATGTGTTTCTGCCTATGGTGTTACACACTACTAAATTAGAGTTTGGATAGATGCAACCCCGCAAACAACAAACATGATGGATCTTTCAAAATTTATAAATGGACCTAGTACGACACACTGGTTTAACTAATCACATGTTCCCATATGAGCATGGGGTCCTGTTGTAGTATAGGCAAGTGGCAAGAGTAGGGTCAATCCTCAGGGAGAGGGGGGTACTAGAGCTTTGTTAATGTGAGCTATGTTACTAAAGTGGAGAGTAAGGTTTGAGGGTTTAAAAGTTGGTTTTGGATTATTATGCTTCGTTTGAAAGTGATTAACAACAAGAAGGAAACTAGACCTCACAACACAACATTGCAACTGCCTCCACGACGCACGTTGCGACCGCAATAGAACGTGATACAATAGTGTTAAAGTAAGGCATCACAACTAGTGTTATACATAATCTTCATGACCAACCCACAACACAATGTCACGACCCACCCTCACAGCACAGTGTCGTGATCGAAAGAAATGCAGTGTCGTAATCAGATCAAAATGAAGTGTCACGTCTAGAAGCATAATGGACCATAACAATTGAAACAAGGCCAACAATCACAACCAAAACCATCCCAAGTCCTTGAAAACACATTTGGAAGGTGCCATGACACATATGATGACAATGTCATCTCACAATAAATCCTTAAAAATGTATTTGGGAGGTGTCAAGTCCCATATCATGACAATGTCCTCTCACAACAAGTCCATGAAAATGCATTTGGGAGGTTTCATGGCCCATTTCAAGACAAATTTTATCTCACATCAAGTCCCTAAAAATGCATTTGGGAGGTGTCATGACCCAAATCACGATAATGTCTTTTCATAACATCTACCTTCAAATGCATTAAGGAGGAGCCAGGGCCGATATATTGACAGAGTCCTCTCATAATAAATCCCTAAAAATGCATTTGGGAGGGGCCATGGCCCAGATCATGATAGTGCCCTTTCACAACGTGTCTCTTCAAATGCATTAAGGAGGATCCAAGGCCATATATTGACAATGTCCTCTCATAATGAGCCCCTAAAAATACATTTAAGTGAAGTTTGGGCCCATATATGCCAACATACTCTCACGCTAAGTCCTTGAAAATACATTTGGGAGGTTCCATGGAGCATATGATCACAATGTCATCTCACAATAAGTCCTTAAAAATACATTTGGGAGGTGTTAGGTCCTATATCACGACAACGTCCTCTGACAACAAGTCTATGAACATGCATTGGGGGGGGATGTCATGTCCCATATCATGACAACATCCTCTCAAAATAAGTCCATCAAAATGCATTTGGGAGGTGTCAGGGCCCATTTCACGACAAATGTTATCTCATATCAAGTCCCTAAAAATGCATCTGGGAGGTGCCACGACCCATATGATAATAGTGTCCTTTCACAACATGTCCTTTCAAATGCATTAAGGAGGAGACATGGCATGTATATTAACAATTTCCTCTCATAATAAGCCCCTAAAAATGCATTTAGGTGAAGTTTGGGCCCATATCATGACAATCTCCTCTCACAAACATAGTGTCGCGACATTAGAGCACAATGCCATATTGACAGATTCCTCTCATAATAAGCCCCTCAGAGTACAGCATCACGACCATAACAAATGTAGCTTCGCGACCAGACCAAAATAGAGTGTCACGTCCAAAAGCAGAATGGACCATCACGACTGAAACAAGGCCAACTAACACAACCAAAACCATCCCAAGTCCTTGAAAATACATTTGGGAGGTGCCATGGGACATATGATAATAATGTTATCCCATAGTAAGTCACAACCCACCCTCACAACACAACGTCATGACCCACCCTCACAACACAACATCGCGATCCACGCTCACAGCAAAATGTCACGACTGCATCAAACGCAGTGTCCCGACCAGACCAAAACAAAGTGTCACGTCCATAAGCAGAACAGACCATCACAAATGAAACAAGGCCAACCATCACAACCAAAACAACACCAACTGTCTCTACCTCAACATGTCACTAAATATGTTTCTGAGAGGAACCAGGGCCCATATCATTATGGCATCCTCTCACATCAAGTCTTTGAAAATGTATTGGAGAGGAGCCACCTCCAATATCATGACAATGTCCTCTCACATCAAGTCTTTGAAAATGTATTTGTGAGGATCCATGGCCCACATCATGATGATGTCCTTTCACAACAAGTCTTTCAAAATGCATTTAGGGGGAGCAATATCCCATATCATGACAATGTCCTCTCACAACAAGTCCCTAGAAATACATTTGGGAGGATCCACAACTAATGCCATGACATTGTCTTCTCACAACAAGTCCCTAAAAATAAATTTGTGAGGAACCAAGGCCTATATCATTATGATGTGCTCTCACAACAAGTCCTTGAATATACTTTGGGGAGGAGAGAGGGTCCATATCATGACAATATCCTCTCACAGCAAGTCCCTCAAAATATATTGGGAGGTTACAAGGCCCATAACATGACAAATATCATCCATAGAAAGTTCATAGAAGTATATTTGAGAGGATTCACGACCCATATCATGATAGTGTCCTCTCAAAACAAGTCCCTAGAAATGTATTACGGGTGAGCCATGACCCATATCTTGATAATGTCCTCACATAGAAAGTCCCTAAAAATGTATTTGGATGGAGTTGGGGCCTATATAATGACAATGTCCTCTCATAAAAAGTATATAAAAGTTCTTTTAGGAACCAATGCCCATAACATGACAATGTCCACTCACATCAAGTCTCCAAAAATGCATTTGGTAGGTGTCAAGTCTCATATTATGATAGTGTCCTCTCATAACAAGTCTTTAAAATGCTTTGATCAGAGACATGCATGTATCCATTGTCCTCATAGTTGTTCATAAATGAGTTGTGTATGAGTTTGGGGATGATTGAAGAACACTCAGTTGGGTGCTTGCGGAAGCCACCATCCATTTTTATCAATTGGTGTTAGTGGTGGTGGTCTACACAATTAGTTGCCAAGGAGAAATGTTCCTAATAAGACAAAGACATGTTAGCCGTATAATGATCACAAAAGAGACTTGTATGAGTCTGGTGACAATTGTCATGTCAATATCCCCTCATGAATGAATTCGATTGAATTATAATGACTCTCAACAGCAATTCGACCGACACATGTCCTTTTTAAATAGAAGACATAAAACTCTATATATAATTGCTCAAAAGATTACATAAAAGCTCTCATAGAAGCGCGAGCAACAAAATGGGTTGCCAATCCTTTTTGGATGGCAAAACCCAAGGACCCAAAAATAAAATCATTACATGTAGATGAATGTGTCATAAGATTCCTATTTATTATATGTTGAAGGCGTCGAAGAAGAGAAACTGCATCGTCGGCAAGCACCCCAAAGGTGTCAAGGTGAAAGGTAGAAAATGATGTTGATTGGCCTCACATGTTGCTCCATGTTTATGAACTTTTTGTATTGCTGCCTTGGACGTTGTCTACCCTACTTTAAAGTTTTTTGAAAGGATACATGTCAAGGGAGAAACTCATGTTAGGTCAACATAGGCATGTTTTCCATTCATCTAGTGAAATAAAAGAATGTATGCAGGTCACAACAAATGAAAATCATCAGATTGAGTGCCAAGGAAGGCCAAAGGAGCTTATTTCAAAACCTTTAACTCAGTTCGAGAGACAATGTTGAAGAGAGCATCTCGAACAACATCATGATGAAACTTATAACCAGGCCGTGAGCGATAGTGCATTGCATGATCACTAAAGGCATCAAGATTTGTGATGTTGCAAATTAGACAATGTTCATCACCTAGATACAAGGGAATCATAAGTTGATACCAAAGGATATCTCGATACTCAATGGGTAACATAGACAGATCAAGGCCATCAATAGGAACAACCCTCAAGAAATCTTGTGCGTGATCGGCTTGTAAAGAAGTGAGAATAGCCTCCTACCGAAAGGATAGGTCTCTTTCCATGATTTGTTGGATGGCCGTTTTGTAGTAAGCATCTGCCAAAATAGACTGGGTCTTTGGGGTGGCAGAAGGTGTACTTGTCAACGTAGAACAACAAAAAGATGGTAAGATATTGCATATGCTACCATGTACTTGTACAAAGGGGAGCCCTGTAGGCACGCATGTGACCTCACACAACATATATTCTTAGAGATCTGTAGTGTGTATATGAGAGGCAACAAAAGCAAATTTACTGACATCATGAGAGGACTTGATCCCCAATCCCACCATATGCATAGGAAGTGTATCCAAACACCATTGTACATCACCAAAACACGGGTCGTCACCAACCACAATACGCTCCAGACAACGACAAAGACTGTGATCAAAAATATCCAACATAGGTGTGATAGAAGGAGGTGTTGTACGAAGACCAAACAACAGTTTGGGCATCCCAACACAAGACCTAAGAAGAAGAAGCTCACATTGTGGGTCTTGGAGTGAAGACATGTGATCCATCATATCAAGGGTCTTGTGATCCATCATATCAAGGGTCTTCATCACACATTTCTAGAGAAGTTCATTTGCAAAGGATGCATATGTAGAAACTGGGCCACCTAGAATCTTCACTCCACGCTTTGGACGAGAGATGTCAGTAGGAAACAAGCCCACATTTGAGCCTCGTCTAGGGTTATCAGATGGCCAAAAATCTCTGTCTTCTTAGCATTAAGATGAAGACCATACATCGGGCATCGCTCCTGAATGAGGGATAGAGTCTTCAAAACAACCTCTGTGTCCCCAATGAGGGTACCATCATCAAGGTAGAAAGAAAGGAGGTCAAGTTGACATGCATCCTTTACCTGTAAAGTAAGAGGGTGGAGTCCCAGGGAAAAAAAAAGGGGGCCCAATGGGTCACCTTGTACCCTGGAAGAAGAAAAAAGAGGCTCGCCATGATCCATATAGAGAGAAGATGGAGAGTTGTAGCAAAACTCAACCCATCATGTAATAGAAGGGCAATGAAGATGAACCTCTCATAATATGGTAGATCTATCAACCATGTTGAAGGCATTGTTGAAGTCAACAAGAGCCATGGTGACCTTAGTGTGGTGTTGTTGTTCATAACAAGTCAAATGACAGCATGTAGAAGGGCCTCAGCATCACCAGAAATACCAACACCACACTGATGATCCTTAAGATAAGGGACGACATCAGAACTTACACCCTTTACCGCAACTTTGGATACAATGCGCCGCCAAATAGTACCCATAGCAATAGGCCGAATGCCATTGTCTGGTGTGAGAAGATGAGTTAATGGAACACTGGCAATGTAGGGAGCTAGGGAATCTGGACAACGACTAGTGAGCCAAAGATTCACCATAGTTGAAACTGCATTCAAAAAATCATCTTTCACTACAGTGACAACCCCACACATATAATCAATAAGATGTTGTGCTCGTAGGCCATCACGTGCGCAAGCGGTCCCTTTCTTGAATGATAAAATGGCTTCTTCAACCATGGAGCAAAAAATAACAAATGGAGAGCTAGAAATTTCAGACTGAGGTTGTACCAATGGAAGTGGAGGTTGAGGGTGTTTAGTTTCAAGATCTGAATGAGTAGTAGCTTTTGTGGGGGCAACACCACTAGAGGATAGAACACGTAGTAGAAAATTAGCTATCTTTGATCTTAGACTTGGCACATGAAATACAAGCTTCAGAAGAATGTTCTCGCCCAATAGGACAACAATGAGCCAAAAATCTGAGCCAGGAGTTGTTGAATGCCATTAGGTCCTTAAGGATCATAAGTTGTTGTAGAGAGACGCATTTTCGAGAAGACTATTCTTGAGTAGACTTAGGGGAGAAGCGATACAAAACACATGCTGGAAGCAACAAAAGACGAATCCATGCATCAATAGAGCGTGGGCAAGAAGCCACCTGGAGTAAGCAAGCACGAAGAGTTTCGGCAAAGGGCAAATGACAAAGAAGAGGGATGCTCTTTACGGTAGGGACACCCGTGTGGAAGATAGAATCTAGAAGATCTGTGTCGAGTTGTAGTTGGTCAACAGGCAGAGGCGGTGGCTCAATACGCTGATGAGTTGACATGGTGCAAGGAACAGAATCTGGAAAGACAGAATTTATGGGAGCAGGCAAACCAACTATCACATTGAGTGATGCCTCACCAGGCTGTCGAGGTAGAGTGGTAGTAACATCAGAGCCATCAGAAGCTTGATGAGGATATGCTTTAGACCATGGCAGGATGCCAAGGCATACACCACACATCCAATGCTTGGAAGAACAAAGAGAAAACACCAAGCCCTCCCAAACATCAACATACTCCAATGCCTTATGGATTCCATCAACACGACTCAGTGAAGATAAATGAACAACCCAAAGATGATTAGCAAAATTGTTAGCTGATAACTGTTTGTCGCGGCATGTATAGAGGCTCCTAAAAGGACATGAAACTTGTGAAGCAGGTCCAACCATGTAGGATGTAGGCCCCGCACGGCAAGGGACCACAGGAACAACCTCACGACTTTTCACATGTGACGTAGCAAGACAGTCATGATATGTCGTTGCCGGTGTGGGAGAACTAAATTTTGCCATTAAAGAGAGCAGAACCGAGATATGGAGGGAACCCTCTCGTGTATGACGGCCAGCAGGGTAGTCCTTCCTACTGGGTTGACCAGCGCCAAGCCTGCTTAACACACGACTATAGGGAACCATGTATGGGATGTCGCCTTCGGGGATCCATGCCGATCTCTATCATATCGATCCTCAACGTGCTGAGACCTAGATAGCTAGGCACCAGGGATGCTCTGAGCGCGCTCGTGCCCTAATCCCTTGCTACTATGGGCGTGGCTTCCACAAAAAGGGCAGCCACCGCCGGTCTGGCCAAGTCCAACAAAAGTTGATAAGTTGAATCAGACTTGAAGTTACCACCGGACCTTTCTGGTTGCCTTCCGTTCGCGTTCGAGAGACATTATGGAAGCCGGATCTAGATACTATGGTGTGGGGCAACGAGACGATCAGAGAACCCCCACCATCAGCGACACCAGGGTAGGTGCAATAATTAATCAGAGGTAGGTGGGAGATAAATAGAATCGTCATTGGTGCCCACGTCACGTGTAGTGGCTCAGTGCCCTCGCATCGCGACGTCGTCCAACGCACGGTGACCAAATAAGTGTTGATATATTCTAACAAAAATACACTCGGGAGGAGCCATGACACATTTCTTCTCACAAAAAGTCTCTTTCAATACATTTCTTAGGAACTGGGGCCCATATAGTGACAATGTCCACTCACAACAATTCTCTAAAAATGCATATGTGAGGGTTGGGGCCCATATCATGAGAATTTCCTCTAATAGTAAGTCCCCCGTAATGCATTTGCGAGAGTTCAAGGTCCATATCA
This sequence comes from Alisma plantago-aquatica, assembly GCA_963693085.1. Classification (NCBI taxonomy): domain Eukaryota; kingdom Viridiplantae; phylum Streptophyta; class Magnoliopsida; order Alismatales; family Alismataceae; genus Alisma; species Alisma plantago-aquatica. The sequence continues at coordinate 378,544,167 of OY856410.1, forward strand.
AGACAGTGTCATCTCATAGTAATTCTGTAAAAATTCTAAGGTTAGGTGACATGAATTTATGTCATCTATAACTTTGGTGACACACATACATGTCACATAAATGTTATATCTCCTTGTATATTACACTTGACTCAAGTATGATAAAATGTCATCTATGTCACCTATAGTGTGTCACCCTTTCAAGTATGATAAAATGTTTGTCACCTATGTTGCACAGACTATAGGTGACATACATGAATGTCATCTAAAGTATGTCACCCTTTCAAATATACAAAAATGTATGTCATCTATTTTACGTAGGCCTACATAGATTATAAGTCATGTACAAACATGTCGTCTAAAGTGTGTAACTTTTTACATGAGTGTCACCTATACTATGTTTTTTTTGGTAGTGTGACGAGGTTATGTAAAACCTCAATGGAGATAGTTTAACGAGTCCAGGACGAGTTAGGTATGGAAAATGGATCCATTGCTCTGGAGAGGACCTCGATCTTTTACCCAACAGATCCCAGAACACAGACCACCACCTTCTCAAAACACCTCGCCGATCATGAGTATTTGGCTGGTGAAGCGGCGCCTGTCGGAACCACACCGGAGTTGTAGCCTGCTGGTTGAGTGGAATGCTCAAGGAGGTGGTGTGGCCGCCGGCATTGTCTTATTTACTCCGTACATGCACGGCAGAGCACAGCAACTTGGTCTGGTAGATACCAGGGATTATGACGCCGAAGCGAGAAGCAAGAATGATGGGTGCACACAGCGCGATCAGGGAAAATGAACGGTGCCACGATTCGGCACGGTTGATTTTCCTCAATTTTGTACAGCTCGGCGAGTTGCCGTGCAGTTAGTTTTCACACTGTAGGCTGGAATGGAACCAAACGCAGATAGTTGAGATTTACTGTGTAGTTTTAAAACATGTTTTACGTTTCAGCCCAACCAAAGGGGCCCTTAAGACGTGGCGGTGAATATCATGGACAAAGTAAGAGACTTCTACATGGTTCTACAGTCTATCCTCTCTCCAACAGGTCTTCATGCGGTTGTATCTTTGAATGCCACCTTATCAGATGAACGAGATCACTTAATATGGTAATCAGACTACCGAGGCTTTTCTTACTTGGCATCAGTGAAAAAAGTTTTAAGAGAAACTGTTCAGAATCCTCAATATATCTCCAAAAGGGCTTGGTCTCAATATCTTTCTTTCAAGATCGCCACCAACACTTGGAAGGTTTTACACGCTGCCTTGTCATTGGATCAAAGAGTTATTGATTGTCACATTCTGTTAACGTCTAGATGTGAATGTTGCTCCTCCCCCAGACTGAGCCTTTAGACCACCTGTTTCATCACAATGAAGTTGTCGCAGTGCTATGGGAAAAGAAGAAGGCTTGTATGCAGTTTGGGCTCTGACCATTGCAGTTGCAATCTATTCATCATTTATTGAATAGGTGTTGGACATCTGCTTCTTTGTTCTTTCTTAGGCTTCATTATAGGCATCCTACCTTCCTTGGTGATATGGCTCATTTAGAAAGCTAGATGCACTAGCAGATATGAGAATAGAAGGATGAACCCTCTGACGATCTGGTCCTGTTATAGTTGGAATGAGCTAGCAAGATCCAACGATAGCTTAGGAGCCGACGAAGCTGACGTGGAAGAAGTTGGAGCTAGTTACGAGTTTCTAGCTAGACAGGTACCAAGTATGTTAGTCAGTAAGACATCTGTTAGTTGAGAATGTCTAAATGCCAATGTTTGGCAAAAAGGGTCATGTAGACCATGTGGTTTTAAGCCTGCATGGCTGAGAGTGGTTAGCTGGCTTATAAATAAGGAAGCCAATACCACTGTGAAGGGGATCATGTATTCTATTCATTTGAATAAGATTCCTCTTCTCTATGACATCTCTGTATTCTCTTTCTAACCCTTCCTCTTCTCTCTCTCTTCTTCTTCTACCTTCCGATCTCCATTACTGATCTACTCCTTCAGACCTTCAGGTGCCATCATAGGGACCGAGGCAAGGAAGACAACGACACAGAGGCATAGATACTACTTTTGTGGTAATAAAGTGGTATCAGATGTTTTTCTACGGTGATAATAAATAGACGAAACGTAAACAAGAAGTAATACAAGACTGTTGAGGCGTGCAGGAATGCACTCTCCTTAAGAGTATTTCTGCCTTACTCAACGACGAACGTCGGTGCAGCAGTAATCCACGGCGGGTACCCTCTCAGGATACAACAACAAGAGGAGCGAAGCGTGCACCCGCAAATCCCTCCTCAGGCGAGAGGTCTTTGATCGTTCTTCCAGCGATCACCGGAGAAGCGGCAGCGGCAAAACAACGAACGGAAAGATGGTGTCTAGTGTTTCTGTTGCGTGTGTAAAAAACAAGGAAAGTGTTTGGTTTATAGGAGTCCAGAGATGGATCAACGGATGTGAGCGGTTGTCAACCGAAGAGACATCGGCTAGCGGTTGCCAACGGACATCTGCTATGTCAAGAGATGCGACACTTGTGGATAAACCCAAGTGTAACAAATGACAAAACTTTGCCGGGGCCGCGCCCGCACAAGGGGCCCCGGGAGGACGGATTTGCACCCCCCTGCACGCGGGATGCGTCGTGCGCCGACGCGCCCGATTAAAGGGTTTCCGGACCGGACCGGCCCAAACCCATTTGGGCTGCCCCACCATGCACGTGCGAAGCCCATATCCTATATTGTTCCTCAAATATTACATGGACCAGTAGCCATATAAGAATAGGAGAGAAGTCTCTAAAGCAAGCAATGTGGGACTAAAACTTTTGCTTTGAAATACAGCAGCAGCCACAACAATCCCCCACTATTTCAAAACAAAACCAAACTAAAAACCGAGTTGACCACTGGAAGAACTTAAATAAATAGCATGCATAAGCTTTGGTAGAACTGAGTTCTTTGAACTAAAGCATTGAGTAGATATACGTAATCTATAGAAGATTGGTGGAACTATGTTCTTGAACCAATTCCTCCTTTGTCAGATTAGAGATACATTACTCGCATGATATTTATAAAATCAAATACCTTTCTTACGATTTGGCACCTTAGGCCATGCGCCTACTGGGAAATTCATGAGTACTCTAGAGATATGCCTGAATCTCAACAGGAGCGACCTCACTCCACACTCACATAGTTGGACTTTCATCAAGTATACATTGAAAATATACACCACCATTAATGGCTATGAAATCCATTAAGAAGTATATTCAACTAAAATATTGCAATTGTTGTTTACATCATAAGAATGAGATACATTTATTACAACACATTTTGTCATCCAGTGACTTAGTTTTTCCCATTGAACCTTCTTCCCGGGATCACCGTTCATGAAGGTTGGGTTTCCATCACTTCGACTTCTGATATGGGCATAATCTCATTTTCCTTGATGTATCACTCACTAGTCATTGACTTAATGGCTTTGTCAGAGGATCGGCCAAGTTTAATTCTGACTTAACATAATCCATTGAGATTATGCTATCACATACAAGCTGCCTCACAATATTATGACGTAGGTGAATATGCCTACTCTTCCCATTGTAAGCTTTGTTTTTAGCTCTTGCTATGGCAGCTTGATTATCACAGTGTATAAACACTGGTGGAGAAGGTTTCTCCCAAATGGGGAACATGTCTCAGCCATTCGGCTTCAGTTCCAGCCTTTTCTAAGGCAATAAACTCAGATTCCATAGTGGAACGAGCTATACATGTTTGCTTGGAAGATTTCCAAGACACAGCACCTCCACCCATAGTGAAGATGTAACTAATTGTAGATTTCAATTCATCTGAATCTGAAATCCAATTGGCATCACAAAATCCTTCTAGCACAGTTGGAGATCCACAAAAAATCAATCCATGATTAATTGTGTCTTTAAGGTATCTTAAAACCCTATGTAGAGCATCCCAATGATCCTTATTAGGATTTTGAGTATATCTACTTAATCTCCCCACTGCGTATGCTAGATCTGGACGAGTACAATTCATTAAGTACATCAGGCTTCCAATAACTTGTGCATACTTGACTTGTTGAACACTATTACCTTTATTTTTCTTGAGATTGCAATTAGAATTAAAAGGTGTACTGACCGGCTTACAATCAAACATTGAAAACTTATTGAGAATTTTCTCAACATAGTATTCTTGGGATAGCATGATGCAATCATCATATTTAATAAGTTTAATTCCTAAAAATTACATCTGCTTCTCCCATATCTTTCATGTCAAAGTTAGAAGCTAAGAAGCCTTTTGTACTATTTATAATATCAATATTAGTGCCAAAAATAAGCATGTCATCTACATATAGACATATAATAAAACAACCTTGGTTATCGACTTTAGAATATATACATTTGTCTCCTTCATTTATATGGAATCCATATGATATAATAACCTTATCAAATTTCTCATGCCACTGTTTAGGTGCTTGTTTCAAGCCATAGAGAGATTTGATTAGTCTACATACCATATGTTCTTTTCTCTAAACTACATAACCTTCGGGTTGTTCCATATAAATTTCTTCATCCAAATCTCCATTCAAGAAAGCAGTTTTAACATCCATTTGATGTATAATTAATTTCTTAATAGATGCCAAAGCAATTAAAATTCTGATTGAAGAGATTCTTGTTACAGGAGCAAATGTATCAAAATAGTCAATATCTTGTTGTTGTTTATATCCTTTGGCAACTAAACGAGCTTTGTATTTATCTACAGTCCCATCTGTTTTCAATTTTCTTTTAAAAATCCATTTACATCCTATGGGTTTTATACCTGGTGGAAGTTCCACTAGTTCCCATGTATGATTAGATAAAATAGATTCAATCTCACTATTAATTGCTTCCTTCCATAAAGAGGAATCAGTTGAACTAATAGCATCATTATAGGATTGAGGGTCATTATCCACTATAAAGGAATAGAAATCATTACCAAGATTCTTTTCCTTCCTCATCCTAGTGGATCTCCTAGGTTCTATATCATCAGATTCTAAAACATCATTAGAAATGGATGTACTTGGGATATTCTCTAAAAATTCATTTGAAGGATTAGATAAATTTTCTAGGGGAGTTTTCATAGGAAAGATATGCTCAAAAAATTCAGCATTTTTAGATTCAACAATAGTATTAGGTTCTACAACATTGTTGCTACTTCTAATAACTAAGAATCTATATGCGGCACTATTTTGAGCATAACCTATAAAAACACCATCTAGAGTTCTAGATCCTAATTTTCATTTCTGAGGCTCAGTTAGTAGGACTTTAGCTAGACACCCCCACACTTTGAGATATTTCAAATTAGGAGGATATCCTTTCCATAATTCATATGGTGTCGTATTTGTCTTCCTACTAGGGATGCGATTTTGAAGAAAACAAGATGACAAAATCGCTTCCCCCCACAAGTTGTTGGGTGCTCCTGAATTGATTAAAATAGAATTCATCATCTCCTTTAGAGTTCTATTTTTATGTTTAGTAATACCATTTGATTGAGGTGAATATGGAGGTGTGTATTCATGTATAATACCATGATTTACACAAAATTCATTAAAAGGAGAACAATCATATTCACCACCCCTATCTGAGCGAAGACATTTTATTTTCTTATTGAGTTGATTCTCTACTTCTGTTTTATATTTAACAAACATTCCAAAGGCTTCATCCTTTGAATGTAATAAATATAATTTTGTATATCGAGAGAAATCATCTAAAAAAATAATATAAAAATGTTTTCCACGTCTAGATAGATTTCCTTTTAAATCTCCAAGATCGGTGTGTACTAAATCTAGTAATTCAGAATTTCTATGTGAAATTTGAGGACACGGTTGCTTGGTAGATTTAGTTTTAGCACATATTTGACATTTATTATTTAAATTAACAACACCATTAAAATCCTTTAGTAAACCTAAAGATTTCATGCGTTGTAAATATTTAAAATTAACATGTCCTAATCTATTGTGCCATGTATCCAAAGAATCAACGATAAAAGCAGAAGGACTTATTTCATTATCAACAGAGTTTGGTACATTCAACATAAAAAGGTCATTTGAACAGTATCACATGCCTATGTAGTCTCCAGATTTGGAGAGAATGACCTTGTTTGATTCAAAGGACACTTTCACCCCAAACTTCACAAGTTGAGAGACAGAAATTAAATTCACACGAATATTTGGGATAAACAACACATCTTTGATCAGCAGAATTTTTCCAGAAGTCATCTTGATCATGACATTGCCCTTTCCAGTCACAGGAGAAGCAGTGGAGTTTCCCATGACAACCCGGTGTTCCTCCTGTCCCACTTCAGTGAAAGTCACGAAGGCATCTGTGTTGCCACTGGTGTGGTGACTAGCCCCCGAGTCAATGATCCAATCATTCTGGTGGAATGATCCCATGCTGTCAATGCTGACAAATGCCACAAACACGTCCTCAGTAACAAGGTTGGTTGAAGGTTCCTTCAAATCCTGGATTGCTTCTTTCTTCCTATGTCTGCATTTAGGAGAAGTATGATCAGGTTTGCCACATACATAACAAAAAACATTATTTTTATCTATGTCTTTGCGGCCTTTGTTTTTATGATTGTTTCTTTTATCCTTTTTCTTCTTCCAACAATTTTTAGCATGATCAGAAGATTTTTTTTTAACATCAGAGTTAAAAAAATTCACGGAAGAAATCAGTTCCTTATTCATATCAGATTTTTCTCTTATACGATTTTTATCTTCCACTCGGATGTGTATTATCACATCATCCAGAGACATCGTCTTTCGTTTATGTTTTAAATTGTTCTTATAATTCTTCCAAGAACTGGGAAGTTTTTCAATTAAACTACCAACTATAAACGATTCAGGAAGATCTATCTTTTCATTTTTCAAATCATCGAGTAAATTTTGAAAATTATGAATTTGAGTGATTATATCCTTGTCATCAGACATGCGAAATTCCAGAAAATTTGCAACTGTAAACTTCTGCGTAGAAGCCTCTTCTAAAACATATTTCTTGTTTATACTTTCCCATATTTCAGAAGCAATTTTAACAGGGAAGTTTGCATCAAACAGTTGGTTAGAAATAGTACTTAGAATAACATGACGACATATACGATTTGCCTTTTCCCATTCAACATTATCAGATTCAGGTTTCGTTTGGGATAAAGCAAATGCAACATTCGATACTTCTAATGTAGTGAAAACCTTTTCTTGCCATCGTCTGTAATGAACACCGTCAAACGTTTCAATTTTAGAAACATCAGGAAGAGGAGTTTGTGACACTGTCGAAACAGTAACAACTTGGTTGTTTGGCGCAGACGGCATTACCGGCGTAGAAGGAGTTTTGAATCCTTCCATGTTGTTAACCATCTTAGAAACAGAAAATTACTCTTAAGATTGTTTTTCTACGGTAAACAGACGAAATGTAAACAAGAAGTAATACCAGATTGTTGAGGCGTGTAGGAATGCACTTTCCTTAAGAGTATTTCTTCCTTACTCAACGACGAACGTCGGTGCAGCAGTAATCCACGGCGGGTACCCTCCCAGGATACAACAACAAGAGGAGCGAAGTGTGCACCCACAAATCCCTCCTCAGGCGAGAGGTCTTTGATCGTTCTTCCAGCGATCACCGGAGAAGCGACAGCGACAAAACAACGAACGGAAAGATGGTGTCTAGTGAAAACAAAGGAAAGTGTTTGGTTTATAGGAGCCCAGAGATGGATCAACGGATGCGAGCGGTTGCCAACCGAAGAGACATCGGCTAGAGGTTTCCAACGGACATCTGCTATGTCAAGAGATGTGACACTTGTGGATAAACCCAAGTGTAGCAAATGACAAAACTTTGCTGGGGCCCCGGGAGGTTGGATTTGCACCCCCTACGCGCCGACGCGCCCGATTAAAGGGTTTCCGGACCAGACCGGCCCAAACTCATTTGGGCTGCCCCACCATGCGCGTGCGAAGCCCATATCCTATATTGTTCCTCAAATATTACATGGACCATCAGCCATATAAGAATAGAAGAGAAGTCTCCAAAGGAAGCAACGTGGGACTAAAACTTTTGCTTTGAAATACAGCAGCAGCCACACCATCAGATTCGGGTTTGATGGCGCTGGCAGGAGAGGATGTACCATTGTCGACTGAGGTGACGCGCGTGGGAGCTGTGTGAACTTCTGGACTCGATGAATCGTACGGTGGATAGGAGATGTTCTGAGACAGTGAGCATAACAAAGAAGATTTGTGGGGAAGTCAAGGCGGAATTGAATGTGAAGCTTGATTAGATTTTCTCACGCTTGGACCAGTTGAGTGTGGCAATCGGGAAGGAGCGCCCAGAGTGTGATCATAGTTCATCATCATCAACTGGTGACCAACGCGCGGAGCCCATGAAATCTCCATCTGAAGCTGGAGAAGTATGACAGCTCAATGACACCTATGGATTGGATAACTCACGCTCGGTATTTTTTCAAATTTTATGGCATGACTTCTGATTCTGAAAAGCTTGATTTGATCGCCTATTATCTGGTTGGAGAAGCCTTGCAATGGTGGGAATGGTTACATGATTTTTCTTTGGTCACCACCTGGTTGGCGTTTGAGGCGGAATTACACATCCGGTTTGGGAATCCATATGAGGATGCGGCCCGTGAATTTTCTAAATTGTATCAGATAGATTCGGTAAGATATTATTTGTCCAGATTCGAAAAGATGTCGAACAGGCTACCAGGATTAGATGAAGCTTTCATGTAGGCATGTTTGTGAGTGGCCTGAATGACAAGATTTGCTTCCATGTAAAATGACAGTGGCCAAAATCGATGTCAGAAGCGGTGAGCTTGGCTCTAGGAAAAGAAGAGAAGTACTTGTCCAAGAGGAATAAGCCGCTGGGAAGCCGAAAGTCAGAGGAAGCTTTTGAGAAATCATTGTCGGAGTATAAAGACAAGCGGGGATCTGACTCTAATAAACCTGGATCAAAACATTTATTGTTTGTACAGGTCTCGTACAACTCGCATGCTAGCCACAATTACTAAACAAATGTGTTTTGATTCCTTAGGGGCAGACGATCAGTTGGAAGCAAAATGACAACGTCAGGGAGTTATGGTTCCAGTGATCTCTTCCTTATTAGTTCTTAGAGTGCACTGGATCAGACCGTGCCACCCAGGCCTTACTCTTAGTGTCTTAGCAAAAAACTGGAAAATGAGGAGTAGTAGATCATGTGATCTTGTTGCTGGGGGCATTCTTTGGGACAATACAACATATGTTATTTGGGGTTTCTCTATCCCAGCTCTACGACTAGCAAGGTGGAAGAAGCTGCCTTCTAAGTATTGAACCTTTGTCAAGTTCTTAACTACATACATTCTCAGATAGGAACTGACTACAGGGCGGCGGTGGATTTAGTCGGTGGAGCCTATGACAGCCCTTGGAGGATTATGAAGTTATTAGATGATATTAAGGCTCAGGTTGGCAGGTTACAAATACCTTTCAAGCATATTCTGTGAGAACAAAACATGGTGGCAAGGGCTCTAGCAGAGTATAGTGGTGGTTTGTTGGATGCTTATTTCTTTATGGGTTTGAAGATGATGCCTCCTATGGCTCACACACCGTCTCTCTTTTACTTCAATAGAGGTGAGTACACAGTCCGTATAGGGCATACTTCTTAGACACACTCATATAGTTTGTATAGCCTGATGTTTTTCAGAGAGGGCGCTCGAGACATGGAGGCGGGGTGAATAATACTTCTCACTCACTTAATTAAAGATAAAGGACAGATACACCCAACCTAACAAAGAGCTTTGATATACATCCCCATTATCAAACCTGAACCCAGACCCAACCCACATACTGACAAAAAAAGTCCAATCACATCTCCCGCCATGATGGACGTGAGACGGCCCTGCGTCCTTCCATCATGTGGGTCCTTCCGGCCCTGCGTCCTTCCATCATGTGGGTCCTTCCTCTTATTGTTGAAACAATTGCAATGTGTGAGGCTTCCTCCTCTCTCCACTACCCCTCCCTGCCATCATTTCCTTGCTCATCACTCCACAACTCCCCTTTCGACTACCTCCTCCCGCAACGGTTTAGGGATTTCATTGTGCCGCTTCCGACGATCAGTCTTCTCGCGCCGATCATCCCATTCCGCCTTCTCGGGCCAATCAACCGACTGCCAGGTTCTCGCGTCGACCAAGGAAGGAGAGTGCGTTATTGTTCTCTCCACCAAGTCCACTCCCCCTGCCGCTGCTACACAAGTGTTACCCTTCTCCACCCCCCTCCCCCCATCACTGCTGCGTAGGCGTAACCCTTCCGCCTCCACCTCCGATCGCTACATCACCTCAGAAGTTGTTGTCGTGGCTAGGTAACATTTAAGCCGATCCCATTATTAGTCCTTTGATTTGGATGAGCGGGCCCTCTCTGTTAAATGCTTCTTGAAAAAAATGTAACCCTACGTCATTCAATTTTGAAGCATCATTTATACCACCTTTTGATTCCCATCCGTTGTTAGACATGTCCCCTTTTGGGGGTCATTGGCTCTTTGTGTACGAGGTTTCCATATTTGCATGTAGCATAGATGGTTCCTATGCCTGTAGGCCTTGGGATAAAGGTGTGATCTTATAAAATGGAATGAGGTGTTATGGGTGCAATGTCATGACATACTTGATTTGTTATGCATTGTTAAGTGTTGTTATGGCTGTTAGCATGTGATGTTATAAGTGCTCATGGGTCATGTTAAATGGGGTTGTGAACAAGGCACTATAGTTGGAGGGTGTGCATAACCTCTTACTAGGTGTAGTTGTGGGTAAGGGTGAATGGTGGGTAGGGTAGCGGAATGTTAAAAAGTGTACGAGTTGTTAAGAGGTGTACAGAAGGTGTTATGGACATCAAAGTTCATTCTATTGCAGTCTATTTTTTATTTTGTTTCTGGAAAACGAAATTGAAAGTTCCTAAATTATGATGTTGTTGATGCACATTTTGTAGGATTAAAATGTAATTTAAACCTTGGATTAAAATGTAAAGTTACGATAGAAAACATATTGTCGAAAATTTACTTCATTAATATGTTGTATGTTATTCCATAACATACATGAGTTGTTATGGATATGTTGTTTTGTTGCTACGTTATATCATGGGCATGTTGCTTAGTTTACTATGTTATATCTACTACGAGTTTTGTTACACATTTTTCTTCGTTTGCGTGGGTCGCACGTCACCATTATGATGTTCTATCATGTACATGTTGCTTAGTTTGCAATGAAATGAAAATCAATATATGTTCTGTTACGGGCTATTTATGATGTTGTTTCATGTAAACTAAATTGTAAGTTCCTAAATGATGCAGTTTTTAATGCGTATTTTTTAGTACTAGAATGTAGTATAAACCTTGCAGTAAAATGCAAAGTTACGAGAGAAAATGGATTTCACAAAAATGCTTACATAACATACATGAGTTGTTATGGGCATATGAAGTGTTGTTATGGATGTTAACAAGTGATGTTGTAGGTCTTAAGGGGAACATGGTCCTATTGGTAGAGCGTTTTCATAACCTTGTGCTAGGTGTAGGTGTAGATAAGGGTAAATGTTGATCAGGCTATTGGAATGTTAAAAATAATACAAGTTTTTATCATTATAACAAGTGGGAAAACGTTGCTTTTGTTATATCATGGACATGTTGCTTAGTTTGCTATGTTATATCTACTACGAGTTTTGTTACACATTTTTCTATGTTATATCATGGACATGTTGATATGTTATATAATGTACATGTGTTGTTATGGACATATGAAGTGGTGTTATGGCTATTAACAAGTGAGTTTGTAGGTGGGCATGGGTGGTGTTAAAATGGGGTTGAGAACAAGATATTGTTGTTATGACATGTTGCTTTATTTGCTATGTTATACCTACCACGATTTGTATTAGACATTAGGCATTGATTACTTTAGAAAGAAACATGTCCATGGTATTGGTTGTGCATATGGTTGTAAATTCAATACTCCTTCTATTAAAGTGTATTTGGGATGTTGTTATGGCTGTGGGCAGTTGTTGGTGTGTGTTGACAATAAGTGTTGTATGTTATGCGCAAATACTGTTATGGCTGTCCACAAGTGTTGTTATAAGAAAAATATGGGTCGTGTTGAATGGGGTTGTGAAGAAGGGACTGGTGTTATATTGTGTGTTGCATATAGATGGAGTGCATAACCTCATGGTAGGTGTAGGTAAGGGTAAATGCAGATCAGTCTAGTGGAATGTCAAAATTGAAATGGTTTGTTATGCCTATACACAAGTGGGCAACGTTGCTTTGGTTGCAAATGCTAAGTAGTGTAATGGATATGCTATAAATAGTATGAGTTTTGTTATACCACAGGAATTGATTAATTTAGAAAGCAACATGCCCATGACACTGGTTGTACATATGAGATGAAGATCAATATTCATTTTGTTACAGTTTATGTGTATTCCATAACATATGTATTATACTTTGTAAGCAACGTGACCATTCGACTAATTCATTTATGAAATTGATAAATATGTGATTGCTAAATGGTGCAAAAAAATTTATTATATCGTATGGCAGAAAACCACATTAGATTAGTTTTCATTCAAAGGGATTTCATTTGTTAAGCAATTTACGCATTGTGTTATAACGAATGGGTAGAATATATTGACAAGTAACATGTGTGTTAGACACTAATGGTGTAATCTTCCAAGCAAAGTATTTATTATTCTATAAATTAACGTATGATCATGCACTTACGTAGGATGTATGTGGATGAATCAGTCATTGTGGCTAAAAGACAGAAGATGAAGGGGCTCACAACTTGCTATTCTTATCAAAAATTCAATATGGTGTTGGGTATGGCGAATGAGCGGCACAGAGAATTGCTTAACGCAAGTGCATTTGGTCACTTCATGTCTTTGAATTGTCCTAAGACATTTGACATTTCTCTCATCAAGTGGTTGATAGAAGGATATGATTCTAAGGAGAAGTTTTTTAAGCTTGAAACCAACCTTGTCCAATTTGATGCAAAGAAGGTTGGTATGATCCTTGGACTACCCACCCAAGGTTAGTAATGTTTTTTGTTATGCATAAGGCAATACACATTACTATAACTGAAGACCTTCTGTAGAACATAATTTTGTTTTGTTATGCACGTGATGTTGTGGTTCAGGATCGAACTAATGATGTTGTTATATACGGTGACTATTTCAAAGGAGAAGTTAAGATTACAAAAGCATTGGATGTCCTATAGTCAATTTCTAGTAAAATAGATGACAAATCCATAGAGGACTTTGTGAAGATTTGGATAGTTGTTATGATGGCAACATTTATGTACCCTTATGCTGGTTTCAGAATCTATGAATACCTATGGGAATATGTTGATGTTTTGTCCGATCTAGGGAATTTCAATTGGGCAGACTCTGTGTTTGAAAACTTGGACCTTGGAATGAAGGAAATGGGGAATAGGAATAGTGAATATCTAAAGGGTTGTTCATTTGTGTTGATGGTTGGTTCAGAATGGTAACTAAGATCAGTAAGAAATCCAAACCATGTGCATTCCCTTTAGCCAATTGCTGGGACTACAACAACAAGATGAGTTCTTGGTTGGTTTCTCATCACATGTCTATTAAAACACTTAGAGTGGAAAATATAGGGAAAGATTATTTAGCAAATGATAGGAGTGTGATTAACAAGGCGAGGTCTTCTTCCAAAAAGCCTCAATGTGCTGGAGTGGACCGAGAGGTAAAGCAACATGATTATTTTTTCTTGTTATTGTTTTTTTGTATAAAACAAGTTATTATTTGATTTAGTATTTGTTGTAAACGTTTTGACTTACCACAGTTGTAATGAGATGACTAAAGTGTACCAATATATTGGTAGCTTGTTGCTACAAAGATGAAACTGAAGAATCTGAAGTTTAAGAAGAAGTTAGAAAGAAGCCATGATGAGCACCGGATGGAGGTTGTAGGGCAGAAGAAAAGGTTAAGGAAGATGCGAAGGAAGCACACGTTGTTGAAGGAGGCACATCATGCCAAAGTTTGTGAGAATGAGATATTGCGGGTGGAGTTGGAGTCCAGACAAATATCAGATCCAACACTTAGTGGTAGCATGGCTGATGATGTGTTAGCAAGTGGTGACAACGATAAACGTGGGGAAGAGGTAAATGGAATGAAATATGTGGTTTGTTATAACTTTTTATTTTTATTTGTTTATAAAAATAAAAAGGGAATACAAGAGTATTAAATAGTGTAATGGTCAAAGTATAGGTTTTGTATTATGGCTTGCCAAAACCACATAAAATCACGATGATTTAATACACAAGCATGTACAAATTAGGTCTCGATTCTCATTTTGTTATAACAATTATCTTAGGTTAATGCTTTTTTGATACGGTAATCAATTTGCAGCTGTACGCTGTGTTTAAAAAGTTTGAGTTGAGGTGGCACTTATTTTCTATGCGGGTAATGTTAATTGTTGACAAAATAGAAGATGTGTCTGAGCGGGAGCAAGAAAATGGTGTTATTGTACGTACACTAGAGTATGAAACAAATGTAATATTTGAGGAAAATTGGGATTTATTACAAAGATCATTATTTAACTAACCCCAAGTAGCTGGTTGTAGTAAGCTAATGGTGTATGTTGTAACGACAGGAACTGGTTCAGAAAAGAGATGAAACACTGAAACAGATTTCTGAATGCAAAGTTGATGTAGGTATTTCAAAGGTATGAAGAAGGTGTTGGTGTACATGTATGTTCAAGATTTGTTAGTAACATATGTCCTTGCATATTAGTACTAATATTTTGATGTTGACTCGTACCTATGATGATATACAACTACAGAAGGTTGGGGACACAGTTGTGGTGGATGATAGATTATAATGTTCTGCTGGCATCTGTGTGGTAAGGCGGTCTCTTATATTGATTGTCGTATTATTTTTAAATAGTCAATTTAACTGTTCCTTGTAACATATATGCTCCTTTAGTGCAATTGTATGGTTCCAGTACCAATGTGTATTGAATAATATTGTTGATTTTTAGGAAAATACAATTATAATTGACAGCATTAGTCTACCAAAAAAGATAGGGAAGAATAAGAATAAGGTATGATCACCATTTATTTGATAAGATTGCACGATATTTGTTTAAATTAATATTAGCACTTACAGTAGTACCGACGTGCATGATGAAAATATTTTTATGGATGTGTCGATTATTGATATGGCAACACCTATCAAGGTAAATTGTAACGTTTTGTTGTGTGTTGTTGTCAAGACGATAGGACGGTTGGGCCTTGTATGCTTTAATGTGTTTCGTTGTATTACAGTCACGTCATAAGATCCACACCTAAGAGGTTGCTTGTTTCAAGTGAAGATGTTTGTAAAGTAAAAAAATGTGATTCTGCATGATCCAAGTTTCCACTTCCATGAACTGGACGTGGGCTGAATTTAGTTTGCCATTACAGTAATTTAGAAACATAGATTTGATATATTCAGTGACCAAAATGTAGTCTACATTGTAGGATATTGGAGGGGAAGTTGGCAATGTTCCTTGTTCTAGAACAGGAAGTACACATGCCACATCAGATGAAAACAAATCAGAAATAGTTGGCGGACATATCATGGTAAATTTCTAGAGGGACTTTGCATGTTGCATACATAGTGCAGATACACATCTGTTACAATGTGTAAAATGACTAAGACAATGCCATTGTTTTGTGATACTGTGTCTATCAAATAACTATTGTTATTTGTGTGTTACCATGTCATACATATGTTTTGAATACACTTACCTTGTCACAACTGTTGTACGTAGGGTCATGGCATATCAGTTAAGATAAATGACTGACATGTAGGTGTTGCTGGTTCTTGAAATGAGTCAGTTGTTAGTGACACAAGAAAATAGATGTTCCTTTGTAAGATTTTGACAACCACACCTGTCAATGTTGTCAAGAAAGTAGTGCAAAATTGTACAAAGATTTTATGTTTTGTATAGTTAGTAGTTCAATTTGATAAATTATTCATTTCTTGTCTTAGATGTGGCACTATTTGAGTACCTTTGTTGGGGTAGTTGATAACCATGGTAGCTCCTTTACAATTAGCATAGTATATAAAAGATAGTACTATTAGTTTGCAGGGATAGGACTCCGTTGGAAGTCGATCTGTGACAAGGTCTGTATGAAAAAAGGTGTAGTGATCATTAATGAAACTATCTTTATATTTCTTGAAGATTATGTTATGGAATGTGTAATATGGCTTTCCCCTGGTTCTCTGTAAAGGGTCTTTTGGCAATGGAAAGCCCATTGGTTATTTCCAGCACAATAACTATTAAGGATACACCGGAGTTAAAGAGGAAATAGAGTATAGCAAAGACAGTGAGTTTAACACATCTATGCCGATATTATAGTTTATTTGTAAAAATGTTTAACAGAAACCTTGATATTGGGGCATTTTATTGTTTTTTTTATGTAACAAAGATACAATATGACACACCGTAGAAAGACAACCATGGAGAGGATGTTGAAAATGGAATGGCAGCTGATGTTGGTGCTAGAAAATCAATGGTTTGTATTGGCTTCGTTGGTGATGCGTATGTATGGTTTTTATGGTAGTATTGTTGTTGTTGATGTGGTTTGTATGGATTAACTGTGAAAGAATTATTTTTTGTTCAACTTCTTCATTTAGCTAGAAGATGGCAATCATTTAATAAAATATTTTTGTGTTACATAATCAAGATATTGCATGCAGGTTATCGAAGTTGTTGGTAGGTGGTCAGTAACAAGATTTGTCAGTAAAAAGGCAAATGAGGTGCATATCCTATCAATCACCACCTTTCAGTGGTATTTGTATTCTGTTTGATTATGTCATTTATAATTAGACTACTACAGGTTGATTACGAAACCCCTGGCCCAGTACAACATGCTAGCGGGTGGGGCGACACCCTATCGAACATGAGTAAGGGAAGTGTAGCTAAGATGGTAAATAACAAACAACTGTTTCATGTATAAAATTATTCACTTTTAATTCAATTTCAAACCTCACTTCAAAATAACCTTTTGTTGTATACGGTTGTTCAATTTTGTAGATTTGTTATGATATGCCTGCCGTGCATGGGTCCGAAAAGTGTGCAACAGTTGGTTTGGATGTTGGTGAGGAGTTCATCATTCAACTTTAAAAAAGATTATTTGTTGTTGAACGTTTTTTGTTTAGATTGAAGATTGCAATCATTTAATAAAGATATTGCATGCAGGGTATCAAAGTTGTTGCTAGGCGGTCAGTAATAAGATTTGCCACTAAAAAGTCAAATGAGGTGCATATCCTATGAATCACCACATTTTAGTGGTGTGTGTATTCTGTTTGATTATGTAATGTATAATTAAAGTACTACATGTTGGTTATGAAACTCCTGGCCTGGTTCAATATACTAGCGGGCGGGTCGATGCCCTGTTAGAAATGAGTAAAGAGAGCATAGCTAAGACTGTAAATACAAAACAAGCTATTCATATATATGGTTATTAACCTTTTATTCAATTTTGGACCTTTTTTGCAAAATAACCTTTTGATGTATACGGTTGTTCCATTTGTGGATTTGTTATGATACGCCTACAGTGGATGGGTCCAGAAAGTGTGCAATGGTTTGTTAGGATGTTTTTGTAGGAGATCAGCATTCAACATATTACCCCACTTGCGATTGGCTTATATATATGCCATATGTGCACCTATTACAATATTGAACATAATATAATGATTAACGGAACCTAATCTATTTAATTTTGTGTAGGGTGAACTTGTTGTTGTTGATTGTAGAAGAATAACAATGCCAAGACTTGTTAAGACAACCCCACAAGGAAACCAACAACAAGGATTGACAGTAGCTCATGTATAGGAAATCATGAGGCATGTGGCCGGGTAGGTCAAATGTATATACTAGTGCACTGCAATGTTATAAAAAACAATGTTGATTTGTTTTATTTTGTCTATAGCCCTAAAATAATTAGGAGTTGGGAGTTCCTATTGAAAGAGCTAGTTATGTCATGCCAATCCCATGCAAGGCCCCAGTGTTAACACAACTACCCCAAGAAAGTGCGAGCATAATGGGGCATGCAAAATATAGTAGTGGGGGGGAGAAGGTATATGTAGGAATGAATTTTATCTGATAATGATTTTCGGGAGATTAGTGTATATATAACCGTAATGAAGAAATATTTATGTTGTGTCGGTTGAAGATTGGTGGAAGGAGACGGACATTGAAGATGACATTGAAAAGATCATGAGTGAAGTGAGCATGAAGACATTAATTTCTATGGTTGTAACAAACAACGGTAAGGAAAAGGCAATGTTAAAGCCAGAATGGCTTGTCGTTGATGGACATAGGTCCGATAAAAAGGTGCGCCTATAATGACTTATATTATGGTCGTATATTCATTGTGGTTATGCTTATATTGTGTTATTTGATGCCAAAACCTTATAAAAGACATGGTCGATAGGGTTACATGCGAGGGTAGCATTGAGAAACCATTGAAGCATGTGAAGAAGTTGGTAATGACTTGTAATAGCCTGAGTCCATTAGTGAGGAGAGTCAAAGATGAACACCGAGAATGTAAGGTAAATCTACTATCTCCTATCAAGAAGAATGAGATCAATTTGATGGCAAATTGGGATGATGAAGCAACCAGTTTTAACAGCAAAACAGATATGTTGTTACTAAGGAAGGTATGTAAAAGAGTGGATTTGTATAACAATACTATACCTTTCAATTTCTAGAAAGCATATTTGAGGGGTGTTTGTTATTTTTTAGCTTACTAGTAAGGACAAGAGTGTGGAAGTTGTTATTTTTAGGTTTGACAATGCTTGTATCGTGCATCAGGATTTCAGAGATATACTAAAAAGGGTGGTAACATCACAAACCAAGTATGAAAGCAATTAAATTTATCGTGCCAGTTTGTACCCGTAAGGATAACAACTATTATGGCATGTGACATACATTGTCCACCTAGGGTTACCCCAAAAATCTGCAATATATAGATTAAGAATTTGAACGTATTGTTGATGCGTTAAATAAAAGTATGGCATATGTTGCTAGGAATAAATCTTAATAGGATTTCATACGATTGTAGTAGAGTGTCATCTATGTGCGTCTGGTGTGGGGATACACTTGCAGTGATGGTCTGCTATTAGTGTTCCTTTGACCGGTTTGTGATGGTTTTCCGACAAGGCGTGTATGGAGGTGGTGAGGGTGTGTTGTTATGTGTGTCGTTCTGAAGGGTAGTATTCCATAAATGTAAATAGTATGTTTGTATGCAGTGATATTCAATGTGTAAAGTTGTTTCTGCTAATTGGTAGTTCTAGTTGTAAAAAGTAGCTAAATGATTTCTAGTATGGTATAGGTGGCACGTCGACACTTGAATTAACACTCTGTAGTTGTTTGCTGTAGTTATTTTGTATGCATTTACTTCACAACACGAATTATACGGAACTGTAAGTAGTAAATTCTTTATAGATCGAAGGTGACTTTTGTCATAGACAAAATGTTAAATATAGTTGGGGCCTTAATTTTTATACCTATTATTATGTTAACCACCAGAAATGAATTAGCTCCCCATTTTTCCTATAATAGATAATTGATGGTTGGAGTGAAGTCATGCAAAAGGAATATGGAAAACAAGTGGGGATGGAGGGTGTTCATTTTCAACACCGCCATGACGCATGCAATAAAGACAAAGAATGCACCCTTGATGCAGAAATATTGTTACGAGAAAAGGGAAGAGATCAAGTCCGCAAATGTAATACTTCTTCCAATTCTTAGCTCGCATCACTGCACTTGCTAGTGGCTTCACATGAATACAAGAAGATACTTCACTACTACAGCCTACGCCTAGTGAGGAGATATAACAGGCCAAATATGAGCCATCCATATGTAGCGATGCAATTACCTTAGTAAGTATAACTTGTGCAGGTAGGATTATAGACCATTTTGTATACCTATCAGTTACAAACTATTTGTTATATGATTTTGGGCAAATATAGGCAATAGCGATCAAAAGCCTCATGAGAAAGATAAGTAGTGTATCTGAAGAGGGTTGGAAGATCTTGTTCGATAACAAGATAGTGTAGCAACCTCCGGAAACAAACGACTGTGGTGTGTATGTTATGTGGTGGATGGAATGCATATGTGAAGGGAAGAGGATAGAAGAGTCATACCCTGAACCAGTGTGTCACCTACATGGAATCAATGCTATGCTTATACTATAAATGATGGAGTATGTAAATGAAGGGGCATTCTGAAATGGATGTGGTGAACTATGTTGTTGAAATAGAATTGTGTTGCTTGCATGGTGTTGTTGTATGTATATCAGGGCATACGGGTTTGTTGCAATGTTTACTGAATGCACTGCCTCAGATAACTGGATGTGGGGATTGATTTTGTTTTGGGGTTTGAAGTGCTAAGGTCCTTAAATGTGGCAATGGCCATAAACTTAAATCAATATATTGTCATAATTTAGCATTTAATTAACATCACATTGCTCTTTTCTTAGTTATATTTACTAGAATGGGCAAATTAAGTATTGCATCTAAATGATTGTGTTGTTTTGATTGGGATAATGCTTAGTAGTATGTTGAGCATGTAGTAGTAGATGGTTGAAATTGGTGATGTAGTTTTGCCATCGATTCCAGTTGTTCCTTATCTACATTTGTATGGTTTCTGAAGGACACTATAGACAAAGGTATGGTTCTGAAATGGGTGTGGTGATGTAGTTGTGCCTCAAATCTACTTATGTTTGATAAATGTACAACAAATAAGTTTTACAAAGTCATACACTCAGATGACTAACAATTTGCAACAACTGTAGGTGTACAACGCTTAACGACAGTAGTGAAAGATGTTAAACATTGCAAGTTTAGAGTGTGACGTTAGGAATGGATGGGATTGACACATTTTAGGACCATAACAGAATTTCACTCGTTATCCAGCACATGTTTGAGGGTATAACAAATAAAATATGTATGTTTTTTGTTATACCCACAAACAAGTGATGGAGAATGAGTGGGTTATATTTTGTGTTCTAAAATGGTGTCCACCTAGCATATTTCTTGATTTTATTTGATACGACATGACTGGTGAATGTGGTTGTTAAACATAGCAAGTTTGGAGTGTGACATTAGGAGCGGATGTGATTGATTTTATTTGATATGAAATAACTGGTGAATGTGAATTGTTAACAACGAGCAGTTGTTACAGATGACACCACATTCTAGTTGTGCCAAAGCAAGTTTGGAGTGCGATGTTAGGAGCGGATGCGGTTGGTTTTATTTGATACGAAATAACTGGTGAAGGTTGTTGTTAACAATTAATAGTTGTTATGAAGGAAAAAATAAGTTTAAAACAAGGCATAATCTCGGAAAATTGACATTTCATAACAAGTCTAGAGTGGGGCGTTAACAAAGAGCGAATGGGATTGAGCTTAAGATGAAAATTTAGGGTGAAAAAAAAGTAAAATAGATTAACTGATGAATATGGTTATTAACAAGGAGAAGTATTTAACAAATACTCCGACATAAGAATGCACAGACTGTTGTATCATGTGTTGTAGGCTATTGAAAAAAAAATCTAAAGAATGGTTTTTATTTTTTTAATTGTCTTGTGGTGCACATTCGGCTGGAATTTTGGTAAGTCTGTAATAGATCAGGTAGGCTGAGCGATGCTGGGAAAATACAGTTATTTAGAGTGCTATATCATATAAAATGTCCTGAGTGCGGCAGATGGAACTATAAGATACAACAAGACATTACGATAGTAGTGGCAATTGTAACAAGACTAACGTGGTATTTTGTAGTAAACCATTAGTCAACACCTGGATAACTTCTCTTGACTGTAGAAACATACATATATTCCACCATTGTGGGCTAAATACTGGGACAATATCTACGGGTTCACATGCCTGTATAGATATATTTTTCATGTAGATTGTTGCACTACAAAAATGTACATGTGTTTTTCCAGAAAAGAAGACAAAAAGATGTATATTAGTATGAAGATGAAGCTAGTCTCTGTGGATAGTGTAGCGTAACCATGTTGTAGTAAGAGGAGATGGTGTGCTGAAAATTTGTCCAATGCTCGAGCTAGATGGCACAGATTGGTAGTGGTTGTTGCTGAGGTTTGTTGCGTTTGGATTTGTATAAAAACTTCTTTGGTTACTACCCACTCCAGACTGCATATATTCATGGTGGTGTGGGAGATGATGTGTTGTAGCTTTGGCCAATGATGTGTTCAGTAGGGATATTGTTATATGTATTGAAACCTATGTTTGTAGTGTTGCAGATATCATTCACGTTGTTGTGGGGTGTCCACCCTTGAGGTTGATCATTTGGGAATTGGGTACTGGGAATGGTCGTTCAATTGTGGCTAGTTGAGTTGGCTTTTTCATACTGCACTTTGCGGCTGTGCTATTTTTTTTAATTCATTTCCTGCCATCCCTTTTTCTGCAAGGATGGTGGTCTTCCAACCTTCTTGGCTATGATAGGATCCTTGAATGCAAAAACAACTATTGGTTTGCTCTTTTGGGCCTGCATTTAAATGTCAAGAGTATTGGTACAAGTTCCATTAATTTGAAACAAATGTGCACCATTATAAAATCCTATAAACAATTATGTGCAGGAATAATGGAAATATATTTATTAAATGAGCTCACACTGAATCCGAGCAGTTGTGCCTTTTTACAGTTTTGGATTGTTGTGTTTAGTCCATGCTTAACTACCTCATACTACTTATCTAAAACACGTGACATCTCTATGAAACTTTGACAAATGTTTGAGATAGCATCAGCTCTTTTAGCAAATTTTGTAAATATTTGTATGTTGTTTGTGTTGTTTCCATAGTCTCATACGATGTCCTTCCTCCATCAGTCTAGCACATACTACATTAGTAGCTTATCTATGTTGTAGTTGTGAGTAAGGACGTACAACGAGTGCTTGTACATAATCCCCTTGCACTCAAATGAATGACAACTGCATAGCAAATTGTTCTGAACAGAGTCATGTGTGACAATGAACTGGTTTTCTAGTAAAATAGAGTCAGCACCTGGTAAGTAAACCCTACGTTGTTCCTTAACTGAAAATATAGACAAAAAATCAACCTTGTTCAGCAGCAATGCGTCACAATACATCATATGTTGCAGTTCGATTTGAAACTTCTTGAATATATTTTGTGTGTACACCAATCTTACATCGATCTCAATCTGAAACTTAGACCTTAACTGAACAAGTATATCCAGATCATCATAATCAAATTTCCTCTCTGTCTCAATCCTTGCTTCTTGTGGAGCTTTGTATTGGTTAACAAACTATTTCAAAGATTCCTTCGAGTTAACGTAACGATCGAAAAATGAATTAATTGATTCACTATGATGGGTTGTTGTCATATCTACCCAAAAGAAGTCGTCGACATACGCAGGTATCCACATATGTCATATTTGGTACATTCTTGCAAGCCAGCCATCTTGATTTACCTTGCAAGTTTGTATTGCAGCTGCCCAGTTTTGTTCAAAAGCATCTATTGATGGGCTCTCATATACAACATTTCAGATCAAATTGGATGTAATGGAATCTTTTCCCGATTTGTTGGGTAATTTTCTCATTATGTGCCATAGGCAAAGTCGGTGCCTAATATCGGGAAACACTTGTCGGATCCCGTTAATTATTGATTGAGCTTGGTCAGTTAAGATTCCTTTTGGTGGGGTTCCTGTGAACATGCAGTTTGTCACCGAATTGTAAGAAATGGATTATAGTGAAGCACAACCTAGAGGAAAGTATTGCAAGTCGTGAAGTGTGAAGTAGGTTATAATGTGTCAATAACTCAGCATAACTAATCATAATATATGTATACCGATACACATTATAATGTGAGTGAATAGCGAATACAACTGACCCGCAATAAATATACTATAAGGGAATGCACCCAAAGCAGTAAATATGTAACTAATTCGAATCCACGTGTTGCGGTAAAAGAAAATAATGAATATCATTGTACAACAACAAAAAAGTTGCAAGACAATGCACCCGCAAAAAGGGAAGTTAAAGGAAATGCACAGACAGTTGCCAATAGGTAACAAGTTGATTCAGCATGTACTGCAATAAAAGAATATCATCATTATGTAAGAAAAAAAATAGAGGTGATGGGTTACCCATGCATTGCAGCCACATTGTAAATAGCCAAACATAGTTCTTCGTTGTTTCTTCACATAGTAGCCCACACCCTAATAGAGTGGACTGGTCATGATGGTTAACACCGACGAATGGTGCAAACAACATCTCATACCTATTTGTCAGGTATGTTGTATCAAAGGTAACAACATCACCAAAATATTTGTACGCCATTCAAGATCTTGCGCCAGCCCAAAACACATTTTTGAGAATGCCTTCATCATTCAAGTCTAAGACATAGAAAAATTCTGGATCACTCGGTTGCATTCGTACAAAGTATGATTGTATCGTAATTGCATCACCTTCACCTAGACGTAGCTTCCTCAAATTCAAGAGATGGTTGTTGAGGTCCTTCTGAGTGAATGTAAGACCATCATAACCTCCAGCTTCAGTTATTAAAGAAGTCATAGTTTTGGCTGCACCAATCCCAACTACATCGTTCAGGTCAATATGTCGTTGTATGTCAAACAATATTCCCCTCTTGGATGGTAATAACCACATCATATCTTATTGCAACATGGGGTCATTATGGCTGAGTTGTATATGGGATATCTGATATTCACCTGAGAAAGTGTGTTTCAACTTAATATGGCTAGGGCATGCTGTTCATGCAGTCGGTTTGTATCTGTATAATGTATCCTTACATTTGTTCGGTGGCCTTCTTCCCTTGACACAAGTGTATGTGATCCTTGCAGTTAATTTATTATTTCGTACCTTGGAAGAATGGGTTGTTTCGATACCAAACCCAGTTGCATCTGCATATAGCTCATAGAAGTGACTTGCTTGGTCATTTGAACTGAAATAGTCCCAACAAGAGGAACTCCAACTTCTGTTGGAGTGATGGGAACATGAAGAGAAGATGGTGTACCTACTTCTGCGTAAGATGTTGTTGAATGGCCACTAGCTATTTCTGTTAACAAGGCATCGCCACATTCATCAATAACAACACGATTTGATTCTATTAACAAGACGTCATCATCGACATCAATAACAACAGTGCCATGAGAATAGTTCTGATGGGGGACTTCATTCATATCTACGTCAATGGCATCGACAGCCTGTGTAAAATATGAAAAAAAAAATTGAAATATAAGATCTAGGTAAACAACAATGAGCATGAAGAAGAACGGGTAGTTTAGTTTTCGTTATGAACGTTGATTATTAGTTTTAACAAATGAACATTGCTATGGTGAATGCACGTTCAGTAGAGTTGTTGTTGTTAGTATTGTGATATGATTTGTATTATGTTGAAACCGTTGTAGTCTGTTATGCTGTAACAGGTGTAGTTTGTTATGTACACAAAACCAATTTGTTTGCATTTTGCTACAATGCACAACGGTGTAAGTGTAAGTAACGACAATGATAAGGGCGGGAGATAGGATAACAAAGTGTAAGTAGATTTGTTACCAATGAAATTTGTTACTAACTGAACAATGAACATTATAACAGATTTTTATGTTGGATAACAGACTGAGTGAAGATTTGTTATGTTGGATAACAGACTGAGGGAGGATTTGTTAGAAGATGTCTGACCCCTATTAAGTAAATGGATAACATTTTGATTTTTATGTTGGGCGTAATTGTTACCAAAGGGATTTGTATGTTGGATAAAATTTTGATTTTTATGTCTGATTACCAAAGGGATTTGTTGGATGACATTTTAATTTTGATTTTGGATAAAATTCACATTTTTATGTCTGATTACCAAATGGATTTGTTACCAGATAGAGCGTTTTGCTCTGATGTAGTTTGGATGTGGTTAAGTTCATGTTCCGAAAAAGGCTGGTTACATGTGGAATTGTACTTTCTAATTTCTGATAATCAAGGTTTCGGTTGTTTCAATGTTGTGTTATATACAACTCATATGGGTGCCTATACGTGACTTGGTTTGTTGTGTGTTATTGAGCTTGGTTACTGGATGAACAAACATTGCTTACCGAACAAACGTTACATGTATACAAAGGGATAGAGTTCATTACTCAACGATCAAGAAATTGGTAAATAGAAATAGCGCTACGCTCAAATAGGGATTAGGGTTACTGGCGGCACTAGCCTGGTGATAATCGTCTTGTGCATCGGAATAATAGACCTATCTTTTTTTCTTTTGTTGTAATCGTCGGTCGATCTCCGGTTTGTTCCGCCGATCCCTGCTTCTCTGACGTAGCAGTTGTTTGTTCCGTCGATGCTGCAGTAACAGTTGTTCTTGGCGATGTTATCGTCATCCACGCATTGCTCCGTCTCTCTTTTCACTACTCTCTTCCCTTGCATTAGGCTGTGACAACTAATTCCGAGAGCCACATCCCTCTTCTCCAGCAAAAGAGGGGGAGATGCCGGAGAGAAATCAAACGGGGCTATCATTACTTGCGGGGAGCGGGAGAAGAGCGGGAGAATAGGACAAGTGGGAACCGTGGAACAATTCCACTAAGGGCCTGTTTGGTAGGGTGTAGCCGGATGATAAAGTGCGTGTTTAATGTACATTTTTACATTGCAAACTCACACAACTGCACCCTAGTACACCCAACCAAACTAGCCCTAAGATCCCATCACCGTCTTGCAAGTGGAGAGGTATCGGAAACCACAAGCTTTGCGGAAGACGCTTCGGGTCTCGTCTTCAGGGTAAAAAACAAATAGGGTCTCGTTTCGGAGTTAAGTTCCGGTTTGTGTATCATTTTCCTAAAGATACTGGTACTGCGGCCAGGATATCAAAAAGTCAGAGAAATAGGTACACGCGCTCGCCATCTCATGTGTGCGTCGACGTAGTCAGGCAGCTTAAAAGCACATTTGTACAAAATGGGATTAGATCATGTCCTCCACTAGCAGCTATGATCATTCACATCTAATCTTCTTCCCCACCATTCGCTGCTGCTTTTAAATCAGGATTGTGAGTTTGATAATTGCTCGATGATTGTCGAGCGTGGCTTGTCAATTATCTGGTAGTCTAGAATAATTGCAATCTTTGTCCATGCATAGATGCACATTTAACTGTTAGTCTAGACAAATTGCAATTGACTCGTAAATTATCTGCCAGAAGGCCAATTCGATATTATTAGTCATATTGGACACAAAGTATAAATTTTTAAAATAAAATGCAGTTACCAAATTTGTTAAGGCATGTAGAATGTAATGTCCTTTTGAGTATTTTTGTCTTTCTCAAGATGTAGCTTGATGCAATAGAAATAGGGTGGCCACTTTCCAAAAGTACGATCATTAATTGGAGTGACAATGTACGCACACATATGTTGCAGTATTCCAATTAACAACAGTTGACCGTTCTTCTAGTGATCATATGCATGTGTTGTTAGCAGTTGCGTATTATTAAACAAAAAGAGAAGGATGACATAGTATTTTTTGTTTTTTTGGGGACTCAAAACGACTTTACAACGTCTTTATTTTAGAGCTACGCTACAGACACCCGCCCCTACCCCCGGGTTCCTACCCGGTTCTTGGATATTGTGCCCCACTACCTGCAATAACACTTAGCAGCAATTAAAGCAATAAAAGATGAGGGAAGTAGAAGAGAGAGAAAATGTTTTGTCTATAACTTTCAATCCGGAACATATTTTTCGACGAAATAAATTACATTAGAATCCTTCTAGAAAATACTTTCCAACAAAACTAGTGTTCACATATTTTGAAATAATGATATTACGTGAGAAATATAGTACCATATATTAGGATACCATACACATGTTCTGGGTACATACGTACAGTACTCGTGAGAATTGTACTTTTGAATGAAGGAGGATCAACAATATTAAAGAGTAATGTACTTATGGATCCATAAGTATTGTATCCACTTATTAATACTCAAGCATAAGTACAGTACCTACCAAATTATAAAACCAAGCATAATCGTATAACTGAAGTAGAAGTATAAGTACAGTACCTTCGGAATCACATAGCAACATTAGTCATTTGGACAATTTCTTTTACAGAATGCAGACATAAGCTCAGTACCTACTTGTTAATGACCTCAAAAGTACAATGCACATTAGATCAAAATTACTTATAAAATGCAACCATAAGTATTGTACCCACATGTTAATTTCAACTCAATTACTGACGCATAAGTACAGTACTTAACAAATTATAAATCAAGCATAATTGTATAACTGGTCTAGAAGCATAAGTACAGTACCTACGAATTGCCATAGCAACATTTGTCATCTGGACAATTTTTTTTACAAAATACAGACATAAGTTGAGTACTCATTTATTAATGATCGCAAAAGTACAATGAACATCAGATCAAGAATCAGCTATAAAATGCAACCACAAGTATTGTACCCACTTGTTAATTTCAACTCATTTACTCAAATATAAGTATAGTATCTAATAAATTACAAAATCAAGCATAATTGTATAACTAGTCTAGAAGCATAAGAACAGTACCTACAAAACCTCATAGCAACATTGGTCATGTAGACAAATATTTATTTCAAAATACAGACATAAGTTGAACACCTACTTGTTAATGATCTTAAAAGTACAATGCACATCAGCTCAAGAGATCAGCTATAAGATGTATCTATAAGTACAGTACTCACGAGTATTGTTGATCCTCCTTTATTCAAAAGTACAGTACTCACGAGTACTGTACGTCTGTACCCAGAACATATATATGGTATCCTAATATATGATACTATATTTCTCGTGTAATATCATTATTTCAAAATATGTCAATATTAGTCTTGTTGGAAAGTATTTTCTACAAGGATTCTAATACAATTTATTTTATCAAAAAATACACTTTGGATTGAAAGTTATGGACAAAAATATTTTCTCTCTTCTACTTCCCTCGTCCTTTATTGCTTTAATTGTTGCTGACATCTTTTGCAGGTAGTGGGACGCAGCGTCCCGAGGTCCGGGTAGGAGCCCGGGTGGATGGTCGATTATGTGTAGAATTTTCCTTATTTTATGAGCTACGCTACAGACACCCGCCCCTACCCCCGGGTTCCCATCCGATTCTTGGATGATGCGCCCCACTACCTGCAATAACAGTCAGCAGCAATTAAAACAATAAAAGATGAGGGAAGTAGAAGAGAGAAAAAATGTTTTTATCCATAACTTTCAATCCGGAACATATTTTTCGACGAAATAAATTGCATTAGAATCCTTGTAGAAAATACTTTCCAACAAAACTAGTGTTGACATATTTTGAAATAATGATATTATGCGAGAAATATAGTACCATACATTAGGATACCATACACATGTTCTGGGTACAGACGTACAGTACTCATGAATATTGTACTTTTGAATGAAGGAGTGATCAATAATACTAAAGAGTAATGTACTTATGGATCCATAAGTACTGTATCCACTTGTTAATACTCAAACATAAGTACAGTACCTACCAAATTATAAAACCAAGCATAATCGTATAACTGAAGTAGAAGTATAAGCACAGTACCTTCGGAATCACATAGCAACATTAGTCATTTGGACAATTTCTTTTACAGAATGCAGACATAAGTTGAGTACCTACTTGTTAATGACCTCAAAAGTACAATACGCATCATATCAAAAATCACCTATAAAATGCAACCATAAGTATTGTACCCACATGTTAATTTCAACTCAATTACTGACGTATAAGTACAGTACCTAACAAATTATAAATCAAGTATAATTGTATAACTGGTCTAGAAGCATAAGTACAGGACCTACGAATTGCCATAGCAACATTTGTCATCTGGACAATTTTTTTTACAAAATACAGACATAAGTTGAGTACTCATTTGTTAATGATCTCAAAAGTACAATGCACATCAGATCAAGAATCAGCTATAAAATGCAACCACAAGTATTGTACCCACTTTTTAATTTCAACTCATTTACTCAAACATAAGTATAGTATCTAATAAATTACAAAATCAAGCATAATTATATAACTAGTCTAGAAGCATAAGCACAGTACCTATAAAATCTCATAGCAACATTGGTCATGTAGACAAATATTTATTTCAAAATGCAGACATAAGTTGAATATTTACTTGTTAATGATCTCAAAAGTACAATGCACATCAGCTCAAGAGATCAGCTATAAGATGCATCCATAAGTACAGTACTCACGAGTACTGTTGATCCTCCTTCATTCAAAAGTACAGTACTCACGTGTACATCTGTACCCAGAACATGTATATGGTATCCTAATATATGATATTATGTTTCTCGTGTAATATCATTATTTCAAAATATGTCAACACTAGTCTTGTTGGAAAATATTTTGTAGAAGGATTTTAATGTAATTTATTTTATCGAAAAATACGCTCTGGATTGAAAGTTATGGACAAAAATATTTTCTCTTTCTTCTACTTCCCTCGTCATTTATTGCTTTAATTGCTGCTGATATCTTTTGTAGATAGCGGGGCGCAGCGTCCCGAGGTCCGAGTAGGAGCCCGGGTGGATGGCCGGTTATGTGTAGAATTTTCCTATTTTAGGAGCCCAATGCAAGCACCTGTAGCGGTGGAAATACAGCAAACAAAACTGCAGCTTTGGAAAGATGCAGACACGATACACGTGGACCGAGCGGGCGATGTGTCTGTTTAAATGATTTTAAGACCGGATCGATTCGGTTGTTCCACCATACGCGTGCACAATCGACGTTCTCTTGTGCTCTCAAATATCTATCAACAAGAATCCATATACAAAGAAGAAAGCTTTAGAACCTCCTGTATAACGCTGAAGCTCTCCCTTGACATTTGAAATATACATAGGGAAACAACACCGTATTACATGAGAATAGAAAATCCTACAGCATGATTGTCCAATTGCTTTTAATGAATGGGTTTAGGGAACAATAAATGATTGTAGAAAATAACTACAGCGGCCAAGGAAGATTCATTTGAAGATTTTGATGGCTTTCATATTTATAATCGTAATAACGAAATATAATGAAAAGGAACTCGGATAACAAATAATATATAAGCACACCATTGACGAAGCGTTATACCTTGTTATTTTTCAAAAAAGAAGACTTTCATCTCTATAAATTTGAATTTAGGTGTGATACATACCGGAAAAAAGAAATCTAAATTACAACGATGTGATAGTTCAATACATCTAAGTGATACACAATTTTTTTACATATATGTGCTGCCTAATTGTGTGCCTAATTTTGTGCGTTGTTGTTTATATAACATTACATATTGTGTGAAAAATGTATATTGTTATAGACCTAAATCTTAATAATAGTCTGCAATGGTTTAATTTATGTGTACTATTTTGTGATCTATCTATATTTACTTTACGTCTTTTCTTTTATATTACTATATTGTCACCACTATAATCAAATACATTTAACAGTCCAATAACCACAACTATCAATTATGAGTTTAACTTTTTTGTATTGTTTTCTTATTTTTATATTGGTTGTGTACATATTGTACATATTATTTGTGTAAACTTTGTATCGTGTGATTCATATGTAATTCAAAGTTGATGTATAGTGACTGATGTGTATCTTTTGTCATGAATTCATAAATCAACAAACTGCATCTCTATAAAGTTCTTTTAAATTTCATAACATTGACTATTTAACTTACAATGTGTATTGGTAATATTTTAGTTGTGTCGAGTATTTTTGGTATATCGAATTTTGAAATGTGATATGAATTTGAAGGCCTGACAGGAAGAACATTGTTCTTATGAGTTGCTCTTTTCTCTTAAGATGTTATGCATAGCTACAGAAGATCGTAGGGGATTCTCAATGGTTCAAAAGCAAAGGCACAAAAAAGTGTGTGCGCACAAAATTCACCATGCTGAGCAACCAACCTCCATTGTTTTCTCCAGAAACAAACAAAGACAATTAAGAATAGAGGGAGAAAAAGACAAATATATTTTGGATAATTGTACCAAATCAAAAGTTTTCAATTTACTTTGCAGTTTTGATTTTGTGTTGATTGCTAAAGTAATATATTTGACTTGGTTATGTTACTTAGAGGATGTAAAGATTGGTGTTACAAAGAGACGTTGGAGAGGAGATTGATGAACAAAAACCATATAGGATCCAAACACACCAAACATATATGAAGGAATGAAGGTATATTCATTTCTTAAATAAGATATATCATGTAATGTTATAGTACAACAACAGAAAATTAAACTACTACAATGATCCAGTTAAACTTTTTTCCTTATCTAAATGGGTGGCATAATGAAAGGTAAAAAAACTTTTACAAACAAACAAATTACAGAGGATGGCCTGACCATTACTACCTATCCTTGAAGTCTATTATCCTGGAGTAGGTTCCTCTAGAAGAAGCTTCTCTAGGTGATTTTGGGGACAAAGAAACAAACAGAAAACAAGTTTCATTATAAAGACTGACATGTGAAATCATAGTTAGTAACTAGGCATTATGAAGTAAACTACAAAAAAGGTTGTTCACATCCAAAAGGTGGGTATAACAAAAAAGCAGTATGATAAGTGAGAAAATAGTAATCAAGAGAATTATGCATTTAAGAAAGATACTTTCTTAACATGATTTCTTACCTTAAAAACATTTGACAACAATAAACAAATAAGTCATTGCATGTAAATTATATGGTAAACTAGAATCATCCAAAACCATATGTAAAACCCCTAACCTAGCTTAAACCCTAATGATGCTTAATTTACTTAATTGAATGCTTAAATTCGTAATTAAATTCTTGTTTATGATTTGATATCAATTTATTAAATTATGTTTCAAGTTTGGTCCAATTTGGACATTGTTTGTGCAAGATATGTAACTTTGTACATGTTTTGGACTTTTATGCAATTTACCCATATCTGAGGGTTTTCTTGTAATTGATCTCATGTGTTTTGTTCCTCACATTTTTTTCATATCATGCTGAAGTTCTTTGTGCCATGGGAAATTTAGATGCACCATTGTTTTATGTGTGACACTACCTAAGGTTGAACTTAGGATTTCCTCTCATAGATGGGTTACCTTGTGTGATATCTCGATGGGTTTTCTTGTGAGTGGGGATGAGGGTTGTGTTGGTATGTATGCCCTAAGAGCCAATCATGTGATGATTTGTGGGATACATTAAGATTGATTTGATAAACATCAAAGGCGAGCTTCCAATTCTTTCTGGTTCAGTCATATGAGATAGTGACAGAACAGATTGAATGTCTAGAGAATGACAGTACTCAATGACGTATGCTTTCAGGTTAAGGACCTGAACGATGAGATCATACGGATGCTAAGAGTTTGTACATTCTTGTTATGTCCCTAGTCGGATGTCATTGTGGAAGGTAGATAGACAATAATGACACACAAGACTAGATTGTGGTGTTGGTTGATGACAGAATCTCATTAGTCATGATATAGAGATATCAAACCAAACGCATAGGTACTTGTTAGAGAACAAGTGTACCGGACAGACCCACCGTGAGTTTGACACATGGAACCATGAGATGGTAGTCACAGTCAGTACTCACAGTGATGGTGGTGAGTGTGATTCTTAGACCTGAAATCACTGCACTCAACACATGTCGTTGGGCACACTTTGACATCATCAAACGCAGTCCTGAAACATGGGTTGTTATAAAGGTGATGATTGGGTGGCTTTAACACATGGGGCTTTTGAGGGGTGAGTGATAGATATGGGATTTGTCCCTCCTGAGGGAGTTTGATATCCATGGCCACTTGATGAGTAGGATTGAGAAAGGTGTGCACGCATGTGTGAATCAGTATATGATATTGATGTCATACATACCTCTTCCAGTCTACTCTGAGATCAAGGAAGTGAATGAACGTTGACAGGATGACTGTTCCATGCCTTGAGTTCATTCGGGATATCAGTGACAAAGGAATTATACATTCACTGTAACACCATTCACGGATTGTAGGATGAAAGTTGTTCTCCAACTTTCTACTTTCACTTGGGTGGCACTGATGTGTGACTAGACACCGCTCTTTGCTTGTGAAGTCATAAGTGTTATGGACTTTCACTGCCAACATGAAATGGACCTGTAGGGTCACACACATAGGATTTAACCTGGAAGAGGAGTTTTGTCCACAAAGCAATGTTTAGATTGATTACTAAAGGAGTTTAGTAGTTCAATTAAACACTCAATCAGTCGATAGATCAATATCGTATGGTTCAAGGTGTTGGACACATTGATTGGAGTATCGGATTGATTGAAATCGCAATTGACTAATTTTGCCCAACCTGTGCTCCCAACCGATCGGTTCATGTGATGAACCGGTCGGCTGAGGTTGCTGAACCGGTCGGCTGGAGTGTCCAGGCCGATCGGCTCATGCCCAAGGTAGAAACGACCGGTTCAAGGGTTGAACCAATCGGCTCAACTAGTGCAACCGACCAGTTGGGAAAGTCATGTCGGCAAGAATTTTCCTTTCGTTTCAAATTGCCCAATTCGATTGGGAATAATATTGGTATTCGATACCAATTGGGAAAGAAACAAAGGAAAGTCTTTTTGAGCCGGATTAGGACCATGAACCGATCGGTTCAGGGCACCAACCGATCGGTTGGAGTGGCCCAACCGATCGGCTCAGGTCCAACCGATCGGCTCAATGGCCGAACCGATCGGTTCAGTTGTGAACCGGTCATTTCAAGTTGCGAACCGGTTGCTTTTTCTGAAAAATTCTCGAACCCTTCTACTCCTGCTTTAGTCCCGCATTGCCCGGGATGGAGAACCCTGTCCCATGACTCTCCTATATATAGGGGTATTGGGGGCTTCTCAAAGTACAGCTCAGTGCAACCAGTTGCTCTGCAAGTTGTCGTTCTCTCTGGTTTTGGTAACCGTGAGAGAGCCCGAGCAAGTGCTTCCCGCAAAAGGGAGGTGCAGCAAGGGAAGGACAACTGCAGTTGCAACAGGAGGCAGGAGAGCGTGTTGGCGACTAGTACGTCAATAGG
This sequence comes from Alisma plantago-aquatica, assembly GCA_963693085.1. Taxonomy (NCBI): domain Eukaryota; kingdom Viridiplantae; phylum Streptophyta; class Magnoliopsida; order Alismatales; family Alismataceae; genus Alisma; species Alisma plantago-aquatica. Next base: position 378,579,180 of record OY856410.1, read on the forward strand.
AGGGTGTGACTCTTTCCACTTCCTTGTGGGACAAGGAGTGTGGAGTTCCAGGTGGTCCATGTGGACTACTACAGAGGCAGGAGGACACTGCCGCTTAGGAGGACAACTGTCATCCGACAGTCCGGTTCGAGTAGGAGTTGTCATTCCCGGTGCGACCAGGAGCTGCACAGACACCGTCGAAGTCCGAAGTTGAAGACCGCGCATTGCGCGAGGTATTGTCGCCGAGCAAGCCTCGGGACAAGGTATGATTCCGCAAACCATCCTTTCCTATTATATAGACGTTGACGTGTTTCCTCGGTATGGGTTTGGGGAGAAATTTCTTTTGTTTCCGCTGCCTTCTCTGTTTCCCCTAAAATCCCAACAGTGGTATCAGAGCCACGTCAGCTGTTCTATATTTTAGGAATATCGATATGATCGATTTTGGTTTGTCGCCTTTATTTATTGCATACGATGCGAATAATATCGGCTTTATGCATGTCCAATCCTAAATCCACAAATCCCTAATTACATATATGATATGTATTATTAATGCACTCGATACGCGTCGCCCTTAAACGAGTTTTGTGGTGGATGTGTGTAGCGTGATTATGGCCTATAAACCCCTATCTGTGTGTGGTTGTTTGTGGTTGCTTGCATCTCGGTCTGCGCACCGATCTTCCCTCTCTTAATCCCGATGTAACTCGAAATAATTTGAGATTATTTCCTACCTTTGCTCCCCCCGAATGAAATCGGGGTTTCCCTTATAAAGCAATGTAATAAATAGAATAGGATTTTATTTCCTGTTATGTCAAAGACCGGCGGACATCAAGATGACTGCTCAGACGGTCGGTTCAAGGAGTGAACCGATCGGTTGACCTTCCAGATGTTCGGTTCAAGGAGTGAACCGATCGGTTGATGACCGGTTCGAGGAGCGAGACGAGCGGGTATCGGACATGACGAGATGCACGACGACCAGACGAACCGATCGGTTGGAGGAGCCAACCGATCGGCTGGTGGCACCCAGACGACCGGCTGGAGAGTACAGATCATTCATGTGATGAGTTGATCAACTCGGATGGCAAGGCACAGAGTTCATCTTGTACAGGTTGCATGTGATGTTGACCTAGATGACCGTAATTCCTCTTGGCTCGAGGAATCACATTAGGATGGCCATAATCATCGCTTTTTTATCGTTTTGTGAATGTTTTCTGTGGGATATAGCATGTATATGATACATACTATGTATTGTGGTGATTGGATATGTATATATATATAAAACCAAATCCCTCATTACAATATTAAGTTTTAGATGTCTTCCAAATGCGACACACGTGAAAAGCTTGTTCGACCAAGTATGGGCACGCCCTAGCGTGGTGCACCGTCTACCTCATGGAAGCGTGAAGGATGAATGTGTGGGTCTGTCCTAGCAGGGTGCATGTTCATCGTGTTTGCTTTGGGTCGGACTTAACAAGGTGATCTAGATGGGATCTAGTACCTTGAGGCATGGAGATGATCATTGCAAGGAGTTGTATATGACATCTTATCAAGAGTTACATATGATGCAATTGGCAAAAGTTGCCTACCTGAGAGATCTATGTTGTGGGTGACAGCCCTAGCTGGTCCATGACTTAGAGGATTTCAGGATCTTGCCCACTAGAAGGTTGTACGCTGCAATCTTCCGAATTGATGGTGAGGGCTATCAATTTGAAGTAAAATAGTGGGAGCGATAATTAATTAAAGGCCTAATTATATCGTCAAATTTTCAAATCAATCAAATAAGTCAAAAATGAGTTTTGGACTAAAATTGCATATTTTCCTTTTTGTAGTTCAAATGGCAACAAACAACAACAACTTTTCTTTGCGATCGGTCCTTGACAAGGACAAGCTAAATGGGACAAACTTCCACGACTGGTATCGGACATTGAGAATTGTTCTCACTCAAGAGCGTAAGCTCTATGTCCTGGATACTCCAATTCCAGAGGAACCCGCTCCTAATGCACCAAGGACAGAAAGGGATGCTTACAAGAAGCATTCTGATGATGCCATTGATGCAAAGTGCTTGATGCTATGTTCAATGAACCATGAGTTGCAGAGGCAACATGAGAACATGGGTGTCATAGAGATGATTCTGCATCTCAGGAACATGTATGAAGATTAGGCACGGCAAGAGAGGTACAATGTTTCTAGGGCGCTGTTCAAGTGCGTCATGACAGAAGGAGATCCAGTTGGTCCTCACACACTCAAGATGATTGGGTATGTAGAGAACCTGCAGAGACTGGGATTTCCACTGAGCCAAGAGTTGGCTACTGACGTGATACTGCAATCGTTGCCAGAATCTTACAGTCAGTTTGTGATGAACTACAACATGAACAACTTTGATAGGCCACTGTCAGAGTTGTTGGGCATGTTGAGGACAGCCGAGTTACAGATGAAGAAGGACAAGCCTAAGTCCGTGATGGTGATCACGAGAAAGAAAGGCAAGTCCAAGCGCAAGGGCAAGGGCAAAGCTAAGAAAGGTTCTGAAGCTAGCCAGGAGTCCAAGCCATCTTCAGCTCTCAAGGCCAAGGGAGGCGTGACAAAGAAAGGAAATTGCCACCATTGTCAAAAGTCAGGACATTGGAAAAGGAATTGTCCTCTCTACCTGGAAGAACAAAAGAAGAAGGAGGTGACTGAAGCCTCTACTTGAAGGTGTCATGTAAATAAACTTGTAACACTTTTTGAGATATATGATATCAAGATGTAAAGTGTAAAGCATTCTTACTTGGGGCAAGTGTTGCCTTTATAGATAGGAATACTTTAGTTTATTTTCAGCCAATAAGGCATGTAATACAGTTATGAACTGCTATTTCATACTTGCCAATAGATAGAAACACTTTATTTTTGCATATTGTATGACAATGATGGCAATTAATAAAGTTGTGTTTTCAATCTTAAAGATATGATCTTTGTGGCAATGCCTTATTTATCTTATGATATTTGATATGCATAAGATAAGACGATACCTAAAAGTTATAGACAACTCAAACAATTAATTAGCATTAATCATGAGAAATTCATTTCTAGTTTCCATGTGATGGATAAAACTAGACTCTTTTGGTTAAAGAACCAGTAAGGGACATGAATATCTTGGACATGATTAATCAATCTTCACTAAAGTAGTGGAAGAGTGATTATCCTATTAGGTATAATACATGTGATGTATTTACATACCTATTGGAATAAATGTTAATACTTCAAATGGTGTTTAGAGAAATACCAATATGAATGTCTTGAAATGTTCAAGATTATCATAAATGAAGTACACATTTGGTAAAGTATTAATTCTTGATGAGATCAATGAATGAAATACTTGGACCAAATGTTTGATATCCTTATGAGTGATTATGATAGTGTATCATAGTGAACTCATGATTAAGGCATGGTGATGTCTGAATCAAGAAGGAATCATACTCTAAGGAGTTAGAGAATGATTATCAAATAACTGAATTCTTCTTAATAAAAGAATACCCCACACTAATAAAAGAAATTAAGAATCACAAGGGTTGTGAGTTCTTATATCTTTAACAGATACACCTCAATTATCTATGTGATGAGTTGTTCATGTGATGAGTCAACTATCAAGATGAATATGAGGAACCGAATCTTGAGTTATAGTTTAAAACCATTACATCCTAAATGACATCCATGTGAACCATAAGGTATGACCTTGATGGTAGCACTCATTGGATCATATCCATAAGTGCAGATGAGTCTTAAGTGTTAAGACACATGGATAACATTTTGAGAAGGATGATGCTTGTTGATTGCAACTTAATGACTAAGACATTTGGCATATGGATACTAAAACTGCATTCCTATGTGGAATAAAACCAGGATGTGTACGTGACACAACCTATAAGGTTTATGAATCCACTAATGCAAATGAAGTCTATAAGTTACAATGGACTAATCAATGTGATTGATTGAGTACAAGAAACTCAAAATTGGATCTTTATTTTGATGATATAGTCAAAGGGTTTGACTGATATGTCAAAGATAAAGAAGGGATCTGTGATTTAGTGGGAGCGTGTTCACATTCCACATATTGATGTGAAATGGAAATGTTCTAGATTGGAAATCCGAATGTGGAAATTATCTTTAAGGAAGATAGAGATGTTTCCTATGTGATAGGAATAGAGATCTATAGAGATAGTTCTCGAAAATCTCTTGACCTGGAAAGAGAAAGCATACATTGGCAATTTGTACTGAAGTGTTCAATATGCACAGATTCAGTGGGAGAAAACTTGTCCATGTTACATGGAGTTAGTATCCCAAGGCCAAGTGTCCAATTCTTATGAAGAATGGGAACACTAAGAATAGATATGGATCTATCATGTATGTAATCATCCCATTATCTTGCATGTATGACATGGCAAGAATAAAATGCATTCATCATCTTGTATGTAGGACATGGCAATATGATGTTCTCATCCTGATAACTCGTATGTAGGACATGACGAGTGGATGTCTGTCTATTTCCAGTAAGGGTTACTGAAATACCATGAGAACTTGATAAGTGCTTGTGAAGTACTAGTTCTATGGAGATAAGGAAGAGTTCGATGTAAAGAGTTACATTGATGCGAACTTCCGAAAGGACAGAAAATTAATCGCAAAATATACATAAGATGTATAAAAGAGAATGTTTGTTGATAATTGGAAGTGTTCCAATAAAACCATTTAAAAGGAAATGTCGAGTATCTATGTGTTAGAGAAAAACAGTAGATACTATATGGATCTGGAAGTTCATGAGATGAACTTATATTTCACTCATTGATGACAAGTCTGGAATCCTTGATCATGCAATGTGGCTAAAGGTTAGCAATGGAATACTAGATCGCATATTACGGCAACTCCATCTCATACGTGTGACGTACAGCGAAGAGATGTGAGACATGCAATTCGTACAGACTTTGGCAAGGTGTTGCCATTACTCACTAAATTGGCACTTGAGCACAGTAACATGTGGGACATGTTTGAAGATCACTATGAATATGATTCATGGGTGATTGGCTCGCAGTGCAAGTGGGAGTCTGTTGGTATGTATGCCCTGAGAGCCAATCATGTGATGATTGGTGGGATACATTAAGATTGATTTGATAAACATCAAAGGCGAGCTTCCAATTCTTTCTGGTTCAGTCATATGAGATAGTGACAGAACAGATTGAATGTCTAGAGAATGACAGTACTCAATGACGTATGCTTTCAGGTTAAGGACCTGAATGATGAGATCATACGGATGCTAAGAGTTTGTACATTCTTGTTATGTCCCTAGTCGGATGTCATTGTGGAAGGTAGATAGACAATAATGACACACAAGACTAGATTGTGGTGTTGGTTGATGACAGAATCTCATTAGTCATGATATAGAGATATCAAACCAAACACATAGGTACTTGTTAGAGAACAAGGTACCGGACAGACCCACCGTGAGTTTGACACATGGAACCATGAGATGGTAGTCACAGTCAGTACTCACAGTGATGGTGGTGAGTGTGATTCTTAGACCTGAAATCACTGCACTCAACACATGTCGTTGGGCACACTTTGACATCATCAAACGCAGTCCTGAAACATGGGTTGTTATAAACGTGATGATTGGGTGGCTTTGACACATGGGGCTTTTGAGGGGTGAGTGATAGATATGGGATTTGTCCCTCCTGAGTGAGTTTGATATCCATGGCCACTTGATGAGTAGGATTGAGAAAGGCGTGCACGCATGTGTGAATCAGTATATGATATTGATGTCATACATATCTCTTCCAGTCTACTCTGAGATCAAGGAAGTGAATGAACGTTGACAGGATGACTGTTCCATGCCTCGAGTTCATTCGGGATATCAGTGACAAAGGAATTATACATTCGTTGTAACACCATTCACGGATTGTAGGATGAAAGTTGTTCTCCAACTTTCTACTTTCACTTGGGGAGCACTGATGTGTGACTAGACACCGCTCTTTGCTTGTGAAGTCATAAGTGTTATGGACTTTCACTGCCAATGTGAAATGGACCTGCAGGGTCACACACATAGGATTTAACTTGGAAGAGGAGTTTTGTCCACAAAGCAATGTTTAGATTGATTACTAAAGGAGTTTAGTAGTTCAATTAAACACTCAATCAGTCGATAGCTCAATATCATATGGTTCAAGGTGTTGGACGCATTGATTGGAGTATCGAATTGATTGAAATCGCAATTGACTGATTTTGCCCAACCTGTGCTCCCAACCGATCGGTTCATGTGATGAACCGGTCGGCTGAGGTTGTTGAACCGATCGGCTGGAGTGTCCAGGCCGATCGGCTCATGCCCAGGTTGAAACGAACGGTTCAAGGGTTGAACCGATCGGCTCAACTGGTGCAACCGACCAGTTGGGAAAGTCATGTCGGCAAGAATTTTCCTTTCGTTTCAAATTTCCCAATTCGATTGGGAATAATATTGGTATTCGATACCAATTGGGAAAGAAACAAGGAAAGTCTTTTTGAGCCGGATTAGGACCATGAACCGATCGGTTCAGGGCACCAACCGATCGGTTTGAGTGCCCCAAACGATCGGCTCAGGTCCAACCGATCGGCTCAATGGCCGAACTGATCGGTTCAGTTGTGAACCGATCATTTCAAGTTGCGAACCGGTTGCTTTTTGTGAAAAATTCCCGAACCCTTCTACTCCTACTTTATTCCCGCATTGCCCGGGATGGAGAACCCTGTCCCATGACTCTCCTATATATATAGGGGTATTGGGGGCTTCTCAAAGTACAGCTCAGTGCAACCAGTTGCTCTGCAAGTTGTCGTTCTCTCTGGTTTTCGTAACCGTGAGAGAGCCCGAGCAAGTGCTTCCCCCAAAAGGGAGGTGCAGCAAGGGAAGGACAACTGCAGTTGCAACAGGAGGCAGGAGAGCGTGTTGGCGACTAGTACGTCAACAGGAGGGTGCGACTCCTTCCACTTCCTTGTGGGACAAGGAGTGTGGAGTTCCAGGTGGTCCGTGTGGACTCCTACAGAGGCGGGAGGACACTGCCGCTTAGGAGGACAACTGTCATCCGACAGTCCAGTTCGAGTAGGAGTTGTCAGTCCCGGTGCGACCAGGAGCTGCACAGACACCGTCGAAGTCCGGAGTTGAAGACCGCGCATTGCGCGAGGTATTGTCGCCGAGCAAGCCTCGGGACAAGGTATGATTCTGCAAACCATCCTTTCCTATTATATAGACGTTGACGCGTTTCCTCGGTATGGGTTTGGGGAGAAATTTTTTTTGTTTCCGCTGCCTTCTCTGTCTCCCCTAAAATCCCAACAGGTTGACCTATGAACTAGACACCTTACCTCTTCCTTCTCTCTCCCTGTTAGCTTCCTATGCTTCCATCCTTGCATACCAATGAATTCTTTGATCGCCTAGATCAACCTATTGTGAGACCCCTAACCATTCTTAAAGTGTTGAACAAGCTTAATTACCATAATTGAATTCTTATAACCCTAATATAAGCTTGTGATATGCTTTGGAATCATAAGACAAGCTTAAGTTTCAAATTTGGTCCAATTTGGACTCTGTTTGTGCAAATTATGTGATTTTATGCACATTTTGGACTTTTATACAATTTATCCAAATATATAGTTTTAATTACAATTTATCACATGTGTTATGTTCCTTAGATGTTATTTTACCATTCTTTATCTTGTTGAGCCATGGCACGCCTAGTTGAACCTTGTTGTGGAGGTGTTTTCTTCAAGGGTATTTTAGGGTTTACCCCTTTATGGATGAGCTACCTTTAGGAGATATCAACCAATGGTTTATTTGTTTGTCTTGGAAATTCAACACTTGGTGCCTAATAAGGTCTCCATGAATGGAGGGGTAGATGCTTGTGTATCCTTAATAGTTTTAGGCCATGGACACATGGGGAGCTACTTATACACCTCATGCTTCTTCTCTACCTTATCCTCCAAGCTTTATATATCTTTCCTTAAGCTCCTAAATGAAACTTTTGTTCTCTACCACTTCCCTCCTTCTAAGAGCATCATCCTTCCTCTATTTGGCCGTGGTGTTGATGTCCAAGGAAGAAGAAGGTGTGGATCTTCTTAGTAGAAGCATCTAGGGTTACGATCTGCTTCCTTTAGGGTTTCTAAGGCTCCTTCTTGGTGATTTTGACCTAAACGAGTAAGTATCACCCTATTTCCTCTATTTCTTTCTTTGTTCTTCTTCCTACTACCTTTCTCCAGGTCAAAACCTTGCTATTCCATGGTAGAAGTTGCTCTAGAACTCAAGTATCTACCTTTCTTGCTTCTTCTTCTAGGGTTTTGCTTCCTTGTGGAGAAGGGTGCCTACTTGGATGAGTCTAAATCTAAAACTAGGGGTTTCTTGCCTTCTTTGCTCAAGTTTCTTGCTGTTAGAAGTCTGTTATTCTCATTAGAGGTGAGTTTTATAACGCTCTTTACTTACATTGCTTACTATAAGCTTATTAGCTCATGTTTCCTATTTTGTTTCCAATACTAGATGAGCCTATAATCATGTGCACGTTCTTCCTAAGGAAGGAGATGACATAGTACATGTTGGTATTGGAACATACCGAAACTTGGACATATTATCTTTTTCACCCTCTTTCTAAACTTTTCCTCTCTTTTCTATTCTTTTTGGTCGTTATGTTGAAATTATGGAAATAGTAGTGGTTTGCTGAACATTTGTTCATTATTTATGCCAACATATGGGTTTATGAACAAATACCTCAGTAAATACTTTTAATGTGTCTACTATGCAACTTTACCACATATGTGACATAATAATAAAATAGATTCATTCTAGATTATTCCTTAGTCATATGGAGCAAGGAAGAGAAAAAGGAAGGGATAATGCTATAAACATTTTAATGTGATATGGAACTAGTTATATGGGAAATAGTTGAAATATTGCATAATGGGATAAAATTCATACAAGGAAGACTAATTGGTTAAAGATAAGTTAAGATTCATTTTCCTTGGGTTTGGTTTGGCTTGGCGGCCATGTTTCATAATTTTAGAATCATAATAATTATATCTCTTTTTTTAAAAGAAAGGGTGAGTTTTCTCAAAATATGAAATAAAATACTTAATGACTCCAAAAGTAAAAAAAAAATCTTGGATTCGTAATCTACACATTAAAATATGCATTTTGGTGAATTTTTATGTAATTTGGATGATCCTTAATATACATGTGAAATTGGGATAGAGAAAGTGTGTAGAACCTTCAAAATATTAAATAAATGTAAAAATAACTTCAACATGTAAAATTGATGGAAAATTCATATCCAAGACACTTAATATGACTTATGGGTAAAGTTTCATTAATTTTGAAGAATCCTAGAGTAATTAATGCATGATGAAATAGAAAATAAGATTTGGTTTATTTATCACATCAAAAAATTTCAAAAGGCAAATCTAATTGCATATTTGGAGTCCTCATGTCCAAAATAGACTGGTTGTCAAATTTCACTTAATTTGGGATATTCATTTGCACCCTCAAAGAAGGAGAGAGAAAAGATACATATATGCATTCTCACTTTATTCGATTTCTATATGGTAAGCATTAGATGATGCGCGAGTTGTTTTTTCTAATAAGATGTGTGATTTTCCTCAGCCGTCTGATTCTACATCGGACGATCAGGACATTGTCCCCTACCTCTGTTCCCACTGTTTCCCACACAAACTGGGAAAATTTTTTTTTGGCTATTTTCTCTCTTTGATTTCTCCCTCAGCTCCCTACCTTTTCCCCTAATTTCTTCTCCCTCACCTTTCTCAACTCTTACTGAATCCATTGACCCTATACATGTTAGGGCTTTGTGGCTGGTTCATCACTTCCACACATGCCTCCCTCATTGCTCTATTTCGACCCTGCATCCACCGGCATGCCAGCCCCCTAGTTTCTCCAGACATTCACATCTATGGGCATTGTAAAGACCGGGCCCACTTCCTAAGGCTCTAGTAGAGTTTCAAGAATGATGACTGGCCCCAAAGACCACCACTAGCCTTAACTGTGTGATTTGTCCCCACTCACGTGCATGCCAGGATTAACTTCCCGACAGGTCACCCATCCTAGTACTATTCCAAGTTGAGCACGCTTAACTATGGAGTTATTAGTGATGGGCTCCTGGAAAAGGAGGTACACCTTGGTGATATGGGTAGTCCAATCATTCCTTTTAATATCATGTTATCTGATGCCTCAATTCCTGGGATGTTACAGGCATGGCTTTAGGGAGAAACACCACACCTTCTCAAACATGACCAAGCCTTCACGAAACCCCCTATGCCCTTAGGGTCGTTTCCAAACTCCAGCTATGGCTACTAGTCATCTAGACCATGTCTTAGAAATCTCAGTCACTAGGCCACACATAACTCATTCAGTAACCCCGTTGAAAAGCATTGAAGCTTTGCATCCTCTCAATTTGATCCAAAGGTGTGTATCTAGTTTTCCCCCTCTTTTTCCAACTTAAACTGTTTCTATAGATTTGATATTGGAATCTTTTGTTTCCACAACAAATTCAATGTCTTGCCTCAGTTTCGATGAATTTGAGGTTCTTCCAGTATCTCTAATTTGAGTGGAGTCTTCCCACACACATTGGTTTGAAAGTAGCTTTCTTCTCTGGTCATGGCGGCAACAATGTTCTGTGCCCTTCGACTAACTTGCCTCCTTTTTCCTTGGCTTGTTGAGTGCGATAGGTCGAGAGGAGAATGATGCATCGGTTGGTTCTCAGTTTGATTGAACCATACAAGATCATGCTCGAAGACTTAGCATTCCACAGGCCTGCAAGTCGCAAGATTAGAGAAAACAATGACAAAGAAGATGGTCTCTGACTTTTTCTCAGTTTTACCCCATTGTTTCCTCTTCTTTTGTGTTTGCTTTATAAGGGTATTTTGGTAATTTAACCTCACCTTTTCCTTGTCTTAGATGAGTTGAGTTGGCCATGAACCACGTGAATTGGCTGCCCCTAATCGGGCCAAGTCAATGGGTCAGTCCGCTCTCTCTCCCTCTCTTTTGCTTTTTCTTGATTATTTCATATTTGGAATGTTCTGATTGGTCCAACTTATAAAAATCATATCTTTAAATCTACTTGTCCAAAAAATAAAAACATGTTTTGGAATCAGATCAATGTGATCTTTCCAAAACAAATACTTTTGGGGTTTGGTTTTGAGATTTTATTGAGAGTTGTTTTCTAAAAATGATTTTAATAAATAAAATCACCAAAAATACACTTTAATAATCATAACTCCAAAATTGACAAAATTATATGTTTTCTTAATCAGGAGATCCTAATAAGATCAATGGTGTTTTTTTTAGAGTCTAAATTGGAGTTTTGTGCAAAAAAGTCCAAAATTAGAGTTTTCTTTACATTAATGCATATGACAAACCCTAATACATGATTATACATTGAAAATAGGAAAAGTGAACCATGGAATCAATTAAAGTGATGAAAGTTGATAATTGAATTCAATATGAGAGGTATGTTCTTTACTTACACCTAAGTTGGGAATAATTGAAAACGCTAACCTAATTTCCCTAATGAGGCTTCTATGAAACCCTGATTTCTCTTTTGATAATTCCATTGCTATATTTGCCTCAAAATCAGTTTTATTAATTATTTTTTGGGTCTTGTACCCCACTGCCATGTCTTTATTTACTTGATGTTTATACTTTCCATAGTTCTTTAGCATGTTGATTTTGTTAGACTCAACGAGCGTAGTGGTACTTATGTACAACCACTCATAGATAGGGCATGTGTAAATTCGCCTAGGGGAATGTGTTACCCTCCCTAATATATAATATTTTTAGGTGATTGGAATGTGTTACTCTCCCGTGCCTATTGGTTGATGTTAGGTTGGTGCCTCAACCCTACATAGTTTATGTAGTCAATACTAATCATGCATGCAACCTTTTTCTATTTTTGTTATGGAAAGCATCTATTTATTTATGCCTCATACTTTTGACTATCTTCATCTTCTGATGAAATTTTAGCCTAATTTTCTATGTTGTTTTCTTAACTTTTGTCTTTGTTCATTATCTCTGACACATAACTTTCTTCTTTCTTTTATTGGGTGGTTTCCCAACCACCCAGGGTTGATCAAGGTGTTGAGCAAGGCCTAAAATAAGAGTGTGCAATAGAAGCATGGATGACCAACCTAGGATTAGGTTACGGCTTAATCAGATAACATGCATTTTAACACATAAATGATATATAATCACCTAGTCATAGATTATCAAATTATCAATATGAAATGCATAATCACCTTGTTATCTAATACACATCTAATTAATTACCTAATCATGACTTGGTATGCTAATCATATCATTAATATGTAATATGTTTCACCTTGTTCACTAAAATACATATAATGACTTAAATATGGAAAAGAAGTAACTCAACTCACATAAACATGCATGAAAGGATAATGTGGAGTTAATTGTGCATAATCAATAATAAAAAATGAATATATATGAGAAAATAATTAATGATGGTATTAATGCGAGTAAGAAAAGTAATGTGATAGTCAATAACTGATTAGCATAGATATAAGTAATTTTTTTTTAAGTTAAACAATCTACTTTCATTAGATAAGCAAATCTGCTCTAACGCAGTTCATTACAAAAGGAGGGAACGAGTTATAGCTACTGAAAGAAAAGCTGCTACTAGAGGCCATTCGGGCTAACTTATGTGCCAACCTATTAGCCTGTCTATGACATGAAACAAAAGAAATGCTTGTGAAGAAAACTCTAAGGTAGGATATGTCCTCGAGGATGGTTCCCAGGAGATCTGCCCTTCTAGTCCCGGACACAATTACCTTGACCACTGCTTCAGCATCCGATTCCAGTATTACGGCGGTGAGGTTCATTTCTTTGGATAGTTTGAGTCCTTCTCAGATAGCTAATGCTTCGGCGCATCTTGAATCTTTGAGAGATGGTTGCCTTCTTCCATCTATGCGGGAGACCTCTCCTTCATCGGTCTGCCATGCCAGCCCAAACCCGTCCGAGCCCTGTATATCCACCGCAGTGTCACAATTCACCTTCGTGACTCCCAACGGTGGCCTGCTCCAACATGCTTGCATGTCCGCTGTTGTTATATTGTCCATTCTACAGATCATTTCCCTATAAGCTTTAACTAAAGGCAGCAAAGAATTCTTTAGTATAAGCGAGTGGCACACCTTGTTCCCGAAGGTGATGTCATTTCTTCTTGTCCAGATCGCCCATAGGGCTGCAACCATGTCTTCATTTGATGCCCCTTTTTCCGGCCAGACCGCTGCCATTATAGCTTCATGTATGGGCTTTGTACCCAGCTGTAGGATGTGCCCTTGTACACCCACCGGATATTCCTTCCAAAGCTCCCACACCTGCTCACATCTGAAAAGCATGTGGCCTATGTCCTCCTTCTCCCTTCGACAGATGTTGCAAATTCCATCTTGGTGGCAGTATCTATCAAACAACCTTCCAACTGTGGCCAATGAACCGACGACACATCTCCAGAGGAAATGCGCAGCTTTGGGAGCTAGATCTGTCTTCCAGATTTCCCACCATACCTCCTTGGTCACATGGTTAGCTGATTGCTCGGTATTATTCAATTGTTGGGTGGCCATCCAGTATGCTGGCTTCACCGTATATTCCCCGCTTCTGCTTGGTCTCCAGAAAATCCCATCAGCTCTCATTGTTACCCCTAACGGAATAGCACGCACCAAATCAGCCACGTTTTGTGATAGCAACTCGTTTACCATTCCTCAGTCCCAATCTCCTGTTTCCTGGTCAATTAGTTGATGAACTTGCTGCACTGTCGGTGAAGATATACCCAACCTAGATTCAATGTTGTCGTATAGATTGGGTATCCAATTGTCTGACCATATGTTTATGTCTTTGCCGTCTCCCACTCTCCATTGCATGCCTTCTAGAATGATGCTCTTGGAATTCCAAATACTTCTCTAGGTAAAACTTGGATTATGTCCCCTGTGGGCCTTGAGGACATTGCTTGATGGGAAATATCTAGCCTTGAGGACTTTGTAAGACAATGTCTCTCTCCTATGAAAAAGATGCCACACTTGTTTAGCAAGAAGAGCTTGGTTGAATACACTAATATCTTGAAATCCCATGCCTCCTTGATTTTTTGGTTTGCAGAGATTCTCCCAGCTGACCCAGGAAATTTTTCGTTCATTGTCTTTGCACTACTACAGAAACAGCATTCAGTGTCGCTTTTCTGGGCGTCGGTTATTTAGGAAAACCGACGCCTATAATATTAAACGTCGGTTATTTATGCAAACCGACGTCTATATTCGAAGACCAGCCAGACACGGGTACCGCTTTGTATTCAGCGTCGGCTGGTTATAACAGACCGATGCCTAAAATCGCCCGCGAAATCCAATTTTTGAGCGAAAACATTTTAGGTCACCTACAGCGTCAGTTTTTTAACTATTCATTGACGCCTATTTAAAATGAAAATTTGCACAAAAAGTCCCACTTTCAGTGTTGGTTATCCTTAGATAACCGAAGCTGATAATGGTTCCCGCCAAATAATTTAGGGTAAAGGTTGTCCAGTTGGGCATCGGTGTTTTACTATCAACCGACGCTAAATCATAATAGGCGTCAGTTTTGTAGATAACTGACGTCGTTGACCAACTTAAAAGAGGCCCGATCACCTGGCTCTCCCCCTTTCTTCCTGTTTCATCGATTCTCATGTGTGCTGCTCGTCGCCGCTCTCCCAAAATTACCGCCTGGTGCCTACTACTTCTCGCTCGCCGCCGACGCTCCCTGTTGCTGCTTTGCATCGCCGCCGCCGCCCGCTGCCTTCCTCCTTGCATCGCCGCCGCGCCGCCTTCCTCCTTGCTCACGCCCTACTACGACACGCTCCTTCCTCCCTGCTCATGCCCTACTACGGTGTTGTCTTCTTCCTTTCCGCCGCCCGCTGCTTGCTGCTCTGCTCTCCAGGTATTAGCCGTAGCCTCTGTTCTTTTTTATCCCTAGCTCTTTAACTACAGCACTTCCTGACTTCAAAACCTAAGCACCTTAGCCACTTGGCTACGGTTACCTAGAAATTCAGTGAGATACCTTCTAGTTATAGAAGTCCTTATTTCACTTTCTTCCCGACTAAATAATCAATCAATTTCATTAAAGACTAGTTAGCGTTCTACTTCTTTCACTGAGAAGAATGGCCTACCACGGCCGTGCTGCCCAGCACGGCCGTGGTAGGCCAACACAGCCACGGCCGTGTTTGCTATTGGTAAGGATATGAACAAATCTATATGTAATGCTTTATATAAATTCTAGGATTCGAACAAATCTTTTGCTTGCATATATTTGTGCTTCTAATCCTAATGCTTGACCTAATTCAGCAAATTTTGATGCATGTTGAAATAAGATTTAAACTTGTCCATTCTAGCATCCTAATTTGATTTGATTAAACCCTAACATTGATGAAACCCTAACATCAATTATGTTGAAACCCTAACATGTACATATCTATTATTGTGTTTGTTGGCCTAGAAACCCATCCAAGATTTACTCATTAGGAGTAAATCTTGGATAGTCCCCGGTTTGGGACTGTTCTTGAACACCTAATCTCACTTAGGATGTAAGTGTATAATGTGTATTGGGTTTTTGAGAAAATTTCGGTAGCATTTCCCCGTTTGTTCTCTAAGTACATATGTACTTAGAGAACAACGGGGAAATGCTGCTGAAATTTTCTTGAAAACCCAATACACATTATACACTTACTAGTGAGATTAGGTGTTCAAGGATGGGATAGGTGGTACACATTTATTATATATAAGAATGACATCACATGTGTTTTTTGGCCTAGAAACTCGTCCAAGATTTACTCATTAGGAGTAAATCTTGGATAGTCCCCGGTTTGGGACTGTAATAGGAGTAAATCTTGGATAGGATGTAAGTGTATACCCTAATCTTGTCCTAATATATACTTGTTTTCTCTTTGATCATAGAATGGATAGATCATGGATGTCCATTCGCAATCGCTGCACCCCAGAGTTTATATCTGGTCTTGATCAGTTTATTAGATTTGTCGAGGAACATAGGAAAAAACCTACAGATAGGTTCTACTGTTCATGTAGGCATTGCGGTAACAACTTGAAAGTCAGAACTGGTGAGGAAATCAAAAGTCATGTCATGTGCAACGGGATTGTACAAGGCTATACAGAATGGCACTGGCATGGAGAGATTTCAAACTCGAAACTAGTAGATGTCGATAGCAGTGCTTGGGTGGAAGAAGAAATTGCCTCCGATGACATAGATGTGAACGAACCAGTTCCAGTAGACATCGTTGATGCGATGCTGGATAGTTGTAGGGTAGAGCACACCGATCCACCTCCTATCTTTAGAAACATTGTGCATGATGCTGAGATACTGTTACACACAGGCTGTGCTAAGTTTACGAAGCTTAGCGCTGTGTTGAGATTGTATAAGTTGAAAGCTAACAATAGATGGAGTGACAAAAGCTTCACTTCATTGTTGACTTTGTTGAAAGAAATGCTTCCTGAAGGAAATGAGCTGCCAATCTCAACATACCGGGTAAAGAAAATGTTGTGCCCAATGGGAATGGAGGCCAAGAAGATACACGCATGCCCGAATGATTGTGTATTATTTCAAAAGGACTATGTAGATTTGAAAGTTTGTCCAAAATGTGGTGCGTCACGGTATAAATTGACGACTTCGAGGGAGTCTAAAACTGGTTCTCCTGCCAAGGTGTTGTAGTATCTACCTATAATATCACGGTTTCAACGCTTATTTGCAAATCCGAAAGATGCAAAGAATTTGAGGTGGCATGCAGATGTTAAGAAAAATAATGATGGGATCCTACGACATGCGTCTGATTCCCCACAGTGGAAGACGATTGATCTATTGTACCCCAAATTTGGTGAAGAAGATAGGAATCTAAGACTTGGGTGTTGTACAGATGGGATGAATCCGTACGGGACATTGAGCAGCCAACATAACACTTGGCCAGTCTTGCTTGTTATATACAATCTTCCTCCCTGTCAGTGTATGAAAAATAAGTACGTTATGTTGTCGTTGTTGATATCGGGCCCTAAACAACCCGGAAATGATATCGATGTTTATCTTGAACCTCTGATTGATGACTTAAAGAAACTTTGGGTTGATGGTGTGATGACCTATGATGCTTCAGGAAGAGAGACATTTCGTTTGCACGCTATGTTGTTTTGCACTATTAATGACTTTCCAGCATATGGGAATTTGTCTGGATATAGTGTCAAAGGAGCTAAAGCGTGTCCTATATGTGAAGAAAACACTGATTCAATAAGACTAAAACATGGCGGCAAGACTGTATAGCTTGGTCATCGAAGGTTTCTTTCAAAATTCCATCTGTATCGTAGGAAGCACAAAGCATTCAATGGATGGAATGATGAACGGAGTGCACCTAAACCTATACCAGGGGATGTTGTTTATGAAAGAGTAAAAGACATTTTCAATGAATTTGGTAAGAAATCACAATGTAGTATGGCCACACGGAGTGACAATTCTTCATTCAAGAAGAAGTCAATATTTTGGGATCTTCCTTATTGGAGTTCTTTGATAGTCAGGCATTGTATCGATGTAATGCACGTTGAGAAAAATGTTTGTGATAGCATCATTGGTACTCTGTTAAATATACCAGGTAAGACTAAAGATGGGATAAAATCCAGACTGGACCTACGTGAAATGGGAATAAGGTCAGAATTAACAGAATTACGTGAAATGGGTAATAAAAGAACATACTTACCTCCCGCTTGTTACACGTTGTCTAGAAAAGAGAAGAAAGATTTTTGTGAATGCTTGGTAAATGTTAAGGTGCCACATGGTTACTCATCCAACATCCGTAGATTGGTATCAATGAAAGATCTGAAGTTGATAGGTCTTAAATCTCATGATTGTCACACTCTAATGCAACAAATATTGCCCATGGCAATTTGATCTATATTGCCAAAGCATGTAAGGTTTGCAATCACCAGACTTTGTTTCTTTTTCAACAGTCTATGCATCAAAGTTATTGACCCTGATACTCTCGATAATTTGCAAAGAGAAGTGGTTGTTACCCTATGTCAGCTTGACATGTATTTCCCTCCTTCATAATTTGATATCATGGTACATCTTGTTGTCCACTTGACTAGGGAAGTGAAAATGTTGGGACCAGTTTTCATGCATTGGATGTATCCCTTTGAACGATACATGAGCATTTTTAAAGGTGATGTTCGAAACCGTTATCGGCCTGAAGGGAGTATTATTGAAGGTTATGTGGCGAGAGAGGTTATGGATTTTTGCAATGACTTTCTGAGTGGTAATAACACTCCTGTTAATGACAAGAATATTGAGGAGGGCAAAGGAATTTTGGTATCACATGTGAAAGTAATCAGCCGTGAGCAGTTGGAACAAGCTCACTTGTATATTTTACACAACATGGACGAAGTGAGTGTTTATATCGAGGAACATACCAATTTCATCAAGAGACAACATCCTCGAGCAAGTTCAATGTGGCTTGCTAGAGAGCATAATAAGACTTTTACTAAGTGGTTTGAAGATAAAGTCTTACATCAACTATCTCAAACACCAAATGATATTACAGAAATTATCAAATGCCTCGCCTTTAAACAAAAACCGAATGTTATGTCTTATGAAGGGTTTGACATTAATGGGTTCACATATTACACAAAGTGCCAAGATGATAAGAGTGTCGTCCAAAATAGTGGGGTCACTCTTCAAGCGTCAACTATGTATTTTGCAAGTGCAAAGGATAAGAGTCCACGTGAAGCTAAAATGTCATATTACGGTGTCATTGAAGACATATGGGAGTTTGACTACATAGATTTCAGAATTCCGCTCTTTAAATGTAATTGGGTTGATAACACCAAAGGAGTTATAGTGGATGAATTGGGTTTCACTTTGGTGAACTTTGAAAAGATTGGCGAGAAGGGTGAACCATTCATATTGGCATCACAGGAAAAACAAATATTCTATATCGATGATCCTGCAAATGATAAATGGTCGGTTGTTCTTCATGGTAAAAGACAGTTCATTGAAGATCCTATAGATGAAGAAGAGTACTATGATAAGTATGATGACTCCAGTCCATTCTCTGTTGGGTTGCCAACTCCACAAAATATTGAAGCTAATGATGACTTATATGTGCGCGAAGATCACAATGAAGGATTGTTAATTGATAAAAGATCACAATTTAAGAGGCATGTATGTTTATATTTTTTTATTGAAGCTAAATGTTTGCTTTTTTAATATCAAAATCATTTTCAGATTTGATTTTTCATTATCTTCTAGTTAATACAAATGCTAAATGTTTTCCTTTTTCTAGTTAATACAAATGCTAAATGTTTGCCTTTTTCTAGTTAATACAATCTTCAGAACTCGACTGATGCAATCTTCAGAAAATCGACCAAGGATGATCGGTCGAGTTTCAATCCAGGAAAACTCGACTGACCAAGTGCATGTAATCCATTTTCTAATTTGCATTTAAAGTGATTAGCACTTGGTGAAATTTGTCCCAAACATTTTTCTCTTCTAAGTTACAAGTCAATTCATCATTACAAGTGATTACATAGATGTTCTAAGGTCATTTTCAGATTTGATTTTTCATTATCTTCTAGTTAATACAAATGTTAAATGTTTTCCTTTTTAATGACATTTTCAGATGGCTGACCATGATGAGCATGATGTCCATGATGAGCATGAAGTCCATGATGAGCATGCTGTCCATGACGAGCATGGAGAGGATACCAATGTAAGTTCTAAAAACATATCATGTATTTCTATAAAATTCATTATCTTCTAGTTATGTCATATATCCCATATTTCTATATTGTGCTAATTCAGTGTGTTTATTTTTTTCAAATTTTAGGTTGATGATGCACAGGTACCCACTGAAGCACTGGAGCAACTTGATGCACAGCACCAAACACTTAACAATAAAAGGGGCATCACTCTGTTGAATAAGTTAATAGCGCTAAGTGGCAGTGGATCCAAATTGGTTGTGGAGTTTGATAATGGAGGAAATGCAATTGGAGTGAACCACAATAATTTTGTAAACTATCTTGGGTGTGTCACTCGAAGTCATTGTGGTGTTAAGTATGATAATTGGCATAAAGTTCCTCAGGGGAAGAAAGACTTGATATGGAAGGATTTATGTGTGAGTTATTATTATTTGCAATTCTATTTTGTAGATTACAAATTATATTATTTGCAATTCTATTTTTGGATACTAGTTAATAAGAATTCTATTTTACAGAATTTGTATGCATTGGATGAGAAGCTGCATCGTAAAAGCGTGATGCAACGCACTAGAAAGATGCTTAGGAACTCTAGGTTAAATCTCAACAGAGAATACATAAAAGATGGTGATAAGAAGAAGAAGTCAGCCCTTGAACAGTGGAACTTCTTGGACAAAGAAGATTGGGACAATTTTGTTGCTTCAAGAAAATCTGAAGAATTCAAGCTATTAGGCATCACTCCCAATTTAGTTAATATACGTTGTATTCACCTATTCAAGATTAACATTTAGTGCTACTAACCAAATCATTAATGTGCATACTAACTAGGCCCTCAGTGACGTGCAAAAAGCAAGGCGTGCACTGAATGTGCATGACCACACTATGGGTCCAAAGGGCTATGCAAGCGTTTTCCAAAGACTACAGGCGGAGTCTGCGGCTACTCAGGAGTCTGCCACACCCATGCCTTGCCATGATATCTGGATAGCTGGGAGGAAAAACAAGAAGGGTGAAATAAAGAAGCCCGTAACTGCTGAGGCGGCTGTAAAAATGGTAAAATACAACTCTTAGAGCAATCGTTTGAATAATTATTATTTGTGGTGTTAACTTACCAATTTCTGTTGATGGTGATTAGCGGGAGCTGCACGAGCAGAGGAAACAAGGCACGTTCATCCCTCAGGGCACAAGGGATGAATTGACAGTTGCTCTGGGTAACCCAGAGCATCCTGGACGTGTTAGGGGTGCATGCGCTGGTGTGGGCATCAAAGCATTCTTTGGGCCATCCCAGCGCAAACCCAGAGCGAGACTTTTACAAGAAGAGGTAACCTATTCTTTTTTTAGAATGTTACTGCAAAAGGGAATTCAATAATAAGAAGCTAATGTTTCTTTTATCCATGTATAGGAGAATAAGAGAGTCGAGGATATAGTTGCTAAGAAGGTCAATGATATAGTTGTTGAGAAGGTCAAGGAAGAAATAGTGTGGTGGCAGGCATCTCAGGCTTCCAATCAGCCTATGGTGACCCACTCTTCTCCTGATGCACAGACTGCGAGTAATCCTGGAGACCCATCGCCTAACACGTCTGCTGTAAGTATTGTTTATGACATTGTAGCTAGTCTTTTCAAGATGATATGTATATATGTATAACATTCTTTATGTAAATTTGTAGGCATTGAAGCCATGCCGCTTAAGAATGCAAGACTATGTTGTTGCAGAGGCACAGGCTTACCAGTCCCTTCTTGGGGCAACGTTTCATGGGACTCCAATGCCGCAGGGCTATGTTCGTGTGAGCCCGATATGTGTATTACCCGATTGTAGGGAAGTTGCATTGCCATATGCCCACCCAGATATTGATACACTTGGTGAGGCAGAAGGCGGGGTGATATTGTGGCCCAAAGCAGATGTCGTCTACACTACTGAAATTGTAAGATAAATTTGCATTACTTTAGATTGTTAATGTGTATATATGAGGTCAACTGATCTGAAATTATATATACAGGTTAAAAAGAAGACACCTGGAGCACCTAGGCCTCCACCTCCACTTCCTGCATTACCAAGTTGGGTTCCAACTGACCTAAAATACTCGTTAGGTCCTGCTTGTAGGGGAATGGCATGTTGGCTATGGGCACATAATATACATTGCCCTATAATTGTTTCTTTAGAAGAAGATTATGCAGGTCAATCATATGATAGCTCTTTATTTATACAAGATATTATTGAGTTGTTTATGTATGATTGGCCGAATACATCAATGATAGAGACATGGATAAGGTGAGATCTTGTTTATACATCCATATACCTTGTGTAAATTCTGGTGATCTGGTTTCTTATATATTAATGCATACGTAATACATG
This sequence comes from Alisma plantago-aquatica, assembly GCA_963693085.1. Taxonomy (NCBI): domain Eukaryota; kingdom Viridiplantae; phylum Streptophyta; class Magnoliopsida; order Alismatales; family Alismataceae; genus Alisma; species Alisma plantago-aquatica. The sequence continues at coordinate 378,601,258 of OY856410.1, forward strand.
TTTTGCAGCTACTTAGTCGAAGATCAATGCAAACAATTTGCATTTGATCATGTGGGTTTTTTATTCCATCATTGATTAGTATGGTAGCTAAAGACCCTGATAGTGTTCAACAATACTGTATAGATGCTTTTACAATTTTCGGTCAGCAAAAGAAGACGATAATAATAGCTCCATTCAATGTCAAGTAAGTTTACTTTATTTATAATTTGGACTTAAGAAAATTCCATTTTTATTGTGCATTTTGAGTTATTAATTTTTAACTTTTTTACCTCTAGCGGTAGACATTGGGAGTTACTAGTTATTGTCCCCGGGACGTTCACTGTTTATTATCTAGACCCTGCGGGAAGTACATTGAACACTAAAATTGGACACATATTGAGAATGCCATTATTCTGGTGAGAAATATTTCATTTTTATATCCGTTAACATCTGTTATTATATTACTATTTAATTAAGCAATTTACTGTGTTACATTAACATGTAGGGGTTTAGATGCATTCAAAAATGTTGGAGGAAATGTCCCAAGGAGAAAGAACCAGCCAATAATTTGGGAGAACGTAAAAGTAAGTTCCCGACTCCAATGTATATATTATTTATGTGAACTGTGCTTAGTTGTATTTTTTAATATTTTGTATGTTTCAATTTATAGTGCGATACACAAGACAACGGCTGGGCATGCACATACTATGTGATGTGATTTATGCAGATGATTATCCGACATGCCGCATTGGATATTAATACCATACATGAGGTATTATATATAGTCTCATTAGTTAGTATGAAATATATCAATCTTATTTTTATATTATTACTTATATATATACATCATTCTCTTTGTAGGTGTTTAAAACTGACCACACTATAGGTAAACGCTTAAAAAATGTACATGCTCCATATACGATGGAAGCATTAAATGAAGTAAGAGAAGAATGGGAAAAAGCCATACAAGCAGTGGCGATTGTAAGATATAATTGGGATGTTGATAGCGATGCTGAATGATATTTTATAAATGAATATTTCTGAATGTTTATACATGTCTGAATGTTTCTACGTATATTTGAATGTTTCTACATGTGTGAATGTGAGAATTGAATTGATGTCTGAATGTATCTACTTGTGTGAAAAAATATTTGTTGATTTTGCAGGTTTGTGGCATGTTTGTAGGCTGATATCAATGGATGTCGTAAACCTGCAGTTCAGAAAACTAAACTGCATGTTCTCATCCTGCTGACCAGCCACAGCAGGCCTGCAAACTGAAAAGAAAAAAAAATTAAAGTATAGGCGTCGGTTATTTATAAAATACCGTCATCAAAGGCCTACAGCGTCGGTTATTAGATAAAACCTGACGCCTAATATGACAAACAACCCGACCGTGCAGGAAAGCACGGCCGTGGTGGAAAAGGCATCTCTTATTTGTATAAAACCGACACCTATAGTACTAAACACGGTCGTGAAGAGAAGCACGGCCGTGTCGTCTCGGAGTATGGCGTCGGTTGTTCAGTTGTTAACCGACGCAGAAAGTGTCCTAGGTGGTGCCCTTCTTTGTGGCGCGAACCCTATAGACGTTGGCCAACTATATATAACCGACGCCTATAGATCATATAGGCATCGGTTAGAAAACAGACACCGAAGAGTTCGACCTTTAGCGGCGCCCACATAGGCGTCACTTTAAAACCGTCGCCAAAGGGGGTTAAACAACCTATGCCAAAGGCGTATTCTGTAGTAGTGTTGGCTCCCCACCAAAATCTATCAATGGAACTGTTAATGGCGTCAAGGAGATATGTCGGTAACTGGAAAATACACATCAGGTATGATGGGATCGTTTGAGCCACTGCCTTGATTAAAACCTCCTTTCCCGCTTTGGACAGTAGTTTTTCCTTCCATCCTTGAAGTTTGTTCCACACCTGTTCTTGTATGTATGAGAAGGCGTGTTTTTTGGATCTTCCTACCACTGTAGGTAGGCCTAAGTACTTCCCGTGTTTCTCCACCTCTCTAACTTGTAGCACTTGGCATATCTCGTCCTTCCTCTCTCTGCATACTCCTTTGCTAAATGCTACCTCAGTCTTTGATAAATTAATTTTCTGTCTGGATGCCCGTTCATACTGGCTGACAATCAGAGCTAATTTCAGGCATTCTTCTTTGGCTGCCCTTGCAAAAAGAATGGATTCATCTGCAAAGAAAAGGTGAGAAATGTGTGGTCCATGTCAGCTTGCTCGCACTCCGTGAATATCATTCTTTTGTGATGCCAAATTTAGTGAAGAAGAAAAAGCTTCAGCACATAAAATAAAAAGATATGGGGAGAGAGGGTCACCCTGGCGTAGTCCTCTAGATGGTTGAGTCTTCCTGGTACGGTCCCCATTGATGGCAAAGGAGTGAGATACTGACAGCATGCAGTTCATGACTTTCTTCCTCCATAGCTCTCTGAATCCTAACTTCTCCTGTATGAAATCTACGAACCCCCATTCTACTCTGTCATAGGCTTTTGACATATCAAGCTTCAGAGCTATATGTCCCTTCTTCTTCCTCTTCTCGTCTTTCGTAGTGTGGAAAAGCTCGTAGGCAACAAGAACATTGTCTGTGATAAGCCTTCCCGGTATAAAAGCACTTTGTTGTTCAGAAATGATCTTGTCCATCATAGGACGCAAGCAGTTGGCTAGAACTTTTGCAGCAATCTTATAAATAACATTGCACATGCTTATAGGTCTGAACTCCCCAATCTCCTTTGGAGTTTTCACTTTAGGAATGAGGGCCACCAGAGTAGAGTTCACATCAGCAATACTGTCTTCAGATTTTCACCATCCCTTTATATAATTTGCCACATCGCTGCCCACTATGTGCTAATATTTTTGAGAAAACATAGCTTTCATCCCATCAGGCCCGGGTGCTTTATTAGGATGCATACTTTTCAGCACTGCTTGAATTTCTTCAGTGGTGATATCCCTTTCCAGAATTTCACTTTCTATTCTCCCAATTTTCCTCTCTATCCATCTTGTTGCCTCCTCCCATCCCTTCGGGTTAGATGTCTTGAAAAGCCCCTGGAAAAAGTCGGTGACTATTTCTTCAATCTCTTCTTCCTTTGTCTTCCATTGTCCCACAGCGTCGATGAGCCCCTCTATCTTGTTTCTTTTCCTCCTTTGAGATGCTTTGTGGTGAAAGTATGCTGTGTTTCTATCTCCAGCTTTCATTTCATTCACTCTCGCCCTTGCATGCCAATACTTCTCATCACGTCTGTAACACTCTTGTAGTTCGGCTGCCATGCGTGAGCACCTGTCAAGATTGTTTCTGTCCGGCGGAAGGAGTTGAGCCTCCCCCAACTTCCCTTCTAGCTCTTTAATCCTGCTCTTCATCTTCCCAAATTTCTCAGCTGCCCAAGACTTTAGCTTCATGCCGCACCTTTCCATCTTTCCTTGAAGATCAATAGATAGACCTCCTTCCCAAGATTCCTTGACAATTTGTTCACACGTCTCGTCCTCCATCCATATGGGCTCGAAAAAGAAATTTTCATGTTTCCTTCTTTGACGCCTTCGCCTCTGCTCAATGTTAATGATAACCGGGGAATGGTCAGATTCAACTATAGGAAGGTCAATAACTCTAGCCTGTGGAAATCTCACTGCCCAACTGGGATACACCAAGGCCCTGTCCAGTCTTTCTCAAACAAGTGTTCAGGTGTTGTTCCCCTCTGCCATGTGAATATACTTCCACTATATCCCATGTCCAAAAGATCACAGTCATCTATCACATCTCGGAAATCCTGTATGTAGCGAAGAGGTTTTGGGGGGCCTCCCATTTTCTCTGAGTTTGATACAATTTCATTGAAATCACCAAAGAACACCGTAGGGAGGTCAGTTATGTTTTTTACTTCACGTATCAAGTCCCAAGTATTGTGCTTCAACTGCTGGTCCGCCCACCCATATATGCCCACAGCTCTCCAATTGCTAGACCCTGTTCCATCTTCAATCTCACAACTACAGTGATGCTGCGAGTAAGATATGATACTGAGATTAACATCTTTCCACCAAAAGCCAATTCCACCTGCCCTGCCCACTCTATCAATACATATACCTTTTGTGAAGCCACATTTTCTTTTCACTGCTTCTAGATCAGCACTAGAGATAAGAGTCTCCATTAAGAAGACTATGTTCGGGCTCTCCCTCCAACACCATGATCGGAGGGCGTTCACCGATTCAGGGTTGCCCAATTGGATTAATTGTAAGCCTAATAACAAATTGGACAAAATGCCTTACTTCATGCACAATAATCCGTTATAATTCAATATGGTGATAATGAAGTCTAAATCCTAAATAATTAAGGATAATGATCAAATATAATATAGATATTGATAATAGAGTAACCCCTAATTGTGCTAAAACTATTCATCATATAAATAAGAAATATAAATAAAGATTTTTACATAATAACAAAATGTAACTCTTTTGGCAACTGAGTGAATATAATGAGACCCAATTAAAAGAATAATAATGATAATGTGATATCCTAATGAATATAATGCTAATAAGCCAAAAACGTTAATAAGGAAATCTTAATAGTGGAACCCTAGGTTATCCTTGAGAACATGACCTATGAGGAGTTGCTAGTGAAAGTTTTGGTGGAAGTTTCTATTGGTATGTATGCCCATAGAGTCATCCCAAGCGATTGCATGGAGTCAGATATTAATTAACCAATTAATATGACTAATTGGCTAATTAATTAATTCTATAATATTCTAATTAATCCACAAGCATTTTAATTAACGCGGCCCTTCTATTTACCCAAGGGTTTAGGAAATCCTTCTTCCTTTCGTCTACTATTTAAAGGGGCTTGACGACCAATGTCTTGTGGAGATATTGAGAGAGGCTTTTGAGTTTACGCTACCGTACATAAACCCTAGCCATCACCATCCGCAGGAGAGAAAGGATAGAACCACGATGCTTGCACGTCATCGCACAGAGGCTACTCCTTCCCGCCGGCTTAGGAAGCACAACGTGGAGTTCTAGTCCATCCACGTGGATGAAGTAGAGACGTAGACGTTGAGATGCCTACATTTGGAGAACATCAATGACCGTCAATACGCACTACGAGTGGTGTACATCACCACACGAAAGGAGTGCTATCAGATCTTCTCACTATGCATTCAGAGGATGGGAGAGAAGTACCATCTGTGTAGACCAAGAGAGGTGTACACCATCATGCAGCGGGACGTCGTCGGACTTGCTACGTGACAAGGTATATCCCATGAACACTCTTTCTAAATATGGTGTTGTCGATGAAATCCTATTGCGGGTTGCGTGGAAATATATTTTATTTTGTTACTTCCTCCGCACATGTTTCCTCCATAAAACCCAACATTGGTATTAGAGCAACATCGATCAACATGTATTTGGATTCGTTTCGATATGATTGAATCATTGTATATTGTTTTTTGTTGTTTCATATAATGTGAACTTAAAACTGCTAATGTGCATATCTAAACCTAATTCCACATACACCGTAGGCTTCTATTTTTGACATTTCGGACGGGGTCGACTATGGAAAATATTGATTTTCCTAATTGCACGGAAGTAAAATTTTGTAGACCTTTCAGGGGCTCTTCCCCTGAGACCCCACATAGTCTATGTGGGAGTCAAAAATTTATTTAGTGGGGAATGTCCCGCATTTAAAAAGACCGCTATTTTAATATATATATATATATATATATATATATATATATGTAGATATATGTATGATATCATACGCACTGCCTTTAAAATTTGTTTTATGTGGTGAATGCATGAATAGTTATGGCCTAGAATCCCCTTTTGTGAATGTTGTGAATGAATGTGGCTCTGAATATTGTGGATATGTCTATTTGTGAATGCAATGGATGTATAATGGTTGTACATGGATCCTTTGTATAAAAGATTCGGCTTGCATGTCGAGCCTCATCTCTTATTTCAAACTGTAATTAATTCTTTCTCTTTATATTTGTACTCATATGATGTAATAGAGATAGGATTGGTTTTAGTCTTTGTAAACTTAATGCAAGGAGGCCACTTGAAGATCCAACTCCAAGGAGCATCCATGGAGAAGCAACCTAAAGATCCAATTCCAAGAAGCAACTTGAAGATCCGACTCCAAGGAGCATCCATGGAGAAATAGCTTCAAGTTACAACCTCACAGAGCATCCATGCAGTTGTTCATTGTAATGTTGATCCATACAAGTTGACTCATAGGTTGTTGCATGAGATGCATAAGACCTTAGGTGGGCCGTAATCCTTTGTGGATCCAAAGGATTACAATACTATGGCCATAATCGATGCTTTTGTGTTTTTTATTGCATGTCTATCGTTTGTGGTTGTGGATATAGTAGTATATGATACGTACTATAAGTATGTGGTATTTGCATATTTATATGTATTAATAAAACCCCTCAATTAATAATATTAAGTTTTAGTTGCCTTACATAAAGCAACACACATGAAAAGCTTGATCCACTATGTGTGGGCTTGCCTCTATGTGGTACACTGTCTATCTCATGGAAGTGTGATGATGGGTGTGTGGGTCTGCCTCCGCAGGGTGCACACTCATCGTGTTGGCTTATGGATTGGACATAACTAGGGAACCTTGATAGGATCAAGTACCTAGAGGCACACAGATACATCATGGCAAGGAGTTGTGCATGATCATCTATCCAAGAGTTGCATATGATGCAATTGGCAAAAGTTGCCCACCTTAGTATTTGGTCTTTGACGCTGGCATTGGCTGGGCATTGATCCAATTATTTTGGATCTTGGCTCACTAGAAGGTTGTATGCTACAATCTTTTGAGTTGATAGCGAGGGCTATCAATTTGAATAAAATAGCAGGAGCGTAATTAATTAAAGGCATGATTAATCTCATTTATCAAATCTTTACAAGTCAAAATGTTTTGGACTAAATGCAAACTTTTTCTTTTGTAGCAATCAAATGGAAAAAAACACTCACATATTATCGTTGCAATCGGTCCTTGAGAAGGAAAAACTTACTGGAATCAACTTTCAAAATTGGTTTAGGACACTGAACATTGTTCTTGCGTAGGAGCGTAAGCTCTATGTCCTTGAAACAGCAGAGCCATTGGAACCCCCCTCAAATGTGCCCAAGGCTGAAAAGGATGCTTACAAGAAGCGCCTTGATGATGTCGTAGATGTCAAGTGCCTAGTGTGGTTCTCAATGAACTTTGAGTTGCAAGATCAGCATGAGAACACGAATGTCATGGAGATGGTAACACATCTCAAGAACATGAATCAGCATCAAGTAAAACAGGAGACATATGATATCTCCTAGGCTTTGTTCAGAAGCAAGATGACAGAGGGAGACTAAATTGGAACCCATATACTCACTTTGATTGGTTACATGGAAATCCTATCCAAGATGGGATTTCCCCTAGGTTAAGATTTGGCCACTGATGTGATTCTGCAATCATTGCCTTAATCATATAGTCATTTTGTCATGAACTACAACATGAATAATCTTGACAGGACATTGTCAGAATTGTTGGGCATGTTGAGGACAGCTAAAGCACAAATGAAGAAAGACAAGCCCAAGTTTGTGATGATGATCAGTAGGACAAAGGGAAAGTCAAAAGGTAAAGGCAAGGCTAAGAAAGGTTGTAAAGTCAGGTATAAGCCAAAGTCATCCGCGCTCAAAGCTAAAGGTGGGATCTCTAAAGGAGGCAGTTGTCACCATTGTCACCAGGTTAGACATTAGAAAAGAAACTATCCTCTCTACCTGGAGCAACTAAGGAAGAAGCGGGAGATAGATATCTCCACTTTAGGTATATACGTTATTGAGATAAACTTAAATACTTCTTCATCATGGGTATGGAATTGCAGATGTGGATCTCACACATATTCAAATATGCATGTTCTGATAAGAAGTAAGCCTTTACGAAAGGGTCAAGTCGAGTTTTTGGTCGCTAATGGAGAAAGAGTTGTTGCCACCGTAGTTGGAGTTATTAGTTTATCTTTGCCTACATGACTTGTAATAGAATTAGAGAATTTCTATTATGTAATTTGCATTAATAGAAATATTCTGTTTGTATCTTATATGGACAAGAGTGGATTTTAATTTCACATTAAGAATGGAATGATTTCAATTTCTAAAGATGAGATTCTTTATAGCAATGCCCCTATGTCTATGGTATCTACTTATTAGAACTTGAGACTAGCTTATACAATGTATATAATAAAAGGTAAAACTTGACAACTCAAACAAAACATACTTATGGCATTGTCATCTTGGTCACATAAACAAGAAACACATATCTAGAATCCATAAGGATGGTTATCTGGACTTTTTTTATTTTGAATTATTAGAGACATGTGAGGCTTGTTTATTAGGCAAGATGACCAAGACTCCTTTCACTAGACACAGTGAGAGAGACAGTGATATGCTAGGGCTCATACATACTGATGTGCGTGGACCTTTTAGATCAAATGCTAGAGGAGGGTATCAATACTTCATTACCTTCATTGATTACCTCAGTAGGTATGGCTATGTATATCTTATGAAACACAAGTTAGAAACTCTTGAAATGTCCAAGACTTTCTTGAATGAAGTATAGAAGCAACTTGGTAAGAGTATTAAATTACTCTGATCAGATCGAGGTGGTGAATACTTAAGCCAAGAGTTTGAGGACCTTCTGAGAGACTGTGGTATTGTATCACAATGGATTCCACCTGATACACCATAGCATAATGGTGTGTCAGAAAGAAGGAATCATACATTATTAGATATGGTACGATTAATGATGAGTTCAGCCAAACATCCAATATCAATCTGGGGATATGCTCTTGAAATTGCAATGTTTACACTTAACCGTGTACCTTCCAAATTGGTTCAAAAGACAACATATGAGATATGGAATAGGAATCGTCCCAATTTGTCTATGTTAAAGATTTGGGGATGTGAAGCTTATGTTAGGAAACAATTTTCTGAAAAGATTGGACCCAAATCTGACAAATGCTATTTTGTTGGATACTCCAAGGAAACTCGGGGATATTACTTCTACACACCAACTGACAACAAAGTGTTTGTTGCTAGGACTGCTATATTTCTTAAAAAGGAATTTATTTCCAAAGGAATTAGTAGGAGGAATGTAGAACTTGAAGAAGTTTGAGATCAACAAGAAATCAAAGAACCCAAGAGGTACATAAGGAACTTGAAGACTCACACACTGTTGTGGAATATCAAGTTCCAAATGTAACATAGGAACCTCATAGGTCTAGTAGGACATGACTTGAGCCTGAGAGATCTGGATTTCTCATGACTTAAGACAGTGAAAAATTTGGCATAGTAGATGAGCCAAATTCCTATCAGAAGCTACTAAGGGACCAGAATCTAAGAAATGGCTCGAAGCCATGAGATCTGAGATGGAATACATGTACACCAACAAGGTATGGACCTTGGTGGATCCACCCAAAGGGGTAAAATCCATAGGGTGCAAGTGAGTCTTCAAGAAGAAGACCGACATGGATGGAAATATTCAAACCTACAAAGGTAGATTGGTTGCAAAAGGATTCCATCAAATTCAAGGTGTTGATTATGATAAGACCTTCTCACCAGTTGCCATGGCTAAATCCATCAGGATCATGCTTTCCATTGCAGCTTATCATGACTATGTGATTTGGTAGATGGATGTTAAAACAACATTCCTTAATGGGAATTTACTCGAGGATGTGTACATGACACAACCTGAGGGTTTTATCAATCTAAAGGAAGACAATGAAGTATTTAAGATATAAAGGTCAATCTATGGATTGAAGCAAGCATCTTGGAGCTGGAATCTACACTTTGATGAAGTAGTCAAAAAGTTTGGCTTTCATCAAAATGAAGATGAACCTTATGTTTACAAATAGGTTAGTAGGAGCACATTCACATTTCTCATATTGTATGCGGATGACATACTATTGATGGGAATTAAGTTCCCTACTCTTCAGATAGTAAAGGCTTGGCTGGGGAAAACCTTCTCTATGAAGGATTCAGGTGAAGCATCCTATATACTAGGAATCAAGATCGATAGAGATAGATCTAGAAGGCTTCTAGGCCTAAGCTAGAGAACATACATTGACAAGGTGCTAAAGAGGTTTAGCATGGAGGGTTCTAAGATAGGTAACTTGCCCATGTCCCACGGGGTTGAAATCTAAAGCTCAATGTCCTAGTTCATGTATTGAACGAGTGCACATGAGTAAGATTCTATATGCATCAACAATTGGATCTATCATGTACACGATGTTATGTACTCGTCTTGATGTGTCATAATGATTTGAGCATGACGAGCTGGTATCAATCAGATCTACGTGAATGTCACTGAACAGCTGTAAAGAACATCCTAAAGTACTTGAGAAGGACTAAAGATCAATTCTTGGTATACAGTAGTGAGGAAGAGCTTGTAGTAAAGGGTTACACTGATGCTAGCTTCCAAACTGACAAAGATGACAATATATCACAATCTAGTTTGTGTTTTGCCTAAACATTGGAGTTGTGAGCTGGAAGAGTTCCAAGCAAGAGATGGTTGCAGATTCTACAATTGAGGTTGAATATATTGCCACATCTAATGCTGCAAATGAAGCTGTGTGGATCAAGAAGTTCATTTCTGAACTTGGAGTGGTTCCAAGTGCTAGTGATGCAATTGAGTTGTTTTACGACAACAATGGAGCAATTGCACAGGCTAAAGAACCAAGATTGCACCAGCGTTTCAAACATATTCTATGATGGTTCCATCTCATACGAGAGATCGTACAATGAGGGGATGTGAAAATTCGCAGAGTACCTGCATAAAGTAATGTGGTTGACCCGCTCAAAAAATCACTTTCACAGTAGAAACATGACGGACATGTTCGATCATTTGGATTGAGATTCATGAGTGATTGGGTATAAGTGCAAGTGGGAGTCTGTTGGTATGTATGCCCATAGAGACCATCATTTCATGATTGTAATGGGATACTATGTAAATGATTTGTAGTACTATATTGATCATATCAATAAAGGTAAGTTTCCAATCGATATGTCTGTGTTTTATATTGTGAGATGACCAAAAACTTATAGATGTCTACAAAATAATATACTTAATGCCATATGTCTTTGGGTTGATGACATGAACAGTGAGATCATATGTGAGCTAAGAGTATTTATTCTTGTTTTGTCCCTAATCAGTTGTTATGGTGTAAATATCCATAAACATCAATAACACATAAGATTATAATGTATGTTGGTTGATGGAAAAATCTCATTAGCCATGATATGGAGATATCAAACCAAATACATAAATACTTGTTAGAGAACACTGTATCGGATAGACCCACTGATGTGCACAAATCATATCATCTTTTGGATCATGTTTGGTTGCATATCTATGTTGTTTTGACTCAATTATCACTCTCATTCATGCTAAATTCTATATTTTTAGCCATTCTTACTTGTCTCATGGTTTGGATTGTAGGTATTACATTTTGCAATGAAATGATGAGAAATATATCATATTATCACTTATTGGATCACTACTCAAGTATATACATGTTTTGGGATTCGAAACTGCGCAAGTACCACTTTTTACGGCATGTAAATCTGACCTATATGCTGAAAGTTATGAGCAGAAGACACAGCAGTCGAGAACAGCCACTGAAACACAGTGTCTTAAAAAGACACGACGTGTCTTATTAAAGACACCCCGTGTCTCAGTCCAGAAATTAAATGCAGAACTCTAGATTTGCAACAAAACGTCGTGTTTTATTAAAGACACACCGTGTCTTATTAAATACACATTGTGTCTTATTAAAGACACGTCATGTAACTTTCCAGAACTCAACAGAAGCTTCAATTATTGCATAAGACACGTCGTGTCTTATAAAAGACACGTCGTGTGCCAGTCAGTTTCAGTAATTTTCAAATACGACTCCTTTCATTTTAAAAGATGAAACCACTCTATGGAGCAGTTATCATTGGTCATAATTGGAAGGTCTTTCATCCCAGAGTGGGTCTAGAGCAAGGGAGGGCAATTTTGGGTGGAAGAAGGTGGTTTCTTGCCAAAGAACCCCCATTCTTCTTCTCTTCTTCTCCATTTTCTTTTCCGGAGGTGCAACAGAGCATCTTGACTCCACAAAGCTTCTTGGGAGGGAAGTTTGTCTAGTTTGGAGTATCTGTAGGAGTGGGATTTCATCCTCAAGTCGGAATTCTACCTTAAGTTACACCTTGGGATTACTTAGCTTCTCGTTCTCTAAATCATATTGAATTCTGAAAATTCTACACATTTCCTGCTGTACACATTCATGGACGAGTAGTTTCTTTTTCTTGGACATGGGAGAGTAGTTCCCATGTCATAGCATGTATGGAACATGGTAATTTTGTACTAAATACTATGTTGCTTATTTTTCCACCTTATGAGTACCGGTTTCTTCCTTTCTACATGTATGGTTGGCCACCTTATGTGTATGTTTTATGCTCTTTTTCTTGATCTGAGAAGATAGGTGGGAGAGTAAGGAGGTACTCTCTTGGCAACTCCTTCTTTACTACGAGAGTGGAAATTAGAGAGTTGAGGAGTAGGTTTGTAATCCAAAACAAAATTCATACATGGTAATGTTGAATTGAGTTAGGATCATTGTACTTGCACTGAGAGGTGAAGTGCAACATACAACTCTCTTTTAAAACAAGTGCTTAGTATGTTTAAATTTCATGCTCCTATTTTATGATATGATATGTTGGAGAAATCCTAGGTCCAAGATCCTTTCATATCTGAATCTTAACCTTTCTTAAGTGATAATTTACTATTTTGTTTTATCTATAATTTAGTTGTTCTAATCCAATCTCTTATTAAAAAGATTTAGATTATTGAAAATCATAACTCTTGTACCTAGCTAACCAATGCTCCTTGTGTTCGACCTTGACTACAACTACTCTCGTATACTTACGGGAAATAGCTAGCTGAGTAAAAGATCATTCTTATGATTGGAACTCGTTAGTGTAATAAACCAACACCCACCTTGAGAGTGGCACATGGATACCATGATTGGTAGTTAGAGTCACATCTCATAGTGATGTTGGTGATTTTGGTTCTTAGACCTAAAGTCATTACACTTATCACATGTCATTCGGTATACTTTGACATCATTCACCGTGGTCCTGAATAAGGATTGCCATAAAGATGGTACTTGGGTGCATTGTGGCACATGGGGACGAAAGTGAGTGATGTAGATGGAATTTATCCTTCCTATGGGAGTTTGGTATTCCAACCACTTGATAAGCGAGACTGAGAAATGCATGGCCATGTTGATGTGAGTCAATATGTGATATTGAGCTTACATATATCTCAGACAGTCTGCTCTAGTTCGAGGAACATGGATTGAATGTTGAAGAGGATGATAGTTCCATGACTTGAGTTCAATCTAGATATCAATCACTGTAACACCAGTCATGAATGATAGGTTAAGTCGTTCTCCAACTTCTCCATTTACTTTGTGAGAATGAAGTCTTTCTAGATACTAATCATTCCTTGTGAAATCATAATATGATTATGGATATCAATGCCAACGTAATTTGGAGCCTACCAAATCACACACATAGGATGTGTTGGAAAAGGAGTGTAATTGTGGATTTGATTGGAATTGTTTTGAATCACATTGATTACCAAAATATATATGTAATCCATTAGAATAATATTGGAGTATGTTAAAATGTTTAAGCAAATTGATTAGACTGGCTGGCTCTAAGTGCAAGTGTGAGTCTATTGGTATGTATGCCCATAGATCCATCCTGATCGATTGCATGGAGTCAGATATTAATTAATAAATTAATACGATTAATTGATTAATTAGTTAATTCCATAATATTCTAATTAATCCACAAGCATTTTAATTAATGCAGTCTTTCTATTTATCGAAGAGTTTTGGAAACCCTGCTTCCTTTCGTCTCCTATATAAAGGGGCTTGATGACCAATGTCTTATGGATATATTGAGAGAGGCTTTTCACTTTACACTCACGTACGTAAACCCTAGTTTTCACCATCCTCAGGAGAGAAAGGAGAGCACTGCAACGCTAGCACGTCATTGAACAGAGGCTACTCCTTCTTGTCGGTTTAGGAAGTGTGACATGGAGTTCCAGTCCATCCGCATAGACAAAGTAGAGACATAAATACTGAGACACCTACGTTTGGAGAACATCAATGACCGTCCATACGCACAATGAGTGGTGTACATTGCCGCACGAAAGGAGTGCCACCGGATATTCCCACAACATGTTCAGAGGACTGGAGAGAAGTACCGTCTGTGTAAGCCAGGAGCGTTGCACACCATCATGCAGTGGGACGTTGCCGGACTTGCTCTACGACAAGGTATATCCCATGAACAATCTTTCTAAATACGATGTTGTCGACGAGATCTTATTGCGGGTTGCATGGAAATAAATTTTATTTTGTTGCTTCTTCCGTGCATGTTTCCTCCATAAAACCCAACAGTTTTATCGTCGGAGGAACAACCTAAAGTTAGTGTTGAGATGTTTCACACTCACCCTTTCCTCTTTTCTTGAGATTTCAGGAAAGAAATCCTCTTTAAGGGGTGGAGTTTTGTAACATACCGAAACTTAGACATATTATCTTTTTCACCCTCTTTCTAAACTTTTCCTCTCTTTTCTATCCTTTTTGGCCGTTATGTTGAAATTTTGGAAATAATAGTGGTTTGGTGAATATTTGTTCATTATTTATGCCAACAAATGGGTTTATGCACAAATACCTCAGTAAATACTTGTAATAAGGGTCTTTTAATATACAAATTTACCACATATGTAACATAATAATAAAATGGATTCGTTTTAGACCATTTCTTATCTTTATGAAGAAAGTAAGAGAAAAAGGAATGAATAATAATGTTTTAAACATGTTAATTTGATATGGAATTATAATATTTGTCACCTAGCTTAGCGGCTTTTGACTTCTACCTTTGTTGACCAAAAAATGTGATATGGAATTATTTAATATGAGAAATAGTGGAAATATTGGATAACAGACTAAAATTCATAAAAGGATGACTAATTGGTTAAGGATAAGTTGAGATTCGTTCTCCTTGGGTTTGGTTTGGCTTGGTGGCCATGTTTCATAATTTTAGAATAATAATAATTATATCTCTTTTTTTAAAAGAAAGGGTGAGTTTTCTCAAAATATGAAATAAAATAATTAATGACTCCAAAAGTAAAAAAAATCTTGGATTCGTAATCTACACATTAAAATATGCATTTGGGTGAATTTTCATGTAATTTGGATAATCCTCAATATACATGTGAAATCAGGAGAGAGAAAGTGTGGAGAACCTTCAAAATATTAAATAAATGTAAAAACAACTTCAATAAGTAAAATCGATGGCAAAGTCATATCCAAGATGCTTAATATGATTTATGGGTAAAGTTTCATTAATGTTGAAGAATCCTAGAGTCATTAATGCATGAGGAAAGAGAAAATAAGATTTGGTTTATTTAACACATCAATAGTTCTCAAATGGTAAATTTAATTGCATATTTAGATTCCTCATGTCCAAAATAGGTTGGGTGTCAAATTTCACTTAATTTGGGATTCATTTCAATCCTTAAAGAAGGAGAGAGAAAAAGATACATATATGAATTCTCATTTTATTCGATTTCTATTTTTGTTAGCATTAGATGTCATGCAAGTCATTTTTTCAAATAAGGCACGTGATTTCCTCAGCCATTTGATTCTGCATCTGATAGTCTGGACCTTGTCCCCTAACTCCATTCTCACCATTTCCCTCATGAACTGGGAAACCAGTTTTCTGGCAATTTTCACTCTTCAATTTCTCCCTCATCTCCCCACCTTTTCTCCCGATTTCTTCTCCCTCGCCTTCCTCAACTCTTACAAAATCCATCAACCCTATATATGTTAGTTCTTTGCGGTTGCTTTGTCACTTCTGCACCCACCTCCCTCACTGTTCTATTTCACCCCTACATCCATCGTCGTGCTATCCCCCTCATTTCTCCAGGCATTCACATCTACGGGCCTGGCTTTAGGGAGCAATACCATACCCCCTCAGACTCGACCAAGCCTTCAGGAAATCCCCTATGCCCTCTAGGGCCATTTTCAAACTCCAACTATGGCTGCTAGTCATATGGACCTTTTTGTGGCAATCTTGGTAACCAAGCCACATAGAACTCATCCAATATCCGCGTTGAACAACATTGAAGCTTTGCAGCCTCTCAATTTGATCCAAAGGTGTGTATCTACTTTTCCCCTCTTTTTCTAACTTAAACAACTTCTACAAATCTGAAAGTAGCTTTCGTCACATAGTGGTTTGAAAGCAGTTTTCTTCTCTGGTCATGGCGGCAGCAACGTTCTGAGCCCTTCCACCAACCTGCCTCCTTTTTCCTTGGCTCATTGAGTGTGATAGGTCGAGAGGAGAATGATGCATCAATTGGTTTTCAGTTTGGTTGAACCATACAAGATCCTACTCGAAGACTTGGCATTCCACAGACATCCAAGTCACGAAATCAAAGAAACCAATGACAAAGAAGATTGTCTCTGACTTCTTCTCAGTTTTAACCCCCTTGTTTCCTCTTCTTTTGTGTATACTTGATAAGGGTATTTTGGTAATTTGGCCTCTACTTTTCCTTGTCTTGGATGAGTTGAGTTGGCATTGATCACGTGACTTGGTTGCCCCTGATTGGGCCAAGTCAGTGGGTCGGCCCGCTCTCTCTCCCTCTCTTTTGTTTATTCTTGATTTTTTTTATATTTTGAATTATCTGATTGGTCCAACTTATGAAAATCATATCTTTAGCTCTTCTTTTCCAAAATTAAGTAAAAATATGTTTCAGAATTGGAAAATTGTGATCTTTCCAATAAAAATACTTTCGTGGTTTGGTTTTGAGTTTTATCGGGAGGTGTTTTCTAAAAATGATTTTAATACATAAAAATCACCAAAAATGCACTTTAATAATCATAACTCCAAAATTGACAAAATTATATGTTTCCTTAATCAAGAGAACCTAATAATATCAATGGTGATGTTTTCAGCGTCTAAATTGGAGTTTTGTGCAAAAAAGTTTAAAACTAGGGTTTTCTTCACATTAATCCATATGACAAACCCTAATACATGATTATACATTGAAAATAGGAAAAGTGGACCTTGGAATTAATTAAAGTCATGAAAGTTGATAATAGAATTCAATACAAGAGGTATGTGATGTCCTTACTCCTAAGTTGGGAATAATTGCAAACCCTAACCTAGTTTCCCTAATGAGGCATCTATGAAACCCTAATTTCTCTATTTATAATTCATTTGTTATATATGCCTCAAAATAAGTTTTATTAACTATTTCTTGCGTATTGTACCCCAATGCCATGTCTTTATTTACTTGCTTCTTATACTTACCATAGTTCTTTAACATGTTTATTTTGTTTGACTATTTAACTAGTGTAGTGGTACTTATGTACAACCACCCATAGATAGGGCATGTGTAAATTCGTCCAAGGGAATGTGTTACCCTCCCCAATATAGAATATTTGTAGGTGATTGGAATGTGTTACTCTCCCTCACCTATTGGTTGAGGTTAAGTAGGTAACTCAACCCAACATAGTTTAGGTCCTCAATATTAATCATGCATGTAACCTTTTTCTATTTTTATTATGGCAAGCATCTATTTATGTATGCCTCATACTTTTGACTATCTTCATCTTATGATGAAATATTATCCTTATTTCCCATTTTTTTTCTTATCATTTTTCCTTGTTCATTATCTCTAACGCATACCATTCTTATTTCTTTTGTTGGGTGTTTTACAACCACCCAGGATTGATTGAGGTGTTGATCAAGGCCTGGGATCCGAGTGCATAGCAGAAGCATGGAGGACCACCTCTAGGATTAGGTTATGTCTTACATGGATTTTAGATTTGACCTATCTCATGAAGTTGTTGTTTGGAGACAAAGTTGGTGTATTTTAGATTTCCCACTATCTAGATCATTTTGTTGTTATAAACCCTATATGGGAGATATAATGGAATTTTGTAATCTTTTATGAAAACTGATTATAGTCATGAAATTATATTCCGCTGCAATACTCTTTGGTCTTTTGTATACCATATATATAAAGATTTGAAAACTTTACACCCATTTTAGTATACCTTTTGAGTATGTTTGGGATGGATGTTTTAATTTTCAAATTTTTAGTAAAGGGGTGATTTCACTCTTTTACATGTATCTCCACCGATGGTGCTAAGAACCTATCAACCAATGGTCCATATTAGGGTTTCTAGGTTGTGCTCTTCTCTAAACACATGACCCGATGTTGTGGTCTCTATGACAACCGAAGGTGGTGACCAAGGGTGATGAACCATGGTGTGAACTGATAGTCACACCTTAGGTCAATGTTAGTCTCTCTTGGAATCTCAATGATCAATGGTTTGATTCTCTAATGATGCTATCAATCAATAATGACATTAGCTTAACATCTGATGGTGTTAAAGGAATATAGTGTTGTTCTAACAACCGATGGTGACTTAATGATCAAAACCAATGGTGGATCAAGTCATCACCACCAATGATGATTTAAGGGTGCAATTGTAGCATCAATTAAGCCGTAAAATAATGGTTTCTTGGTTCAATTGATCTAATGGTTAGAGTTATACTCTAATGGATGGTTTTGAAATATGAACTTGATCTAATGGTTAGGATCAATAACTTCTTCATCTAATAGTTTTGAATAATGGACTTGATCAAATGGTTGAGATTGGATTCTTGAACATCCAATGGTTTGGATTGAAACGTATAGTACAATATATGATTTCTAATAATCTGAATTTGATGGTTTCCCTTGCCTGATTAATGTAAGGAGCTTGATTATTGACATGATGGCTTGCTTAAAATTTACAACCAATGATGGGTTTTAATCCCACAACATATGGTACCCCCTTTATGTTATTAAATAAGTGATGTTTACGGTTTAATGGTGACTCTTTCTAGGTCACAACTTGGTGGATTTACATATGGTTGGTTTAAGGTGTTTACTTATGTAAATAACAATGGTCTTACCTTCTCAACATCCAATGGTTTTGGGTGATGTTGTGGTATGGTGATATGGGTTGAATGATGTTGGAACCAATGGAAATTTGACCTTAATAAGGTAGTCTTACCGTTGCCATCGTATGAATAGAATGTATAATGACCATATTGTGTTGATATGTAACCCTAATGGGATATAGCTTATTACACTTAATCATAATGAATTCAAGTGATGATGATTAACTATGATCAAACTTCCTTAGTGGAATAATAGAAAAGTGGAGTTTCTCTTATTGTTGTGGATCTCTAGTATACTATAACCTAATGGTTACACCTTGAGATATGTGTGGATCCATACTTGAGAATAGTATGGAATGTGATGATGATGGTGTGCCTTATGCATCCAAGATTATATGAGGATGCTATGGGTTAACGTTTGTGAATGAATGTTGAACTATAACTTCAATTTAACTTAGCTTTCTAAACCTAACCCTAATGCAAGTAGAGAATGATGGTTAATCATGTTATCTTTCTTTGAATGATTAATATAATGATGGAATATCCTTCCTAATGAATGATTGAAACTCTAATGTGTTAACTAGTTGTAACATACCAGAACTAGAACCCTACCTTAGAAGTTTGACTCCTTTGTCTTAGCCAAACAAGGATAAACTAATACATGTAACTAAGCCAATAATGAAATCTAAAAGGTGTGACAAGAGGTGTAACATAACAAATCGTGCTTACTAATCATATATGACACATATGGAATCATAAGAATATAATTGGTTGAATAATGAGCTAATGGGCCACTAATGGGCCATATAACCTATCTCATAAAAAGAAGTTCCAAAAGTAAAATCTAAGTTTAAGATTAAATATTCCATTATCAGAAAAATACATATAAATAGTCAAGAAAACGAGAAAAATGTAATCTATCCTTTGGTATTGGTTTTATCACCTTAATTTAATGTTGGTTAATAAGTGAATTTAATGGATCTAATTAATGATGAATTAACTTGTAAAAATCATAACTAATTGTCTATAAGTCAGAAAAATATAATAGAAAATGTTTTGGAATCCTAATAACATAAACTAAAAGGTGGCATAGTTTTCATAACCTAATTCACACTTAAATAAAAAGATGGTTTTTAGGGTTTGGATAATGTACATGAAATTGACATAAATCCTACATATGTGTTTAATAGGTTCTTGGAGACCTAGACTTGGATCTAGAAGTACCTTGGTCTTTGGACTCTAATATTGAGGTATGTTGTATCCCCTATTCATCTATGTTGAGAAATTCACCTGTCTTATCTTTCTTTTGACTTTAGCCTACACATATGTCTATTCTCTTGATATCATGGTTTGTGTGAACTATCTTTCTTGTTATGGACTTAGATATTCTCTTGATATCTATATTGTGCCTTGGTGCATGTTGGTCTTTTATATTGATATATGCCCACTTTGAAGTGGATGTTTATATTTTTGTGTTGTCCATTGTGTGATGGCAACATTGTATAATTCTGACTAAACTATTTACTTGCCTCTATATTTTACATGCTATGTGATTCAGTAGAACTAGAGTAGTGTAATTGCATTGGTTTTTGTGTGTGTGCCCTTTTTTCTTATGGGATGGTGGTGGTGGTGCCCCATACCTAAGTTTCAAGGATGTGAAGGCTTGGCTCAACTTTATATATTTGGGAGTTTGACAGTGAGTCATTCTCTATTAGGTTTTCAAGGATGTGAACCCTTGGCCGCCTTTGTGTTTTTATTGTTCTAGGGCTATGTTTATCTCACATGCATGCAGGTTTGATGATGATTTTGGGGTGTGTGCCCTACTTTCTATTTATGTGATTTTGTTGCACAATCTTTATTATTTTGTTTATGGCAAGTATCCTCTTTTATCATGTTATGATGATTCTTATCTTTTATGCCCTGGTGGGTAGTCCTTATCTCTTGTATGGGAAGCATTTACATTTGATGTCCTTATTGCTTAAATTGCTCAAAGTTTTCTTTAGTATGCACTTACCGGCTTTCGTTGATGTTTCTTTTTCTTCTCTTCTTTGTGTGGTATGCTTCCAACCCCAGGTTAGATCAAGGAGAGGTGATCTTCGACATTAACCTTGTAGATGAGCTTTTGGGAAACTTGAAGAGGTGGTTAGATGCCCCTCGGCTTGGTCTTTGGCTTTTATGTTTTCTTTTTGGACACCCATGTGTGGTGATGAGTTGTAAATGTTATAAAGCTTTGTAATTGTTAGATTTTCTTCCACTTCTATATTTCTGGTATTGAGATACACACATGTGGAAAGTATTGGTACACATACCTTTGGAGAAAATTTTACGTGGTGTTTGGTTTTTGGGATGTGGCCTTTCCTTTTCTAGTAGAGAGGCGGTTTCACTTCTTTACATCATGGTATCAGAGCCACTAGTAGTCAGTTATCAAACTAATTCAAAATTGTCTCCCTTAGGATGTTTACCTTTATCTTAGGTTACATACACCTAGTACCTTGCCTTGTGCAGGTAAAACCCTAATGGCTGGAGATAACTCGACGGCTGACAACTAGTATGGCTACGAGACACCCCAAAACCTAAGGTTTAATTAGGGGGACTCAGCTTTTGTTGGTTTGGGTGTAGTCATCACTACAGAGCAAGAGTTGGCTATGTATCAACAACTCTTTGCTACTTCCATGGTAGGAAATATGAAAGACCCAACTGTAACTAAAAATCCTAAGGAGTTCTCAATCATGGAGTTCACGAAGATGCAACCACCTTCTTTCAAGGGTTAAGGTGAGATAGAGATGGTCGATAAATCTGATGATTGTGTGTTAGCCATCGAGAGGACTTTTGATGGTATGGCTTGTCCTCCACACTAGAAGGTTAGGTTTGCTTCATATGTTTTAGATGGACCTACTAGCGTTTGGTGGAATGGCATTGCAAGGACTAGAGATATCTCAACCATTACTTGGGTGGAGTTTTTGGCTCTCTTCCGTGGGAAGTACATCAGCACTACTTCTTTGAAGAAAAAGGAAGTTGAGTTCTATAGTTTGAAGCATGGTTCCATGTTAGTGTCTGCTTATGTACAAATATTCCTATTGCTTGAGAGATATGCTTCTAGACTTAGTGAAGAACATAGAGCTGACCTATATCTGTAAGGAATCAACTACAACATGGGTTGTGCTCTTATTCTACAACTGCCTTTGACCTTTCAATAGATGGTTGATAAATCTTTGGCTATGGAGTCTTACCCAGGGTTTCAACCTAGGGATTTTGACAAGAAGAGGAAGTCCTCAGGTGATGAATAGAAAAGGGACAAGTGTGGTAAGTGTAATGGTTACCATCCTCTAGGAAAATGTTCTCATGACAAACCTCATCATAATACACCAGTGGTATGTAATTATTGCAATGAACCTGGACACATCTGACCTAATTTCCCTAAGCATCATAATGGTCAAGATCTTATACAACAACAACAAGAACCTCCTCAGAATCAGGGAAACAATAATGGTAACAATAATAGAGGAAGACCTGTGGAAAGAAGATATGGAAGAGTTTTTTCTTTGGATGGTGAAGAAGTTAATGATGATGCTCAAGAGCAAGTTAACCCATAGTTCCTTAGATTAGTCTTTACAAGTTATGTTTCCTTTTTGCATGGTGCTTATGTAGTTGGATGTAAGAAGTATAGTTGAACCTTTTGTATCTAAATTTTAGTTTGGTATAATGAGATGAACCCTTTTAAGGGGTGGTGGATAAGTTTTCTTATGGATGTTTTGATTTCGAGGACGAAATCCCTTTAAGGGGTGGTGTGTTGTAACATACCAAAGCTAGAACCCTACCTTAGAAGTTTGACTCCTTTGTCTTAGCCAAACAAGGATAAACTAATACATGTAACTAAGACCATAATGAAATCTAAAAGGTGTCATAAGAAGTGTAACATAACAAATCATGCTTACTAATCATATATGACACATATGGAAATCATAAGAATATAATTGGTTGAATAATGAGCTAATGGGCCACTAATGGGCCATATGACCTATCTCATAAAAAGAAGTTCCAAAAGTAAAATCTTGGTTTAAGATCGTATTCCTTGGCCTTGGGAATCAAGTTTCACATTATTCATATAATAATAATTTATTTAATTCAAAATTGGCAAAGAAGATGTGTGTTTTTCCCAAAATATCAAATAAAATAATAAATGACTCCAAAATAGGAAAATCATTTTAGATTCATAATCTATATAATAAATATAGCCTTTGGGTGAATTTTCATTCAATTTGGAGAAAGTTTGCTTAAAAAGTGGTTAGGAGAGAGAAAGTGTGTGGAACCTTCAAAATATTAAATAAATATCCAAACAACTCCAAAATGTAAAATTGATGGCAAATTCGTATCCAACACTTTGAATATGACTTGTGGATGAAGTTTCACCTAATTTGGTTAATCCATGTGTCATTAAGGCATCAGGAGAGAGAAATAAAGAATATATTAAATAACATATCTAAAGTGTCAAAAGTGAAATCTAATTGGAGATTCAGAATCTACATGCTTAACTTAACTTGTGTGTAATGTTTGGTTTAATTTGGATAAGAATAGGACCCCTAAAAGAGGAAAGAGAAAATATATGCATTAAATATGTTTCACTTTGGTTTAATAGATGTCACATTAAATATTTCGACGATTTCCTATAGTTTCCTGATTTCAATGTATCACGCAGTTTAACTTTTGATTTTCCTCTTCGCGGATCGATCGGACGGATCAGGTTTCAAGTTGCCTATTCGCAAATTGAATCATTGGCCTGGAGGTCTCCTCCTTCACCCGCCTAGTCCGACTCCAACTCGGACTTCTACGAACAATATCTGGGATTTTGTGGTTTCTCGATTTCTTTCTCCTCTCCTCATCGGGAATTTCCAAGTCAATTTTCACATTCCTCGCCGCTTTCTAGTTTCGGGGATCCCCACTTTGTTTGGGATTCTCTCTCCCAATCACTCGGTCGTTGAGATGTTTCCTTGTTCTCCCTTATTTCCTAATTGTCAAGATTTCCTCGCTAAACCCTAACTCACCCCTATATATTTTGCCTTCCCCACGAACCCCAAGCATCCAACGACCATCTTCAAAAGCCACTTTGTTCTTGTTTTCTCTACGTCTATCTCTCCCTTCTCCATCTCTTTATTTCATCGACGACAAGCTCATCTGAGGATTCTGGTGGTTGGAGGTGCTTGCTTTTGGTTGTCTTCGAGTCATGAATGTGTGGGAAAGCTTCATGAGCTCATGCTTTGCTTGGATGTCAGGTATTGAAGATTCACCTCTTTCTATTTGGTTTTTGCTTTCTCCAAAATAGACAACGACGGGTTCATCTCCTCGTTGTATTTCTCGACTTATAGCTTTGGTTTCAGATGATAGTTCATCCTCCGCCTTTGGTTTGGTCTTCCTTTGGCCCGTTATCTCGGTTTGTGGATCACAGTTTCTTTAGTAATGGCGGAAGGTCTCGTTTGAGCTGTAGGCAGTCATTTCTTCTGTGGTTGGGTTCGTTGGGGTCTGCCACATCTTAGGAATAAAGTTCCTTTAGACTCCTTGGCATGGTTCTCTCTACATCTTATTATGGAGCTCAAAGTTCCCCTCATTGTACTTGGGTTTCATAGGGTCTTCGTGAGGGAACAAGCCTCCTTGTTGATTGTCCTCTCTACCCCTCTCTCTGATCTTTGATTTAGTTTTACGATCGAAGGGTAATATGGTCATTTCGTACGTTTCTTTTTCTTTTGTTTAGCGCCTGCTTTCACTGAGTTGGATTAGTTGTCTGCTGACATGGGCGGTCCTGATTGGCTGACCCAGGTCCACGTGGTGTCTCTCTCCTTCTTTGTCCCTCGATGGTTAAATGTTGACTTGGATTTTTGGCTATTTCTGATTGGTCAGTTTTATAAAATTGATAACTAATTATTCCATTATCACAAAAATACATATAAATAGTGAATACAATGAGAAAATGTAATCTATCCTTTGGTACTGGTTTTATCACCTTAATTTAATTTTATTTAATAAGTGAATTTAATGGATCTAATTAATGATGAATTAACTTGTAAAAATCATAACTAATTATCTATAAGTCAGAAAAATATAATAGAATATGTTTTGGTATCCTAATAACATAAACTAAAAGGTGGAATAGTTTTCATAACCTAATTCACACACAAATAAAAAGATGGTTTTTAGGGTTTGGATAATGTATATGAAATTGACATAAATCCTACATATGTGTTTAATAGGTTCTTGGAGACCTAGACTTGGATCTAGAAGTACCTTGTTTTTTAGACTCTGATATTGAGATATATTGTATCCCCTATTCATTATGTTGAGCAATTCACCTATCTTATCTTTCTTTTGACTTTAGCCTACACATATGTCTGTTCTCTTGATATCATGGTTCGTGTGAACTATCTTGCTTGTTATGGACTTACATATTCTCTTGATATCTATAGTGTGCATTGGTGCATGTTGGTCTTTTATATTGATATGTGCCCACTTTGAAGTGGATGTTTATATTTTTGTGTTGTCCATTGTGTGATGGAAACATTGTATAATTCTGACTAAACTGTTTACTTGCCTCTATATTTTACATGCTATGTGATTCAGTAGCACTAGAGTAGTTTAATTGCATTGGTTTTTGGGTGTGTGCCATTTTTGCTTATGGGATGGTGATGGTGGTGCCCCATACCCAAGTTTCAAGGATGTGAAGCCTTGGCTTAACTTTATATATTTGGGAGTTTGACAGTGAGTCATTCTTTATCATGTTTTCAAGGATGTGAAGCCTTGGCTGCCTTTGTGTTTATATTGTTCTAGGGATATGTTTATCTCACATGCATGCAGGTTTGATGATGATTGTGGGGTGTTCCCTACTTTCTATTTATGTGCTTTTGTTGCACAATCTTTATTATTTTGTTTATGACAAGTATTGTCTTTTATCATGTTATGATGATTCTTATCTTTTATGCCCTAGTGGGTAGTCCTTGTCTCTTGTATGGGAAGCATTTACATTTGATGTCCTTATTGTTTAAATTGCTTAAATTTTTCTTTAGTATGCACATACCGACTTTTGCTTATGTTTCTTTTTCTTCTCTTCTTTCTGGGGTATGCTTCCAACCCCAGGTTAGATAAATGAGAGGTGAACTTCAACAAGAACCTTGTAGTTGAGCTTTTGGGAGACTTGAAGAGGTGGTTAGATGACCCTCGGCTTGGTCTTTGGATTTTATGTTTCCTTTTTGGACACCTATGTGTGGTGATGAGTTGTAAATGTTATAAAGCTTTGTAATTGTTAGATTTTCTTCCGCTGCTATATTTTTGGTACTGAGATACATACATGTGGAAAGTATTGGTACACATCCCTTTGGTGAAAATTTTATGTGGTGTTTAGTTTATGGGATGTGGCCTTTCCTTTTCTAGTAGAGAGGTGGCTTCACTTCTTTACACTAGTGGTCGTCATAGCTTTATGATTTATTCTTTCTTATACTAAACATGTACACTATAAGTATGATGATGACCAATCATATAGCTTCCTTATATGTGGTATAATAAAGGAATGCCTTTAAATGTTAAGATAATCCTGCAATGTTATCCTATAATCATCTTTTAGTTATTAATTGAATATCATGTTGAGCTCGTGCATCACATGTGTGGTGATGTTGTTGAGCCTTATTATAAGGAATGGAAAGATAATGATGATTTTTAGGGAATGATGTGATGGTCTTAATGACCTTTGGGCATGATTGATCCCTAAATGAGGACTAATCCTCTTATGATGAAAAGGGTCGATACCCTATGATATCATGAAGGATTTATATCATGTGATAGTGTGATGACAAGTGTAGTCTCTTGAATGGCAATGAATAGTACCATGTGATGATGATGTGATGACAAGTATAGTTTTTTTATTGACTGGTGAATAGTGCCCTGTGATATTGAGATGAGAAATTATATCTCATACATTTTACATCTTTTGAAGTTGCTATATATCAATGTTTGCTAAAGGTGAATTAGGGTTTGTTTGTCCACTTGTTTGATGCAGCCTTAATTCACCCAATTGGAGATAATTAATCAAGAGAAACCCTAATCATGTTGTGCCCGTTCCATAGAACCATCTTCATTGGAAGAACTTACTGTATGGTGAACTGAGTACTCCTAACTCAGAGTGCATACTATTGTGTATGCAGGGTGCTTATCATCCTGACACCAAGTGTTTCGGGAGGATAGTTGTGGTCATATCTAGCCTTATTTTTTAGAACAACTACGGTCAGGTCTCAGTGTTATAACATGATGTGATTAGAGGACAACTGCAGTTGTACCTCAGTGATTAGGTTTGAATAGACTGGATTCTAGCACCGAGACCTGTATTAAGGTGGGCTATTTACAGGACTATATGTCACTATTTTGTAGTTTGACTATATGTCATTGTGATGCAGACTCATACTGACCGAGTATAGAGAAGATCTTGGAGTTTGTCTCTTCCTATATCTTATATAGAACTGATTGGGACCAAGCGGTGGTCAGTTAGACATTGAGTGGTATGACTCAAACTCCCCAGGGTGTAATAAAAGATGTAAGACAGTCGCATAGCATATCTGTTTAGGGTTATACACAATGCTTTATATTGGATGATAACCCTTGTTTGATTTCTTTTCACTGAGATCATGTATAATACAATAAGAGATGATAGATATTCTTATGTTGTAATTATGCTCATGATGTAGACATACTTATGTTGTCAGATATACTGACAAGGATAGTTAATATGATGCTTCTAGCTTTGTTTAACATTGCTAGCCATGCCTATGTAATTATAAATGTTTAAATTGCTAATCATTCCTATGAAGTTAATTGTGCTATAATGTTAGTTCTACTTATGATATAGATATGTTCCCTTTATTTGACATCCCAATATTGATCACCATGTTATGTTATTAGACATATTCATGATGTCAGGGATGCTTATGCTACTAGATTGCTTGTGTTGTTAGCAAGGCATATGATGATAGTCAAATTAATGATGATGATTGCTATTAGATGCAATTTGATGAAATTTGAGTAGATAACTATCCAGAGAAATGGATTTATCTGTTACCTATTTATACATTGATAATCATACTTGTTGCTAAGCTTATTTGCTTAATTTGTTTAGCATATTTGAACTGTTCAATCTCTTCAATTGATTATTAAATACTCCAACTGCTGAGTTATCTATTGTTTAATCTGATTTAATTAATATCTCTTAGAGAGAGTTATATCTCTCGTTGGGACTGGGTCTCACCTCGTGGGTCACCACATCTTTTTAGGTGATCGACAACAGTGGAAACAGAACCATGGTAGCAAGGGAAACTGAGGTGATGAACCCTAGAAATGGTATCTTAGTGTCTAATGTGTTTAAAAGTCATCCATGCCCTCTCAGGTCCAGGTGAAAAGTTTATATATGATGTTTCAATTTAATCGAGCTTTTGATAGCATGTTGATGCTTGTATATGTGAAATACGTGGATAGTGTTGTTGGTATAGTATGCCCAGATACCCAATCATATATGATGATTTCAATGAGGCATATGATACTTGATTTGATAATGATAAAGGAAATTATGTTTGTTATGTTTGTCTCACCATGAGATGATGACACACACATGATAGATGTATAAAGAATGATGTGACTCGATGACATATGTCTCAGGTTGAGGACCTGAACAATGAGACCATATGTATGATAAGAGTACATGCATTCTTGTTATGTCCCTAGTCAGATATTATTGTGGAAGCAAAATAGACAACAATAATACATATGACTAGAATGTGTGTTGACTAATGAAAATTATCATTAGTCATGATATGTGATATAAAGTCAAGCACACAAATATATGTTAGAGAACAGTATATCGGACAGACCCACCGTGAGAGTGATACATGGAAACCATGGAATGGTAGTCACAATCGTCTCTCATAGTGATGGTGGTGATTGGGGTTCTTAGACCTAAAATCACTGCACCCATCACATGTGATTGGGTACACTTTGACATCATCAAAAACAATCATGAAACATTGATTGTTATAACGGTGATGATTGGGTGACTTCGACACATGGGGAC
This sequence comes from Alisma plantago-aquatica, assembly GCA_963693085.1. Lineage (NCBI taxonomy): Eukaryota > Viridiplantae > Streptophyta > Magnoliopsida > Alismatales > Alismataceae > Alisma > Alisma plantago-aquatica. The sequence goes on from OY856410.1 coordinate 378,630,376, forward strand.
TTGACTATGAGTGATAGATATGGGATTTGTCCCTCCTACAAGGAGTATGATATCCAGGGCCCCTTGATAAGAAAGACTGATAATTGTATGGCCATACTCATGTGATTCAATATATGATATGTGAATTCACATGCATCTCAGACAGTCTACTCTAGGTCAAGGAATATGGATTGAATGTTGAAGAGGATGACATTCTATGCCTCGCGCTCAATCTGGATGTCAGTGATAAAGGAAGTATACGATCACTGTAACACTAATCATAGATTGTATGTTGAAGTTGTTCTCCAACTTTTTGAGTTACTTGGGTAGCAATGATGAGTTACTTGATGCTGCTCATTGTTTGTTATGTCATAAGTTGTTATGAACATTCACTACCAACGTAAATTGGAACCAACAGGGTCACACACATAGGATACCCCTGGAAGAAGAGATTGTCCATGAATGATGTTTAGATTGAGACTAAAGGTGTTTAGGTACTTAATTAAACATACAATTGACTGATTGGACTCAAAACTATCAAGTTCATGCCAACGTAAATTGGAACCTAGAAGGTCACACACATAGGATACCCCTGGAAGAAGAGATTTTCCATGAATGATGTTTAGATTGAGACTAAAGGTGTTTAGGTACTTAATTAAACATACAATTGACTGACTGGACTCAAAACTATCAAGTTCAAGTGTTGAACTAGCTGGTTAGAGTGTCAGGTTGATTGGAGACTGCATTGGCAATGTCAGGACTACCAACTGACCGGTTCACCCTTATGAGCCGATCGGCTGGTGTGAGCCAACCGATTGGTTCACTTGGTGAACTGGGCGGCTCACAGTCCTACCAACTGAGTAAATAAGGATTTGCCTTGTTGGAAGAAAACTTTCACGTTTCACTTGTTCAATTCAATTGGAATAAGGATTAATCTTTGTATTAATTGGAAACGATTGACGAAAATCAATTGTGGGCAAGTCTGGGAAGTGAAATGACCGGTTCATCGGGTGAACCAATCGGTTCACCTGCCCAAATGATCATTTCAGTTATGAACTGATTGGATCACCTACCCAAACGATCAGTTCAGTTGTGAACCGATCGGTTCGCCTATCGTAGCACAAACTATTCATGGAATTTCTAGATCCTTCTACTCCCAAATAGACTGGGAACCCTAACCCTGCCCTCTACTATCAATAGAGGGTATTGGGGGCTTCTCAGGATATACAACTCTATACATTAGTTGCTCTACAAAGTTGTTGTCCTCTCAGGTTTTGGTAACTGAGCGATCCCAAGGAAGTGCTACCTAACTAGGGAGGCACAACAAGGGAAAGACAAATGCAGAAAAGCAGTCTGAGTTTGGGAGATCAAGTTGGTGCTAGTACACCAATATGAGGGTCGTCTCCTTCCTGCCGGTTCTTATAGAACAAAAGGAGTTCCAGGTGGTCTGTGTGGACTATCTGTAGAGGTGGGAGATGTCTGCCGCCCAGGAGGACACGTCAACCGCAGTCTGTGGTGGAGGCCAGAGTCCATGGTGAAGACCAGGAGCTACACAGACACCGTCCAAGACATGGCGTTGAAGACCACACATGGCTGCGAGGTATTGTCATTGGGAAAGCCCCAAGACCAGGTGTATCTCGCTAAAACCATCCTTCCCATTACATAGTCGTTGATGTGATCTCCTATTACGGGTTAATGGCCAGTATAATTTTTGTTTCCGCTGCCTACTATGAGGCCATAAAACCCAACAAGTGTTCCTTTGTAATGGTTATGTTGTAGCTAAGGCTACATGGAAGTTGTAAAGGTTATTGATCATTATGTAAATGTTCCTGAGCAATTGGGAAATGTTAAAATTGGTTTTAATTTACCCTTTTTTCTGGGTTTGTGTTTAATTAGTGAGTTATCGTGTTTTATATTTTGAGTAATCTCATTTAGTGTAATAGGTTCTCACACCTATCTTCTTCGCTACTACCTAGAGCTTGTCCCTCTTGCTTGGTGGAGAGGAAGGAGCCCAAGGTAGATGGAGCTTAGTTTATCTACTTGCATGTGCACATAGAGCTCGGATCTACCATCTCTTCAAGCTCGTGAAGCTTCCTTATCTTATTCTTGAACCAAGCAAGTAAGACCTTCTCTATTTACTTCATTTTCCCTTCTTTCCTACCTTCCCTCTCTTTGTACTAGTCTGATCCATAGTTTCCATGATGGAGTTTGTGCTAGAACTCTTGAATAACACCTTCTTCTTTCTTCGTTGACCTAGGGTCGCTTGTTCTTGAAGAAAATCTAGCTTGGACGAATGGGGAGCTCAAAGCTAGGATTTCCATCCTCTCTTGCTCAAGACACCTTGCTGTTTAGAGCCTCATCTTCATCGTTGAGGTGAGTTATGTAACTCTCTTCATGTTTATTTCTTACATTTAACTTGCCATGAACAAATCTTATTCTAAAACATAGCAATGAGTAGAAAATTCAAATCCTTAGTTAAGTTTTATATATATACATATATATGAGGATTTTAGTAGATAATCCTCTTGTTACTCTTTTTAATCTTGTCCATGTTCTCTATTTTTTAAAATAATCTTTAGACTTTTCTTGGCCATGAATTGATGGCGTTGTTGTGGTGAAAATTGATGGTTGTGCTTGACCTATTTTGAGCTGATTTCTACCTTGCCTCGTGATCCGATGGCTAGTCTTTTATGTAAAAAGATGGTGGTGTTTTACTACTATTTTGATGGCCTTGTTATATGTCGAAGAACCCATGGTTATAATACTCTTATCTTTGTATGGTTGATGGTTTCCATTATCATAACAATTAATGGAGTTGAGTAGTTGAAAGTTGAAACGATGGGTTTTCTTGGTGCCTTAAACTGATTTCTCCCTTGTTGTGTGACCCAATGGGTTGGCTTTTAGGAAGGAACATCAGTGGTACTTTAGTTAGTGTTTTAATAACTTTAGTGAGCTCAAGAAATGATATTTATATTTTCTTCATCATTGAATGATTGATGGTTATCTTCAACCTCTTGAACGATAGTTTTTCCTAGGGTTTTGATTAGATTTTCGCCACCTTGTGTATCAATTTGATAGTTGGTTTTGGCATTGTTTGGTTCAACCATTTTTGTGCCAACCCATGGCTTGGACATAGCTTCTATTTTGTAATTTCTTATTCTTGAGAAATGATGGTCATGATTCTCTTCTAAGTGATTCAAGTTGATGGTCTTATTTCTCTCTCAAAAGATGGTTTCTCTCTAATGCTTTGAGCTGATTTTCTGTTATTTCCATAACTCGATGGTTGGGCTTCTTGTGCCAACAGATGGTTCACACCTTGTTTCTATTTTTCTGGCTTGATGTGCTTCATAACTGATGGTCATGTTTCTCTTATCTTTTGTTTAAACGATGATTCATTAAACCCTAGCCAAATGATGACTTTTCCCCTCAAATGAATTGATTGTTTTACTCGATGTTTGAAGTATATTTTCCATCTAGTGAAGAAATTCAATGGTCTCCCTAGGTTCACAATTGATGGCTATCTTATTTGTTGATTTCTCTGAGTGTTATATTGATGGCACTCTTTAGAGGCACAACCGATGGTCATCCTAAAAAGTTATGGACTATTTTCTCTAAGTATTAGAATGATGGTTCACATAATTACTCAATCAATGGTTTTTTGTAGATGAGCGCCCCGAGATTTTACATGTTTTTCATCTAGTGTTTATACTTATCTAACATTAAAAGTTCTTGATTGAGGATTTATACTTGAAATTTTTGGGTTTGATCCCCTATCTGATGGTTATGTTTTATGCATCAGTGATTCAATGGTGGTGATTCACATATGTGATGTAATGGTTTCAATTACCTTGAAACCAATGGTATGATGTGTTGTCAATGATTTAATGGGTTGTGATTAGTGCACTTTATCTAATTGTGGTGATTAATACACATAAATCAAAGGTCATGTTTGCCTAGAAATTGACAATTTTACGTATGATTTGATGGCTTATACTTGTTGCACCTAACCCAATGGTTTGGATTTGACAAATTCGAGTAAATTGTTTAAAGCCCATGAGTTTGTAGTCTTACCTTTTCCTTCAGATAAATATAAACCAAAGGTTGTTGTGAAGTGTTGAATTGTAATATTAAGTTCAACTTGCATTGTTAACTCTAACCCTAGTACAACTAAATCATGGTGGTTAATTATACCAAGTTTCTTTGCATATTTTTCTGATAAAGGAACACACTTAATGCTAAGATAATCTTCCTATTTTATCATGTAGACAACGTTTAGTTCCTTATTTTAATGTTATGTTGAACATATGTATCACATGCATGGTGATGGTTTGTTAAGACTTTGGTAAGGCATGGAAAGATAATGATGATTCTTGTAGGTTAATGTGATGTGATGGTCATAATGACCTTGGGCAGGGTTGAGCCATATGAAGGTGTAGTACATCTGTTAGGGTTACACACAACGCTTCCAATTGGATGATAACCCTTGTTTTCTCTTTTTGCATATAGATTATGTGTAGTGCAATAAGAGAAGTATCCATACTTATGTTGTTAGATACGCTGCTACTATTTGTTATGTTTATGATGATAGTTATCTCATGTTGTTAGCTATGCTTATATTGCTAGTCATGCCTATGTAGTTAGGTAAGCTTATATTGTCAATCATGCTTATCTTGGTACTTTTTCTTATGATGTTAACTCTACTTAAGAAGTAGATATGCTTATCATGTTAGACATGATATTTTATTAGACATGCTCACATTGTTAGCTCTGCACATCCTATTGGATATGCCTATGTTGTTAGATATGGTATATTGTTAGAGATTCTTATGCTGTAAGGTTTGTTTATGATTTTAGTCATGCTATATTTTTAGACATGATCCTATTATTCAAATATGATCATACTATTATTGATATGTTCATAATAATAGCTACATCTAGTAATTGAGAATAATGCTAACTTCTAAGACTCTAATTAGATTGCTCTTAACCAGCCATTATGATTAATAAAAAATTTTGTTGCTTTATCTATTTAATCTGCTTAATCCATTTAACCTTTTTAATTATATAACATGTTGTAAACAAAAAGCTTTTTTGAGAGTTATATCTCTCACTGGGACATGGGTCTCACTCGTGGGTCACCACAATCTTTTCAGGTGATTGTCAGTAGCCGTAGTGGACATGTGGTAATGAGGAGGACCAGATGTGATGGACCACAGAAGGAGTTGATTAGATATCTAGCATGTCCTAGAGTCATCCCTGTACTCTCAGGTCTGGGCTGGAAAGTTTTGTATATAGTGTTTTATCGACTCGAGCTTTCGTAGTATTTTGATTTTGTGCATGTAGATAATATCTCATGTTTATATGTAGTGGTTGAGGCCATAGTCAAATTAAGAATGTTTTTATAAGATTTATGAAATAATTTGAGATGTTGGGATTTTATGCAAATGTTGTTAAGCTTGTGAAAATTTAATCGATATAATTAGTCCTCTTTTTAAATATGTGTTTTATTAGCAGTTGATCATGTTTGAGTTTTGAGTTTTCACTTTGTGTTACGGGTTGTCACATTTGGTGGTATCTGATCTCTAGGTTCGCTAAGTCTATAGGGACATTAGGACTTTGAACTAGGAGGATAATTAAGTAATGAAAATGACATGTACATAATGCATACTTCCCGAATTTAGTACTTGGATGCCCAGGCTAGGTATTCATTTACTGAAGGAAAGGCAAGTGTGAAACTCTTTGATTGTTATCATTCTGATTACCCTGATCAAGTAGTCAGTTGGTAACAATACAAAGAGCATAATAATTAAGAAATCATCGTAAACATATCTTAATTATACCCTAAAGGAAAGGTGAAAATCATATCATAACTCATCAAAACTTGAAAGTTTGATGATTAAAGAAAGAGATATAACACCACAAAGCTTAAATTTTAATGAAAATAAGCTACGAAGGAGTTACTAAAACTATGATTCTAAAGAAAAATAGAGTAAAAGGAAGATGAATCTGTGTTAGTGAATAACCTAAGGTCTAAAATTGATATAAGAATAAGAGAATTCCAATGATAATCACGATATGATATAATAAAAGTGGATAAAGATGGATGAACAAAAAGGAACCTGAGTTAATCTCAGACACACCCCTATGTGAAAAAAGATGTTAATGTAAAATTATCATGACATATAAAAGAAATTAAAAAGGAATGATCCCTATTGAAAGGATAAGAATGAAGAATATTATGAACTAAACCCTAAAAGAGTGAATAAGAAACATGATAAATGAGAAAATACACACAGGTATAATATATGACCAACATGAAAGAGTAATGAAGTACAACAATCATGTTAAATTCCTATGCAACTGGCAAGGAATCCAAGTGAAAAGCAAAGAATACATTAAAAGGTGTAACTTGTTTGCTATAGGTAGGAACTATAACCCCTTTTTTAGAAACCCTTAGGATGGTATCATTGTGTTATGAGAGATATAGCGTTCCCCTTGTGCTCTTCATTTCTCTGGATGTTGCATTCAAATATATCTTATACCACTTGGTATGTGAGGATTCGATGTAATCCTAGGGATATATATTTTGGTGCAACATGTGGCTTTTTGGACTATAGTTCTAGGATCGTGTTGTTTGTGACTAGGACACCTTTTGATCTTTCCAGGAAATTAGGAAGATCCTTCCAAAATGTTGGGTGCCTACTATGATTGTAGGGAAGCTGATAAGATAGGAATGTGAGGTCGTCTTGACACATGTAGTCAATACCAAGGTTATGAGTCATAGTATTCAGGGTGTATCAGTGGTATGTAAGTTGGAGACATTTAGATGAGTTCTTGATGTTCCTTTTCCTAGAGAGAGTTAGATCTTGAGGTGATCTAATGACTCTTCGAGAAGTAGAAGGATGATTCTATTTTGATAAAACTACCGAAAGTAGGACAAGGTATACAGATAGGTGACATCTTGATGTTGAACATTAGATCAGAGTGATCCAGCAGAAGCTTGATGGCTTCCATCAGACATGTGAGTGATGGGAGAATAAATTATCATAACCATACATGACATCATGAAGTCATATATAGTAGGAGATGCATGACACTCTTTGTTTGGCATAAGCAGACAAGTATCAATTTGATGGTACAATGTTTCAACAATAGATTGAAGTAGTCCAAGATGAGCAAAGTCACATGTTGGTAACCATAATGGACCGCTAGAGTTCCAAGTTGGAGGTATTACTATAGTTTCACAGGGTATATTGTACTTCCATGTTCCTTCATGGAGGAAGTGTCATCACGATATTGAATAAGTGATACAGATAACGAAGATGAAGTTATATGAGGAAGTTGGTGGGATGGATTCTATGTTGGTCATAGATAACACATGGAGATTGAGGAGGAAGGTCACAATTTTAGTGGATATCTTGTGAAAACACCATGGCTTGACAAAACCTTGTGGGATATAGAGGATAAGATGCATATGAGATAATCATCCTTGTATTGCTTCAGATTTCGGGGGCAAAATCCCTATTAGGGGTATATGGTTGTAAGACCCCTAACATAGCATAAACCCTAACGATGCTTAATTTACCTAATTTGATGTGTAGATGCTTAATCAAATTCTTTCTTATGCTTTGATATCAGTTAATTAAGCTATGTTTCATGTTTGGTCCAGTTTGGACATTGTTTGAGCAAGCTATGCAATTTGTTGCATGTTTTGGACTTTTATAACTTTTAACAATATATGAGGTTTTTCTTGCAATTTATAACATAATTGTTGTTCCTCACATGTTTTCATATCATTTTGGAGTTAGTTGTTCCATGGTGTGCCTAGATGCACCTTGGTTTTATATGTGACATCTACCTAAGGTTGAACTTAGGATTTCCTCTCATAGATGGGCTACCTTGTGTGATATCTAGATGGGTTTTCTTGTGAGTGGGGTCAAGGGATGACCTACTAATCAAGTTTCGGTGGGCCTCTTCACTTCCCACTAATGTTGGGGTGCTGGTTTTCATGGAAAATATGCTCTTGATCTTGGACACTTGGTGAGATTGGCTAGACATCTTACCTCTTCCTTATCTCTCCCTTTTAGCTTCTTGTGCTTCCATCCTTGCATGTCAACAAATTCTTTGCTCACCCATATCAACCTCTCTTCTTCCCTTTCTACTTGGATCTCGTCCCCCCTTCTTGGTGGAGAATAAGTAGCCCAAGTTAGATTGAGCTTGGTCGATCTACTTGCATGTGCACATATAGCTCATATCTACCATCTCTTTAAGCATGTGAAGCTTCCTTAGCTTGTTCTTGAGCCAAGAAAGTAATACATTCTCTCTTTCCTTTGTTTTTCCTTTTGTCATACCTTCCCTCTCTTCTTGTTCGGATCCATGGTTTCCATGATGGAGTTTGTGCTAGAACTCTTGAAGAACACCTTTTTTCTTGGTTCCTTGACCTAGGGTTTCTTGTTCATGGAGAAAAAGCTAGCTTGGATGAATGGGGAGCTCAAAGCTAGTATTTTCTTCCTCTCTTGATCGAGCCACCTGCTGTTTGGAGCCTCATCTTCATCCTTGAGTTGAGTTATATAACTTTCTTCATGTTTATTTCTTACATTTGACTTGCCATGAACAAATCTTGCTCTAAAACATAGCAATTAGTAGAAAATTCAAATCCTTAGATAAGTTGTGTTTATATATGAGGATTTTTAGTATATAATCCTCTTGTTACTCTCCTTAATCTTGTTCACATTATCAATTTTGAAAAATGAGCTTTAGACCTTGCTTAGCCATGAATCAATGGTTTTGTTGTGGTGAAAATTGATGGTTGTGCTTGACCTATTTTGAGCTGATTTCTACCTTGCCTCATGATCTGATGGCTAGTCTTTTGTATAGAATGATGTTGGTTTTTTCCTACTATTTTGATGGATTTGTTATATGCCTAAGAACCCATGCTCTTAATACTCTTATATCTTGATGTTAGATGGCTTCCATACTCATAATTATTAATGGAGTTGAGTAGTTGAAATAATGGGTTTTCTTGGTGTCTTGAATTGATTTCTCCCATGTTGTGTGACCCGATTGGTTCTCTTTTAGGAAGGAACGTTGGTGGTACTTTAATTACTATTTTGATAACATTAGTGAGTTCAATAAATGATAGTTATATTATCTTTATCACTAAATGATTGATGGTTATCGTAAGCCTCATGAACTATGGTTTTCCCTAGGGTTTTGAGTAGATTTTTCCCTACTTGTGTATCGATATGATAGTTGGTTTTGGTGTTGTTTGGTTTGACTGTTTTGTGCCAACAAATGTCTTGGAAATAGCTTCTATTTTTTACTTTCTTATGCTTGAGAAATGATGTTCATGATGCTCTCCCAAGTGGTTCAAGTTGATGGTCTTATTTCTCTCTCAAACGATGGCTAGCTTCTCTCTAATGCTTTGAGGTGATTTTCTCTTGTTTCAATAACTCGATGGTTGGGCTTCTTTTGCCAACTTATGGTTCACACATTATTTTTGTTTTGATGGCATTATGTTCTTAAGAATCGATGGTCATGTTTCTATTGTCTTTTTTTTAAATGATGGTTCTTTAAACCCTAGCCAAACGATGTTTTTCCCCTCAAATGAATTGATGGTTGTACTTGATGTTTGAAGTTTGTTTTCCATCTAATGATGAAATTTGATGGACTCACTAGGTTCACAATTGATGGATATCTTAATTGTTGATTTTCTTGTTTCTCTAAGTTTTAGATCGATGGTACTCTTTAGTGACACAACTGGTGGTCATCCTAAAAAGTTATGGACTATTTTCTCTAAGTATTAGAATGATGGTTCACAGATGGTTTTTCTTAGAAGAACACTCCAAGGGTTTACATGTTTTGCATACAATATTTTTACCTATCTAACATTCAAAGGTTTAGGTTGAGTATTTATACTTGAAAGTTTTGGGTTCAATGCCCTAATCTGATGGTTATGTTATATACAACCGTTATTCAATGGTGGTGATTCACATACACGATGCAATGGTTTAAATTTCCTTGTACTCGATGGTCTGATGTGTGGTCAATGATTTAATGGGTTTTGCTTAGTGCACTTGTGACGTCCCTGGATTTTCTAAAACTTAATCTGATGTGTGACGTCTAAATTGAAACCTCACCTCAGTGAGAATCCCAATTTAAACATCACACACTAGGCTACGAAAGAGAAAATCAAGGGAGTCAAAAGGAAACAATAGTAGCACATGTACATGAACAATAATAAAACCATACAACACATGTTCACCATTCAACATATAATTACAACATGAATTATTACAACATTTGATATTACATATTGAACAACAGACTTATACATATACATGTACTACCACTAAACTACATGATCTTAAGACAACAGGTCCACCTGTACATCAGCTCGCCACACAACTCTCAACTATCCTGGTTCTTCAAGATCATATGTCCACAAACTTAAACAAAAGATAACATGCGGTACACATCAGCACAATATTCAAGAATATTATACTAAGTACGCCTACGTGTCTTTTATGTACCTCTCATCATATCTTGGCAATAAGATAAAACTAATACTTGGCAACAATAAACAAATATAAAAAAAGCATATACTTGCGCAAAAGATGTTCATTAACTAAAGAGAAAACATATATTTTAAGCACCTTTCCATCATATATCTCGTACATCTGCGACCAAGGGCTTTGATATTTTTAGGCCTTAAGATCTACTACCAAAGAGTTTGAGATCATTATGTATGTAATCTACTACCAAAGAGTTTGAGATCACTAGTGCATTAAGGCCTTTATGATCTACTACCAAAGAGTTTGAGATCATTATACATGTGATCTACTACCAAAGAGTTTGAGATCACTTTCAAAGCAATGTACTACTAAAGAGTTTAGTTCTATCATATGATGGATCAAATATCTTATGTTTCATGTGTTCATAGCCATAAGTATGGAAAATCAAGCAAGTTATCATACAAGAACAATCATTTCATCCAATATCATATGCCAAGTATTTTACTACACATATACCACAAGCATATTGTATAATAAGACAAGTAAGAGGTAATGGTGTACCTTGATCAACATATCCTAATCATCACATATTCCTAGATATCAACTCTAACCTTGGTCTGATTAAGACAAGATCATATACCATCATCATATTCCCATCATCTTAACCCTAGTTATATCCATTTTAGGATTTACTTAACTCATTAGGATATTTCCACTATTACTTACATTCTTGTCTTAGGATTATCTTACTAATTTCATTTTCTAGATTATGATTCATTATTTAAACATTAAATTCCATATCCTTTTTGTGCACATAGTAACCCTAGTTTATATTCATTAGTCAAATTAGGGTTACATCTTATGTATTAAGAGTCATCTTCATATAACATGAATTTTATGCATCTCACTGATAAAAGTTCCACATTAGCTTCCATTTACTGTTATGAATATATTCTGGAGTTTTCAAGATTTATTGAGCATACTTGCAATTATTGCATATTAATTAGGGTTATTAGCCCTAATTAGCCATATGGAGCAAAATACATGATTTCGTGCATCAACATCATAATTACTGACCTTATATGGATTATAAAAATGAATATAGATTTACTGATATATTTTAATAATTTTATACCATCATTTGATATTTATTATCCATGAAACAAGTATTTCACAACTTACATGATATCACTGATATTAGTGCAGCAAAAGCATGATATTATACTTTTATAATTTTTACATAATTTTATGAGAATAACGGGACCATGTTTGTATTTTTTCGATAACCGAGTTAATTTCTATGAATTATATAAGATCTGTAGATTTACTGAATTATTACCTTTTGTGGCCAATCACGCGTCGCCACGTGTCTATCCAGGGGCGCGCTTCTTTGCTTGGAGTCGGTCGGTTCTTCGTTGGTTTGGATGCCTGGACTCGGTTCATTTCTGATCCCTAGCTAGAGTATCCTGTCTGGGATGGATTTGGCTAGTTCAGGGCTCTTCACCCTTCTCACGCGAATACGCGATCGCACACCCACTTCTTCCGTGAATGGGTGCCGCCACTGCTGGTTGATCTCCAGCGAGAAATTACAGAAGATACTCGCCTCTTCCCAGCTACTATGGCCTCTATTGGCTTTTTGTCATCCATCTGCATCGTCGGACTCGAGGCTTGTTGTCGGTTCCTCCGTGTATCTCTCTCGCGTGTGATTGCCTGCGTGTGCCCGTCTCACCACACGAAGCTGCTGCCATCGTTGGCTTCCTCTCCGGTGAGCACTCAACAGATCTCAGGGGAGCCTCGTCAGTTCCTAAGGCCGTGATCATCTCCGGAGGAGTTCCACTAATCTCTACCGCTTAATGAAACCTCGACTCTGGCACCGGATCTCCACCTCCACAGATTTGCTGGCCATGGCCGCCGCGGCAGTAGGAAAGGGGAAAACCCCCTTCACACGCCTAACTCCACAGATGTGCCTCTAAAAGCACCACAGGGTCATCCTATACTTCTCGGTAACTCCAAAACACAACGAAAGAATCTTCTTCTACCCCTCCGCACTCAGTTTATTCTCTATAGAGGTTCCCTTCGGCCACCATCAAAACCACCACGAAAAGCTATGGGGACAGCGGGATTCATTTTCCCTGGACTGCAGCTCGCTTCATCTTCCTCAACCTCATCCGAAGTCATTCCTAGCTCCAAGTTCTACCTCCAACTGTCACCTTCTCGTTGTGATGGAGAGCCAGTGGAAAACGAGGGCTCGTTCTCCCTCTAGCATCGTCCAAAAGGTCTACTTGAGGGGTCTATAGGAACGTCTCTCCGAGGGCTACAACTTCTCTCGCACGAAGTCCACTCTTAAGCCACAATCAAGGAGGGCTACGATGTGAGTGGTTGCTTCTCACGGCCAAGGTGTAACCGCAAGGTTGAAGAAGCAATCCTGAACGTTGGTCCTTTCTGTGTGGTTGAGATGAATCCTGGACAAAAGTGAATCCGTGGCCACTCTGTTCCCAAGAGTGCGTGACACTGCTGTATAAAAACTTTAGGTTGCAAATAACCAGAACCTTACTCATCAAATGAATTACTGTACACATAAGTCCCTTATGTTCAAATGGTTATATCTCCCTCTATACTAATACAAAAATTATGAAACTTTGGCCATAGATTTATTATCATCCGAACTAGCTTCCATCAAATTTTGATGTCAAAACTCACTTATTTGACCATTCAATTAAATTCCTCAAATAGGCATAAACTTATAGATTTTAATAATGATATCAACATCCATCACCATCCAATCTTTACCAAAGCACTTGTAACTCTTAAAATAACTCAACATGCATGAATTCATTTTTCATTGGACATTTAAGGATTACAAAAGTCTACTCCATCACAACACTTGATCTGATGGTGAAGATTAATACACATAATTCAAATCTCATGTTTGCCTTGAAACTGATAGTTTTATGTATGATTTGATGGCTTGTGCTTGCTGCACCTAACCGAATGGTTTGGATTTCATGATTTAGAGTCAATTGTTTTAATCCCATGGGTTTGTAGTCTTACCTTTTCCCTCAAATAAATATAAACCTATAGTTTTTGTAAAGTGTTGATTGTAATGTTAAGTTCAACTTGCGTTGTTAACTCCAACCCTAGTACAACTAAATCATAGTGGTTAATTGTACCTTGTTTCCTTGCATATTGTTATGATATAGGAATGCACTTAATGGTAAGCTGATCTTCCTATTTTATCCTGTAAACATCTTTTAGTACTTTATTTCAATGTTATGTTGATCATATGTATCACATGTGTGGTAATGGTTTGTTCAGCCTTTGATAAGGCATGGAAAGACAATGATGATTCATGTAGGATAATGTGATGTGATGGTGTTAATGACTTTGGGCACGGTTGAGCCTTATGAAGGTGTGATCCTCTTCATGATGTGACAAGGATCAGTATTATGTGATGATGAGAAAGGAATTATGCCTCATACTTTTTATATCTTCTAGAGTTGTTACATATCAATGCTTTCTAGAAATGAATTAGGTTTTGTTTGTCCACTTGTTTCATAAAGACTTAATTCACCCGCTTGACATTAACTAATCAATTGAAATCTTAATCATGTAGAGCCATGTGTCGTAGACCCATTCCAGTGTCAGAACTTGCTGGACAGTGAAATGAATATTCCTCTGGGAAACTCAGAGCGCATACTGTTGAGTATGTAGAGTGTTTGTCATCCTGATTCCAAGTGTTTAGGGAGGATGACTGCGGTCATACCTAGCCCTTAGTTGAAGAATGGATGTGGTCGTGTCTCAGTGATATATATTTGTGAGATGTTTGAGGACAACTACGGTTGTAACTCGGTGGCATGGTTTTTCTTTGTGTATCATGGTGGCTAGTGTCGTGACCTGTACCAAGGGAGGACTAGGTGTTTTCAGCTTGACTATATGTCATTGGTGGCAGTTTGACTAATATGTCACTACGGTGCAGACTCATACTACCTGGGTAGGTAGAAGATCTTAGGATCCAGACTCAAAGTGATTGTGACCAAGCGGTGGTCAATTAGAATTTGGGTGGTATGACTCAAATTCCCTAGGGCTTAATAAAATATGTAAACAATCATGTAATATAACTGTTAGGGTTACACACAACTTCACATTGGATGAGAATCCTTGTTTGCACTTTTCATATATAGGTGATGTATAGTGCAATAAGAGAAGTAGCCATGCTTATGCTGTTAGATACACTACTACTGTTGGTTATGTTTATGATGATATTTATCTCATATTGTTAGCTATTCCTATACTGCTAGTCATGCATGTGTAGTTAGCTATGCATATACTTCTAATCATGCTTACTCTAGTAGTCGTGCTTATGTTTTTAACTCTACTTAAGATATAGATACACTTATCCTATTATACATGATATTTTATTCGAAGTGCTCATGTTAGTAGCTGTTCTCATCCTATTTGATATGCCTATGATGTTAGATATGGTATATTGTTCGAGATGCTTATGCTATTAGTCTTGTTTATGAGTGCAACCTTGCTATATTGTTAGGCACACAACTATTATTCAAATATGCTCATACTATTATTGATATGCTCATGTTAATAACTATATCTGGTAATTGAGAATTATGCTAGCTTCTAATACTCTAATTAGAATTGCTCTTAACAAGACATTACGATTAATAGTTCTGTTCTATTACTTTATCTATCTATTTGTTTAATCTTCTTATTCTATTTAACTTGTTTTATTGCATAACATGTTGTAAACAATAAGCTTTGTTGAGAGTTATATCTCTCTTCTTTGGTGTGATCCACTTCATTATGTGAAAACAATCAGTACTATTTGATGATGAGAAAGAAATTATGCCTCATACATTTTATATCTTCTGGAGTTGATATATATCAGTGTTTGCTAGAAATGAAATATATTTTGTTTATCCACTTGTTTGATAAAGTCTAAATTCACCCAATTGGCATTAACTAATTAAGTTAAACCTTAATCATATAGTCCCATGTGCCATAGATCCATTTCAGTGCCAGAACTTGCTCGAAGGTAAAACGAGATTCCTCAAGGAAACTCGGAGAGCATATTTTTGAGTATCTGTGGTGATTGTTATCCTAATTCCAAGTGTTTAGGGAGGATGACTACATTCATACCTAGCCCGCAATTTGAGAATGGTTGCGGTCATGTCTCGGTGATATGTATTTGTGAGATGCTTGAGGACAACCGTGGTTGTACCTCAGTGGTAGGGTTTTTCTTTACGTACCCTGGTGGCTAGTGTCGTGACTTGTACCAAGGATGGACTAAGTGTTTTCATATTGAATATATGTCATTGGTGGAAGTTTGACTGATATGTCATTGTGGTGCATACTCATATGGACCGATTAGGGAAAATATCTTAGGATTCCAACTCTTCCTAGAAATTCTATGGAACTGATTGTAACCAAGCAATGGTCAGTTGGAATTTGGGTGGTACGACTCAACTTCCCCAGGTCTTAATAAAATACGTAAACAGTCGTGTAGTACATCTGTTAGGGTTACACACAATGCTTCACATTGGATGATAACCTTTCTTTCTCTTTTTGTGTATAGATGATGTGTAGTGCAATAAGAGAAGTAGCCATACTTATGTTGTTAGATACACTGATATTGTTTGTTTTGTTTATGATGATAGCTATCTCATGTTTTTAGCTATGCTTATATTGCTAGTCATGCCTATATAGTTAGCTATGCATATACTATTAAACACGCTTATCCTGATAGTTTTTCTTATGATGTTAACTCTACTTAAGATGTGGATATGCTTATCATGTTAGACATGATATTTTATTAGACATGCTCACATTGTTAGCTTTGCTCATCCTATTGGATATGGCTAAGCTATTAGATATGGTATATTGTTTGTAACGCCCCCACCTCCCAGTAACCCCCAATTAAGGGAGACCAAGAGGTCAGAGCCGTTATCCCAATTTCCGGATCAAAGGTTCGAAAAATAATCAATAATAATTATCAAATTCTACCAACTAAATTGAAAGGATGTAAAAAAAATTAAACTTCGCATACCTTTTTCCAAAACTTGGACATCTACTTCTATCCACATCCGGAGTCTATTCTAACTAATCCTCCTTTGCACTTTAATTCTCATTTAATTCCACATATGCCACTTTACTGTTTGTTCTTTTCACTTGTACCTAAAACACCGACAAACAAAACGTCAGTCAGCATAAATGAATTATGCTGGTATATGGGGGAAATAATAATCGTGCAATTAACTGTAACAACATATTGCAGTCAAATATGATTTAACAAACAACTTTATGTTTTCAACATAACTGCTCAATCCATACATACCCTAACCTCTACGCTGTCCCTGCAGTGGACCTGGATGCTATCTTTCTTATGGTAGATCCCCATTTAACCCCTCATGATCCTACCTAACAGGTGAATCAGTTTCTAGGATTGAGTCACATGGCACTACCCATAGGTAGCCCACTCCTTAACTCATGATGTGCTAAAGAGTTGCATGACACTACACATAGGTAGCCCAATCCCTAACTCTTGATAACCTGTTGGTCCCACTTATCAAGTAGACCCTTTACCAGGTTACCCTTTTCATCATTAGTAAAGCCACAGAGGAGGACCAGGATCTGAGCCAGTCATGTATGCATACTTATGGTGATAGTCATAGTCACTTTATAGTTGCATGAAATAAAAGTCATCCAAGCAGTTATTTTTAGGCAACCGATAAAACAACCGGGAATCAACCTGAAACTAAAGTGATTAACCATAAGTGTAACCACATACCTATTAGGCTGATTTGAGACAGAATAATCCAACCAATCAAGAAATCCAAATAGGCAAGCAAGCACATAATGAGATCTTGAAATATGCATACAATTTCTTATTATTGGTCATGCCATCAAGATCTATTAAACCTAGCTTGCTTCCTAGGGTTTCTAGTCCACTTTTAGGGTTTCCATTGCAATTAGGGTTTCACTTAATTTATAATATTACTTCATAAACCCTAATTATCTCATCTATTCTTCAAAAAAGATATTAAGATTATCCTTTAACAACATTTAACCTTAATTTCGGATTAAAGGCACAATTAGCCATCAATTACGTCCATTAAGCCTCTTTTACATCAAAGCTACCATTTTTATCCTTTTAATACATGACAAGATCATTATGCTCATTTATCATCAATTCATAGTTCATTATGGTCTAATTCATATATGAACTCTATTTGTCATTAATTCTACCTTTATCCATTAGAAAACCCTAATTACTACATTAAGGGTATTTATCCACAATTAAGAACTTTTATACTCAAAATAGCTTAGAGTCATCATATCTTAGCTTTATTCATGATTTTGAATAATTAAAGCCATTAAGAGTCACATTTACTAATATTAGGGTTTCAAGGCCCATTAAAGCATATTTATGCACATAAAACTCTAAATTAAACCAATTATGTGCAAAGTTCATCCTTTTTGTTCTTAATGTACCTTTTTACAATTAATAGGTTAAAATAAACTTTAATCATCCATTAAACCCTACTAAATACATTAATCATCTCAAATTAGGGTTTCTTAATCATTAAAGCATTAAAGTTGATAACTTCCACTACTTTTCGAATTGCAAGAGGAATTAGCCTCTAAAACATTTTTAATGGATTCCTCTCATTTTTCTGAGTAATTTTCATATTTTATACGTACCAATTTGAGCTACCATTATTTAGTTATGAATTTTGCAATAAAATCTTACTTGGACCAATCAGAAGCCGCCACGTCACCTTCTCCATGCAACGTTGCTCAGCTAATTTGGAAACATGATGATTTTACACTTATACCCTACACGGTTCCCTAGTTTAGCAATACCTGGAGTGGTAAAATGGTCCAATGACCGATCCATCTCCTTCTACCTCACGATGGCGCTGCTGCCGCCCTAGTCGTGCCTTGCACGACTCCTTCTCCTTCCCTGGGACCTTGACGGCCATCGGTGACAATCCCCTACCTCCGTCGTGCCCCCGCGCAGGTAAGGCTGCCTCGGGTACGGCCAGAATGGCCGCGATCAAGCTCCACAAGTCTACAGTGTGCAGCCACGATGCAGCCATATTGTAGGTGTGCCGTAGGTAACTGTGTGAAGTCGAACGCTCGAGGACAATAGCCGATCATCCATAGGTAATCAGAGAACACCAAGCCTTCATCAAGATGACTCCACATCTCCCCGTTGCTCCAGAGAAAGCACCATATGTTGTTAGGGTTTGGATGAAGAAGATGAAGAAGGGAGAGAGTTGCATGTGATTTCTCTAGAACTCGATCCAGAGGCTCTACCCCTTTATATAGGGGAGGGTATCCATGCCCTAAGGTGTTTATCTGAGAGGAAACAAGTCCCTTTCTAAAAGGAAATCATATTCCTTAACTAAGAAGCAATCTTCTCTCTCCTCATTACCTTCTTAGATATTCTTTGTTCTTTAGATATTAGGAATTCGAAAATCCTCTCACTTATTCTCTTTATTGCTTGACCTTTAACCCATTGGCACAAAATTCTATTTTCATTTAGTAGAAAATGCTTCCTTTTTAACAATGCCACCAAATGCATTAATTATGCATCACATTATCCTCTTATTTTGCATTATTGGTATTTTCTCTTTCTTTTTCTTCATTGGGGATCCTTGGACCCCAAGAAACTCTAATATTTTGAAATTCTTTTTAGTGGATACTCATTATCCTTCTAGATGCATCTATATTCATTACCTTGTTTATTTCTTATTAAAATATCTCTTTTTAAGGATTTCTCTTTATCTTTCTTTTTATTTTCCTCATCGGCATTTCTTTTAACATTAGGAATCCTTTGGATACGAAGATCCACCAAGGATAACACAATTCTACCTCTTTCCACTTATTTTCCACATTTTATCATTGTTTTCAATTTCTTTCTTAATAAAGAAATATTTAATTGATATTTTCTTTTCTTGTTGCATTATCTTTGAAACTTTGGACTCCTTGGAACCCAAGGAACCCAAGAGGCACGAAATCCACCTTTGGATTAAATTCTTTTACCTTCTAGAGGTTTCTACATTTATATTTTCTGCATTTCTTATTAATAATGGAGTTCCTTTTGTCTTTTCCTTGTTATTGGGCCCAATAGCCAATAAAACCCACAAAACAATCATCAAGGCTATTGTAAACAAAATCCATTTATTCAAAACAAATTATATCATTATTTGTTACAATATCTTTAATATGAGAAATTACATTTCTCACCAAAAGAACCCAAAAATTGGGGTTGTAACATTGTTAGAGTTGCTTATGCTATTAGTTTTGTTTATGATTGTAGTCATGCTATATTGTTAAACATGCTCCTATTATTCAAATTTTGATATGCTCATAATAATAGCTACATCTAGTAATTGAGAATAATGCTAGCTTCTAAGACTAGGGGTGTAAACGGTGCAGGTACGGTGCAGGTCTGGCCATACCCATACTCATACCCATCTAATTTAGCGGGTCCGGTTCCGGTTCTAGACCCGCATAATACAAAACCTGGACCCGCACCATACCCGTACCCGCAATAATAGCGGGTATGCGGGTAAGCGGTTCTATAAAACATCATATTGTTTATATAAGAGAAATGACTATGTTATATATATTTAACACAACAAGATATTGTTATCATATAGTATATTAACATGTAATAGTTATATTAGACAATGCTATATTCTATACAATAAAATTAATTGAGTAATTGTTAACATATTTGTAGTCATGATCATAACATTTAATTTATGTAGAAAGTAATGTATATTAGTAGACATTTTGATTTTAAGTTTACATATGATGTTCGTTAGTGTAACTAGAATAGTTAATTCTTAGTTATATGACTAGTGTCAACCTTAGAGTAGGATATAATCTCAATAATTATATTAATTAGACTAGTAAAGTATGATATATATAACATATTATTTTAGTAGTTACTTATGTATAACGAGTACACGGGTCTAGCGGGTCTAGGTCCAAGCATACCCATTATTGGACCCGCTTATATGCGGGTCCAAGGGTATACGGGTCCAAGGGTATGCGGGTATAAAAAATTAGAGCCGTGACGGGTTTTTTAAGGGTTTGGATTTGCGGGTCTGCGGGTCTACCCGTACCCATTTACAGCCCTATCTAAGACCCTAATTGGAATTGCTCTTAACAAGCGATTACGATTAATAATTTTTTTTGGTTGCTTTATTTTTTAATCTATTTAATCTGCTTAATCCATTTAACCTATTTATTTACATAACATGTTTTAAAAAATAAGATTTTTTAGAGTTATATCTCTCACTGGGACATGCGTCTCACCTCGTGGCTCACCACAATCTTTTTAGGTGATTGTCAGTAGCCGTAGTGGACCCATGGCAATGAGGAGGAGCTGATGTGATGGAACACATAAGGAGTTGATTAGATATCTAGCATGTCCTAGAGTTGTCCCTGTACTCTCATGTTCGGGCAGTAAAGTTTAGTATATAGTGTTTTATCGACTCGAGCTTTCGTTGTATTCTAATATTATGCATGTACATAATATCTCATGTGTATATGTAGTGGTTGAGGCCACAGTCAAAGTAAGAAACTTTTATAAGATTTATGAAATAATCTGAGATATTGGGCTTTTATGAAAATGTTGTTATGTTTGTGAAAAGTTAATCGGTATAATTAACCCTCTTTTTAGATATGTATATTAGAGGTTGATCGTGTTTCAGTTTTGAGTAATCTCACTTTGTGTGATGGGTTGTCACATTTGGTGGTATCATATCTATAGGTTCATTGAGTCTACAAGGAAACTAGGACTTAGGACTAGGAGAATAATTTAGTAATGAAAATGGCATGTATATTATGCTTACTTCCCAAATTTTGTACTTAGATACCCAGGCCAGGTATTCATTTACTGAAGGAAAGTCAAGTGTGGAACTCTTTGATTGTTATCATTCTGATTACCCTGATCAAGTAGTCAGTTGGAAACAAAGAGCATGATAATTAAGAAATTGTGGTAAACATATCTTAATTATACCCTAAAGGAAAGGTGAAAATCATATATAACTCATCAAAACTTGAGTGTTTGATAAATAAAGAAAGAGATATGACACCACAAAGTTGAATGAAAATAAGCTATGAAGGAGTTCTTGAAACTATGATTCTGGAAAATAATAGAGTAAAAGGAAGATAAATAAGTGTTAGTGTAATAACCTAAGGTGTAAAATTCATATAAGAATAAGAGAATTCTGATGATAATAACGATATGAGATAATAAAAGTGGATAAAGATGGATGAACAAAAAGGAACTCGAGTTAATCTCAGACACACCCCTTTGTGCAAAAAGTTGTTAATGCAAAATTATCATGACATATTTTTTTTTGAAAGGGAATGATCCTAATTGAAAGGATAAGAACAAAGAATATGATGAACTAACCTCTAAAAGAGTGAATAAGAAACATGATAAATGAGAAGGTACACATAAGTATGACAGATACCCAACATGAAAGAGTAATGAAGTACACCAATCATGTTAAATTCCTATGCAAGTGGCAAGGAATCCAAGTGAAAAGCAAAAAATACATTAAAAGTTGTAACTTGTTTGCTAAAGGTAGGACCTATAACCCCCTTTGTTAGAAACCCTTAGGATGGTATCACCATGTTGTGAGAGGTATACCTTTCCCCTTATGCTCTTCCTTTCTCTGGATTTTGCATTCAAGTGTATCTTATGCCACTTGGTATGTGAGGATTCGATGTAATCCTAGGGATAGATATATTGGTGCAACATGTGGCTGTTTTGGACTATAGTTCTAGGTTTGTGACGTTTGTGACTAGGGCACCTTTTGAGCTTTACAAGAAGTTAGGTAGATTATTCCAACATGTTGGGTGTCAACAGTGATGGTAGGGAAGCTGATAAGATAAGGATGTGAGGTCTTCTTGACACATGTAGTGAATACCAAGGTTGTGAGTCCTAGTATTCAGGGTGTATTAGTGGTATGTGAGTTGGAGACGTTTATGAGTTCTCAATGTTCCTTTTCTTTGAGCAAGTTAGATCTTGAGGTGCTCCAATGACTCTTCAAGAAGTAGAAGGTTGATTCTATGTTGATATAACTACCGATAATAGGACAAGGTATACAAATAGGTGACATCATGACGTTGGACATTAGATTAGAGTGATGCAATAGAAGCATGATGGATTCAATGAGACATGTGAGTGATGGGAAAGTACATTATGACAACCATACATGACATCATGAAGTCATATATAGTAGGAGATACATGACACTCTTTGTTTGGCATAAGCAAACAAGTATCAATTTGATGGTACAATGTTTCAACAATAGATTGATGTAGTTTGAGATGGGAAAAATCACATGTTGGTAACCATAGTGGACCGCTAGAGTTCCAACTTGGAGGAATTACTAGAGTTGCATAGGGTATAGTGTAGTTCCATCTTCCATGATGGAGGAAGTGTTATCCCGATATTGAATAAATGATATAGATAATGGAGATGGAGTTATATGAGAATTTTGGTGGGATGGATTCTATGTTGGTCATAGATAACACATGCAGGTTGGGGAGGAAGGTCATAGTTTTAGTGGATATGTTGTGACAACACCATGGCTTGATAAAACCTTGTGGGAGATAGAGGATGAGATGCATAGGAGGTAACCATCCTTGTTTTGCTTCATATTTTAGGGGCAAAATCCATGTTAAGGGTTTATGGTTGTAAGACCCCTAACTTAGCTTAAACCCTAATGATTCTTAACTTACCAAATTATATTCCTAGATGCTTAATCAATTTTTTTCTTATGCTTTATATTAGTTAATTAAGCTATGTTTCATGTTTGGTCCAATTTGGATATTGTTTGAGCAAGTTATGCAATTTTGTGCATGTTTTGGGCTTTTATGCAATTTAATTATACTTGATGTTTTTATTGCAATTTATAACATGCTTTTTGCTCCTCACATGTTTTCATATCATGATGGAGTTGGTTGTTCCATGGGGTGCCTAGATGAACCTTGGTTTTATGCGTGACCTCTACCTGAGGTTGAAGTTAGATTTTCCTCTCATAGATGGGCTACCTTGTATGATATCTCGATGATTTTCTTGTGCGTGGAGTCAAGGGATGACCTGGTAATCAAGTTTTGGTGATCCTCCTAACTTCCCACTAATGTTGGGTTGTTGGTTTGCATGGAAAATATGCTCTTGACCTAGGAAACTTGGCGAGATTGATTAGACATCTTACCTCTTCCTTCTCTCTCCCTTTTAGCTTCTTTAGCTTCCATCCTTGCATGTCAACGAATTCTTTGCTCACTCAGATCAACCTCTCTTCTTCCCTTCTTCCCGAATCTCATCCCCTCTTCTTGGTAGAGAAGAAGTATCCCAAGGTAGATGGAGCTTGGTCGATCTACTTACATGTGCACATAGAGCTCGGATCTACCATCTCTTCAATCTTGTGGACCTTCCTTAGCTTGTTCTTGAACCAAGCAAGTAAGACCTTCTCTTCTTCCTTTGTTTTCCGTTCTGTCATACCTTCCCTCTCTTCTTGTTTGGATCCATGGTTTCCATGATGGAGTTTGTGCTAGAACTCTTGAAGAACACCTTTCTTCTAGGTTCTTTGACCTAGGGTTGATTGTTCTTGCAGAAAAGATAGCTTGGATGAATGGGGAGCTCAAAGCTAGGATTTTGTTCCTCTATTGATTGAGACACCTTTCTATTTGGATCCCCATATTCATCCTTGAGTCTAGTTATATAACTCTCTTCATGTTTATTGCTTACATATGACTTGCCATGAACAAATCTTGCTATAAAACATAGCAATGAGTAGAAAATTCGAATCCTTAGTTAAGTCGTGTATATATGTGAGGATTTTTTTAGTATATAATCCTCTTGTTACTCTCCTTAATCTTGTGCACGTTATATATTTTGTAAAATGAGCTTTAGACCTTTCTTGGCCATTAATCAATGGTGTTGTTGTGGTGAAAATCTATGGTTGTGCTTGACCTATTTTGAGTTGATTTCTACCTTGCCTCATGATCTAATGGGTAGTCTTTTGTGTATAATGATGTTGATTTTTTCCTACTAATTTGATGGATTTGTTATATGCCTAAGAACCCATGGTTGTAATACTCTTGTCTCTGGATGGTAGATGGCTTCCATAATCATAATAATTAATGGAGTTGAGTAGTTGAAACAATGGGTTTTCTTGGTGCCTTGAACTGATTTCTCCCTTGTTGTGTGACCCAATGGGTTGGATTTTAGGAAGGAACGTTGGTGGTAATTTAATTTATTTTTTCATAACTTTAGTGAGCCCAGGAAATGATATTTATATTATGTTCATAACTGAATGATTGATGGTTATCTTAAGCCTCATGAACTATGGTTTTCCCTAGGGTTTTGAGTAGATTTTTTGCTCCTTGTGTATCAATCTGATAGTTGGTATTGGTGTTGTTTGGTTTGACTTTTTTCTGCCAACAAATGTCTTGGAATTAGCTTTGATTTTGGACTTTCTTATGCTTGAGAAATTATGGTCATGATGCTCTCTCAAGTGGTTCAAGTTGATAGTCTTATTTCTCTCTTAAATGATGGTTTCTATCTAATGCTTTGAGCTGATTTTCTCTTGTTTCAATAACTCGATGGTTGGGCTTCTTGTGAGAACTGATGGTTCACACATTGTTTTTTTTTATGGCTTGATGTGCTTAAGAACTGGTGGTCATATTTCTCTTGTCTTTTTTTTTAAATGATGGTTCCTTAAACCTAGCTAAACAATGATTTTTCCCTTCAAATGAATTTATGGTTTACTCGATGTTTGATGTCTATTTTCCATCTAGTGATGAACTTCAATGGTCTCACTAGGTTAACAATTGATGGATATCCTAATTTTGATTTTCTAGTTTCTCTAAGTTTTAGATTGATGGTACTCTTTAGTGGCACAACCAGTGGTCATCCTAAAAAGTCATGGACTGTTTTCTCAAAGTATTAGAATGATGGTTCACATAGTTGCTCAATGGATGGTTTTTCCTAAATGAAAGCTCCAATGTTTTACATGTTTTTCATCTGATTTTCTACCTACCTAACATTCAAAGGTCTTGATTGAGTATTTATGCTTGGAAGTTTTGGGTTTGATGCCCTAATCCGATGGTTATGTTTTATGCAACCATTATTCAATGGCGGTGATTCATATAGACGATGCAATGGTTTTAATTACATTGAACTCGATGATCTGATGTGTGGTCTATGATTTAATGGGTTGTGTTTAGTGCACATGGTCTGATGGTGGTGATTAATACACATAATTCATAGGTCATGTTTTCATTGAAATCAATAGTTTTACGTATGATTTGATGGCTTGTGCTTGCTGTACCTAACCCAATGGTTTGTATTTCATGATTTAGAGTCAATTGTTTTAAGGCCATGAGTTTGTAGTCTTACCTTTTCCCTCAAATAAATATAAACCTAAGGTTGTTGTAAAGTACTGATTTGTAATGTTAATTTCAACTTGTGTTGTTAACTCGAACCCTGATACAACTAAATCATGGTGGTTAATTATACCTAGTTTCCTTGCATATAGTTACGAAAAAGGAATGTACTTAATGTTAAGATGATATTCCTATTTTATCCTGTGAACATCTTTTAGTTCATTATTTCAATGTTATGTTGAACATATGTACCACATGTGTGGTGATAATTTGTTCAGCCTTCGGTAAGGCATGGAAGGATAATGATGATTCTTGTATGATAATGTGATGTGATGTTCTTAATGACTTTGAGCATGGTTGAGCCTTATGAAGATGTGATCCTTTTCATGATGTGACAAGGATCAGTATAATGTGATGATGACAAAGGAATAATGCCTCATACATTTTATATCATCTAGAGTTGTTACATATAAATGCTTGCTAGAAATGAACTAGGTTTTGTTTGTCCACTTGTTTCATAAAGCCTTAATTCACTCAATTGACATTAACTAATCAAATGAAATCTTAATCATGTAGAGCCATGTGTTGTAGATCCATTCCAGTGTCAGAACTTGTTGGATAGTGAAATGAATAGTCCTCTGGGAAACTCAGAGCACATACTGTTGGGTATGTAGGGTGTTTGTCATCATGATTCCAAGTGTTTAGGGAGGATTACTGTGGTCATACCAAGCTGTCAGTTGGAGAATGGATGTGGTCATATCTCACTGATATATATTTGTGAGATGTTTGAGGAAAAATGCAGTTGTAACTTGGTGGGATAGTCTTTCTTTATGTATCTTGGTGTCTAGTGTCATGACCTGTACTAAGGGTGAGCTAGGTTTTTCAGCTTGACTATATGTCACTGGTGGCAGTTCGACTAATATGTCATTGCGGTGCAGACTTGTAATAACTAAGTAGGTAGAAGAACTTAGGATTCTGGCTCTTCCTAGATCTTGAATGGAACTGACTGTGACCAAGTGGTGGTCAGTTAGAATTTTGGTGGTATGACTCAAATTCCCTAGGGCTTAATAAAATATGTAAATAGTCATGTAGTATATATGTTAGGCTTACACACAACATTTCACATCGGATGATAACCCTTGTTTTCTCTTTTCACATATAGATGATGTCTAGTGCAATAAGAGAAGTAGCCATGCTTATGTTGTTAGATACACTACTACTGTCGGTTATGTTTATGATGATATTTATCTCATGTTGTTAGCTATTCTTATACTGCTAGTCATGCTTTTGTAGTTAGTTATATATTCTTATAATGCTAGTAATGCTTATGCTAGTATTCATGCTTATGTTGTTAACTCTACTGAAGATATAAATATGCTTATCCTATTGGCCATGATATTTTATTAGATGTGCTTAGTTTGGTAGCTTTTCTCATCCTATTGGATATGCTTGTGCTGTTAGATATGGTATATTGTTAGAGATACTTATGCTATTAATTTTGTTTATGAGTGTAGTCTTGCTATATTGTTAGGCATGCTACTATTATTCAAATATGCTCATACTATTATTGATATGCTCAAATTAATAGCTATATTTAGTAATTGAGTATTATGTTACCTTCTAAGACTCTGATTAGAATTTCTCTTAACAAGACATTATGATTAATAGTTCTATTCTATTGATTGATCTATCTATTTGTTTAATCTGCTTTATCTACTTAACATATTTAATTACATAATTTGTTGTAAACAATAAGCTTTGATGGGAGTTATATCTCTTGCTAGAATATGGGTCTCACCAGTGGGTCACCATAATATTTTTAGGTAATCATCAGTAACCGTTGTGGACCCATGGTATCAAGGAGGTGCTGATGTGATGGAACATAGAATGATTTGATTAGATGTCTAACATGTCCTAGAGTCATTCATGTACACTCATGTTTGGGCTGGAAAGTTTTTTATATAGTGTTTCATCGATTTGAGATTTCATAGTATTCTGATGTTGTGCATGTCGATAATCTAATGTACATATGTAGTGGATGAGGCCACGAAGTCAAAGTAAGAAACTTTTCATAAGATTTATGAAATAATATGAGATGTTGGGCTTTTATGAAAATTTTGTTCAGTAAGTTTGTGAAAATTTCATCAGTTTTAGTTAACCCTCTTTTTAGATATGTGTTTTATTAGCGGTTGAACGTGTTTGAGTTTTGAGTAATCTTGCTTTGTGTGATGGGTTGTCATACTAGATTTGTAACATTATATGCTTCTGAGCCTTTACAGAAGAAATAAAACCTTTGTTACTTTGGTAAGAAGACTAAATCTTAAAACTATATGTATATACATATGTGTGTGAGAGAGAGAGAATAGGATTACCCAAATATGTATCTTTTTGAACTAGGTCTAAATCCTAGAATTCACCACTACTCATAGACAACACTATTCAAACGATCAAACATGCATAATAGGGCTAAAAAGATAAATGCAATCCGATCAATTTCAAGTAAAAAGTTATGAAAACATCAAAGCATGAAAGTTAGGCTCAAAGGTCATGTGAGCAAAGGATCCGATATTCCATTATCCAAAATGGAAACTGATACCATAACAAAGGATCTTTCCACAAGACTTTCAAAATATATTCTGAAAGGATTCCAAATTAAGGTTTATGCATCATTAAGAAAAAACTTAGATTTTTAGCCACTAAATGTATACCTCCAAACAGGTAGATGCAACATTTAATATTTGATCCAAACATTTCCATTGTAAAACATGAGGTTCGATCCAGAATCTCAAAATATCTAGTTACATTTTAACATTAGATTTGGGTATATTCCACTAACTTTTGATATCCCATAAATGACATTTGTGTTTCTATTCAAATAAGGTTACAAATAAAACATCATTAATTTGATAATATCCTCACGACTTTAAAAGATATATATGACTTAAAAAAATACTTATGATTAGGTGTTTTATGACCAATGCACCCTTACATATAGTATTCTTTACTATGTCATGTGATATGGTTTTATAGGTCTTTACTATTTTTGCAAAACCCCACATAGGCTGCAAATAAGAAGAGAAAATACCACCATGCCAGAAAAAAAAATGCATGAAGGGAAAGACTAGAAAATCCAACTTGATATATGGGCTGTCACTACCACACCTCAATGGAAAAGCAACAACACACTCGGTCCTACCAATCGAGAAAGGGGATCTATAGGAAAAAGGATATTTTCCTCATAGAAATTGACTCAATAGTGAAGTATAGAGTAAGACAAGCAATTTCTTGAAGTAGCAATGATAAATCATAGAGGAAGCAAATGATGATCAAGGATGAATTGAGTGTAAAGACAAGAGAAGTTTTATGAACTAAATATAAGGTTTCTCAATTGACCTTAAAAGTAGTATCCCACCTTCAACACAAAGTTAGGAGGTCAACGTTGTTACAAGACTAACTAAACAAAGCTGATGAAGAGTATCAGGCATTATTAGTGCAAAGATACCCAAGGATAGAGTAGGGTTTCAATGATGTTAGTTTTTTTGCTTTGATGTTTCTAGCCAACAAGGAGGGGTTATAGGATGCACGTGATAGAACTTTCATCAGAATTTCATTTTGGCTACTCTAGACGTATCTAACATACCTCTGTAGGGATGTAGTTGTGACAATGATTCATGAGAGCATCAGGGGAAAATTTTCAAGCCAAAGTCAATAGGTATGGTATTGTGATGATGAGAGGAAGTTGTACCGATGAAGGATTTACAAGAGAAAGTGAGATAAGGATTTCCCCAATGCTCTAGCTTAAGGTAAATGTTGACCCTCTATTAGACTTCATGAAGGGAACAAAAAATTATTGGGCCCAACACCTCCTACAACATGATTGTGGTTTTACAATATATATATATATATATATATATATATATATATATATATGAAAATTCAAAGTACATGTCTTATTGATATCTAAACAAAGTAGGTAGGTGATGGGTGTCACATCACAATTTTCAAGGCCAATTTCAAACTTAGAATGCGATTTTTCCTAAATAATAATATTTTTTGGGTTTTAATGAAAAAGACTAATAATGGTTATCCTTATATGAAAATGGGATAGGAAAACTTAAAATAAGACTCAATTTCATTTATCACTTTCAAATGTGCATTATAAGTATCAATTAACTCAAGTTGATCCTATTTTATTTTCTCTCTCCTCCAAGATTCCATAAAACATAGAAAGAGGTTAAAAAGGTGACCATGTGACTTTAATAAGTAAAACTTGAAATTGTGACTCAAGAATTCAATAATAGGAGCCTTTTCAAATTATATTAACTTTAATTCCTTTTAATTAAGGTTAATAGTCAATATAGAAGTTATGGACCAAAATGTGTACAAAAATGAAGTATAATTATCTTGGAATGTTCTAGACCCTTCAATTAATCTATGGTTCAAATTTGAGGTCATTTGGACCATGTTTGAACCCTCAAATCAATTAAAAAATATTTGAATATAGTTTGACCTAGGTTTGAATTTGATATCGTTAATGTAATGTATTAAACATATGCTATGCAATTTATTCACCTATCACGCATTATAAATCCCTCTTCTACACACCATCCAACCATTCTAGTTTAATCAGTTAATGATCCAACAACTAGATCATTGTCACCTTCCTCCAGACTAATTCTGTGGAAATAAGTATAGTTATAATGATTTCTTCATTAATCCCATACTCCTTCTTTACTCCACCAATTGATAAGATTTTTCCTCCCATGTCTTTTCCTCTCTCATCCAATTCGAATGAGCCATCACTCATCCCCCAACTCACCCTGTTGACAAAATGCCCAAATCAGGCTTCGAACCCCTCTTTGCCATGAATGCACGGTGTAGGTATTTTCTATACGCCCTAAAATGCAAGTGTATGCTATCAGATTAATATAGGCCAATGAGGCTCAAGTTTTGAACATATGGTAATGTAAACTCAAAAACTACTACAAATTGTATTACAATTAGTTAGGCTGAAGAAAACTATGATTGAATGGTTTTATTAACTACGAAAGTAGAGATTAAATATAGAATTATTGGTGATTGATTGCAATTGGATGGAATTCCTTAGGATTACAGTTTCACCTGGTTAACATTGCAATTAACAATTATAACATTAATAAATTTCTCTCCTAACCCTGGACTAAAAACACGTATCAAGAATTACCCACTCTCGTGGTGTAATACACTACCTAATCTAATAGCAATCCTACTCTTGTATTGATTGTGTAATTAGTTAGGCACTTTAATGAAAGATTCGAGTAATATCTTCATGTTCGTAAGTCACATTTCTCAAAGGATGATATAAAATCTGTATTTTTATGATTTTCCAACTGCTAATTTCCTTTTTCAAAGAAATTAAAGGTCTAATTAACTACCTATGGTGATCAAGCATGGATAGTTCATTGCAATCGTGTAGAGATAAGTCCATAAATTGAGAGAAATTAATATATTAATGTATATCGTCAATTACAATGCAACACTGGGTTACTCTCGGGTCCTAAGGAATAAGGGGTTTATCCCCACATAGTTTTCATGGTCAATAACATAGGATAGGAGAAAAAAACGTAAGAAACATTAATAAAATTAAAGAACCCCTGAAGTAGACTGTCCAAAATATCCCTTCTTGCACATGTGCTGATTTCCTACCTTCCGGCTACAAATACGTCCACTGGAAGTGCCTAGATTTTCCAAAATGTACTCTTCTTCTTTGCTTTCTCCTCTCCTTTCTCTCAGCTGCCATCCAATACAAAAGAACATGATAGAGAGGGTTGGGTGAATTCCCCCTAAGTCATAGAAGTGACTTAGGGTGAAATAGATCCTCAAGCATCGGATTGGATGCTATCTTTAGATCTTCCTAATCCCGACATGTGTGTACTACTGACTCCTCTGATTGGGCAGCCACCTGGCATGTTGTTGGTACTACTGACATGTCTATCAATAGAACTGAGTTTCTTCGATAAATCTTGATCAAAATACTGTGAGGTTGTCGGTATTATCAACATGTAGAGTCAATACTACTGAATCTTCTTGATTCTTCTTTGTTCCAACTTGATCATGCGTCAGTACCACTGACTCCAATGTCAATAGTACCAAACTATGTAGATTCTTGTAAAAATTCCTAAAATTCACAAAAAGCTGAACATAAGCTTTAGAAACATAATAAATCATTCAGAAACATTGAAATTGTATATATTTGATGCAAATAAGTATCACAAGCTCATTATAGTAAATCATGCTCAAATTAATATGATTATGAACAAATAGTGCATGAAAATCAATATAAAATAGCATGTGAAAATGACAAATAATAAGTTCATCAAAATCCCCTAAGATTAAATGTTGCTCATCCTTGAGCAACACACATTCAGATCTGTTTGAGACAAGTTGGAAAAAGGTCATATATTATGAATTTCATTTCTCAACCATCCCCACCTGGTGGTCCCAAACTGGCCTTTACTAACAATTTAACAACTAACTACTCTTAAGAGACCAAAAATTTCCATAAAAGTTGTCCATCTTTAGATCAATGAACACTATCAAGAGAGCATTTAACATCATAATCAATCAGGCATTCGCTTGGTTCATTATGTGATTCCCTATTCTACATTGCTCTTTCCTATCCACCAACTACTTGGAAGCGGTTTTCCTTATAAGAATGAATGAGGAAAAAATCATATAAGAGGCCTCCTGATAAGAGCAATGAATGATATGAAATGGGTGGAAAATGAAGAATCACAAGTACATTCAAATTATTTTTGAAAAAATAAAATATGATGAACCTATATGGTGAAGAGAATGAAAAATGCATGAATCACTAATGCCTACTATTATTGGTGGAATGATGCATGAATCAAAAGATTTTGTGAATTTGACGAACATGAATTAAAGAAATGAATGCATCATGTGAATGTTTCCTACTTTTTTGTGGAGAGTTAAATGCATCATTTCTCCCTCTTAACTTTAAAACTTTAACAACTGTTTTTCTTTGGCCCATTATTTTAGCATGATGGAACGTTATGCTTGGGTTTTACTAACATATCACTCATTTTTTCTTTCTTTCTCTTTTTCTAAGGGTATGTATGTGTATCCCTACACTCAAAGTTCAAAGGAAAATGATACCCACATGATAAAGAAATGAATGGTATGGAATGCACATAAACCACATGTAATTTTTTATGCAACATAAATGATATGCATAGAAATTTCTTATGCAATTTTTTTTTCATTTTATAACTAATGCAGTAAAAGAAAACTGACTATCATTTCACCTACTATTACATGCAATGCAAACAAGTGGAAATAATTCAGACTACGTGATCATCTTATGGTGGTGAGTCAAAATGAATGGAATCACATAACTAAGAGACAATGCCTTTCATGAATTTATGATATGTCCCTCTCTAATGACCCTTTGTATAGGGTAACCTCAGGGTTTCTTTCTTAAATTTCCATTTAAGATCCCGTTAAATGTTTGATCAATACTCAAACCCCATCTTCAACCACATTTCATGAATAATCTATTCATATCAAATATCCTTAAACTGACTTGCCCATACACTCCCTCTAGGTGGTGTAACTCAAGAAAATTTTGCAACTAAGCCATTTTTTTAACTTTTTAATTTTTCCATTGCAATACAACTGAGAACACATGACATGACATGAACCATGAATTAAACTCCACTTTTACACTAGATAGATTGTGGACCCTACAACTTAAAAGCTAAAAAGCAAATAAAACAAATAAAAGCTAAAGAAAATAAAAACTAAGGATAGAGAGACTATTAAACCTACCCCCCCGAGCTTGAACTTGACTATGTCCACATAGTCAAAATTCCAACTTATGAGGTGGAACAGTGATACCATATCACATGGGTGGTGGTGGAGGAAGTGGCATGGTGGGATCAAAGGGGTAGAACGTCCCCTAAAAACTTGGCAGCTGTTGTGGCATTGATGGAGGTTGTTGATAGCCACCAAAGTATCCTTGGTTCCAGTAATGGTCAAAGAATGGTTGTCGTTATCCCTCCATCCTCTGTAGGCACATGTGCATGTTCTATTGGTTGTCCAAGAGAAGTTGATCATTCTCGAATACCTCCTGCTTGTTGTTGTACAATCGTCCATGCACATCATGGATGCCCACTAAGGTCGTCGTCTAGTATTGTTGTCCTTGTTTTATCTCTTGCAATGTGCTATACATTCCTTCCATGGAATATGGGTCATCTTCTTGTGACAGAGGGGGAGAAGAAGAACATGAGGATGTGTGAGGTCATGGATGCTTGTGATGGGAATTCTTGGTTCCCCCTCCTCATCTTCTTTATTCAGCTCCTGCTACTGGTCTTCTGCTGCAACATCTTCTTCCTCCTCGTCTGACAAGTTATCTATAGACCATCGCATAAGATGAATTCCCTGCAACTCGACGACGACATCTAGCAGTGCCCGTTCCTTGTACTATGTACCTACTATACAACATGTATATACAATTACCTGGTGTGTGTTGACGAGGTTGTCTCTCTTGAAGTGCTTTGAATCAAGCTTTGGTGCTTCCTTGAGAGATTTGGCATTGGAGAGGTCGAGGTTGAGATGGAAATCTATAAATGCAATCAAACCTCCAAATTGAATGGGAGGTGTCCTCTACACCTAGCACTTCACCCCCATTTTGTGTTGAAGGAAGAAGGCAACAAAGTCCAAACTCCTTGGTCTGAGCTCCAGAAGCTTCTAGAGAAAGTAGAGGTCAAACCACTGAACCTTCCCTTGCCTCTGATTGGATTTGGTGAAAAAAGTGTTGGTGAGGAGGCGATGGAGTATGTGAGCAAAGGGATGCTTGATGTTGTTGATGGAGTTTGTGTGCCAGATAATATGTTGGCATTCTGATACTTCTGATAATATCTCCCATGCCCCTCGATCCTCTGGACAAGATGTGAGTGAGAGAGAATGTGTACACAGATGTAAATTAATGTTATGCTTCCTTTATGTTAATCAATGTATTATGCTGTAGACTTTGCTTGTATCTTCTATCAGTTTAATAGAGAAGTTTCTGCAGTTTGTTTAGTTCTTGTTTACAGTTTAAACTTGGTTATCATTTAAATACCTTGAATTGTTTAAAAAAGTGACGAATGGTTGGTTATGTGTTAATCCCACCTGTCGTGCCCTAATTTCGTGGTTTGTGGTTAATGAGAGATTGGTGCGCGACAACTTTTGGTATCACAAAGTGGTTGGGGTAGTAATGATCTCCTTCACTCGGCCATCCGTATATGGCATTGACCTACTGCAACGTCAGGGTGTAGTCAATGTTGTAGAGGCGGAAACTGATGCAACCATTCATCTAGCCATCCCCATGCTCAGGGATGATGCATACCTCCAATGAAGCCAGGAAATTGTAGATGAGATCCGAGAAGGTCAGCTAGTCGATAAAGAAGGGATGGTCACCCACCAACCCTTGACTCTCATAGACTAAGCGCATGCTATCGCTGAATCCTACAGAGTCGAGAAATGCACGGTCGCCATACCGTGTCGCATGGATCTCCCTCTTTTATAGGTCTTCAAAGATCTTTCACACATCGACATTGGGGTATGTGATTCAACTTGGTTTGGGAACCAAGTTTGGAACCCCCACTGATGAAGAAGCTTCTTGCCTTGGTGCCATCCTTGGTACTAGAAGGGGATTTGAGAAAAATAGAGCTCGATATAGAGTCTGAATGCCTAGAGATGTTCACACATTCTTGTTTAAAGGAGGAGTAGAGAAGGTGTGAAGAGAAATGCATCACAATCCTCCTTTTATAGCTGCAACCACCTCTCTACTGTCTCATCGGTACTACCAATGAGGTGTCGCTAGTACCAACTTTGCATCTCAAATCCTTATGCTCGGTGCTATTGACGGTCCTGATACACTAATGTCATTGGCGTGGATTCATGTTGTCCGTAGTAATGACATGGTGTTAGTGGTACTGACTCATCCCGTGGATCAACGGTACTGACCGTCTGATGCAAAGAGTCTCGATTATTATATTGGATCTCTTGTGGATCCCGTGTCTTTAGGTGTCGGTAATACCAACTTATGGGTTGTTAGTAACGACACGTGAATTTTGACAGTGCTTCTGAGTAGGAACTTGATATTCTGAGCATGGATCACACCTCTCATCGGTACTACCAACCTAGTGTCAGTAGTAATGAGTCCTTATCAGTTTGCTTGATTCCTTTTCTATAGAAAGTTGACGCTACCGACTTTTGGGTCAGTAGTAACAATTGATTTGAAAAATTTGCTCAGCTCTCTATGATGTCGTCAGTAATTCTGACATTGTGGTTGGTAGTACAAAGTTGTTTTGTCAACTCAATCCTTTTCCCTATGACCTTGTTGGTAGTACCGAATTGAGGTCGATACTACCAACTGGTACCCAGCCTGCATACCAAACAAAATTGATCACGATACCTTTTTTACATGAAAACTAAGAAAATAAAAACTAAGGATATGAAACTACATATGTT
Organism: Alisma plantago-aquatica; assembly: GCA_963693085.1. Lineage (NCBI taxonomy): Eukaryota > Viridiplantae > Streptophyta > Magnoliopsida > Alismatales > Alismataceae > Alisma > Alisma plantago-aquatica. The sequence goes on from OY856410.1 coordinate 378,666,825, forward strand.
AATGTAAAGAATGAAAAATGATGGTTGGGTTGCCTCCAAATAAGCACCCTTGTTTTATGTCATGTTCTCGACGATCCTAATGAACCCATTATGAAGCTCAATGAGCTCCAACTCATCCTCTTTCCTTACCACATCTCCCACAAAGTAATGTTTAAGCCATTGTCAATTAACAAGGAATGTCTCAACCCCATTGCTAATTTCTACCGCCCCATGGGGAAAAACCTTAACCACATAAAATGGTACAATCCATGTAGATGTTAACTTACCAGGATGTAATTTCAACCTAGAATTTAACAGAAGAACCTTCAGTCCGGGAGAGAAAACTCTATGTAGGATGTGGCGATCATTGATATTCTGAGTTCATTCTTTATAGATCCTTGAGATTCATTATGCATCAAACCTATATCTTCTTAGTTAGTTCTTTATAGATCCTTGAGAATTGATAGGCATCAAACCTAAGCTCATCAAGTTCATTTAATTCCAACATCCTCTTTATTCCTATGACATCCAAACTGTAGTTCAATATTCTTAATGCCCATCTAGCTTTGTGCTCTAATTCTATATGTAAGTGAAAGGCTCACCCATAGACCAACCAAAATGGATTGGTTCATATAGGTGTCTCATAGGTTGTCCTATATGCCCATAGAGCATCATTAAGCAACATACTCTAGTTTGTCCTGTTTGTTGAGACTATCTTTTATAAGATTTTCTTGATCTCTCTATTAGACATCTCAACTTTCCCTTGGGTTTGGGGTTGGTGTGGAGTACCTACCCTATGAATCACTCCATACTTACTCAAAACCACCCCAAATTTATTATTGGTGAAATGAGATCCACCATTACTAATTATCAACCTGGGCACCCCAACCTACAAAAGATATGACCCTTCACAAAATGACATACCACTTGCGCATCATTGGTGTAGGTTGGAATTGCTTCCACCCACTTAGACACATAATCAACTACAAGTAAAATGTATATGTTTCAATTCGAAGACACGAAAGGTCCCATGAAATCAAGTCCCCACAAAATAAACACCTCGACTTCCTAAAAAACATTCATAGGCATCTCATGTCTTTTAGAAATGTTACTTGCACGTTGACACACATCACAATGAAGAACAAAGTTATATGCATCCTTAAACAGTGTAGGCTAATAGAAACCACATTCTTAAACCTTGGCCACAGTTGTAGAACTCGCATGATGACCCCCGATAGGTAATGGATGATAATGTGACAATATGATCTCAAACTCGCACTCCGGTACACATTTTCTTAATATACCATCCCTATATTGTTTAAGCAAAATAGGATCATCCCATATGTAATACCTCAAGGAGTGGAAGAATTTCTTCTTCTCCTGATATCCCCAACCTTTCGACAACTCTCCACAAGCCAAGTAATTTGTAATGTCTACAAACCATGGGTCTTTGTTGTTCATAGAAAAAAGTTGCTCATCAGGGAAATCTTCCACTATGAGTATGTCTAAATCCTTTTCATCCACCATTTCAAGCCTAGATATGTGATCAACGACCACATTTTTGGTACCTTCTTTGTCTTTGATTTCAATATCAAATTCCTATGAAAGCAATATCCATCTAATCAACCTAGGCTTAGCATCTTTTTTCTACAACAAATACTTGATTGCCGCATGACAAGTCCAAACTATAACCTTTGCCCCTATCAAATATTGATGGAACTTCTCAAAATAAAAATCAACCACCAGTAGATCCATTTCCATAGTTGTGTAATTCAACTAGGCATCATTAAGAGTTTTAGACGCATAGTAGACAACTGTGGAAACCTTATCTCGGCATTGGCCTAGAATAGCCCCACTACGTAGTCTGATGTGTCACACATCAACTCAAAAGGTTGGCTCCAATCCATATCCTGGACTACTAGTGTGGAGAATAGATTCTCCTTCAACACCTCAAATGCCTTCAAATATCACTCGTCAAAATTAAAATCAACATCTTTTTTCTAAAAATTCAGAGAGAGGTTTAGTGATTTTCAAAAAATCATTTATAAATCTTCAGTAAAACCAGGCATGTTCTAAAAAGCTCTGTACTCCCTTCACTAATGATGGTGGTGGTAGCTTGGAGATGACTTCTATCTTAATCGGATAAACCTCCATTCCTTTACTGGACACCTTGTGTCCCAAAACAATTTCCTCACTCACCGTCATATGACATTTTTCCCAGTTCAAAACTGAGTGAGTGTCCTCACATCTTTGCAACACCTTATTAAGATTGGCAAGGCAATCCTGAAATGATTCCTCATGAACCAAAAATTCATCCATGAAGAACTCAAGACATCTCTCTACGACATCAAAAAATGGTGAACATGCATCATTAGAATGTAGCCGGTGTGTTATAAAGACCAAACGACATTCGACGATATGCAAAAGTGCCATAAGGACAAGTGAAGGTAGACTCCTCTTGATCTTGTGGCTTGATAGAAATTTGATTGTATCTGGAATAACCGTCGAGAGATAAAAAGTGAGAGCAGCTGGAGAGCCTCTCAAGAATTTTATCAATGAAGGAAAATAGGAAATGATCCTTCAGAGTGACATAATTTTGACGCTAATAATCAATACAAGCATGCCACCCAGTCACCAATGTAGTAGAAATTAATTCATCATTCAAGTTGGTTGTGACTGTTATCCCCCCTTTCATAGGAATCACTTGGGTTGGACTAACCTGTAACATCCCAAGATTTGAGGCCTCGGATAACATGATCTTAAAAGGAATGATTGGACTACCCATATCACCAAGGTGCACCTCCTTTTCCGGGAGCCCATCACTAAAGAACTCCATAGTTAAGCGTGCTCAGCTTGGAGTAGTACTAGGATGGGTGACCAGTCGGGAAGTTGATCTTGGCTTGCGCGTCAGTGTGGACAAAGTGCGTAGTTAAGGCTAGTGGTGGTCTGTGGGGCCAGTCGTCATTCCTGAAACTCTACTAAGAGCCTTGGGCAGTGGGCCCGGGCGTTACAAATGGTATCAGATCCATAACCCCTCCAGTAGGTGGGGCCCACATGGGCATGTGGCATGCCAGTCTTGAGCCGTGTGGTCCAAGCAAGTTGGAAAGGGCTATCCACAGAGATGAGATGGAGCTGCCCTTGCGCTGCTATTCCGTGATCGGGAGCTGGGTGTCCATGGGCCATTGTGGGTCTGCACTGAAATGGGGTCAGATTATGAGGCCATATAGTTGAGCCTTGACGAGGACGTCAAGAGTCTAAGTGAGGGAGATTGTAACATCCCAAGATTTGAGGCCTCGGATAACATGATCTTAAAAGGAATGACTGGACTACCCATATCACCAAGGTGCACCTCCTTTTCTGGGAGCCCATCACTAAAGAACTCCATAGTTAAGCGTGCTCAGCTTGGAGTAGTACTAGGATGGGTGACCAGTCGGGAAGTTGATCCTGGCTTGCGTGTTAGTGTGAAGAAAGTGCGCATTTAAGGCTAGTGGTCTGTGGGGCCAGTCGTCATTCCTGAAACTCTACTAAGAGCCTTGGGCAGTGGGCCCGGGCGTTACATAACCCAAGTCGAGTCAGAGATAACATATATTATTCATGCAAATAAAAGTTTCACTACCTTTTTTTCACTACCTCAGTCATGATGGGGTTGAGTTACTACTACAGTTGCATGATCAACTTTGCTCCTTCTTCTAATTAGATCTTGTGTTGGAAGAAACTAGGGGAGATCCCTATATGTCTGCCATAGACCATCCAAATGCTACCTAGGATTTTGTCAGAACCACAAGTAGCTTCTCCTTTTCCTGTATGCTCAATAAAACTGAGATGATGACTGGGACCTTCTCATCTACTACCAAGAAAATATAATTCAAGTGTTGCGGCAATGGCTTCAGCTCTAGATCTAGGGGACTCAACAAAGATGGGACCAAAGGTGAGGAAGGTGGTTCCAGATCCTCGAAGTGCCTGGTGTTATAACATGATAGATCCTTGAGAAATAAAACACATTCCTATAAATAAAGAGATCGAGCACAATCATCCATCAGATTCATAAGGCAAGCCAATAAAGGAAATTGTGTATATGATTACACAAGAGTGGAAGAAGCTGCCTTTTGAACTATGCTGGGGAATGTTCTTCTTCTTCATCATCAGGATACTGAACTGCTTTTGTCAAAGAAATTTCTTTTGTGTTCTCCAAGATATCCACCTCTAGTGTACCTTTGTGGATATGTGTCACCACATGAGCCATATCAAGAAATGACTTCAGTAGAAATAACAACACCTTTTCTTAGACCTGTTGCAACATGTGACATTGTACTTCCCCTTTGGCAATCTGTGTGGCCTCGGGCATCAAGATTTCATAACGGTGTTCTCCATTTCCCAGTGTCAGTCTTCCTCTGCCCATTCACAAAATCATATAAGATGTGTCTTGGAATGGTCTCCTAAGTAATAGTTCGTTTCCTAGACCATATTTCATCTCCATGATAGCAAAGTCTGCTGAAAATGCAAACCTGTCCACCTTGATAAGAACATCCTCACAAATATCATAAGGCATCACCAAATGAGTTGTATGCAAGATGAATGGTCATATTTCTTTTCCTATACTCCTTAAGACCTAGCTTCTTGAAAGTGGTCAAGGGCATGAATTGATGCTTGCCCCTGAATAACACAAAGCTTGTCCAAATCTTGTCCTCCCGATATAGCCTAAGATATTAAAACATCCCAGATCCTGCCTTTTTGGTGGCAATGTTCCTAGAATAAATGCACTAACTTGCTCCTTTAGGACTACCACCTCAGAATCATCTATCCTCCTCTTCTTATTGATCAAGTCCTTTAAAAATTTGTCATATGAAGAAATCTGCTCAATTACATCAATGAGTGGGATATTGACATGAAGCTTCCTAAAGCTGTCGAGGAACTTCTAAAATTGCTTGCAAATTTTCTTTGCCTTTAAGCTGTTCTGGAAGGGTGCTGGTGTCACCAATTTCTTGTGATCAGGTGGGATGCACACTTCCTTCCTTATTTCCTCTGGTTCATGGTTTTCAGCTTCAAATGTCTTTTCCTCTAATGTAGTATTTGGCTCAATAGAATCAACTACAACAGTTATCACCGATGAACTTTTGTCATCCCCTATGTCCTTGCCCTCTGGAACTATTTTCTACTCATTCAACAATTTCTTCACACTATATAACATCATTGCATTTACATGTTAATTGTTAGTAGGTATGTTGGTGTTTACTGGGAACCCCTAATGAGTCAGTTTCTTCAATGACACAACCTTTGCTGCAATATGAGAAATCTACATCTCAATATCACAAATTTGTGCTCCTTGATTCTGTAGTTTTTTGTGAGTCTGGCCAATGAGAACTTCATTCTGGCTGACCAACTTACTTGATATGTCTTATATGTAGTCTATCTTGCTAGGGGCTCTTTCTTGCTAGATATTTTTGTTGTGGAACACTCTATTATGGCTTGCCTTGCTGAGCTTGAGAAGGATCTTGCTGGAAGTTGTTAGGATCCCTCCATGAAAATTTTGGATCCTTTCTCCATGAGTAGTCATTTTCTCCCCTATAGTTTTGTTTACATGCAAACATGCACTCCTCTTCTTCTCCTCCTAAAGATCTTCCATCCTTGGTACATAACTTCTTAGTAATCATGTCTAATTGTTTCATTCAAAGTAGAAATCACCTTGGACTCTCCAACACTTTTGACAGTTGTTGGACGCTTGCGTTCTTCTCCCCATGATTGGTTATTTGCCCTATTGTTAAGGATCTCGTGACATTTGGACGTCTTATTGTTGAGGAAGAAGCATGTCCATGTGACATCCAACGTGGTCCTTTCCCCTTGATGCAAACCATAGTAAAATATCATTGCCTGGCCTAACAAGTCGATATCATGGTGCAAAATTTTCCTTAGCATGTTCTGAAACCTCTCCCATTCCTCAGAATATGACTCCTCTACTTGTTGTTTGAAGTTGTATGTCTTTTTGGTCAACTCATTCATCTTTTGAGGAGGGATATAGAGCTCCAAGAAGGTGTCAATCATTTGATCCCAAGTTTCAATAGACTCATCTTCCAAGTTGTAGAACTAAGACTTGGCCCCATCTGCAAGTGACGATAGAAAAAGCTTTAAGTATATCACAGTCGATGGCACTATATCGATCTTAACCATGTCACAACTTTCAACAAAGTTGCTAATGTACGTCATCGGGTCTTCAATACTGTGGCCATGGAAGACCTATTTCTTAACTAATGCCACCAGCCTTGGATCGATCTTGTAGCTGCCCACATTTATTGTTTGTTGCTTGATTGGCCCAAGCTGAGCTATTGATGAATATACCTTGATCTTCTCCCAAATTGTCTACTCTTTTTCCATCTCTAGATGTGCTTTTGGTCCCTCTAGAGGTGGTGTTGGAGTAGGCAGTGGCACAATTTGAATGAAATATCCTAGAGATTCATGCCACTCCTGAGCTTGTCGATGAAGGTCCTTTGATGTGACATTCTATGGATTTGACTCTCCATAATCAATGTTTCTTGTCTGCATCATGCCCTAGTACCTAAAATTAATATGAATAATGTGAGAATGAGTACTAATGATGTTGAAAATTGATATTTAAAATTTATCTTAAAAAGATAAAAAGAAAATAAAATAAAATTGTGGCCTAGAGTGGCCGAATACAACATTCATAGTGTTGAGTTTGTCATTTCCCTGGCAACGACGCCAAAAAATTGATAGGTAATTTCTATATGCCCTAAAATGGAACTGTACTCTATCAGGGTAATATAGGCCAATGAGGCCCATATGTCGAACACAGAGAAATGTAAACTAAAAAACTACTGCTAACTATATAACAATCAGCTAGGCTGAAGAAAACTTTGATTGAGTAGTTTTATTAACTACAAATGCAGAAATTAAATCTAGAATTATTGGTGATCGATTGCAATTGGATGGAATTCCTTAGGATTATGGTTTTACCTTAGTTAAGTTTGCAATTACAAGTTATAACATTAATACATTTCTCTCCTAAACCTAGACTAAGATCTTGTTGCAAGAATTACCCAGTCTTGTGGTGTAATCCACTACCTAATTTAATACCAATCCCACTCTCATATCAATTGTGTAATTATTTAGGTTCTTTAACAAAACCTCTGGGTAATCTCTTCATGTTCGTACGTCACCTTTTTTAATGGATGATATAAAATGTGTATTTCTATGATTTTCCAATTATTAATTTCCTTTTTCAAAACAATTAAAGGTCTAATTAACTACCTATGGTGAACAATCATGGATAGTTCATTGCAATCACATAGAAATAAGTTCAAAAATTGAGAGAAATTGATATATTAATGCATAACGTCAATTAAAATGCATCACCGGGTTACTCCTGGGTCCTAAGGAATAAGGAGTTTATCCGCACATGGTTTTCATGGTCAAAAACATAGGAGAGGAGAAGAAAATTGTGGGAAACATTAATAGAATTAAAGAACCCCTGAATTTGACGTTCCAAAAGATCCCTTCTTGTGTACAGGTTGATTAGCTACCTTCTAGCTAATATGTCTTTTGGAAGTGCCCGAATCATCCAAAACATAGTCCTCTTCTTCACTTTCTCCTCTCCTTGCTCTCACCTTCTGTCCAATGCAAAAGAACATTATGGACAGGGATGGCTGAATTCCCCCTAAGTCATAGAAGTGACATAGGGTGAAATAGATCCTCAACCATCATATTAGATGCTATTTTAAGATTTTCCTAATCTCAACATGTCAATACTACTGACTAGGTGTCAGTACTACCAACTCCTATAATTTTGCATCCACCTGGAAAGTTGTCGGTACCACCGACATGTCTATCGATAGCAACAAGTTGCTTCTATAAATCTTGATCAAAATAATAGGAGGTTGTCTGTAGTAATGACATATAGGGTCTGTAATACCCAATCTTCCCAATTCTTCTTTGTTCCAACCTGAGCATGCATTGGTACCATCGAATCCAATGTCGATAGTACCGAGTGGTGTAGGTTCTTGTAAAAATTCTTGAAATTCACAAAAATCCCAACATAAGCTTTAGAAACATAATAAATCATTCAAAAACATTAAAATTAAATTTATTTGATGCAAATAAGTATCACAGGATAATGACAGTAAATCATGCACAAATTAATATGATTATGTACAAACATTGCACAAAAAACAATATAGAATAGCCTTTAAAAATGACAAATAATCAGTGCATCACACGGATACCACCATGGTCCTCCTCGTCTTCATTTAAAGGACCTGAAGGCATTTCCAGAAACCTCTAACCCCTCCTCCTTGCTCAATTCACCCTCCATCACCCTCAAGGTCCCCGACCTACTTGAAGTGTATCTTCGGTAACAACGACCCATACATTATAGCTCCGGTCGCCCCGACCCCATTACAACCATGGTGAGCATCATTAATACCTCTCCTTTAGTTTCCCATCACATGCTTGTCATGTGTATCCCCTAGACTATGGGTCCAACAATGATCTTCGACCTTCACCTCTGTTTCCTATTTCTTCGACAAGATGGTGGTCAACTGACCCCACTTTTCTCGTGTAATGTCCCTTCAATCTATCGCGTATGGTACACGATACATATACGCACATACGCGCATGTGCATTATGCGCCCATGTGCATGGGCCCATGCATAATGCACGCATACAGGTGACGTGCACGCACATCACATGCACATGCATAATGCGCAGGCACATTATGCGCATACACGCACATGAGGCGAAGCCCTAGTTAAAACTAGCATTTCTTGCCTCATATGCTTTATCACTCAAGTGGCATCTAAAAAGCCTCTTCCAGCTCAATATATACTCTTTTGAGGCTTTTTAAGAAAAACGAAATAACGCAATAACTCATAACTCGAACTCAGGCTCATAACTCAACTCGTGAACTCATAACTCCTAACTCACCCCACCATTCCCCCCCCAACTCATAACTCAGTGGCTACTTGGATTCACAAATTGTTTTGCCATGTTTTGTTTTCATGTTTGCAGTAGTTTTCAATTTTTGGATGTGGACCTATCCTGGCCATGACAGGAGGAGCTTCGGATGTTGCAGGCCACAAGACTACACAAATCTAGGCTCTCTATGTTATAACCTCATTTTTCCTAAACTATGTAATGATATTTGCAAATCTCCTTTTAATGATAAATGAAATCAATGGTTGATTTATTTGTTTTTATTGGATGGATTTTTTTTACAATAGCCTTGTTTGGTTGCTTAGTGGGCTTTATTGGCTATTGATCCCAATTTCAAGAAAAAGAAAGATAAAAGAAAAAGGAATTTATTTAATAAAAGGAATAAGTAAGAAAGAGAGAAAAGGATAACAGAAAAAGGCAACAAAATATTTCCCAAGATAGGATTTCATGCCTTTAGGGTTCCTTGAGGTCCTTGGAATCCAAGATGATAAGATAATGGCAAAAGAAAGAGGAAATATCAATTAATTTGGTTTTATTAATGAATAACTTGCATATGAAGGAAAAACCCTTTCCCTTCAGAATTTGGGTTTCAAATTTAATACACGAGTAGATAATGCCAAGACAGAGTTTCCTATAAAATTTGAGTGAAAAATAATAAAAGAGGGGAGAGATATGATTTTCACAAGATTTCATTGTTTAATACTGTTTTTCCCTCGTTTTTAAGAAATTAAAATAAGGGAGCGATGACAACCGTTGGATGCCCCGCGTGGTCTAAAGGATCACGAATCCAACGGTGGTTGTCCATCACCCACCTCGAGTCAGAGAAGGAAAGGGAGAGGGAAACCGAGATTTCCCAATGTGATTTCCTCACATTTCTTCCCACCTGCCACAAATCCATGACCACGAGGGTCTTTGGGAGGCGATTCTGCACACAACTAAACCTATTCTTAGGGTGTTTCGAGGTTTCTAGATGAAAAGCCCAATCACGCTGAGGGACAGGCGGCGACGAGGGTAGGGAAACCCTAATGGAGCCCCCAAATCCTATAAATAGACCCCCCTCTCAATTCCTCACATCCTCGCGAACCCAGACGACTACCTCCTGAGTCCCAACTCTCTCTCTCTAGATCGATCCCTCTTTGGTGAGGACTCTGCCTCAGCGCCACTGTGGCTCGGGCGTCAGAAAAGGAAGAAGACAACGAGCAGTGATTGTCCGATCACATTCCACCGTGATCTCACGAAGAGATCCAACGGTCCCAGGCCCGGTCAGCTTATTCACCTCGCGAGTGGAGGCATGTGAAGTGGAGCATCGGATCCAAAGTGCAGACCAGCAGATCATCGATCAAATGATCGAGGATTTTTGCTAAATCGCCCTCTCTGCTCGAATATTCCAGAAAAGTGTTTTTCCTTGTAAAATTCGTAGAAATTACTAGGAAGCTCTAATGACAAAACTTAATATATGAAAGTTGATTAGAAAAATACGAGGACCAAGATAAAAATGGTTTGAGAACCTAATTTCGTTTGTATTCGCAAAATAATGTTAAGTTGATGGAAAATGTATTAAAATTTGGGTAGAAACCCTGATTGAGATCAATGGATGAATCTATGAAGCTTAATAGGTTAATTCGAGTAATATTAACCTATTGAATGATAATGATAGGCTTGAACCTGATTTAGATGAATAATTGCATGTTTTAGGGTTTTAAACCAAGTATGAATGATAATGCATCTAGAAACCCTAATTTAGGGTAAAAGAAGAGAATATCATATTTAATTCGAAATTATGGAAATATGTTGTTAAATGATGATCCTAAGCATGTTAGGAGAGATAGGATGAGAAACTTAGGGTTTATAAGTAGTTTTGTCTAATTAGGGTTTGTGGTACTAAAAGTGAAGGCAAAGCCCTAATTGCAAGTGAAACCCTAAAAAGGGGTAGAAACCCTAAAAAGGAATAGAAATCCTAAGAAGCAAGTTGGTTTGGATAGATCTTGATAAAATGAAATTGTATGTTTATTTTAGGATTCTTGTACTTTCTTGCTTGATTGGATTTCCCTACTTGGTTGATTCTATCTCAAAAATCAACAGTACATGTATGTGGTTATTTATGAGTAACTGATTTAGTTTCATAGAGTTTTCTCGAATGATTGATTGAATTGGATGAAACCTAACTGTTGGATGTTCATTTATGCAAATATTTAAAGTCACTATGATTATCAAAATTAATTATAAATGTGCATTCTCACACCTACATGCCACCCTGATGTATGATGCATGACCAAGCCCAGAAGGGAAGGTCAATTAGGTCAAGCCCAAGAGGAAAGACCATTGGGCACTATGAGAGGTGACCCTAGGCACCAATCTCAGGATGGAGAAGGTGGCCTTATGTTTCTTACATAACCATTGGGCACCATGAGAGGTGACCTAGGCACCAAGCTCAGGATGGAGAAGGTGGCCTTATGTCTTGTGCAAAGGAAAAACCTTAGAGAGGGTAATCCAGGGTTCGGGAAAAAGCAGTGGAGAATGTCACATTGAAAACATAATTTGGATTGTTTTTTTTGGTCAGTCAAAAGGCGTGTTACTATTAATACCAAAAAACTTTGGGCACTAAGTATCCCATTACATCACCATGAGCTAAAAAGCTCATTACAACCAGGATGTAAGACACCCAGAGAACAAGAACAAGAACAAAAACAAAAACAAAGACTATATCTGTAGGCTAAGAACCCCCAAAAGCCTTCGATCTAGGTAACAGAAGAAAGGTGTCCAGCCATACTAGACTAGAAGAAATAGAAAAAAGCCAAAGAAAATCCCAAACTACACAGGCCGCCACTGGCATTTAAAACATTCTCTGAAGATGTGACAACATGGGCAGCCGAAAAAAACTTCAGCACTTCTGGAATCACAAGAATAGTACAGCTAGGCAGATCTCAAACTATATCCAGACCTTGGATTATCCATAAATAAAAAGGAAACACCAAATATGGCCTTCAAGCGATGGAGACATTATCCCAAATTGTCACAATGAGTCATTCATTCACACACTATCAATATGCTCATTCATTGAAATTGTGCAGAAAAGAGAGCTAGCAAGAGACAATAGGCTTTTGAAGCCACCATTTAGGGTCAAAGTGTTCAGTCCTTTATGTGCAAAGAAGCAATCCGAACCATAGAATCAGTAGTATCCGAGTATTCTTGCATAGAAGAGCACCAAGGAGACCCGGAGCAGCTGACTACTTCTCTGAGACTGCAATTCTTCAAAGCCAGCCACAAAGTAGAACTCTCTACTTTAGGCCAAACCAGAATCACAGCTTGCAAACGTTGTTGCTTGCCAGCAACATTCCATCGAACATCTAACAGATGTTCCTTCGCACTGCAATAGGAGATACATAGAGGAGAAGTAGCTGCCCCCCCATAAACCCAGACTGCACAATGCCTTATGGGCATAATCAAACCCAGGAGTGACTGCCAGAGCACTGCACCAGGCCATCGAGCATCCTATGGAACCACTGAAGAAAGGTCGAGAACATGAATCACCTCTGCCAAAAAACTGCTTGGTAGCAGCTGGGCGATCAGGGGTGAGCCCTGGTCTTCCACCTGACTTCTATGCTGCCGAGACTGGATCCCACCACGAATATGAAGCAGAAGCTAGAGGTGGAGGCCGTCGAAGCAAAGCATCTGTTGGGGGAGTAGCAGCCGCACAACAGGTCGAGGAAAACCTGACCACCTAGCGATTGAGTCCTCCAGCTGCCAAATAAGCCACAGTATGGTCCATTCGAGGCCAAGAAGACTTCCTCGACCACTGGAGAGCAGATGCGAGTGAGGAAGGGAGCGCATATACCCCCTAGTATCACTGGTGGTGGAGTAGCGGCCTAAGAGTTAAGATTTGGACTGGGACCAATTCGTATCCATCCATCTCGCTTGAATGGAATGGATTCAACAAGGTCGATCCACCGATCCACCAGTCTGGGTTGAATCTTGTTGCACATCCCATCTCCTATGACCCAGGCAGTCGAGGAAAGTAAATGACTGGAAGATGGCTCCAAACAACCCTCCAGAGAAGACGCTACAGACCTCTAAACCTAACCTACCATGGTTGGGGCTAGGGGGAGGGAGGCTCCGAGGAGGACGCCTCCTCCCCCCAGCAGTGGCCACCCGGGAGATGCTAGAGAGAGGGCAGAGCGGAAGCCCTAGAGAGAGAGCAGAAAACCCCTTTCTGAAACCATTTTTACTAGGTCTAATTTGGATTGTTGAATAACTTAATTGTGATATTTAGGTTGTTAGCAATATTTTTGAAATTTTGTTGTCCCCACATACCGGCATATTCATTTATGCTGACTGATGTTTTGTTTGTCAGTGTTTTAGGTACAATATTAAAAGGACAAACAGTAAAGTGACACATTGTGAATATATGAATTAAAGTACAAGGAGGATTAGTTAGAAATAGACTCCAGTTGTGGATAGAGGTTTAGAAATCAAAGATTTTAAAGAGGTATGAAATTTTTATTTTATTCCAACTTTTTAGTATAATTTTTTGGTAGAATTTAGTAATTATTATTGATTATTTGTCGAACCATTGATTCATAAAATTGGGATAACGGCTCTGATCTTTTGGTCTCCCTTAATTGGGGGTTATCGGGAGGCGGGGTCATTACATTTGGTATCATAACATTGGTTCCTCATTTAATGCTTAGTAATTATTAAACTTTACAAACTTTGTAGAACTGAGGGAGTTATTAGAGGATTTTCCAAAAGAGCCTAGAAAAGGATCACGGTCCGGGGGCTGGCAATATTTTCCTCCACTCCCCTTGTTGGCCAGGAGGACTCCCGGATGCAGTGTGACTACCTGGCCAATGTCTTAGGTTCTGACTCGAAATAAGATACCTTTAGGACTCTCTCATCTTTTTCATCCCTTCTCAACCCTAATTACATTAAGGATTCTAAGATTTAGGGTTTTCTCTCTCTTCCCCAACCTCTTGAGGCATGGGTAAGTATGATAAGGTTTAAGGAATCCTCCATAAAATTAATAAAATATACATAAATAAGATGTCATCGACATAAGTATAATTAGTTTAAATGTAGACTAAAGGTATGTTTGTATGCTTATGTAGATGGATCGAGTGAAGACCATTGTTATCCCTAAGGCCACCAATGGTGGTGGGCCTTCCCACAAGGGAAAGGGGTCTTCTGAGAAGAGGAAGAGGAACCATGGTGGTGAATCCTTGAAGAAGAGGAAGAGACCTGAGGGAGCTGCAGGTGAAGTCCCCGATCCTGAATTGATACCCTTTGACAACCTTGAGATGGAACATGAAGAGGAACCTATGTTTGAGGATCAGGCCAAAATGGAGGAGGACCAATCTGGTGGTCCAAAATTGACAATGGTGGTTCAAACCCCTGACACCTTATGGATGGAACAACAAAAGAGGCTGACTGAGGCCATCAGTGCTTTGTCCCTCATGGACATAGCTAGAGATGAGAATGGTGCACCGCTGCCCATTCGTCCCCAACTCAAAGTCACCATCCTAGACTTCGTCAAGCTAAATATCGAGAGATTTTGGGGAGAGTATAAGATAGAAGTGGTTGACAAAGCGGAGGCTTGGATGTTGGCAGTCGAGAATGGGTTCTGCATGCTTGAGGTACAACCAAACAAGAAGGTTCTTTTTGCTTCTCACCTCTTGGAAGGAGCAGCCAAGATATGGTGGGAAAACCATATCATGGGATGATATTTAAGTGAAGAACTGATGGCATGGACCAACTTCAAGACTATCTTCACCGCCAGATTCATCCCCGTCTCAACTAAGAAGGAGAAGGAAAGAGAGTTCACCAACATGACCTAGGGTATCTCATCTGTTACGGACTTTGGTCGCAAGTTATGCATCCTGGAACGCTTTAGACACATGATGGATGAGGAAAGAAGGGTGGACCATTTCATTGCATGTCTTCATCCTGACATCAAGCCCCATGTGATGGCAAGTAAACCAAAAACCTTCGCTGAAGCCTACAACACCACCTTGGACATGGAGATGACTGTGATGCCTGCTCAGAACCCCTCCAAAGGATATTTGGGTTTCACTAAAGGAACTCAGGGACAAAAGAATGACCATAAGAAATCCATGTGGTGAGAATAGCTTTCTTAAGTGTCATACATGTGGACGGTCACATCCTGGGAAGTGCCACTTCGAGAAGAGGGTGTGCTACCATTACCAACAAGAGGGATACTTCATCACCAACTATCCTCAGCCTGATCCGAGAGGTCCGATGGAAGCACAACCAGTGGCAGCAACACCCCCAGTAGGAGGAGGAGCACCAGATGGAGGTCCCCTTGTTGGAGAGAGAAGGAAAGCTAGAGTATTCACCATCGACAATGAAGAATCCCAGGTGAATGCTAATAGGTTAATCGAGGGTAATAACCCATAGAGTTTTCCTTTCAGTTTAGTAGATCATGTAATAGCTATCTGATATGGTATGAACTATGTAGGCATGCTTGAAGTCATGGGACAAAATGTAAAAGCTCTTTTTGATTCTGGTTCTACTAATACTTTTATTTCGAGAAATCTGGAAACTATGCTTTGTTTGGATATCAATGATTTAGGTTATGTTTTGGATGTCACAACCCTGAGTGGTCGAATATATACATCTCTTTTAAAAACCCCTATATTTCCAGTTAAGTATCTAAACCATGAACTTCTCACTGACTTCATCCTCCTCGATATGAATGATTTTGATGTAATCATTGATATGGATTGGCTGTACACCTATAGAGCTCAGATTGACTCTAGGGAGAAGAAGATTCTTATTAGAAAGCCTGGACATCCACACTTCACCATTCGAGGAAGGAGAAATGCAACTATCATCCTTTATGTGTCAGCCTTGAAGGCTGAGCAGATGATATCCAAAGGTTGTCGAGCATACCTAGCCATAGTTACCGAACTTGAGACCAGGGTGCGACCCTTAGAGGAGATAGAGGTGGTTCGGGAGTATGCAGACATGTTTCCAGATGATCTACTGAGGATTCCCCCTGAGAGAGAGGTGGATTTCTCCATTGAGTTAGCTCCCGAAACTAACCCTATATCTAAGGCACCCTATAGAATGGCCCATGCTGAGTTGCTCGAGTAGAAAACCCAGTTGCAGGAGTTGTTAGATAAAGGTTTTATCCGACCCAGTACATCACCATGGGGCGCACCAGTCCTCTTTGTGAAGAAGAAGGATGGATCGCTCTGGATGTGTATTGATTATCAGATGATCAACAAGGTGACCATTAAGAACAAGTACCCTTTACCCAGGATAGATAACTTGTTTGACCAACTCAAATCATCTCGAGTCTTTTCCAAGATTTATTTGAGGTCAAGATACCATCAGGTGAGAGTGAGAAGTGAGGATATACCTAAAATTTCTTTCTGAATCTGATATGGCCATTATGAGTTTGTGGTCATGCCGTTTGGGTTGTCCAATGCACCCAATGTCTTTATGAACCTTATGAACAGTGTGTTCCAACCTTTCCTTGATTCCTTTGTAATAGTGTTCATAGATGACATCTTGGTGTACTCCAACGACCTAGCCCAACACTGTGACCATCTGGGTAGAGTCCTTGATATTATGAGAAAGTAGATGTTTTACAGAAAGTTCTCGAAATGTGAGTTTTGGATAGACCAAGTCATGTTTCTCAGACACATCATCTCAGGAGGAACAATCACCATAGATCCAGCCAAAGAGTGGGCAGTGTGAGACTGTCCTACATCGAAGAACCCCTCTGAGATTTGCATCTTCTTGGGGTTGGCCAGATACTATCGACACTTCATCAAAGATTTCTCGAAGACTGCCTGGCCGCTGACCATGTTGACTCGGAAGGATATGAAGTTCGTGTGGTCTAATGTACATGAGGCTCATTTCTAGGAGCTAAAGGAGAATATGACCACTGCCCTAGTATTGACCCTACCTTTTAGCAATGAGGGTTTTGTGATATTCACCGATGCTTCGAAGACGTGACTTGGCTGTGTGTTGGAACAAGACCTATTACAACCCCAATTTTTTGGGTTCTTTTGGTGAGAAATGTAATTTCTCCTATTAAAGATATTTGAACAAATAATGATATAATTTGTTTTGAATAAAAGGATTTCGTTTACAATAGCCTTGTTTGTTGTTTTGTGGGCTTTATTGGCTATTTGGCCCAATAACAAGGAAAAGACAAAGGAAACTCCATTATTAAAGAAATGGAGAAAAGAAAGATGTAGAAACCTCTATAAGGCAAAGGAATATTATACAAAGGTGGATTTCGTGCCTCTTGGGTTCCTTGGGTTCCAAGGAGTCCAAAGTTGCAAAGATAATGCAACAAGAAAAGAAAAGATCAATTAAATATTTCTTTATTAAGAAAGAAATTGGAAACAATGATAAAATGTGGGAAATAAGTGGAAAGAGGTATGATTGAGTCATCTTTGGTGGATTTTCGTATCCATAAGATTTATAATGTTAGAAAGAATTACAATAAGAAAAATAAAAAGAGTGATAAAGAGAAATCCTCGAAAAGAGATATTTTAATAAAGAAATAAGTAAAATAATGAGAAATGATGGATATAGATGCATCTAGAAGGAAAATGAGTATCCACTAAAAAGGATTTCGAAATATTAGAGTTTCTTGGGGTCCAAGGAGCCCCAATGGAGAAAAAGAAAGAGAAAATACAAATAATACAAAATAAGAGGATAATGTGATGCATAATTAATGAATTTTGTGGCATTGTTAAAAATGAGGTATTTTCTACTAAAAGAAAATATAAATTCGTGCCAATGGATTGAGAGTCAAGCATAAAGAGAATAAAAAAGAGAATTTTTGAATTGCTAAATATCCAATGAACATGGTTTTTTTTAAGAAGATAATTAGGAGAGAGAAGATTACCTCTCAATGAAGGAATATGTTTCCTTTTGAGAGTTGGATTTGTTTCCTCATGGATGATCATCTTAGGGTGTTGATACCCCCCCCCTATATAAGGGGTAGAACCAATGGTTCGAGTTCAAAAGAAGTTCCATGCATCCCTCTCTCTCTTCTCCTTCTTCTTTTCATGTAAACCCTAACTAAGAAGGGCAACCTGACCATGGTGCAACAAGGAACTGTTAAATGGTCTTAATGGATGTAGGATGCTCCCACGACAACCTAGGAGTGATCGGCCATCATCTCCATGCTCTCATCTTCACACAACACCTGTAGGAGGTATGTAGACCCACAACGATCACAGGCTTGGCGCACTTGAACTGACCATCTAGGCTACAAGCTGGGCGGCACCCCAGGTGTGGCAGAGGATGGCAAAGCTAGAGCGGCCTTTGGTGGCGGTCCACGATCCCTAGGAAGGAGTGGGCAGCCCCAAGTAGGGCTGTAAACGGAGGCCGCTACAGCTGGCTGGAGGTGGAAGAGGACCTAGGTGTCGTTGGACCTTTTTTCCCCTCCGCGGATTAAAGAACCAACTACTTACATGAGGGAAAATGAGTAATTGCATTATGTTTCAAAAGCGGCTGCATTGCATGGGAAGAGATGACGTGGTGCTCACTGATTGGTTCAAGTAAGTTTATGTTGAAAAATTCATATCAAAATAATGATGGCTTGGATCGTTACATGTAATATATCAATTTTTCTCAGAAAAATGCGAGGAATCCATTAAAAATAGATTTAGAAGTTAATTCCTCTTGAAATTCCAAAAATAGTGAAAGTTATCAACTTTAATGTATTAATGATTAAGAAACCCTATTTTGAGATGATTAATGTATTAAGAGGGGTTTTATGGATGATTAAAGTTGATATTAACCTGTTGATTATAAAAATATACTTTAAGATCGAAAAGGATGAACTTTACTTGTAATTGGATTAATTTAGGGTTCCATGTGCATAAATGAGCTTTAATGGGCCTTGAAACCCTAATGTTAGTAATTATGACTGTTAATGACTTTAATTGTTCAAATTGATGAATAAGGCTGAGATATGATGGTCCAAAGATATTTTGAGTATAAAAGTTCGTAATAGTGGATAAATACACTTAATATGGTAATTAGGGTTTTCTAATGGAAAAAGGTGGAATTAATGATAAAAGAGTTCATATGTGAATTAGACCATAATGAGCTATGAGTTGTTAATCAGGAAGGAACCAAAAATGGTGGCTTTAATGTAAAAAGGGCATAATAGACTTATTTGACTTTTAATTGTACCTTTAATATGAAATTAGGGTTATATGTTATTAAAAGATAACCTTAATATCTTTCATGAGGAGTAGATGAGATAATTAAGGTTTGTGAGTAATTGTATAAAATTAGGGTTAAAATAGTAAAAATGAAGTGAAACCCTAATTGCAATGGAAACCCTAAAAGTGGACTAGAAACCCTAGGAAGCAAGCTAGGTTTAATAGACCTTGATGGTCTGATCAATGATAGGAAAATTGGATGTATATTTCAGGATCATCTTGTGTGCTTGCTTGTTTACTGGATTTCTTGCTTAGTTGGATTATTTCTACACTCAAGTCAGCCTGACAGGTATGTGGTTAATTATGGTTAATCATATTAGTTTCCTGAAGGTTTCCCAAATGATTAATTGCATTGTATGCAACCTATCAGTTTGGATGTTCATACTTGCAAATCATAAAGTCACTATGATTATCGCAATTATAATATAAGTGTGTATTCTCACACCTACATGCCACCCTGATGGAAGATGTTAAAATGTCAAGCCTAGGAGGGAAGACCCATGGGCACCATGAGTGGTGACTCCAGACACCAAGTTCGGGATTGAGAAGGTCGTCTTTATTGCATGACTCACATGCACCATGAGAGGTGACCCCAGGCACCAAGATCAGGATTGAGAAGGTGGCCTTAAGTCATTGGAAAACGAGAAACCCTAAGGAGGGTATGCCAGGGTTAGGGCAAAAGCGGTGGAGAATGTCACACTGAAAGCGTAACTTGGCTTGTTAATTAACTTGATTGTGATATTTAGATTGTTAGCCATATTTGCGAAATTTTGGTTGTCCCCACATACCGGCATATTCATTTATGCTGATTGACGTTTTGTTTGTTGGCGTTTTAGGTACAAGTTTGAAAAGGATAAACATTAAAGTGGAATATGTTGAATTAAATAAGAATTAAAGTACAAAGGGGGATTTGTTAGAATAGACTCCAGATGTGGATAGAAGTAGATATCCAAGTTTTTGAAAAATGTATGCAGAGTTTTATTTTATACCAGCTTTCAGTATAGTTTGGTAGAATTTTATAATTATTACTGATTATTTGTCGAACCTTTGATCTTGTTAATTGGGATAACGACTCTGACCTTCAGGTCTCCCTTAATTGGGGGTTACCGGGAGGCGGGGTCGATACATTTGGTATCAGGGCATTGGTTCTTCATTTAATCTTTAGTAAATATTAAATTTTATAAACTTTGTAGAACCCAAGGGAGTTATTAGAGGATTTTCCGAAAGACAAAGGTGTCTAGAAAAGGATCACGTCTGGGGCTGGCAATATTTTCCTCTGCACCGCTAGTCGGAATATGAGGACTCCCAGATTGGTGTGACTGCCTGGCCAATGTCTCAGGATTTGACACAAAATAAGATACCTTTAGGACTCTCTCATCTTGTTCATCTCTTCTCAACTCAAATGTTATTAAGGATTTTAAGGATTAGGGCTTTGTCTCTTTTCCTCACCCTCTTGAGGTATGGATAAATTTGACAAGGTTTAAGGAATCCTCCACCAAATTAATGAAACACATGTAAATAAGATGTCATGGACATAAGATTAATAGTTTAAGCGTAAACTAAAGAATAGATACATGCTTAGGTCGTATAACATATGTTGTCATGCCCTCAGGAGAGACCTGAGTCTAGACCCTCTGATCAGGAGGACAGGTAGAGAGTTGGTCTTGGAGGCAGAAACCTCCAATAAGGTAGAGACCTGGCGCATCCTCTGAGGATGATGCTAACCATAACCCTAAGTGGTGGTTAGAGAGAGATGGCATGATGAGTTAGATGTCATGATAGACCAGGTGTGTGGGTGGACATGCATTCAGATGCCCATGACGATATGAGACATGTGAGGTTGGATGACCTATTACCTTTGACGACCCAACCCGAGAAAGGGTCATGCAGGTTAGAGTGAAGAATAGCTCCTTCAATGATGAGGTTACTAAAGAACCTATAGAAACCCTATTGGCTTATGCAAGTAGGGCATAACATGCACCCAGAGTACGTCAGTAGTGTGGGAAGTAGGTTGAAACCCTAGCTAGGTGAGTATGTTGGATAGCTTATGATATAAGCATAAAGGGCTATAAATAATCTTGAGCAAACATAAGTTTGAACATAGGCTTCACCCATGTAGGTGTACGCTTGTGAGCTTGATCCTTCATGGAGAGAGGACCTCTAGTAGTAAGGTTGTTTGTAGGGTTATCTCTAGAGAGAGAGAGAGAGAAGGACCCAAGCAAGAAGGTTGGAAGCTTAGACTCTGAGATATGAGGAACAATGGGGACTTGAGGATGATGCAACCTAAGTGGATGATAGCGGTTACCTCATGCTTGATCCCTGGAGGATAATGATATCTTGGTTTCCTTTAGAGGAATCAAACCCTAGAGAGAGGATGAGGCTTCTGGTACTTATGTTCCTATGGTATAGGTGTTTACCTTCTGAGATGGAAAAAGAGTTCCTTAGACCCTAAAGAGGTTTAGTAACAAGTTGTGAGGCCTTACACTTAGTTGGTTGTCCTTGAGGAGGACTCCACTCTAAAGTGTTGTTCAAATAGAAGGATCGTCATACCTTGTACATACTTGGTTTGTGAGTAAAAGGTTGAGCATGCAGTTGGACATCCAAAAAGTGAACCTAGGGTTATTAGACCTAAGAGGGGAATTGGTGTACCTGATGCTCATGATGGGATTTTAGTTTCTATAAATTCGAGCATGGCACTCCTCATGTTGAGAGGAAAGGGAACCCCCTTAAGTCTAAGGTATGTTTGATGAACCTCTCATAGCTAAGTTGGTGACATGGGAAGGTATGATCTTGATCCAATGTTGAGGAATGAGAACAAGTATGACCTAGCATGGTTTAGTAGGTGGTCTTCTTGTTCCTTAGTAGCATACTAGGGTTAAGCATGCTCAAGTGGATGTAAACCCTAGACATAAGGACGTTTGTGACCTTTGTTTCTATCAAGAGATAGTTTCCTCCCATCCTAGGAGAGGGACCCTTTTGTAGGGTGTATACCAGTTTTGTTGGTTTTGAGGTAACCTAAAGAGGTCTCATAGGATCTTAAGAAGCTAAGTGAAAAGTACATAGTATGAGAATGGACCTGTAAACCCATAGATAAACATCTCTAAGTTCATGTGGATGTGTTACTATGGAGGTAACCAGTATGGGGCCTGACCAAGGTAGGCAGGTCGCCATGACCCCTATGAAAGGATGAAAGTCAGCCCAGGAATGTAGAGAGAGATTATGAAGGCATGGGTAAGGTTCTAAGTTGGACATGTGCTATGTTATAATCCTAAGTCTATCCTAGGGTCAGGTAGGGATAAGACCGATGGAAGTAGGAGTTGCCTAATTCCCTAGTTGCACATGACCATAGGATTGGGAGGTAATAGCTATCATTACCTGAGGGCCATGGGTTAGGAGATTGATCACCTTCATGAACTCATGGGACCTAAACGACAGATGAGGAGGGAACTCTCTAGATGCATAAGGGAAGAGGAATGACCCCAAAAGTGCCGACACCCTACAGACCTAGAGGCGATGACCAAGGATTGTGTGGTGACCCAAGTTGGTTCGAGACCAGTTTTCCATGGAAGTAACCTTGATATCAAGATGATCACGATGTAGAGACATATGTTGCACATTTCAACTTAGATTTGTAGGTGTGCTGGCAAGGTGGGATGTACCATCTCTACTCTTGGAATGGGAAGAACTCTATAATTGGACTACAACCAAATGCTTATTTCGTCTTGTTATGGGAGTGAGAGATAGGACAATATGCATGCCATACACCAAGGATAAAGATGATGTGAGTTGGAATGTTGCTATGAGGTATGAGGATAGAGATGATATCATACCCTTGTGGAGTGAACGATACAGGGATGGTTTCTAAACATCAAGAGAACTAAGGTAGTCATCTTGTGAGGATGTTTTTATCATGAGCTATGTGATATACAAGGTTGAGTTTGATAACATAGAGGATGAGCTCTAAGTTTTCTTGTTCAAAATAGACCTAAAGTCTGAGATGAGATAATAAGTGGAATACATGGAGGTGTATGTCTTCAACATTACCGTACACATAAGGATGTGAGGTGGTAATGGATGCTCTGGTTGAGATGCAGCTGCCTAGTTTAGCTAGAGGCTAGAAGAGGTTGTAGGTTAGCCCTAAGTTGGAAAAAGGAGATATGTTTGGCTAACACTCAGATGTAATGAGATCTGTTGATCAAGTTAGTGGTTGTTCGGTTAGCCAGCCTAGGCCTTGATGCAATAAAAGGATGGTTGTAGAACCTTAGATGCACTTCTTTGGAAAAGAAGGTGATGAAACCTGACTAGAGTGGTTTAGGGTTTCTGAGGAATCAATCTTGAGGAATCATGACATATAGGAGATTGTGATTTTAATATCATCATACACCGTGGTACTACTAAGATAGTAAGTGACAGTAGTATTTTGAATGCTTAAGATGAAGTTTCACGTGGCTTGTCACCATGCAAGCCAGGAGGTGAAGGATGAACACCAGTAACCCAATGAGTTGGTATAGAGGATAAAGAGTCCCCTAGAGGAAATGGGAGTTCATCAGTATGGTTGTTGTGATAAGTCTCCCCTAGACCAAGGAAGGTCAAGATGCAATATGGATTATGGTAGACTGCCTTACCTAGATGACATGAGAAAGAAAGAATGATGTCATGGGATGGATCCGGTTGAACTACATATGAGAAAGAGATGGTTCAACTACACCATGATGCAAGTTCAAAAGTTCTTGAGTATAACCTAAAGATTCACTTCCATGCGGTGGAAGTAGGTACATGAAGAACTCAATGTTAGTATAGTTTATCACCCCTAACTAATGGTTAGTATAATACAGACTAGAGGGTTTGATAAGAGCATGTGTGCTTGTTTAGGGTGATACATATAGAAAGTTCTTGTCCTCTACAATATGTGATGATAACCACCATAACTAGTATCGGGATGTAAATGAGCTCTATAAGGGAGGCCGTGTCAGTCACCACTTCATTAAGATGATGTTGGTGAAGGGACCTCGCAAAGGTCCAAAAAGGACCCCAATGTGTGCAGATGAAGTCGCTTTGATCGTGAAATGGCTGAAAGAGAGCCCTGGGTTACATGAGTCGTGAGCTGATGTAAAGCAGATTGACATGCTGTTCACTGTGGGAGAGTATGTGATGTGAAATCCGATCCCTCTAAGTTATAGCTAAGAGAGCTGAGTCCTGGCTCCATGAGTCCATTTGAGATGGATTGGTGGAGATGGTTATGTTTAGCCTTACCCCTCAGGATAACATGATGTGTTACATGAGTCTGATCTAGAGCACTATGTGAGGTACCCAAGCCATGTGTTGAGCCCTAAACCTACTCAGCTTTATGAGAGGCTGAAATGTGCTTAGTCACCTATGAGGGTACGATATACCAAGGTGAGAGAGAACTCAGATGAAAGAATATGAGATGATGAAGGTTCTTGGGAAGCACCATGGAAAGGGTGAGGCCACATGGGTGCCATGATGGACATAAGAAAGGTTTATCTTGTTTGTTTGTGTGCCTGGTGAAATTTTGGGGGCAAAATTCCTATAAGAGGGGAAGGATGTTACAACCCCATTGTTTTGGATTCTTTTGGTGAGAAATGTAATTTCTCCTATTAAAGATATTTGAACAAATAATGATATAATTTGTTTTGAATAAAAGGATTTCGTTTACAATAGCCTTGTTGGTTTTTTTGTGGGCTTTATTGGCTATTGGGCCCAACAACAAGGAAAAGACAACGGAAACTCCATTATTAATGAAATGGAGAAAAGAAAGATGTAGAAACCTCTAGAAGGAAAAGGAATATTATCCAAAGGTGGATTTCATGCCTCTTGGGTTCCTTGGGTTCCAAGGAGTCCAAAGTTGCATAGAGAATGCAACAAGAAAAGAAAAGATCAATTAAATATTTCTTTATTAAGAAAGAAATTGGAAACAATGATAAAATGTGGGAAATAAGTGGAAAGAGGTATGATTGAGTCATCTTTGGTGGATTTTCGTATCCATAAGATTTCTAATGTTAGAAGGAATTACAATAAGGAAAATAAAAAGAGAGATAAAGAGAAATCCTCAAAAAGAGATATTTTAATAAAGAAATAAGTAAAATAATGAGAAATAATGGATATAGATGCATCTAGAAGGATAATGAGTATCCACTAAAAAGGATTTCAAAATATTAGAGTTTCTTGGGGTAAAAGGAGCCCCAATGGAGAAAAAGAAAGAGAAAATACAAATAATACAAAATAAGAGGAAATGTGAGGCATAATTAATGAATTTTGTGGCATTATTAGAAAGGAGGTATTTTCTACTAAAAGAAAATATAAATTCGTGCCAATGGATTAAAAGTCAAGCATAAAGAGAATAAGAAAGAGAATTTTCGAATTCCTAAATATCCAATGAACATGGTTTTTTTAAGAAGATAATTAGGAGAGAGAAGATTGCTTCTCAATGAAGGAATATGTTTCCGTTTGGGAGTTGGATTTGTTTCCTCGTGGATGATCATCTTAGGGTGTTGATACCCTCCCCTATATAAGGGGTAGAACCACTGGTTTGAGTTCAAAAGAAGTTCCACGCATCCCTCTCTCTCTTCTCCTTCTTCTTTGCATGTAAACCCTAACCAAGAAGGGCAGCGTGACCATGGTGAAATGAGGAACCGTTAAATGGTCTTGATGGATGCAGGATGCTCCCACGACAACCTAGGAGTGATTGGCCATCATCTCCTTACTCTCATCTTCACGCAACGCCTGCTGGAGGTCTGTAAACCTGCGGCGGTCGCAGGCTTGGCGCTCTTGAACCGGCCATCTAGGCCACAAGATGGTTGGCGCCCTAGGTGCGGTGGAGGATGACAAAGCCAGAGCAGTCTTTGGTGGTGGTCCATGAGCCCTAGGAAGGAGTGGGTAGCCCCACGTAGGGCTGCAAACGGCGACCGTTGTGGCTGGCTGGAGGTGGAAGATGACCTAGGTGTCATTGGACCTTTTTTCCTCTCCGTAGGTTAAAGAATCAACCACTTACATGAGGGAAAATGAGTAATTGTGTTATGTTTCAAAAGCGGCTGCGTTGCATGGGAAGAGATGACGTGGCACTCGTTGATTGGTCCAAGTAAGTTTATCTTGCAAAATTCATATCTAAATAATGGTAGCTTGGATCGATACATGTAATATATCAATTTTTCTTAGAAAATTGTGAGGAATCCATTAAAAATTGATTCAGAAGCTAGTTCCTCTTGCAATTCGAAAAATAGTGAAAGTTATCAACTTTAATGTATTAATGATTAAGAAACCCTATTTTGAGATGATCAATGTATTAAGAGGGGTTTTATGGATGATTAAAGTTGATATTAACATGTTGATTATAAAAAGATACTTTAAGATTGAAAAGGATGAACTATACATGTAATTGGATTAATTTAGGGTTCCATGTGCTTAAATGAGCTTTAATGGGCCTTGAAGCCCTAATGTTAGTAATTATGACTCTTAATGACTTTAATTGTTCAAATTCATGAATAAGGCTGAGATATGATGGTTTAAAGCTATTTTGAGTATAAAAGTTCCTAATAGTGGATAAATACACTTTATATGATAATTAGGGTTTTCTAATGGATAAAGGTGAAATTAATGATAAAAAAGTTCATATGTGAATTAGATCATAATGAACTATGAGTTGTTAATCAGGAAGGAACCAAAGATGATAGTTGGTCCTAAAGATCGTATCATGAATTAAAAGGATAAAAATGGTAGTTTTAATGTAAAAGGGGCATACTAGACTTATTTGACTTTTAATTGTGCCTTTAATCCAAAATTAGGGTTATATGTTGTTAAAAGATAACCTTAATATCTTTCATGAGGAGTAGATGAGATAATTAGGGTTTGTGAGTAATTGTATAAAATTAGGGTTAAAATAGTAAAAATGAAGTGAAACCCTAATTGCAATGGAAACCCTAAAAGTGGACTAGACACCCTAGGAAGTGAGCTAGGTTTAATAGACCTTGATGGCCTGATCAATGATAGGAAAATTGGATGTATATTTTAGGATCATCTTGTGTGCTTGCTTGTTTACTGGATTTCTTGCTTAGTTGGATTATTTTTGCACTCAAGTCAGTCTGACAGGTATGTGGTTAATTATGGTTAATCACATTAGTTTCCCGAAGATTTATCGGATGATTAATCACATTGAATGCAACCTATTAGTTTGGATGTTCATACTTGCAAATCATAAAGTCACTATGATTATCACAATTATAATATAAGTGTGTATTCTCGCACCTACATGCCACCCTGATGGAAGATGCCAAAAGGTCAAGCCCAGGAGGGAAGAGCCATGGGCACCATGAGTGGTGACCCCAGACAACAAGCTTGGGATTGAGAAGGTGGTATTTATTGCATGACTCACGGGCACCAAGCTCGGGATTGAGAAGGTGGCCTTAAGTCATTGGAAAAAGAGAAACTCTAAGGAGGGTATGCCAGGGTTATGGCAAAAGCGGTGGAGAATGTCACACTGAAAGCGTAATTTGGCTTGTTAATTAACTTGATTGTGATTTTAGATTGTTAGCCATATTTGTGAAATTTTGGTTGTCCCCACATACTGACATATTAATTTATGCTGACCGACGTTTTGTTTGTTGGTGTTTTAGGTACAAGTTTGAAAAGGACAAACATTAAAGTGGCATATGTGGAATTAAATAAGAATTAAAGTACAAAGGGGGATTAGTTAGAATAGACTCCAGATGTGGATAGAAGTAGATAACCAAGTTTTTGAAAAAGGTATGCAAAGTTTTATTTTATACCAGCTTTCAATGTAGTTTGGTAGAATTTTATAACTATTATTGATTATTTGTCGAACCTTTGATTCTGTTAATTGGGATAACGACTCCGACCTTCGGGTCTCCCTTAATTGGGGGTTACCGAGAGGCAAGGTCATTATAAGACCGACCGACATGTGGTTGCATATGATTCCCAACAACTCAAGCCCAATGAGGTGAATTACTTGACACAAGACTTAGAACTGGCTTATATCATCCATGCTTTGAAGATATGGCGGCATTACCTGTACGGTGCTACCTTCGAGATCCTCACCGACCATAAGAGTTTGAAGTACCTCATAACATAGAGAGACTTGAACCTACGACAGTGACGATGGATGGAGTTCATGAAGGATTATGACTTCACCATCACATATCATCCTAGAAAGGCAAATGTCATAGCTGATGCTTTGAGTCAGAAATAGCTCAGGTGTGCAGCTATTTTGTCCAGTCAATGGAAGATCTTAGAGGAGCCAGTGAAATGGACTCCACAACCACTAGAGGATCAAGTCCGACTGGACAACATCCAGATTCAGTCAGAGTTGTTAGGCAAGATCGTGGTAGCATAGTTGGTCAGTGGGGAACTCGACAAGATGAAAGGCTTGATGAAAAAGCCACAAACCCATCTCTTAGTGGGAGTAGACAGAGGGATTAGATTCGAGAATCGTATATGGGTTCCTGAGGATTCACTACTAAGGGAACATATCATGTAAGAGGCTCATGGTTCTAAGTACACGGTGCACCCGAGAACTACCAAGATGTTTAAGGACCTACAGAGGTATTTTTGGTGGCCAGGAATGAAGAGAGACATTGCGACATATTTGGCCAACTGTCTTATGTGCCAAATGATGAAGGCTGAACACCAACGACCCGGTGGACTTTTACAGTCGATAGAGATTCTAGAGTGGAAATGGGAACAGATCACCATGGATTTTGTGGTGGGTCTACCCCAGACCAAGAAAGGTCATGATGCGATATGGGTTGTGGTAGATCGCCTTACCAAGTCAGCACACTTCCTTGCTCTAAAGACCACTACCAAAGTGTCAGATCTAGCTGAGCTGTATATTAGAGAGATAGTACGTTTGCATGGCATACCCGGTTCCATCATCTCTGATAGAGACCCAAAGTTTACTTCCAAGTTGTGGAAGCAAGTTCAAGAGGAACTTGGTACAAGGTTGAAGTTTAGTACCACTTATCACCCCTAGACGGATGGTTAGTCAGAGAGGGCGATCCAGACGTTAGAAGATCTGTTGAGAGCTTGTGTGCTCGATTGGGGTGGATTGTGGGAACAATACTTACCTTTAGCTGAGTTTGCCTACAACAACAACAACTACCAAGCCAGTATCGGGATGCCTCCGTATGAAGCTCTTTATGGGAGACCATGTCGATCACTGCTTGACTGGGATGATGTTAGTGAGAGGACCTTGTTGAGGTCAAATGAACTCCAAGTGTATGCTGATAAAGTCGCTTTGATCAAGCAGAGGCTGAAGAGAGCCTAGGATCGACAGAAGTCATATGTTGATGTGAAGCAGACTGAAGTGCAACTCACTGTGGGAGAGCATGTATTTCTGAAAATCCAATCGCTCTGAGCTATAGACAAGAACAGAGGAAAATTGAATCCCCGATACATGGGTCCATTTGAGGTATCAGAATGGATTGGTGAAGCTACATATCGTTTGGAATTACCCCTCACTATAGTATGATGCATGATGTGTTTCACGTGTCCAATCTGAAGCGATTTGTGCAAGATCCGAGCCATGTGATGAGCATTGAGCCTATTGAGCTTTAAGGGAAGCTGACCTATCCTGAGTCACCTTTGCAGATTCTAGATACCAATGTGAAAGAACTCATATGTAAGAATATATAGATGGTAAAGGTTCTTTGGAAGCACCATGGAGAGGATGAGGCCACATGGGAGTGGAAGACGGACATGGAAAAAGCATATCCTGACTTGTTTGTTTGATTGTTGAATTTTGAGGGAAAAATTCCTATAAGGAGGGGAGGATGTTATAACCTCATTTTTCCTAAACTATGTAATGAGATTTGTAAATCTTCTTTTAATGATAAATGAAATCAAATGTTGATTTATTTGTTTGTATTGGATGGATTTTGTTTACAATAGCCTTGTTTGGTTTCTTAGTGGGCTTTATTGGCTATTGAGCCCAATTGCAAGAAAAAGAAAGATAAAAGAATAAGGAATTTATTTAATAAAAGGAATAAGTAAGAAAGAGAGAAAAGGATAAGAGCAAAAGGCAAAGGAATATTTCCCAAGATGGGATTTTGTGCCTTTAGGGTTCCTTGAGGTCCAAGGAATCCAAGATGATAAGATAATGGTAAAAGAAAGAGGAAATATCAATTAATTTGGTTTTATTAATGAATAACTTGCATATGAAGGAAACACCCTTTTCCTTTGGAATTTGGGTTTCAAATTTATTTCACGAGTAGATAATGCCAAGAAAGATTTTCCTCTAAAATTTGAGTGAAAAATAATAAATGAGGAGAGATATATGATTTTCACAAGATTTCATTGTTTAATACCCTTTTCCCCTCATTTTTAAGAAATTAGAAATAAGGGAGCAATGACAACCGTTGGATGCCCCGCGTGGTCTAGAGGATCATGTATCCAACGGTGGTTGTCCATCACCCACCTCAAGTTAGAGAAGGAAAGGGAGAGGGAAACCGAGATTTCCCAATGCGATTTCCTCGTATTTCTTCCCACTTGCCACAAATCCATGACCACGAGGGTCTTTGGGAGGCGATTCCACACACAACCAACCCTATTCTTAGGGTGTTCTGAGGTTTCTAGAGGAAAATCCCAATCGATCTGAGGGACAGGCGGCGACGAGGGTAGGGAAACCCTAATGGAGCCCCCAAATCCTATAAATAGACCCCCCTCTCGATTCCTCACATCCTCATGAACCCAGACGAATGCCTACTGAGTCCCAACTCTCTCTCTCTCTAGATCGATCCCTCTCTGGAAAGAACTCTGCCTCGATGCCACCATGGCTCGAGCATCAGAAAAGGAAGAAGACAACAAGCAGTGATCATCCGATCGCGTTCCACCGTGATCCCACGAAGAGATCCAACGGTCCCATACCCGATCAACTTATTTACCTCATGAGTGGAGGTGCGCGACACAGAGCATCGGATCCAAAGGGTGGACCAGCGGATCATCGATCAAACGACTGAGGATTTTTGGTAAATTTCCCTCTCTGCTCAAATATTCCAGAAAAGTGTTTTTCCTTATAAAATTCTTCGAAATTACTAGGAAGCTCTAATGACAAAACTTAACATATGAAAGTTGATCAGAAAAATACGAGGAACAAGATAAAAATTGTTTAAGAACCTAATTTCGTTTCTATTTGAAAAAGTATGTTAAGTTGATGGAAAATGTATTAAAATTTGTGTAGAAACCCTAATTGAGATCAATGGATGAATCTATGAAGCTTAATAGGTTAATTCAAGTAATATTAACCTATTGAATGATAATTATAGGCTTGAACTTGATTTAGATGAATAATTGCATGTTTTAGGGTTTTAAACCAAGTATGAATGATAATGCATCTAGAAACCCTAATTTAGGGTAAAAGAAGAGAAGATCATATTTACTTCGAAAATATGGAAATATGTTGTTAAATGATGATCCTAAGCCTGTTAGGAGAGATAGGATGAGAAACTTAGGGTTTATACGTAGTTTTGTCTAATTAGGGTTTGTGTTACTAAAAGTGAAGGCAAAACCCTAATCGCAATTGAAACCCTAAAAAGGGGTAGAAACCCTAAAAAGGAATAGAAATCCTAAGAAGCAAGTTGGTTTGGATAGATCTTGATAAAAGGAAATTGTATGTTTATTTCAGGATTCTTGTACTTGCTTGCTTGATTAGATTTCCCTACTTGGTTGATTCTATCTCAAAAATTAGCAGTACAAGTATGTGGTTATTTATGAGTAACCGATTTAGTTTCACGGAGTTTTCTCAAATGATTGATCTAATTGGATGCAACCTAACTGTTGGATGTTCATTTATGCAAATATTTAAAGTCACTATGATTAACAATTAATTATAAATGTGCATTCTCACACCTACATGCCACCCTGATATATGATCCGTGGCCAAGCCCTCGAGGGAAGGTCAATTAGGTCAAGCCCAAGAGGGAAGACCATTGGGTACTATGAGAGGTGACCCCAGGCACCAAGCTCAGGATGGAGAACGTGGCCTTATGTTTCTTGCATGACCATTGGGCACCATGATAGGTGACCCCATGCACTAAGCTCATGATGGAGAAGGTGGCCTTATGTCTAGTGCAAAGGAAAAACCTTAGAGAGGGTAATCCAGGGTTAAGGAAAAAGTAGTGGAGAATGTCACATTGAAAATGTAATTTGGATTGATAAATAACTTAATTGTGATATTTAGGTTGTTAGCAATATTTGTGAAATTTGGTTGTCCCCACATACTGACATATTCATTTATGCTGACCGATGTTTTGTTTGTCAGCATTTTAGGTACAATATGAAAAGGACAAAGAGTAAAGTGACAGATTGTGAATATATGAATTAAAGTACAAGGAGGATTAGTTAGAATAGACTCGAGTTGTTACGACCCCACCTTTCGGTAACCACCAATTAAGGGAGACCAAGAGGTTGAAGCCGCACCCATAAATTCTGGATCAAAGGTTCGACATATAACCAAAAACAATTATTAAATTCTAACAGACTATACTGAAAAACGGTAATAAAATTTTTACATACCTTTGAAAAGTTTGGAATAAACTAAACTTCTAACCACAGCTGAACTATTCTAACTAATTTCCTCCTTGTTCGTTAATTCTTGAATTATCAATGTGTCACTTTACTGTTTGTACTTTTGAGATTTGTACCTAAATCGCCGAAAAACAAAATGACAGTCAACCGAAGCTGGTATGTGGAGGAAAACAGATAATGTTCAACTATGTTAACAATATAAATCATTAAATTAATCATTTAGCAATCAAGATTACATTTTAAGCCATACAACTCAATCCATACATATTCTCGAACTCTGGGCTGTCCCTGTAGTGGACATGGATATCACCTCTCTTTTAGGTAATAGAGTTGCATGGCACTACCCGAAGATAGCCCAATATCTAACTCAATGTGACTTGATGGTCCTACCTCAATGGTAGCCATGTACTAAGTCATCCATAGACCTGAAGGACCTACCCAATAGGTAGCCATGTACTAGGTCATCCATAGACCTGATGGACCTACCCAATAGGTAGCCATGTACTAGGTCTTTCTCTAACCTGATGGACCTACCCATAGGCAGCCATGTACTAGGTTAGCTATAATGCCATAGAGAGAACCAGGATCTGAGTTTGTAGGCATATATCCTTTGTGATAGTCATAGCCGCATTATAGTTTGCAATATGAACATCCAAACAGTTTAGTTGCATTCAATGCGATTAAACATCCGGGAATCCATCGGAAAACTAAAGCGGTTATTCATAATTAACCACATACCTTTGGTTGCAGATTTAAAGATAGAATCAACTATGCAGAGAAACCCAAGCAAGCAATGAGAAAGAGAAATCCTAGAATAAAAGTACAATTTCCTTTTATTAATACTTATCCAATTTTCATCACATTACTTAGGATTTCAATTCCTATTTTAGGGTTCCTTTGGAAATTAGGGTTTTTACTTCTTCTTCCCTTATTATCATCCTTAATTTATCAAAACTGTATAAAACCCCTAATTTCTCATTGAAACACCTTTATTAAACATATGATTATCTTATTCCACAAAAATATGATTTTTATCTCCTTTTATCCCAAATTAGGGTTTCCATGTAAATTAACCTTCTTTTAGGTATTACAACTCTAAATTGAGCCCTTTTGCATTCAAACAGATAGTCAAACCATTTTTATCATTAACAGGGTTAAACTTATCAATTTGACCTATTGATTTACCAAATTACACTCTTAACATTCAATTAGGGTTTCTCATCAATTTTTAATACACTTTATTAGCAAATTAGGGTACTTTTGCAAAACAGAGCAGAACTAGGTTCTCATAATATTTTTATTAGATTCCTCATATTTTTATACACAATTTTCATATAAAAAGTTGTCATACGAGATTCCTAGTTATTTCTATCATTTTTGCAAGAACAATCCTTTTTCTCATTTATTTGATTAGAGAGGGATTTACCGAAAAATCCTCGGTCGCTCGATCTGTGGACAGGTGGTCCGCGTCTTGGATCCGACGATCCCGGTTGCGCGCGCCTAACCAGAGCTGCTCCCACCCTGGACCACTAGATCTTGAGGGAGACCACCGTGGTGCCTGATCCAACGGCGATCCGATCGTCTCCTTCCTCCGTCCCAGCTACTCTACGAGGGTCAACCTTGAGGTTGACTCTGAGTTCTCGACCACCAGAGCTTGCGCCACGAAGCCAGGGAGCGTAGTCTCCCTGCATCGAACTCAACTGAAGTTTCAATTGGGAGCCCAGAACGTGCCGCTACTCCTCCCCAATGTCCAGACCTCCGACGAGGTTTACTGCTGGAACGGGGGTGTAGGTCGGGGTAGATGAACTAATTGAAGGCACAAATTCGTTCGTCTCGACATCCTGCAGCGTCTGGTGTAGGAATCGGGGATGCTAACCCTCCCGTTTAACCCCCCCTATATATAGGGTCGAGCAAGCCCTCCTGCTGGATTGGGAACTTTCCCAATCGGAGATGAAACCTCGACAAACCAGGGATGAATCCCTTCAGTTTTCCTTCCCGAATCCAAAGGAAACGTCAGACAACTTGCAAACTTGATGGATTACGAGAAATCCAACAGGTAGAATTCACCTATCACTGGTAGAATCCCAGTCCGTGCTGGACTAAGATGATGAGTGGCGCCCATTGGATCTAAATCCAAGGGTCCTCATCACACGTGTTTGAGCAAAAAGGAAATAAATTTCCAATTAATTCGAATTACATTCCTAATTCAATGATATCTTGGAAAATTCATAACTCCCAAACGGTAACTCCTTTTTACTTCAAATTTTGAGGGAAACTCAATTATAGTTTTATCTTCCATCCTACAAAATTTGGAGTTATTATCTTAAAAGTACGATCCCTTTTCTTGATTTGCAAGTTATCCTTCTATTACTCATATTTTCCATGTCCTTTCTATTTCTTTTATTATTATTTTCCAATTCTGAGTTCCTTGAACCCCAAGGAATCCATTATCTCGAAATCCTATTTTTGGGAAATCATTCCTTATCCTTTTGTTCTTATTTCATTTATTTCTTTATGTATTCTTTTAATCCTTTTCTTTTTCTCCTTCAATTGGGCTCAATGGCCAAGAAGGCCCAATTAGAAAACATACAAGCTATCAAACACAAAATCCATTCAAATCAACTCATCACATCAACCACAGATTTCTTTATCTTTAAAAAGGAGATTCACAATTTCATTACATATTTTGGAAAATTGGGGTTATAACATCCTCCCCTCCTTATAGGAATTTTTCCCTCAAAATTCAACAATCAAACAAACAAATCAGGATATGCTTTTTCCATGTCCGTCTTCTGCTCCCATGTGGCCTCATCCTCTCCATGGTGTTTCCAAAGAACCTTTACCATCTCGATATTCTTATTTCTGAGCTCTTTTACCTTAGTATCTATAATACGCAAAGGTAACTCAGGATAAGATAGCTTTCCTCGAAGCTCAATAGGTTCAATGCTCAACACATGGCTCGGATCTTGCACATATCGCTTCAGATTGGACATGTGAAACACATCATGCATCATACTATATTGAGGGGGTAACGCCAAACGATAAGCCACCTCACCAATCCATTCTAATACTTCAAACGGACCCACATATCGGGGACTCAACTTTCCTCTATTCTTAGCTATAGCTCGGAGCGGTCAGATTTTTAGAAAAACATGCTCTCCCACAGTGAAATGCACATCAATCCTCTTCGCATCAGCATACGACTTTTTTCGATCCTGGGCTCTCTTTATCCTTTGCCTAATCAAAGCAACTTTATCAGCATACACTTGGAGTTCATTTGACCTCAACAAGGTCCTCTCACCAACATCATCCCAGTGAAGTGGTGACCGACACGGTCTCCCGTATAGAGCTTCATATGGAGGCATCCCGATACTGGCTTGGTAACTGTTGTTGTAAGAAAACTCTGCTAAAGGTAAGTACTGCTCCCATGATCCACCCCAATCGAGTATACAAGCTCTCAATAGATCCTCTAAAGTTTGGATTGTCCTTTCTGACTGTCCATCTGTCTGGGGGTGATAAGCGGTACTGAACTTTAACCTTGTACCAAGCTCCTCTTGAACCTGCTTCCACAGTTTGGAAGTAAACTTCGGATCTCTATCTGAGATGATGGAACTAGGTACACCATGTAAACACACTATCTCTTGGATGTACAACTCAGCTAAATCTGACACCTTGGCAGTGGTTTTCAGTGCAAGGAAGTGTGCTGACTTGGTAAGGCGGTCCACCACAACCCATATCGCATCATTACCTTTCTTGGTCCGGGGTAAACCCACCACAAAATCCATAGTGATCTGATCCCATTTCCACTCTGGAATCTCTATAGACTGTAAAAGTCCACCGGGTCGTTGATGTTCAGCCTTTACCATTTGGCACGTAAGACAACTGGCCACATAAGCTGCAATGTCTCTCTTCATTCCTGGCCACCAGTAAAACCTCTGCATGTCCTTAAACATCTTGGTAGTCCCTGGGTGTACTATGTACTTAGATCCATGAGCCTCTCGTAAGATGCATTCTTTCAGTGGTGAGTCTTCAGGAATCCATATACGATTCTCGAATCTGATCCCTCCATCTACTCCCAAAGAAAGGCGGGTTTGAGGCTTCTTCATCAAGCCTTTCATCTTGTCAAGTTCCCCACTGGACAACTGTGCTACCACAATTTCACTCAACAATTCAGACTGTATCTAGATGTTGGCCAATCGAACTCGATCATCTAACGGTTGAGGAGACCATTTCACCAGCTCTTCTAAGCTCTTCCACTGACTGGATAGAACAGCTGCACACCTGAGCTGTTTCCGACTTAAAGCATCTGCTATGACATTTGCCTTCCCCAGATGATAGGCAATGGTGAAGTCGTAATCCTTCATGTATTCCATCCATCTTCGTTGTCGTAGGTTTAAGTCTTTCTGGGTCAGAAGGTACTTTAGGCTCTTATGGTCAGTGAAGATCTCAAAAGTAGCACCATACAGGTAATGCCGCCGAATCTTCAAGGCATGAATGATAGCAGCCAACTCTAAGTCATGCGCTGGGTAATTCACCTCGTTGGGCTTGAGTTGTCGGGAAGCATATGTAACCACATGCCGATTCTGCTCCAACACACAGCCAAGGCCCATTTTGGATGCATCGGTGAAGATCATGAAACCCTCATTTCCTGATGGTAGAGTCAAAACTGGTGCAGTGGTCAACTTTTCTTTCAGTTCCTGAAAATGAGCCTCACAAACATCAGACCACACAAATTTCACATCCTTCCGAGTCAACATGGTCAAAGGCAAGGAAGTCTTTGAGAAGTCTGCAATGAAACGCCGATAGTATCCTGCTAATCCCAAGAAGCTTCAGATCTCGGAGGGGTTCTTTGGTGTAGGCCAGTCTCGAACTGCTGACACCTTGGCTGGATCCACTGCGATTGATCCTCCTGAGATGATATGTCCAAGGAACATGACTCGGTCTATCCAAAACTCGCATTTTGAAAATTTCCCATAGAACTTCTGCTTTCTCAGGATATCAATGACTTTACTTAGGTGGTCTCAGTGTTGTTCTAAGTCATTGGAATAAACTAATATGTCATCTATGAACACTATGACAAATGAGTCAAGGAAGGGTTGGAACACACTATTCATAAGGTTCATGAACACACTGGGTACATTGGAAAACCCAAAAGGCATAACCACAAACTCATAATGACCATATCGTGTTCAAAAAGCTATTTTTGGAATGTCCTCACTCTTGACTCTCAACTGATGGTAACTCGATCTTAAGTCAATTTTGGAATAGGCTCGAGAAGACTTCAACTGGTCGAACAGGTCATCTATTTGGGGTAAAGGGTATTTGTTCTTAATGGTAGCTTGGTTGATCATCCGATAGTCTATACACATACGGAGCGAGCCATCCTTTTTCTTTACAAAAAGGACTGGAGCTCCCCATGGTGATGTGCTAGGCCGGATAAAACCCTTGTCTAGAAATTCCTGCAATTGTTTCTACAACTCGAGCAACTCTGCGGGGGCCATTCTATAAGGTGTACGTGAAATAGGGCTTGTTCTTGGAGCTAGCTCTATGAAAAAATCCACCTCTCTCTCGGGAGGAATCCCAGGTAGATCGTCTGGGAAAACATCTGCATAGCTCTTGACTACCTCGATTTCCTCTAAGGGTTGCACCATGGGTTCGGGCTCGGTAACAACTGCTAGGAATGCTTGACAACCTTTACTCATCATCCTTTCTGCCTTCAAGGATGACCCATACAGGCTGGTGGTGGCATCTTTCCTACCTCTAATGACAAAAGGTGGGTGACCTGGTTTCTTAATGATCACTTTCTTTTCCCTACAGTCAATATGGGCCCTACAGGTATAAAGCCAATCCATTCTAATGATCACATCAAAGTCATTCATGTCAAGAAGGATAAAGTCTGTAGGAAACTCATGATCTCGATATTTCACAGGTATCACCGAAGTTTTCAAAAGAGAGGTAAAGATTCATCCACTCAGGGTTGTAACATCTAAGACATATCCTAAATCCTTGATATCCAAACAAAGCATAGTTGCAAGATTCCTCGAAATGAAAGTATTAGTAGATCCATAGTCAAATAATGCTTTTACATTATGTCCCATGACTTCAAGCATGCCTACATCATTTTTCATCATACATTAGACCATTACATGCTTAATTAAAAAAAAAACTCTAAGGGTTATTACCCTCAATCAACCGATTAGCATTAGCTTGAGCTTCTTCATTGTCAATAGCAAACACTCGAGCTTGTCTTCTTTCTCCAGCAGGTGGGGCCACAGCTACAGGTGGGGCTGCTACTGGTGGGGCTGCCACTGGACCTGGTCCTTTTGGTGTTGGTAGGGGACAAGCAGCCAGGATATGCCCCTCTTGCTGACAATGAAAGAAGACCTTCTTCTTGTGGCGACACTCACCAGGATGCCATTTCCCACAAGAGCGGCGTCGCGGTCGGTTGTTTTCTGGATGGGGTTTTCCTTTTCCTTCATGTCTTCCCTTGGCTTGATGACGTCCTGGACCCTTCTTATGATGATTCTTCTATCCTCGGGTTCCCTCAGTGAAACCCAAATACCCCTTGGGTGGAAGCTGAGCAGGCATCACATTCCTTTCCATGTCTAAGGCAGTGTTGTAAGCTTCTACGAATGTTTTAGGTTTGCTTGCCATCACATGAGGCTTGATGGTAGGGTGAAGACGCTCTATGAAGTGATCCACCCTCCTCTCCTCATCCATCTTGTACCCAAAACGTTCTAGGATTCAAAACTTGCGCCCAAAGTCTGCCACAGAGGAATTTCCTTGAGTCATGTTAGTGAATTCCCTTTCCTTTTCCTTCTTAGCTGCAACAGGGACGAATCTAGAAGTGAAGATGGTCTTGAAATCAGCCCATGCCATTGGTTCCTCAGTGAGATCTCGGCCTGTGATGTGAGTATCCCACCATATATTAGATGCTCCTTCCAGAAGGTGAGCAGCAAAGAGGACCTTCTTGCT
Organism: Alisma plantago-aquatica; assembly: GCA_963693085.1. Classification (NCBI taxonomy): domain Eukaryota; kingdom Viridiplantae; phylum Streptophyta; class Magnoliopsida; order Alismatales; family Alismataceae; genus Alisma; species Alisma plantago-aquatica. The sequence continues at coordinate 378,706,490 of OY856410.1, forward strand.
TGGCTGTACTTCAAGCATGCAAAAACCATTCTCTATTGCAAGTAACCAGGCTTCTGCTTTATCAACCACCTCAGTCTTATCTTCTCCCCAGAACTTTTCTATGTTCAGCTTGACAAAGTCTAGGATGGTGGCTCCCACACGTGGACGAACATGGTATGGCTCACCATTCTCAGCTCTAGCTATGTCTCGAAGGGCCAAAGCATTAATAGCATATGTCAACTTCCTCTGTTGCTCTATCCACAAGGTATCAGGGGTGTGGATCATCATGGTCGGTTCTGGTTCATCATCTTGGTCCTCTTCCATCTTGGCTTCTTCCTCATACACATGTTGCTCCTCATATCCTTGGTCTTCTTCTTGGTTTAGGTTACGAAATGGTACCGGGTTAGGGTTAGGGACCTCATGAGTGACTTCTTTGGGCCTCTTCCTCTTCTTAGAGGATCCACCATCATGGTTCCTATTTCTCTTTTCATAAGACTCCTTTCCTTTATGGGGAGGCCAAACACTCCTAGTTGGATTCCCAGAGCCCTCAGGAATAGCAACAGTCTTTGTTCGTGCCATCTACATAAGCATAACAAACAAACCTTTAGTTTATCATTTAAACTAGTTATACTTATGTTCAATGATATCTCATTACATATATTTTATTAATTTGATGGAGGATCCTTAAACCCTTAGCTTACTTGCCCATACCACATGAGTGTGGAGGAGAGAGAGAGAATCCTACTCTTAAAGCCTTAATAGAATATGTGATGAGAAGGGACGAATAAGATGAGAGAGTCCTAAAGGTATCTTATTTCGAATCATACCCTAATACTTTGGCCAGGAAGTCACACGGATCCGGGAGTCCTCGTATTCCGACTAGCGGTGCGGAGGAAAATATTGCCAGCCCCCGGTCGTGATCCTTTTCTAGACACCTCCGTCTTTCGGATAATCCTCTAATAACTCCCTTGGGTTCTATGGAGTTTGTAAAATTTAATAATTATTAATGGTTACATGAGGAACCTAGGCTCTGATACCAAATGTTACGACCCCACCTTTCGGTAACCCCCAATTAAGGGAGACCAAGAGGTTGAAGCCGCACCCATAAATTCCGGATCAAAGGTTCGACATATAACCAAAAACAATTATTAAATTCTAATAGACTATACGGAAAAATGGTAATAAAATTTTTACATACCTTTGAAAAGTTTGGAATAAACTAAACTTCTAACCATAGCTGAACTATTCTAACTAATTTCCTCCTTGTTCTTTAATTCTTGAATTCTCAATGTGTCGCTTTACTGTTTGTACTTTTGAGATTTGTACCTAAATCGCCGACAAACAAAACGACGGTCAGCCGAAGCTGGTATGTGGAGGAAAACAGATAATATTCAACTATGTTAACAATATAATCATTCAATTAATCATTTAACAATCAAGATTACATTTTAAGCCATACAACTCAATCCATACATATTCTCGAACTCTGTGCTATCCCTGTAGTGGACATGGATATCACCTCTCTTTTAGGTAATAGAGTCGCATGGCACTACCCGAAGATAGCCCAATATCTAACTCAATGTGACTTGATGGTCCTACCTCAATGGCAGCCATGTACTAAGTCATCCATAGACCTGATGGACCTACCCAATAGGTAGCCATGTACTAGGTCATCCATAGACCTAATGGACCTACCCAATAGGTAGCCATGTACTAGGTCTTTCTCTAACCTGATGGACCTACCCATAGGCAGCCATGTACTAGGTTAGCTATAATGCCATAGAGAGAACCAAGATCTGAATTTGTAGGCATATATCCTTTGTGAGAGTCATAGCCACATTATAGTTTGCAATATGAATATCCAAACAGTTTAGTTGGCATTCAATGCGATTAAACATCCGGGAATCCATCAGAAAACTAAAGTGGTTATTCATAATTAACCACATACCTTTGGTTGCAGATTTCAAGATAGAATCAACTATTAAGAGAAACCCAAGCAAGCAATGAGAAAGAGAAATCCTGAAATAAAAGTACAATTTTCCTTTTATTAATACTTATCCAATTTTCATCACATTACTTAGGATTTCAATTCCTATTTTAGGGTTCCTTAGGAAATTAGGGTTTTTACTTCTTCTTCCCTTATTATCATCCTTAATTTATCAAAACTACATAAAACCCCTAATTTCTCATTGAAACTCCTTTATTAAACATCTGATTATCTTATTCCACAAAAATATGATTTTTATCTCCTTCTATCCCAAATTAGGGTTTCCATGTAAATTAACCTTCTTTTAGGTATTAGAACTCTAAATTAAGCCCTTTTGCATTCAAACAGATAGTCAAACCATTTTTATCATTAACAGGGTTAAACTTATCAATTTGACCTATTGATTTACCAAATTACACTCTTAACATTCAATTAGGGTTTCTCATCAATTTTAATACACTTTATTAGCAAATTAGGGTACTTTTGCAAAACAGAGCAGAACTAGGTTCTCATATCATTTTTATTATATTCCTCATATTTTTCTACACAATTTTCATATAAAAAGTTTTGTTATACGCGATTCCTAGTTATTTATATCATTTTTGTAAGAACAATCCTTTTTCTCATTTATTTGATTAGAGAGGGATTTACCGGAAAATCCTCGGTCGCTCGATATGTGGACCGGTGGTCCGCGTCTTGGATCTGACGATCCCGGTTGCACGCACCTAACTAGAGCTGCTCCCACCCTGGACCACTAGATCTTGAGGGAGACTACCGTGGTCCCTGATCCAACGACGATCCGATCGTCTCCTTCCTCCGTCCCAGCTACTCTGCGAGGCTCAACCTTGAGGTTGACTCTGAGTTCTCGACCACCAGAGCTTGCGCCATGAAGCCAGGGAGCGTCGTCTCCCTGCGTCGAACTCAAATGAAGCTTCAATTGGGAGCCCAGCATGCGCCGCGACTCCTCCCCAGTCGCCGGACCTCCGACGAGGTTTACTGCTGGAACGGGGGTGTAGGTCGGGGTAGATGAGCTAATTGAAGGCACGAATTCGTTTGTCTCGACTTCCCGCAACGTCTGGTGTAGGAATTGGGGATGCTAACCCTCCCATTTAGACCCCCCTATATATAGGGTCGAGAAAGCCCCCCTGCTGGATTGGGAACTTTCCCAATCAGAGACGAAACCTCGACAAACCAGGGATGAATCCCTTCGGTTTTCCTTCCCGAATCCAAAGGAAACGTCAGACAATTTGCAAACTTGATGGATTACGAGAAATCCAACAGATAGAATTCGCTTGTCACTAGTAGAATCCCAGTCCGTGCTGGTCTAAGATGATGAATGGCACCCATTGGATCTAAATCCAAGGGTCCTCATCACATGTGCTTGAGCAAAAAGGAAATAAATTTCCAATTAATTCGAATTACATTCCTAATTCAATGATATCTTGGAAAATTCATAACTCCCAAATGGTAACTCCTTTTTACTTCAAATTTTTAGGGAAACTCAATTATATTTTTATCTTCCATCCTACAAAATTTGGAGTTATTATCTTAAAAGTAAGATCCCTTTTCTTGGTTTGCAAGTTATCCTTCTATTACTCATATTTTCCATGTCCTTTCTATTTCTTTTATTATTATTTTCCAATTCTGAGTTCCTTGAACCCTAAGGAATCCATTAACTCGAAATCCTATTTTTGGGAAATCATTCCTTATCCTTTTTTTCTTATTTCATTTATTTCTTTATGTATTCTTTTAATCCTTTTCTTTTTCTCCTTCAATTGGGCTCAATGGCCAAAAAGGCCCAATTAGAAAACATACAAGCTATCAAACACAAAATCCATTTAAATCAACTCATCACATCAACCATGGATTTCATTTATCTTCAAAAAGGAGATTCACAATTTCATTACATATTTTGGAAAACTGGGGTTATAACACCAGTTGTGGATAGAAGTTTAGAAATCTAAGATTATAAAGAGGTATGCAAAGTTTTATTTTATTCCAGATTTTCAGTATAGTTTTTGGTAGAATTTAGTAATTAATATTGATTATTTATCAAACCATTGATCCAAAAAATTTGGATAACGACTTTGACCTTTTGGTCTCCCTTAATTGGGAGTTACCGGGAGGCGGGGTCATTACATTCTGCCTTTGTGACAAAATAGAGAACTCATTCTTGGTGATGGTTCCCAAGGAATACTGCAAGGATCACATGTTTGTGCTTCAACCTCATGTTGTGCTCTCACCATTATTCATATATTAAGAGGAAGAAGAAACCAAGTCAACTATTGACCTTGGTACCCCTATTGTGATGATGTTCCAATCCTAGATACATGAGTATTTCAGTGTTTTCACACGCCCTTTTCTTCTACACGAGCTACGCTGATTCAATCAACATTAATGATGAATTTGCCCACACCTATTTGATTATTTGTAATGTGCACTTAAAGCTCTTTGGTCATTTCGCGGTTTATTTACATCAGGTTTATTTTTGACTCAAATCAACGTCACACTATGGTTTTCCTAGATTCTAATTTGTTAGTTTTTGAATGTTCATCATAATCATAGGATGCTCAGAAAAATATGAATAAATAGTAGTTGGAAAGGAATTTTCAGAGGAATCCAACTTTTAGGTTTTCAAGCAATGATTTGCTTTCCTATTCCAATTTTTTATTAGAAACCCTAATTTGACTCATGAAACCCTAATTATGTACCACATATGATTAATGTGATCTAAGTCTACCAAGTTTTTCTAAAATTAGTGAGGTTGATCAGTAAGCCTAACCCTAATGCACTAAAACCCTAATTCACCCTAATTCAACCTAGGGTCGATACAATGTATTGATTTATGATGTTCAATAAAGATATACATGTACTAAGAGCCTGATCAAGTCAAGGTAATGTTTGACCTAGATTTGACTCAAAGATCAGAGAGGCTATCTTAGGATCATCTTTGCTCCAAGGTAAACGGGTCATGCCACTAAGAACAAATATTCATGGTTGATTGCATGCTAGGTATAAAGTGAACATTATCATTTCAAGTTTAATATTTTAATCATCTTCACTATATCACTGCTTGATGATTGTTATAGGTTATGTCCTATGGTTTAAATTTTAACTATGATTATAGTTTATGATTAATGACCCATGAAATTCATATGTTCAAGAGGGAGAAATCCCATCATGCTAAAGAGATCATGTTAATAGGGAGAAATCTCATCATGTTAAGTTCAAGAATCATGTTAATGTAAATGTTAATGTCACGTTAATGGAACTAAACTAATATTTTTATGCTCCCAAATCATGGACCTCAAGGGGTCGTCAAGAGCTTTCCAAGAAATCATGTGCTTCTAAGGGGGCATCATAGAGGGATGCATACATTTACTATTCAATTCTTCATGTTAATAATGATTCCAAAATGCTTATATTTATTCATGTCAAGTTTTCTTACATGGGAAGTATATTTACTTTGTTTATATTATAAAGTTCCAGTACCATTTATTGATGTGTTGATTTTCTCCTTTGCATGGCTGCTTAGGAATTGGAGCAAGTAAGGACTTAATAGGAGCAAGCAAGGCATAGAAAACCTTCAAGATCTAACTTGTGGGGTACCATCCGTACTAGGAAATACAATCATTTAAACATATGTACCTTCACGATTAGTTTTCCATGTTTTGAAATGTTTGACATATTATAGAACTCAATTATAGTTTCCGATTCAAAGAAAAATGTATGAATCTAAATGGTGTATTATTTATTTATTTGCAATGATTTCATCAATGTGACACTCCCACCTTCAAGATGAAAGCTTTCGCTCAGTTATGTTGTATATTAAACAAGTGGGGTGTTACGATGGGAGATTATAATACTCTTTTTCCATAAGGAGGGGATTCATGTCTTGGGTCAAACAACTCAATAATGTCTCCTGAAAAAAAAGGATGAAATATTGGAGCGAGATTTGGTAAGAAGAGGGTGATTGAACAAAGGAGTTGACATATATGTTTCTAGTTTGGGGGTATCCTATCCAAGTCATGGGATGGTTGTTAAATTATCTGGTCCAGATCCAATAGCAAAGTGAGTATTAATAAGACTCCCATAAACCCATATGTGACCATAAAATTATGAGTATAGTTTACCCAAAATTTTCTATAGTTCTCATAAATATAGGTATTTTGTCTTTAGTTTTTGTGAATTCATCAAGCAATATTCTAATTATGAGTTAATAGATGGATTATGCATAAAACATATAAAATATAAAACTAGACCATTCACATAAGTTGGATAATCTATATTACAAATATCTAAGTGACTTTGTTGTATATAGACTTAATGACTAATTTAGGTGAAACAAGAGAATTCATACTAGAACAATATATTTAACTACATTCTAATGAAATAATACAAAGTAATGGTAAATCAAAAATATATTAAACAAACATGAAATATATTATATCTATCTTGTTATTACAATAAGACTCTAATATATTATATAATTTGATAAAATTTCCAAAACAAGAAATAACACATGCTCAACATATCCTAACAGTCTTAGTGTTAATATCCATTGTGTTTGGACATGATATTTTATTTTACATAGAGTCATGAATGGATTTGTAGACTCAATCATTGCACCAACAATGATCATTGGTTTTTCTTCTAGTCTGCAAGATGTTGTGCTTCAAATAGATGAAAAAATATATAATTAGAAAACAAGATTGAGCTTAGAATGCTCAATACTTGTATATAAAAGGGTCATATTTGTACCCCCTTATTCAAACATAGTGCATAATACATACTGACACACCTGGTTAAGTTTTTATAGTGTATAGTAGGTAGAATCAAATGGATCATACATGTATTGGGAATGTCCATTCATCTATCTTTTGATTAATGCAACTAATTGACTCATAGAAACAATATATTTGAAATATAAGTATTGTGTAGATGAACCCCCACATTCCATTGTTATTGGAATAGATAACTTACAATTACAATCAAATCAATCCTACAATTTTTATTATAGAAGGTTACACTCATATCACATAAGCGAACAACTAGGTCTTTTCATTGAGAAAGTAACAAATCATTACTCTCTTCACAAGCATTACATTTTTTACCATTTGTTTAAATTGATATAAATATTCTATATAAATCTAAGAGGTTCTTTAGAGTCAGTTAATATATATTTTGGCCATCAACATAACTAATCTAAGTATTATTCTTTGAAACAACATTCCTAGTCAAACATACCGCTGGGTGGGAAATGACTAACCTATAGCCCATGAATATTTGAGTTTTGTATCATCATCATAACATGATTGATAGAATCAGTCTATTCCACTTTTGAAGAAAAAAGAAATACCAATGTATTATTTCTTCTCTAATCTATGAATAGTTCAGTTAGGGCTTAGGTGGTGTGTCACACCTTTTTTCTCTTATTCTTCATTATAATGATCGTATGTTACACATTGGGTTTTCCAAATCGTTTTAACAATATATTGCCTAATTTGTTAGCCATCTCTAAACCAATAAAATAGTTGTTTTATATAGTAATAGATTACTTTCTTAAAAAATTCATGCCCTTAAAACCTACTAGTAGTATGGTTATGATATATCCTTCCTTAAACTCATGTTTTACAACAATAGTTCATATTAATATTATAAGGTCCTATTTCATATAGTGACTAGAAATTCACATTATTCCAAATCACAATCTTGAAATAAATTTCTACATGCATATTGTAATGAGAAATATCAATGAGTCATATTTTCCATGAGAAATATGTGTGGATATTTTATGTCCCTATATATTTATGAAGTTGGGAAATCAAATTCACAAGAATAATTATCTATTTAAGATTGTAAATATCTAGTAAAGTTTTCCACACTTGACATTTAGAAAATCTCATTTAAGTGCAAGTACGACAAGTTTTATGTGTTTGGTCTCAATATGTACTTTAAGAAGGAGTTAGGCCCCACAAGGTTGTTCTATAGGGGCTCATTGATAACTATAATGAATAGAACTAATTTTGTGTAAATTAGGGTTTTTATTGCCCAGGATAATCATAATTTAGCCAAACAACATAACACTAGGCCCAGTAGTGATCCAACTTCATTGGAGGAGGTCAATTAAGAAAATGACTTGAGGATATTCAATTGATCTAGTTGATTAAGTAAAAGCCATGTCAGCCTAACCATGTGGTGGTGATTGGGTGTGGTTTAGAGGAGATGGGAGAGTAACAAGGTGTTACACCCACATCCCATGATTACCACTAATCATCAGATTTAGGCATAAGTTGAGAATTAAACGTAATACAAATGTCACCCTTAGCTTTATCTTTGATCTAAAACTCTTTATTTTGATACAATCAAACACAAAAGCTAACTTGGCAAGGGAAATAATACCTTGATTATTAGAATTCGATATCAATAGTAAAGGTACATGTATAGACAATTACTCTTATTTCTCACTATTCTAGTTACATATGAATGATAAGAATTGAATACATTCTCTATCATTAATGAAACAAAATTACATATTATCATTTACAACTCTCTCTCAACTCTATACAAGGACCTAGAGTGAAAAGGACCGACTAAACTTACTAATCTCATACTTAACTCCTATGGTAGATCTACTTTGATGCATTGACATCTTCAATTCATGTGTTCTTAAGGAAATTAACATATTCATTTCATACAATACATATGAAATCTACAAGAAGAGGAAACTGGAGTACAAACAATCTCCTCTACATGAACTATCAGACCACATAATCAAGGATTGGAAGATGATAGGTAAACTTTAGCATAGATCCCTCTAAAATAGGGCTGATCGGAACAACTTTTGATAAGGGATACCTTCAATCTACAACGGTTCATGAGGTAGATAAGCACAAAGGGAGAGATTAACCCATAGGTGAAGATCTTTGGATGATTATCCATAGGACAATGTAGGAAACACATTGAAAAGAAAACCTAAAAAAGAAAAGAAAAGAGAAGGGCAACAGAATGCCAATAACACTGAAGACCAAGCAAAGTGACCAAGAGGCAACACAACCACTTGCACAACAAGTGATAGTAAGCCTTTCATTTACGGTCGCCCTATAGAGGATAGAGATGATAGAGGGGAGCCTTGGTCATATATAGGAGCCTCGCTCACAACCTCCAAGCTCCTGAGAGTAGTCGATGCCCAGACCTTTGGATCTACGCACTAGGCTTGAAGATGACCTCCATCCGGTAGAGAAATCTAAAGACAAACACCCCCCGGTGCTCTAAGGAGGTGTGACAAGACCGCTCACAAAAGGAAACCCACACTGATGGGAAGGAGGGGCTGACGAGACCTAGGGGAGAGGGAGATGGTGCTTGTCCCCCTACCCCAGATCTGGAAGTTGCAGTGGGTTGGCTCTCCTGAGTTGATCACACAATATCCTACCCAAGCAAAAACATGGATCTGATCCCACACTAATTGAATATTGGTTGATATTCTTTAGTCCACGTGTTATACCTAAAAAATGTGAGTTGAGGGTTGATCCTACTCACTCTGTGAATGAGTACTTCAAAGAAACAGTTTAAAGCACTTACATAATTATACATATATTGTTGAGCATCTAATATCAATTATAACATCAGTAAGCTTTAAAGGGACTAATCATTCACAAATAGAAATATGGAAGGATACTTAGATATCTACAACAAGGAATCAATATGATCATGCTTGATTACTCGCAATAAGAACTAATAGTTCAGAAACATACAAAGAATAATTGAATAATGACACACATTTGGTTAACCTCTCATTCATCTTATTATACCCTAAACCCACATGAAGTGTACCACGACATGTGAAAGCATCACAACAAGCTACAATCTCATGATACAAGTCCTAGAAGCATCCCCAGGTTCCTAAGCCTATCTCTCAATTAAGACCCCGTCTACATTGGGCCTTGGCACATCTACCTCTCGATGGCTATTTGGAGTAGCCAGATATCTCAGAATCCTCCTCTCAACCTTGGTACTCAGGCTGTGAGTCAAAGCCCTCATGCTTGTTGTGCACCGGCAGACATACCAAAGATGTCCACTAATTGCCATAATTCATATCTCAAGTACCACCAACATCCCCTGTTGGTGTTGGATACCAATCATTTAAGGTTTCCACCCTCACCGACCCAGACCCCTGCAACCTACAATTATGCGCTCAGACTTACCTCGACCTAAATGTGACCTCCAGACGAGAAGTTATTTCCTCCTCATAGCGCAAGCCTCATGTGAAGGATTCTACAGAGAATCACTTCAAATAAATTTAATAATGTCTTTTTGCAAATTTCCAACTTTCTACTCATTTAGGGTTTCACCCTCTTTATTGAGATATCAAGCAAAAACTGATGTCATCACACAAAATCCAAGATAGTATCTAGATATAAGAACTACTCATTTTGTTAAACAATCATTTATAAATGAGGAGATTTAGATAGAAAATTTTCTTTATTTAATTATACATCAATTTCAGTAATCATCGAAAACTCTAGATTTTATTTTATTCTGATAACCTCTGCAATTAGTTAGGGAATTCTCATTATATGGATTGTATCCATTTCTAATATGACTTCATCATCAGAAATTCATCACAAAATAGGAACAATCCATTTCATATCATTCTGCAACAACTAGAATAAAAAGACAATTTAGGGTTTGTAGTTGCATACTATGCAATTGAAGATTGTTGATGATTTAACTCATTCTTGTGCAATATACTGTTTAAAGGAAGTACCTATAAATGGAGATCTATGGTGTAAAACACCTTCAAAATGAAGCCCATCTCTGAAAATATCGAATCCATATCAAAACCCTAACAAATCACCAGTTTCTTCTTCCTTTCAACTCAAAAACCCTAGAAATGGAGATTTATGGAAAAAGAGTGAGATAATGGGAATATTTGATATCATTTCAATAGAGGAAGGATGAAATCTTGACGTGAGACAAGAATCACCATGAAAGGCTATTCAAAGAAGCTAAACTTACTTGATTTCATCATATCTCGGATAGTGAAACCCTAGATCAGCAATTCCACAACTTTCTCCTCTTAAACCCTAACTCTCTCTCTCCCTCAATCATTTTGTTTATTTAGAATGGATCACTTAATATGAGATATCCTTGGGCAATAGATTGATCATATAGATAATTTGAGGTTCTTGGGTAATTTGCACACTAACCCCTCACTATACTTTCTCTTATTTTAGCAAAATTTTCTATGATAACAATTTTACTGTAATTCATTTATTTCAGAGGTCAAATCCTCCAAAAAATTATGAAAATTTATCATGATGTTCAAAATTTAATTTAAGATCTTAAAAAAAATTCAGATCATTTACAATTACAAATGAATAATGAAAAATCAAACACTACACTTCTAAATAGCACTCTGTCGGCATGTTCAGTGGAAGTGTAGTTCAATTGAGAACCACATTGAAAGAACATACAAATATTCTGAAATTTTGCACTAGAATGCATAATTGCGTTATCCATATTATATCCAAAATTAAATTAAATCCAAGTTACATAGAAACTATGAAAAATCATTTACCATACTTATTTCCTAATCAAATTTCATATTCATGTCCTATCAAAACCCTAATTTTTGCCGACTAGGGTTTACATTTATCAAACCCTAATTATTAAAATTATAAACATGCTTAGATTTATTTATTAGGTTTGAAACATCACAATTGAGCTAACATCATTAATCAAGTTTAAACGATGTTCAATCTAAATAAACATGTAATCATTCTGGTAAACCCTAGTTTACTAATTAAGAACAAATGTGGTCATAACAATTCTCCCCCCTCTAACACGTTTTGTCCCCAAAACAGAAATATGCAAACAAAATACATTCAAGGTTACTTTTAAAATTTTGAAATCTTATGTGTCAAGATACTCTTGTATTTCATATAAAAATATTATTTTCAGCAGGCAGACAAAGTACATTCAAGGTTTCCTTTAAACTTCTAAAATCTTGCATTTAGGGTAGTACTTTGTTTCTCTTCTAATCACAATAGATTTGAAACCAATCCTTCTCAATGATAGAAAAAGAATTTTCTATGTCACAATCAATAATAGGAAAGAGAAATATAAAAAACCATTTTTCATCATGCCATACCCTGTTGAGGTGTTACCCCAGTAATGGAAATCTGCTCCCACTATCTTAATTTGTAGACATCAATCTATACTTAACTTTCTACATTGCATCATAGTTATTAAAGACATTTCACTTTTTTATTTTGAATTTCACTATTCTGTCACTCTAATAGAATAGAACTCACAAACTGCCAGACTATAAGTCACAATAATTGTATAAAATTGGCCCGGATTACTAATATGAATGATTAAAACCATAACACTCATTACAATTTAATATATTGTTCGCACATGTACAATTGAAGTCATATGTAAAACAAATTTTGCCCCTTGATATGCCTTCAACAAACTATACTTCTTTAAAACAAATTCACAAATTGTTGAAAGCCATTTATTTTCTTTGCCTTCTCTTCTTATGCATTGCAATTTCTTCTTACTTATCCTTCCCATTTTCATTATATAGAAAAAAAATCCCTAACATTGAAACATTCAAGGTAAGAATAGATTATTCATCATTCTTGCTATCACTATAAGAATTTATTTTATATTACACTTTTCTCATGTTGCACTTATCCTTTTGTTCAAACCACACTTCTTATAGTTCAAATCTATTTCTTATCCTTCATTCATACTCATTTCCATATTGTTTATCTATCATTCACATTTACAACCTTTAAACCCATAAATACTATAAGTGATATTTTCTTCTCATATTGATGATATCAAGATTTTATATTATAGAGATATCTGTGCTCAAGGTTAAATCAATATTGACACCCCTTTAACTATTACAAACCTAAACTATCTAGGATTTGATCCTTATCAATAGCATGATGTTGTTGTGACATGATTTTACTGCCTTATTTTGATATGCAAACCTTATCTCTCTTGAGGTTTACTAAAGTCTTCCTTGTCTTTACCACTTAAATTTCTCATACTTGACTTTTCTGATATGTTACCTTCTTTATTTACCTTACTAGGGTTTCATCTTCATGTTATGTGTCATTAATACATTCAATAGACATGTCTACCATGGTGGTTATGTATCATTCATAATTCATTCTCTTACCACTTCTCCCCACATTACTCTCATTAGGTAGGACACAGAAGAGAAGGTGATTCTAAGATTTAGAATTCCAATCTTCAATTATTCATACATTTCTCGTATCTAGGTTTAATTACTCATTGTCAAGAAGACTAGCTATTTAACATCTTCTCACATTTCCAAATATCTCTCTTTTATCATCTATATTACTCCCTCATTTTTCGACGCCTTCAATATTTTCTATCATTAGCCATCTATTTGCTACTCTTCCCTATGCCATTATTTACTTTCACTTATCTCTTATGATCATGTTTTTCACTCTTGTGTGTGATTCCATATTCCACACCATATATAATTTCTTATCACCATTTTACTTTTATCTAGTTGAAATTCTAAATCAATATTCTCCCTACTAGTTTCATGTTATTCATAATATATCATGTCCTTCATTTCGAATCGGATGACTCATGAAGGGGTCGACCATAGTTTCCTTTTCAATCAAGCTTTTATGTTTTGAATACAATCTACCCTTATATGAGTTGTTCATTTATTTAGCCGCACCTTTGTTCTTCTTTTGAGAACTAGTTCCATTTCATCACTAGGAATCTATTATATACACCTCATGTAAATTAGGTTGCAACTATATAGAGACTTTAAATTAAAAGCTAGTAAGGATCATGAATTAAACATGACAATAGAAGTACACATTCCATGCTCTACATTACATCATGTAACCCTCATTTCTAAATCATACTCATCATTTCCATCACTTCCTTTTTATTTTCTCTCAGTCTGTAATCCTAGTTTTAAAATTTACATGTTCATCTAGTTCTCTTCACTTTCATTCTTTTAAACTTCACTTCTATGTACTTATTGTATAATTAACTCTTTTCTCCTATTTTTCCTTTTGTTTTAGAATACATAGATACATTTTACTCAATTATATGATCCATTCATTCTAATTGATTCTTTCTATCTTGTCTTTCCATGTAGTTTTCTCTTAGATTTGCTTGATTTTAGATTGGGTAAAGTGCCTCAATTAGTTATATAGTTCAATTTTATTTATCCATCCTTCTACTTCATTTTGTATGTTACTTACTAATGTATGTATTGTATCTAAATTCCCTCGTCCTTCATTCCCAATTTAGGGTTTCTTATCTGAGGCCCCAAAGATGGATCTTAGATATCAGTTCCAATTGATTCTTAGCCATTCTAGTCTTTCCCTTATATTTCAACATCTTAGTGCATGTATATTCTCACTATGATTTGGATCTAATTTATCTAGAGTCTAATCTTATTATATTATTAATAGGAGTCATTAGATCCCAATAACTCATCCTACAAGTCAGACCAGGACAAACCTACAGTCTTGAAGCCAACAACTACTCAGGATTAATGTAAGGCCCCTAAACTTGCTTAATGAGTTGAACAAGCTTAATTATCATAATTTAATTCTTATAACCCTAATATAACCTTGTAATATGCTTTTAAATCATTAAACAAGATTAAGTTTCAAATTTGGTCCAATTTGGACACTGTTTGAGCAAGTTATGCAATTTTATGCACATTTTGGACTTTTCTGCAATTTACCCAATTGAGAGGCTTTCTTTTCAATTTATCACTTTCGTTATGTTCCTTGGATATTATATAATCATTCTTGAGCTTGTTTAGCCATGGGGTGCCTATTGAAACCTTGGTTTGAAGGTGTTTGCTCTAGGGGTATTTTAGGGTTTTCCCCTTCACGGATGAGCTACCTTTAGTAGCTATCAACTAAGGTATTATGTGATTGGCTGGGAATTTCGACAAAGGAAAGCTAATAAGGTCTAGAGGGATGGTGGGAGAGCTTATTGTGTGTGTGCTTATATATTCTTAATAATTTAAAGCCATGAACACTTGGATATATACTAGAATTTCAACCTTCTATTTTTCTTAATATTAAAGTGTCATATACATATCCCCAAGCACCAAAAGGAGCCACTTTCTCTACACCACCTCTCTCCTTCTCCCAGCTTATTTCTTCCTCTGTTCAGCTTCTAATTTTTCTGTCCAAGGAAGAAGAAAGTGGGGATCTTCTTGGAGAAAGGCTCTAAGGTTGAAATTGATTTCATTTTAGGCTTGAAAAAGCTTCCTTCTAGTGATCTTGACCTAAAAGTGTAAGAATTTCCTTATTTCCTCCATCTATTTCTTTGTTTTCCTTACTCCTAGCTTTCTCAAGGTCGGAACCTTGCTGTTACATGGTAGAAATTGCTCTAAAGCTCTAAAACCAAACCTTTCTTGCTCCTTATGCTTAGGGTTTGCTCATTTGATGAAGAAAGGTGCTAGATGGACGAATTCATAGTTTATTCTTGGATTTTCTACCCTACATACTCGAGATTGCTTCTATGTGGAGTTTCATATTCACACTAGAGGTAAGTTTTATAACTTGATCCACGTTTATTGCTTACCATAAGCTTTCTAGATCATGTTCTTGCTTGAAAATGATGATTCATGCACTAAAACGCTATGCTTGAGTTGGATTTCGATTTTTATAATGTTCCATGTTCTAATTTCAGTTCTAGATGAACCTTTGATGATGTGTACATTATTAATAAGGTATAATTTGACTTGGATCATGTTGGTTTGACAACTTATGGTGCTAAGCACCTATCAAACAATGGTCAATTTTAGGGTTTAAAGCTGATTTCTTCTATAAACCATGACCCGATGATGGTACCATTGCAACAACCCTATGGTGTTGTCTTCATAACAACTCATGGTCGTGATCAAGGGTGTCAAATGATGGTGACAACCTATGTTCACCCCTTTAGGTCAGCTTTTGGATCAATGAGAAGTATAATGATCAACCATTAAGTACCCTACTGATGATATCAATCAATGATGACATCAACTTAATATGTGTTGTTGATTAATGAATATAGTGTTGATCTAACAACCTATAGTGATTTAATGATCACTAATGATGGTGGATCAGGTCTCTACAATCTATGGTGAGTTAATCATATAGATTTAGAATCAATTAAGCCTTAGACTAATGGTTTCTTGGGTCACTTGATGCAATGGTCAGACCTATACTGTAATTGATGGTTTTAACATGTGAACTTGACCCAATGGTCGAGATCTACTATTTATTCCTGCATTAAGGTGGAATGATTGCTAATATAATATGTTGGTCTTAATAATGAGATTTAGATGGTTTCCTTTATATGATCAACTTAAGGAGCTTACTTGTTGACAATGGATGGCTTGTTTTAACTGAATAGTCGATTGTGGGTTTTACCCTACTCTCAATGGAACTTTTTGTGTTATTAATCAAGGGATGTCTAGGGTTAAATGGTGACTCTTTCTAGAGCACAAATCAAGGACTTCATAATTGTTTTATCTAAGGTGTTTACTTATGTAAATAGTCAATAGTCTTACCTTTTAAACATCCAATGGTTCTGGGTGACATTGTGGTATGACGATATGGGTTGAATGATGATGGAACAAATGGAGGGTTACCCTTAATAAATTAGTCTTACCTATTCACTCATATGAATAGAAGGGATGATAATAATGTTGTGTTGATATGTAACCCTAATGAGGTATAGCTTGTTATACCTAGCTTTAATATAACTAAATGATGGTAATTGGGTATGAATAGTCCTTGAATGACTAATACAATAATGGCGTACTCTATTATTGTTGAAACCCTTGTATGCTATAACCTGATGGTTACACCTTGATTTATGTGTGGGCTCATACTTGAGAATAATATGGAATGTGATGGTGATGCTTCACCTTATGTATCCATGATCCAATGGGGATGCTGTGAGTTAGGGTTTGAGTATGAGTGATGATTAGTAACATTGATATAATTTATCATTTTGAACCTAATTCTAATGCAGTTAGATAAAGATGAGTATTCATGTTTAACATTATTATATGATGGAATGATGGTGGAATAACCTCCTTAACATGATCATAACCTTAATGTGTTAATTGGTGGTTATCATAGCCACATGGTTGATACTTTCTTATGCTGAACATGTGCATTGTAAATATGATGAGTGCTAATCATATCTAGATTCCTTGCATGTTTTTTTTGGGTGCAAATAGGGTGGGAGATTGTTCTTAATGTTAATATAACCCTGCTATGATTGTTTATGAATATCTCCTAGCTCATTAATGCAAGATTGTGTTGATCTGGTGTATTATATGTAAGTGATGATGTTGAGCCTTGTTATAAGGCATGGAAAGATAATGATGATCTTGCACAAAATAGTATGATGGTCTTAATGAACTTTGGGCATGGTTGAACCCTAAATGAGGTGTAATCCTCTTATGTTGATAAGGGTTGATACCCTATGATATTGTGAAAATGATTTATATCTTGTGATAATATGATGACTAGTGTAGTCTCATGAATGGCAAGTGAATAGTACCATGTGATGATGAGATGAGAAATTATGTTTCATACATTTTATATCTTTTCAAGTTTTGATATTTATATGCTTGCTAGAAGTGAATTAGGGTTTGTATGTCCACTTGTTTGATGCGGCCTAAATTCACCCAATCGGCATAACTAATCAAGTGCAACTCTAATCATGTAGTGCCCTGTGTCGTAGAACCATGTTCAATGTCAGAACTTGCTGGATGGTGAAATGAGTATTCCTAAGGGAAACTCAGAGCACATACTGTTGAGTATGTGGGGGTGGCAGGTTGAGGATATATCCTTGTCGTCCACAATGCAGACTGTGGAGGTTGGCTATGATCATGCCTCATACATCTGAAGTGATTGAGAACGGCTGTGGTCATGTCTCGTTGATTATAACATGATGTGAGTAGAGGATAAGTGCGGTTGTACCTCAGTGATTGGGTTTGAATACCCTAGTTTCTAGTGTCGTGACTTGTACCAAGGATTTCATCTTGACTATATGTCGTTGTGGTGGTAGCTTTGACTGATATGTCATTGCCTTTTTACTCGTACTGACCGAGGGGAAGAGATCTTAGGATACCGACACTCCTAGATGTTGTACGGAACCAAATAACCCTTCGCAGGGGTCAGTTGGACTTTGAATGGTACGATTCAAATTCCCCAAGGCATAATAAAAGATGTAATACAACTGTGTAACATATTTGTTTAGGGTTATACACAACATTTCACATTGGATGATAACCCTTATTTGTTCTCTTTACATAAAGATGATGCTTAGTGCAATCAAGAGATAGTAGATATACTTATATTGTGGATATGCTTAAGATTGTAGATGCATACATACAGTAGCCATGATTATGTTGATAACTATACTACTACTGCTGATTATGATCATGATGCTAGCTATCTCATGTTGTTAGTTATGTTTAGCATGCTAGCCATGCCTTTGTAACTAGACATGCATATACTTCTAATCATGCTTATCCAGGTAGTTGTGCTTATGTTGTTAGCTTTTCTTATAATGTTGATATGTTCAACCAATTAGACATGCTCATGTTGTTAGCTATGCTATGTTACTAGACTTGCTCATGATGCTAGAACTGCATATGCTACTGAATTGCTTATATTGTCAACAAGATAAAGGATGATAGTCTGGCTAATGATGATAGTTATTATTTGCTCCTTTATGTATTTAGTTAATCATCAGTACTATTGATCTTATTTGTTATATCTGATTAAAGTGCTTAACTATTTAATTACTTAAAAATTTTGTAATCAATAAACGTTGTTGGAGGTTATATCTCTTGCTGGGACATGGGTCTCACCCTCATGGTTTGCCACATTTTTTTTAGGTAATCGGAAGTGATGAAAATAGAACCATGGAAGTAAAGAGGAACTACAATAATGAATATTTGATAAAGTTGATTAGATGTCTAGTTTTCCCTAGAGTCGTCCCTGTACTCTCAGGTCTAGGCAGGAAAAGTTTTTATAGGGTGTTTCAAATGAATTGTGATTTTGTTAGCATGTTAATGCTTCTTTGTGTGATATATACGAATATTGTTCTTCTGTGTATATATGTTGTGGCTAAGGCAATAGAACATTTGTATCGAATTCTTGGCCTAGTATGGATAAAAGAAATATGTTGGGGTCTTATGAAAATGTTTCTGAGAAGATGCTGACATTGAAATCGGTTTTAATTTACCCATATTTTTGGGTATGTGATTAATTAGTGATTGATTGTGTTTTATGTTTTGAGTAATCACATTTAGTGTAACGGGTCCTGGCAATTAACCAACTCCTATTCATATCAAACATTTGGATAGAATATCCACTTAGGGAAAACACATTTATACATAACTTCTGGTCTACTTGAAACACAAAATATAAACAATAACTGAAGCAACTTCATGATACACACCATTCTAAAAGAACCATATATATTCTACAAACTGATAATCTGAATTCAAATATATAAGAGCATATCTATTCATCTCCAATCAAAACAACAATATATAATAACATTTGTATCTCATTGTATCTTTAAGCTCTTACTCATTCATTACTTTCCAGACTCCTAACCCTAATATATCTAGGGTTAATCTCTATTCCATCCTTTCTCTGCATACCTAGCCAGGGCATCCAGAGAAGGTTAGATAGAGTAGCTTTATACCAGTCAACCTAAGTGTTCAGATACCGAGATAGGATTTCCAAACACTCAGACATCCCTGAGCTAAAGGCACATCACCTCTTAACTATCACACTTCCAAGTCTGACTTTCTATCTCAATGGTCCCTCATGACTCAACCTAATATATGATGCCAAGTTATTACACCCACATCCCATGATTTCCACTAATCATGAGGTTATGGAATAAATTGAGGATTAAACATAATACAAAGGTCGCCCTTAACTTTATCTTCAATTTCAAATTCTTTATTTTGTCACATTCAAACACATAAACTAACTTGGAAAGGGAATTAAAACTTTTATTACTCAAATCTGATCTCAATATTAAATATACATGTCTAGATAATCATTCTTATTTATCACTATTCCAAGTACATATGCATGATAGTTGAATACATTCTATATCATTAAGGAAACAAAGTTACACATTATCATTTACAACTCTCTCTTTCTCTCTCTCAACTCTATACAAGGATCAAGAGTGACATGGACTGATTGAACTTACTAGTGCCATACTTAACTCCTGTGGCAGATCTACTGTGAAGCATTGACATCTTCGGTCCACATTTTATCCCTAAAAATTATGAGTAGAGGGGTGAGCCACTCGCTCAGTGAATAAGTACTTCAAAGAATTAGTTTAAAACACTTATATAATTATAGATATATTGTTGAGAAACTAATATCAATTACAACAATAGAAAGCTTTAAAGAGATTAATCATTCACAATCATAAATATGACAGGATGCTTAGATATCTACAAGTGTGAATCATTATATGATCATGCTTGATTAATCACAAAGAGAAATAATAATTCATAAACATACAAAGAATAATTGAATAACTACACACACTTGGTTAACTCTCATTCATCTTATTATGCCCTAAACCCACATGAAGTGTACCATGACATGTGAAAGCATCACAACAAGATACAATATCATTGTACAAGGTTTACAAGAATGCCTGGGTTCCTAAGCCTGTCTCTCAAGTAAGACCCCGTCTATAGTGGCCCTCAGCACATCTACCTCTCAGTAGCTAATGGGAGTGACTGGTATCTCAGACTCCACCACTCAACCAGGGTACTCAGGCAATGAGTCAAAGCCCCTAGGCTTGTTGTGCACCAGTGGACCTATCGAAGATGTCCAGTGACCACCACAACTCATATCTCACGTACCACAAACATCCCCGATTGATGTTGGATACCTATTATTTAAGGAGTCTATCCTCACTGGGTAAAACCTTTACCCCTACATCCCACAATGAAGCACTCCGACTTACCTCGACCTACGTGAGACCTCTAACTGAGAAGCCATTTCCTCCTCACAGTGCATGCCTCCTGTGATGGATTCTATATTTTTTGGGAATCTAAATGTCTAATTCACTCTAAGATTTTCAATTCAATCATCATATCAACATTTCTTAATTTAACCTCATAAATAGTCTGCTTCATAAACATTTCTTAATTTAGCCGGATGGTGGGAGACCAAGGTGACTTCCATTGAAGAAGTAAAGTCTCTACATCCAAGGTGGGAACCCAAATCAAGCTTCTCCATTCTCTCAAGTTGAAGAAGAGTGCATTTACTCCAAGGGTAGACTCTACAAAGGCAAGACTTCCTTCTCCATCTAGTGCCTCAAGTGTGGAAAGAAAGGTCACTTCAAGATAGACTGTCTACTTGGAAAAAAGACCCATTATCAAAAGAGAAGAGAAAAGAAGTACAAGAACAAGGAGAAATGGCACTCAAGCTCAAGTGACTCCTCCAACTCAAGATCAAGTGATGATTTAAGGGGAGGATCAAGCTCAAGCTCTAGTGATGAAGGATATTTCCATTTTTCTCTCATGGCATCAACAAGTGAAGACTCAAATGAGGTAAATCTAGACTCTTTAGATAAAGAATCTTTAATTTCAATTATTCATGCTACTCGTGCCTCTCTTAAGTCTTCAAAAATGAAAAAGAAAAAGCTTGCTAGAATTGGTGATAATTTGCATGTTTATATAGATGATCTTGAACATTCTAATACTTGCTTTCTTGATGATAAAGATGCTTGAGCTAGTCAAGTAGATTCTCATAAACTTGCAAATGATAATTTGCTTGACAAGATTAGATTTCTAGAAGCTCAACTAATTGTGCATAGTTCTAATGCAGAGCATATTAACTTTTTGGATTCTCTCATGCATAATATAGATGTTCTTAAAACTAAAAACAAGAACAAAGACTTGGCTTTTCCAGGTTCTTGAATATGAAAATAGGATCTATCGTTCTAGGATTTCTATGTTTGAAAATGAAAATGTTTCCTTGATTGCTGAAATCAATGTTCTTGAATCTTTTTCTAGTTCTACTAGTAGAGAGAATAATGTTGCCGCTCTTCATATTGGTAGATATTCTTATATGACCAAAGCTCTTTGCCTATAAAATGATCTTTTGCATGCCAGAGACAATATTACTCATTTATCTTCTACTATTACTTCTCTTATGCATGATAATCATAGTTTGAGATCTTCTTTGCAAAGATTCTTAGTTGGTAAAAAGAATCTTAATGATATCATACACCATAATATTAAACAAATTGGTAGACATGGTTTAGGGTATGATGGTGGACAAAGGAACAACTAAGGTAAAGGACCCCCAATCTTTCATAGAGAATGCTCTAGTTCCAAGGCTATGGGCACATGCAACTATTGCAATGATTTTGGTCATTATTCTAATTGTTGCCCTTTAGGAAATAACCCAAGAGTAATAGGACTTGGGTTGCTAAACTAACCCCTCTAGAACTAAAAATATTGTTGGGGACCATTTCATCTTTCTTCTTGCAGGTCACTTACAATGGGATTGACATGAGCTATTGATTTGAAAATTGACTTCTCAGTTCACATGAAAGAACAAAGGTGAGATGTGTATGGGGTGGCAACAAGTGGAAAAGAAATGTTAAGAGAAAAGGTAATGTTATTCTTGCTCATATACAATCATATTGTGTTTGTTTTCAAGTTAGTATGCATCATGCATGTGGTTTTTGAGTTAAAATTGGTATAATGCGATTCTCATCACTATTTTTCTCAAAACCTACTTCTAATGCTTTCATAGTGCATTAGTAACTTGCCTACACATGCTTGATATGGTTTACTTTTTTTTATCATGCCTCTAGATATGTTTTTCTAAAATATATGTGCTTTTTGACAACATCTTTGTCAGTCAAGTATGTCCTGGTAGAAACTCAACCGACCAGAACCTATGGGTGTTGCTGACAGCTGTTCTCGGTCGAGTTTGTCCTATAAGTAACTCGATTGATAGCATTGTGCATAGAATACACAGTTGTCTTATTGAATGAGAATTTCCCTCTCAACTAGATTTTTTCAACCAATGACCTTAATCTTTGGCACTCCCTTAGCACCTTTTTATGCATATTGCCATGTTTTAAATTGCCTATCTTGCTTACCAATCTATCTTTCTAATTGCTATAATTTGATATCCCACTAGTGGGCATGTTTTGATGATCTCTTGGTTTTGTCTTAAATTGCTTCCATTGTGCTCTAACTTGTAAATCTATCTAGTAGTATATCTTGTTTTGATACAACCTTGAGGTTCTTAGTGGTAATCATCTTTTGGTAATAATGCATATATGAAAGTGAGCTATATACTTTCTTGCTTCTAAAACTACACATCTCTTTGTTTGGATATATATATACATCTATTCATAGCTTGATCAATAACTTATGCATCTTTTAATATGATTTTGATCCTACTCATAGTCCTAACTTGTGATATCATCTTCTAGAAATTCATATACATGCAGTTCTAGCCTTGTTTATCTTTTCATCAAGTGGTATTTAACTATATGCTATGCTTGTATCTTGTTTCTTTCTTACTCAAGCTTGTTCCTTAACTTGCATATCTACTATTTTGAGCTTGTTGCATAACATTGTGATGCAGGAGATATAGAGCTAGATCATATGTAGAAATTGAAGCATCCTTGAAATTTATGCAGATTTTGCTCTCGTGTCAGATTTTGATGTAAGACTAGTGTTTTTTTATGCAGAAATGACATTCTAAGAAAGACTTATCGCTTTACCATGAGCCCTGACATTTTTTGGCGAATTCTGTCATCTTGAGGGTCAAAATTGCAATTCATTATTTTTTTGTAGTATTTTACCTTGCCTTGATAATTTTTCTAGGATTACTTTATGGATTTTCAAGTGCATGCTTTAACTTGCTTTCCTTTCTATGCTTGGACAAGCTCCTAGCTTTCTCTTCTACTCTTCGTTATAACTTTTGTTATCTCCTTTATTTTAACAAGTGGTTTTTCTTATCTCTTCATATCCCCACCTTTTTGAAATGACAAAGAGGGAGAAAGCTGGTCTTCTTTTGTAAAGTAGGGGGAGAAAGCAGGTCTATGTAAAGGGGAGAAGGTAAAGGTAAGAAGCCATATGTGTGTAGAACATATATATGAGTAGAAAACATAGTATTCTATAAATATTATGAAAGAAAACCATACAGGAGAAATAACATCAATTGAGGGGGAGTATGAGAACTCCACGAAAATCAATTGAGGGGGAGCATATGAACTCACTTCTATTGAAACTCCTAGGTTTCTCTAAAGGTATGACTTTACTCAAATTCTTTCAATACATTAATGGAATTGTTTGTCATCTTCAACAAGGGGGAGAATGTTGACTCTAGGTCAATGCTGACTCTAGGTCAATGTTGACTCTAGGTCAATGTTGACTCTAGGTCTAAATTGACCAAACCCTTTTTTTTTGAAGATGAATAAATAATCCCACTTAATTGTGTCTAATGCTTCTACTTGAGTGATTTTAAATTAGGTATAGACACACTCCAAATGCCCTAACTTGAGAATCTCAACTTGGATAAAAGATGAGTCAAAATCAATGCAAGTGCACTTTTATTGAGTATGATGTAAACTCATTAGAATCATGTTGCAAATCACTTGTGATTATTGTATAAGCTTAGAAAAATTCAAGAGCACTTAATTTGAATATTTGAGCACTTTAATGACATTTTCTAGAATTCATTCAAGGTTTCTCATCAATCGATTTACAAACTCAACCAATCCTTAATGGATTTTGAGAATAACTTTGAATCAGTCGAGTTGCACATATACATAACTCGACCAATCCCTGCATTGAGAAAAACTGATTTATTCGATCGGTCGAGTTTCATCCAGGATAAACTCAATCGATGGTCCAAATTAGTTTTATCGCATACTGCAATCGGTCGAGTTACCTTTATTGAAACTCGACCCATCACACTATATGAAAAAGTGTAGAAAAGTTTTTCTAGTCTTTGAAATGTTGCAAAACTCAAAAAAATATCTGTTGCAACATCCCAAATGGCTAGTATTCATCCGTAAGTGTTCCTAAAGGCTTCTAGGCATCCCCAACTATAAATAAGACCCCTTTGTCTTCGTCCTATGGTTAGCCAATCACTCTGAATGTCCCTATTCTATAGTTAAGTGCATCCTATAGTCTCCTCTCTCTCTCACTAAGCTTAATCACTTGCTACATCCATTAGAGTGAGTAGGCGATTTGTAAG
Source organism: Alisma plantago-aquatica (assembly GCA_963693085.1). Classification (NCBI taxonomy): domain Eukaryota; kingdom Viridiplantae; phylum Streptophyta; class Magnoliopsida; order Alismatales; family Alismataceae; genus Alisma; species Alisma plantago-aquatica. The sequence goes on from OY856410.1 coordinate 378,731,780, forward strand.
AGAGCTAGTTCGACATGTATATCTTGTGAGACTCTCACTTCCACCACCTCCCAATCTCTCATTTCCACCACTAATATAAAGATGAAGATTCTCTCTCTTGGATAAGATAGGTGAAGAAGAAGAAGGGAAAACGTCCCTTGGTGAAAGCTTTTCCTTGGAGAAGGTGAAATCAAAGACAGAAGATCCAAGAAGAGTGGGCAATTCCTCAAAGGTTGAATACTTGTACAAGAGTGGGTAAGTCCGTGATGAAGGCCAAAGACTCATTGCAAAGTGGGAAAGTCATCAGTGAGGTAGAAGACTCTTAGTTGGATAGGTAAGTCCATTGGTAGGTTGTTGGCTCGCTTCCCCTCAAAGGGAATGTTGGGTGCCTGATGCATGGGATTTAGTCATTTTCACAAGCCTATTTTCCTTGATTTTATGTGTGGATTTGTCATTTATTTAATTGGTTATGCATGAAATGCTATCAATAGCTTGTTCTATCTAAATGCATCAAATTATATGATTTTTAATGTTTTAGATGGTTTAATATTTATCTCGAGTTTTTATCCATGTTCTTGTGCATTTTCAGGTACAATCAAACTTTCACAGACTCACTGCCGTCAACACCAAAAGTTAGTGGTACCGACTTCACATCAGTACTGGACTAGAAAAGACTTGCACAAACTCAATAATATGGATACTCAAAGTCGGTAGTACCAAAACCTCGTCAGTGAAGCACAAGGATGAATCGCGGAAACTCGGTACCACTGAGTCCACAAACTCGGTACTACCGAGATGGCATCAGTAAAGTAGTGCTCGAGTGAACTAAAAACTCAGTGCTATCAATACAAGTCGATAGTAGCGACATTATGATGAATCAAAACTAACAAGTAGGTACTACCGAGTCTACCCGATCAGGAAAATCTAAAGATAGCAATCTAATCCAACAACTGGCATTATTTTGTACCTTAATTGATTCCTATGACTTGAGGGGAGTTTGTCCAGACCAAAGGAGGTAGGTGTTTTTCCATTGCACAACATCGAAAAGAGAGGAGAGAAGAGCAAGGAACTAAAGGCTTCAATTGGGATGATCCAAGCACCTCCGAAAGGCGAATCTATAGCTGAAAGATAGCAAATTGCACACACAACATAGGGGATCATTTGGATCAGATATTCTCCAGGGGTTACTTATTTTTTCTAATATTTCCCACAATTTTCTCTTTCTCTACCATGTATTCATCAATGAAAACTATGCGAGGCTAAACCCCTTAATTCCATAGGACCTAGGAGTAGCCCGAATGTGCATTGTAATTGATTTCTGTGCATTAATATCATATTTGTCTCTATTTTCTAGATATAAATCTATGAAGTTGTTCTTGCTCTATTTATGTCTGATCAACATAGATAGATTATCATACCCTTAATCATTTTGGGAGAGAGGTTAAGGGTTGGAAAGCATAGATTTACCCATTTATTGCACCCCTTGGGAAAGGTGGAGAATAAATAGGAGAAGAAACTAAAAGATTAATCAAAAAGCACCTAACTAATCAACCAAAGGTGAACTACATTGTAGGAGTGGGTAGTTCTAACTACAGGTTCTTTATCTAGGGATAGGGGTAATAGAGATTGGTGTGTGGAATAAATTGCAATGTTATCTGTGGTGAAACAATAGTCCTAAGGAATTCCCTAAAATCTGAGTAATTTAGTTGATAAGTTTTTTTTGTTCCGCAATCATTTCTGTTCAATCAAACCAATTCACTTTCATCGGCCTAGCTGATTAGACCATAGTTAGTAGTAGTCTTCTAGAGAATGTTTCCTTGTGTTTGACCTGGGCCTCAAAAAGGCATATATTAATTCGATATGTTCACTTGCATATAACACATGGTAAACTTGTGTCAAGTTTTTGGCACCGTTGCTGGGGAAACGACAACATCCAACACTACGAGTGATGTGGTCGGCTACTCTACGCCAACCCTTTTTATTTTTTTTCTATTTCACTTAAAGTTGAATCATAACATCATTATTGCTTCTATCTCCACTACTGTACTCTGACAATTATTTTGCTACTTTCAGGTACTGGTGTATGGTGCATACTCGAGCCCATGATTACGGAGAGCCATCTTCAATGAGTTTTAGGCAAGCATAACTCCTTCACAGAGAGAGGGAATTTGGAAGGTCTGTGGATAGGTTCAAATGAACTCCACCACCAACACCGCCACTTGAAGGACCTGTAATACGAGAAGAACCTAAGTCAGCTGAAATGGGGGATGGAGCAGAAGAACAGACAATATGGGAGAGGATCAAAGCCTCTTCCTAAACATCTCAAAAAGGACCAATCAAAAAACAATCCATCAATGTGGGTAGCTACAAGATTGACCCAAGGTTGATCCCTCTAGTCAAATCCTAAGATTTTGATGGCACAATTCTGAAGACCCAATGGTGCACATCAGTAACTTTGTTGAGAACTATTGATGTGGTCAAAATAGAAAGATTATTGGCGATTTTCATATATCTAAAGCTTTTCCCATCATCTCTGGAAGACACTAAAAAGTTGTGGTTTCACAATTTCGATGATGAGTGTATCGAGACATGGGATTACATGATCGACACCTTCATCAAGTGTTACTTTCCCCCACAGAAGAAAAATGACTTGGTGAAGAAGATCCATGATTTTAGACAGTAGGCCGATGAATCCTATTCTGAAGCATGGGAGAGATTCTAGAATATATTGTGAAAAGTACCTCATCATTGTATTGATATGTTGGGACATGCAAAGATCTTCTATTACAGTCTGCACAAAGGAGAAAGAACTACACTTGACAGTGCAGGAGCATGATTCTTCCTTAACAACAAACCCCCCCGCTGTAATGAGATGCTAAAGAATATGTCCACAAATCAATCATGGGGCGATGAGAGAGAGCTTTCGACAACTATCAAGAGCGTTGGAGAGTCCAAGGTCATTTCTATGTTAAATGAGAAGTTGGACCTGATTGCTACCTTCTAAAGAAGAAGATGAAGAGTGTATGTTTGTGTGCCAACAATAGCAATATAGGATAAATGACTACACATTGAGGAACGATCTTAAGTTTTCATGGAAGGATCCTAACAATTTCCAACAAGACCCATCTTAGGTACAAGAACCCAAGCTACAATAGTTCGGCGGCCAGGCACGATATCAATAAGAAGAAAAGAAGATTGACCGTATTGAAGAAATGCTTGGAAAGCTGGTCAGTCAGAATGAAGTGCTTATAAGTCAAACTCAGAGAGAACTCCAGAACCAAGGGGCACGGATCCGCAACATAGAAACTCAGATTTCTTAAATAGCAGCCGATGTGGGCACTTTTGAAGCATCCATACCAACAAAGGTTCCCAGCAAATACTAACGTGCCTTCTGGAAATCAACACATCAAGGAAGTCCTACTCGATAGTGGTAAGATGTTGTTAAACAAGCCACCAGCAAGCTCAGAGGCATGTGAAGTTATAGGAACAACAACTCAAACTGTGACAGTAGATGCTGCTGAGCCGGACATATTGGAATAAGAGAAAACAACTGAAGAGCACACTGATGAGGTGGAGGATACTAGATCAAAAGCATATGTCCCACCTCACCAGAGGACACCAGTAACTCCAGTGCCCTTTCCAAACAGCTTGAAGGCAACCAAATATGACCGTCAGTTCCAGAAATTCTTAGAGGGATTTAAGAACATTAGGTCAATATTCCATTCATTGATGCAATTGAGTAGATACTATTGTATGGAAAGTTCTTAGAAGACATTATCAATAAGAAGAGAAGGATACCTGAGGCTTATGTGGTGGTGTTAAAAGAACAAGTGAGTGCTTTTGTTCTGGGAACACTACCTCCTAAAAGACAAGATTCTGGTTGCTTCAACATCACGTGCTTTATAGGAAAGACCAAGTTCGGCAAAGCTCTATGTGATTCAGGGGCTAGTGTCAACCTCATGCCTTTGTCAACTTTTAAGAAGTTAGGTCTTAAGGAGATGAGAAAAAGTGCTATGACTATTGAATTGACTGAAAACTCTGTGGTCAGGCCATATGGCATTTGTGAAGATGACCTAGTGAAAGTGGAGAGATCTGTTTTTCCTATAGATTTTATGGTAATGGAAATGTAAGAGGATAAAGGCAACAAACTCTTGTTAGGTAGGCCATTCCAAGCCACTACTGATATGATTCTGGAAATGGGTAGAGGATGTCTGACCATGGGCACTCATGATGATTGGTTTGAAATTAAGATGCTTGAACACTCAAAAGAAAGAGGGGATACAACACAGTGTAACATGTTGCAACACATGGAGGGAAAGATTTCTCTATGTCTGGGGAAGCCATTTCTTGACATTACTCATGTGATGACCAAGGTGGAAAAAGCCACTCTGGCAGTTGATATAATTGAAAATACTAAGGTGATCTCATTAAAAGAATAAATGTGTTACCTAGATGATAGAGAAGAAGACTATGATCTAGCTACCATATAGGAGTTCATTGTAAATTCCCTGATGCAAACATATCCACAGTTACCCTTGGAAACATGCTTGATGAATAAAGTAGATGACATCACACATAGCCACTCTCTAGAGGAGTATGTATTGATGCTGAAGGCGGTACCTTGCTATTATACAAGATATTTTGAAGATTTGAGACCACCTCCCCCACCAATGGTTCCATCTTTGTTGAGATCACCTGAGTTGGAATTAAAGCCTTTGCCACCACATCTAAAGTATGTCTTCCTGGCTGTAGAAGAGAAGCTCCTAGTGATCATATCATCATCCTTGAGAGATGAAGAATTGGGGTAGTTGCTAGCTGTGTTGAAGAAACACTGAGCTTCTTTTGGGTGGTCTATAGAGGACATCAAAGGAATCTCTCTGAGTTTGTGCCAACACAAACTCTGGATGGAAGAAGGAGCTAAAGAATAATTCAACCTTAGAAGTGATTCAACCCAATCTTGATACAGGTAGTGAAGAAATAAGTGGACAAGATCCTATCGATAGGTATCATTTATGCAATTTCAGATTCTATGTGGGTTAGCCCAACCCAGGTAGTTCCTAAGAAAGGTGGGATCACTATCACAACTAATGCAACTAATGAGTTGATTTCAACTAGGTTGGTGACAAGGTGGTGTATGCATAGATTACCGACGTTTGAACGTTGTCACTTTACAAGATCATTTTCCGTTACCTTTCATTGATTAGATTTTGGAGTGACTCGCTGGTCGTTCACACTTTTGCTTCCTCGATGGGTATTCCTATTATAATCAGATTTCGATCGTGCCAAAGGATCAAGAGAAATCTACTTTTACCTATCCTTATGGCACATTTGCATATAGACAGATGCCATTTGGCCTTTGTAATGCCCCTGCCACCTTCCAACATTGTATGATTGCCATCTTCTTTAATATGGTAGAGTGGTGCTTGGAGGTGTTTATGGATGATTTTTTGTGTTATGGGGAGTCATTGATTCAATTCCTATACAATTTAATTAAGGTTTTGCAAAGGTGGGAGGACACTCACTTAGCCTTGAATTGGAAGAAGTGTCATATGATGGTGAGTGAGGGCATAGTGCTTGGACATAAGGTGTCCGACAAGGGTATGGAAGTAGACCCAGTTAAGATAAAAGTCATCTCCAAGCAACCTCCACTGACATAGGTGAAGGGAGTAAGGAGCTTTTTGGGGATGCTGTGTTTTACCATCGTTTTATCAAAGATTTTTCTAAATTTTCTAAACCCTTGTCAGAACTAATTGGAAAAAGACGTTGAATTTTCTTTTGATGATTGATGCTTGAATGCCTTTGAAGTACTTAAGGAGAAGCTTAGCTCCGCACCTGTTGTGCAAGCTCCTAATTGGAGCCTATAGTTTGAGCAGATGTGTGACATGTCAGATTATGCAGTGGGAGATGTGTTGAGTCAACACAAAGATAAAGCTCCTATAGTCATATATTATGCGTCTAAGACATTGAATGATGCACAACTTAATTATAGAACCACAAAAAAAGAACTCTTAGCAGTTGTTTTTGCATTTCAGAAGTTCTGCCAATACCAAGTTGGGGCAAGGGTGATTGTTTGGACCGACCATGCTACCATCAAATACATATTACAAATGAAAGATGCCAAACCTAGATTGATTAGGTGGATTTTACTTGTAAAAGAGTGAAATCACCCCTTTACTAAAAATTTGAAGAATTGACATCCATTCCAAACCCTCTCAGAGGTATGATGGAATGGGCATACATTTTCCAAATTTATTAAACATTAGCATACAAAAGACCATTGGGAAGCGGCGGAATTAAAAATAAATAACTATATTCAATTTCATAAAAGGTTTACAAAAATACATCAAATTCTCCCATTAGGGTTTACATCAAGACACTCAATCAGGATCTAGATAGAGGGAAGTATAGACTACTACAATCTTGTCTCCAAGCAACATCTCCAAGAGCTAGGTCCATTTTGGAAGCTATGTTCTCCTTGGTCATGTTCAACATCTCAATCTAAACCTGGGTGGTTGGGAAATCACCCAGCAAGAGAGAGAAATACAAGGTATGTGTCAAATAATGAATAAGAACAAAAGATAAGGAAATAACATGAAAGTAAAGGCTAAGATTTCATCATAAGATGAATAGAACAAGAGTATGAGGCTATATTCAAAAGAAACTTGCTATTAACAATTATATTAAAGAGGATTTGCATGTAAGATAATTATGTCTATCTAACTAAGTAGGGTTGAGGCACCAACTAGACCTCTAACCTTAGGTGAGGGGAGAATAAGACATTCTCAGTCACCTACAATATTATGGGGAGAATAAGACATTCCCCAGGGTGATTATTTACATGCCCTCTGTGGGTGGTTGTACATAAGTACCGCTACTTTATTTTAAATAAAACATAAATCCACATGCTAGAAAAAGTAGTCATGTCAAGAATAATCATATGAATCAATAATCATAGAAGTGGGGTACCAAGACCCAAGAATAATGTTCCAAAACTAATTTATGAGGCAAGTATAGCAAAAGATTCAAGAGTATATGAAATAGGGTTTAATAAAGCCTCATTATAGAAAAATAGGTTAAGGAACAATGATTCCCAACTTAAGGTGTAAATGCACATACCTCTCTTACTAATATCAATTACTAACTTTCACCACTTTAATTGAGTCCAAGTTCCACTTTGCCTATTTTCAATGTATTAACATGTATTAGAGTACATAGTGCACATTAACGTATAGAAACCCAAATTTCAGAACTTTTTAGCAAAACTCAGATTTAGATTTTGAAAATATCACCAATGAACTTATTAGGTTCTCTTGATGAAGAAAACATATTTTTATGTTAATTTTGGAGTTTTGATGATTAAGATGTAATTTTTATGGATTTTATGCATTAAATTCATTTTACAAAAATCAACCTTCGTCAAATCATAAAATCAGACCTTGAAAATATTTTTATTAGATAGAGATCAATTTTCCAATTTCAAAACATATTTATTTGTCAAATTGGGATAAGCGGTTTAGAAGATAGGAATTTTTCAATATTGACCAATAGGAAATTGCCACATCATCAAACCGATCGAGATAATTAAAGAGAGAGGGAGAGGGAGAAAACACCATTTTACCCATGATCAGATTTGAAGTTGCATAGGTAACCAAACTAGAGCTTCTAGAGAAGGTAAAACAGCAAGCAACCAAAACCCTAGAAGAACATGGTAAAAAGAGATGGAAAACATCGATTTTAAACATAGAAGCATGAGTTTTAAGCATGTACTAAGCAATATATGAGAAGGAGGTTAAAAAAACTTGCCTCTAGGAAGGTAAGAAGGTCCAAACCGAAAGGATCCTGAGATTAGAAGGTTTGGTTGCTCCAAGCCAAACTCCTTTCTTGAGCAAAGATCACCTTCTCCACTTTAGAGGTGCAAACCCTAGCAAAAGAGCATGGACATGAGATGCTTTAGGGTTCTAGGTGGAGTTTTACCATGGAACGTCATGGTTCCGACCTGGAAGAAGGTGGGAAGAATACTAACAACATGAAAATAGGGAAGGAAAGTAGGATGCTTACTATTTTTGGTCAAAATCACGAAGGAGGAGCTTAAGAAATCCTAAATAGAGAAATTTGGAACCCTAGGAGCCTTCTTCACCAAGGTAGGCACCTTCATTTACCTTGGGAAAAAAACTTCGTGGCCAAACATATAAGGGAAGATGCTCTAAGATATAAGAAAGATAAGGATAGTATTGCTTCTTGGATTGGGAGGTGGGAAGGGGTAGGCATGGCTTTATAAAGAAGGGGGCAATCATGAGGTGTCTATGTGACTTTCCATGTGTCCTTATGCTAAGACTCCGTGGCCATGAAAGAGGAAAGCTCATATACTCTTCTTGTATACCAAAGGTCAGTCCTAAGAGCCCATAGAGTTTTCTAGGTCATTCCCACCATCCTTCAAACAAAGAAATAACCCCATTGGTTGATAGCTTTTAAAGATAAGCACATTTATAAAGAGGGTAATCCCTATATTGCCCTTGGAAAGTAACACCTTCAAACCAAGGTGCAACCAGGTGACCCATGGTTCAAAATATCTTGAATTGTAATGGAATATCTAAGGATTAAAATTCAGGTGATAATTTGCAAAGAAAACCTCCCAATTGGGTAAATTGTATAAAAGTCCAGAATGTACCTATAATTGCATAACTTGCACAAACAACATCCAAATCGAACCAAATTTAAAACTTAGGCTCATTTTATGTTTTCAAATCATATCAAAAAGTTATATTAAGGTTTAGGGCATTTAATTATGGTAATTAAGATTTCACTGAGGTATTTGTGCATATACCCTTGTATTGGTACAATTAGTGAATAAATGCTCACTAAATGACTATAAATTCCACAAATTAAATAGAAAGGACAATAAGGATAGAAATGAAAGGAAAATATGGGAAAGAGGGTCATAAGGAAAAATTTCAGAATTCAGTATGTTACAACACTCCGTCCCTTAAAGAGGATTTCGTCCCAAAAATCACAAGCAAGAAGGGAAGGGTGAGTGTGCAACATCTCATCCCAAAACTTCAGGTTATTTCTCCAACCTCAACTTCTACCAAAAAACTCATCAACATATACTCCACAAGTATCTTGACATAGGTTAGGTTCTCAAGGATCACCTAGGTTCCAATTTTACAATTTCTTTTTATTTTTTTGGCTTATTAGAATTATATTAATTAGGATATCACATTGTCATTATTATTCTTTTAATTATGTCATGTCATATTTACTTTTTGTCCAAAAGAGTTATATTTTATTATTATCCATGAAACATCATATATATATATTTCTCATTTATCTTACTAATAATTTTAGTAAAATTATAGGTTACTCAATTCTCTCAACATACTTGATCATTATGCTTAATATTTTGAGCTTTGATTTCATTATCCTTATACTATCACCACATTAAGTTATAACGAATTATTTTGCATGAAATATTGAATTTGTCATTAAGTCTTCATTCAATGCGAATTATGTCACATCAATTACATATATTTATATTAAACATTATCTCAATACCACATTATCTTTATTACTCACATTAATCTCATCATTAATCATTTTCTCATATTTATTTATATTATTGATTTGCACATTTATGTGAATCGAATCACTTCATATTCATATTGAATCCATTCCATGTATTTTAATGATCAAGTTGAGGCATATTACAAATTGATTCACATTAAGTGACTAATCGTGTGTGTATTAGATAACAAGGTAACATACCATGCATTTCATATTGATGACTTGATTAATATGTGATTAGATGATTATATATATCATTTATGTGTATCAAAGTATGTTAACTGATTATGACACCTAATGTCATTAATGTATCATGAAAGACATTAAGGATGTATATGTTAAGGTTAGATGATTACAACTTAGGGTTCAGGTTAATATGATCATTATATTTTACTTAGCATGTATTAAGTCCAAGATTAGGTTACAATTATCTTACTTGTCATTTCATTAGGTTTTATTAGTTTATGACATGGGCAACACCATGTGTATCCATTAGGATTAATATGTGAGTTACTCATATTATGTGCATTAGGTATTATTTAGGGTTTGAACATATAAATTATTCCTTAGATGATCATCATTAATATATAAACAAGCAACTTAGGCTATAACTATAACTTGTTTGGACCCCACTAAGGTTTCAAGCACAACAACCTCCCTAAGTATGGGGTTAGGGTTTCTAAAGATAGTGTAGATAGATTTCAAGATGTCATAGGGCTCCATCCTCCTAAACATGATTTCATCCTCGAAATCTAACCACCCAACATCATCAAACTAACTATACTCCAACCTTTAAAGGGTTCGACCTACTAAGGCAAACTAATCTAGAGATAAAAGGATGAGTCTAGCTAAACCATATACAAGATCCATCACGCTTCATTGTGCACTCTGATTGCTTACTACTAAACACCAAACTTCAAAGTCTCGGTTCTAGGGATAACTATCCAAACATGTGGTTCTATGGGTCATAAGGGAACAATATTAGGTATCCATCCTCAACAAGTCATTACACATGGTAGACTAGTTAAACATATTAGGCTCCCTAAAGGTAAATCATATAGATGTCTAAGGCTACTATTGCCTAAAAGCATGCTATTTTGAACAATTCATATCAACTCAGGCCAGGCCAGTTCATATGGATCTGGGAGTCCTCATAAACCAAGCAAGTGGCGTGGAGGAAAATATTGCCAGCCCCCAGAACCTGATCCTTTCTAGACACCTTTGCTTCAACTTCATTCCCTAATAGTTTCCTAAAGGAAAACCGAAACAACATTAAGTTATGCATATTTAGTTATGAGTATTTTAGGGTTTTATTCATCATGATACTAATGTGCAACTATAGGGTCCTAAATCAACCTTTCATCATTTATAGATCAACTATAGGACAACCATGTCACATAAAGGAACTATGTAAGGCAGGCATTCTAATTAGGGAGAAAAAACTGAAATGGTCAGATTTTTTCTACCATGGGCTCTGATACCATGTTGTAAAAGAGTGAAATCACCCCTTTACTAAAATTTTGAAGAATTGACGTCCATTCCAAACACTCTCAGAGGTATGCTGGAATGGTTGCAAAATTTTCAAACTTATTATGATGGTATACAAAAGACCATTAGAAAGCAGTGGAATAAAAAAAATAACTGACTATATTCAATTTTTGATAAAAGGTTTACAAAAATACATAAAATTCTCCCATTAGGGTTTACATCAAGATACACAATCAGGATCTAGATAGAGGGAAGTCTAGACTACTAAAATCTTGTCTTCAAGCAAAATAGAAAAATCTCCATCAACTGAGTCCAAGCCAAAAGCTGAGATCTTCCTTGTCTTATCCATCACCTTGTTCAACACCTGGGTGGTTGGCAAGCACCCAACAAAAAGGGAAAGGGTAGAAAAGTATGTGTCACAAAACTAGTCTAGGATATTAAGATAAGTAAAGCAAATAAGAACAGGTTAGGCTTCATCATAAGATGAAGATAACAAGAGTATGAGCCTATATTCAAAAGAAACTTGTCATTAACAATTATATTAAATTGGATTTGCATGTAAGATAATTATGTCTATCAAACTAAGTAGGATTGAGGCACCTACCGGACCTCTAACCTTAGGTGAGGGGAGAATAAGACATTCCCAGTCACCTACAATATTATGGGGAGAATAAGACATTCCCCAGGGTGATTATTTACATGCCCTCTGTGGGTGGTTGTTCATAAGTATCGCTACTTTATTTTAAATACAACATAAATCCACATGCTATAAAAAAGTAGTCATGGCAAGAATAATCATATGAATCAATAAGCATAGAAGTGGGGTACCAAGACCCAAGAATAATGTTCCAAAACTGATTTATGAGGCAAGTATAGCAAAAGATTCAAGAGTATATGAAATAGGGTTTAATAAAGCCTCATTATAGAAAAATAGGTTAAGGCACAACAATTCCCAACTTAAGGTGTAAATGCACATACCTCTCTTACTGATATCAATTACTAACTTTCACCACTTTAATTGAGCCCAAGTTCCACTTTGCCTATTTTCAATGTATTAACATGTATTAGAGTACATAGTGCACATTAACGTATAGAAACCCTAATTTCAGAACTTTTTAGCAAAACTCAGATTTAAAATTTGAAAATATCACCAATGAACTTATTAGGTTCTCTTGATGAAGAAAACATATTTTTATGTTAATTTTGGAGTTATGAGGGTTGGGATGTAATTTTTATGGATTTTATGCATTAAATTCATTTACAAAAATCACCCATTGTCAAAACATAAAATCAGACCTTGAAAATATTTTTACTAGATAGAGATAAATTTTCCAATTCCAAAACATATTTATTTGTCAAATTTAGATAAGTGATTTAGAAGATATGAGTTTTTCAATACTGACCAATAGGAAATTGCCACATCATCAAACCGATCGAGATAATTAAAGAGAGAGGGAGAGGGAGAAAAAACCATTTGACCCAAGATCAGGTTTGAAGTTGCATAGGTAACCAAACTAGAGCTTCTAGAGAAGGTAAAACAGCAAGAAATCAAAACCCTAGATGAACATGGTAAAAAGAGATGGAAATCATCGATTTTAAACATAGAAGCATGAATTTTAAGCATGTACTAAGCAATATATGAGAATGGGGTTAACAAAACTTGCCTCTAGGAATTTAAGAAGGTCCAAACAGAAAGGATCCTAAGATTAGAAGGTTTGGTTGCTCCAAGCCAAACTCCTTTCTTGAGCAAAGATCACCTTCTCCACTTTAGAGGTGCAAACCCTAGCAAAAGAGCATGGAGATGAGATGCTTTAGGGTTCTAGGTGGAGTTTTACCATAGAAGGTCATGGTTCCAACCTGGAAGAAGGTGGGAGGGATACTAACAGAATGAAAATAGGGAAGGAAAGGAGGATTCTTACTAGATTTGCTCAAAATCACCAAGGAGGAGCTTAAGAAATCCTAAATAGAGAAATTTGGAACCCTAGGAGCCTTCTTCACCAAGGTAGGCACCTTATTTTACCTTGGGATAGCAACTTTGTGTCCCAACATAGAAGGGATGATGCTCTAAGCTATAAGAAAGAGAAGGATAGGATTTCTTATTGGATTGGGAGGTGGGAAGGGGTTGGCATGGCTTTATAAAGAAGGGGGCAAGCATGAGGTGTCTATGTGACTTTCCATGTGTCCTTAGGCTAAGGCTTCATGGCCATGCAAGAGGACAGCTCATAGACTCTTCTTGTATACCCAAGGTCGGTCCTAAGACCCCCTAGAGTCTTCTAGGCCATTCCCACCGTCCTTCAAACAAAGAAATAACCCCATTGGTTGATAGCTTTTAAAGATAAGAACATTTATAAAGAGGGTAATCCCTATATTGCCCTTGGAAAGTAACACCTTCAAACCAAGGTGCAACCATGTTCCCCATGGTTCAAAATCTCGTGAATTGTAAGGGAATATCTAAGGATTAAAATTCAAGTGATAATTTGCAAAGAAAACCTTCCAATTGGGTAAATTGCATAAAAGTCTAGAATGTACCTAAAATTGCATAACGTGCACAAACAACATCCAAATCGAACCAAATTTTAAACTTAGGTTCATTTTATGTTTTCAAATCATATAAAAAAGTTAGATTAAGGTTTAGAGCACTTAAGTATGGTAATTAAGCTTTCACTGAGGTATTTGTGCATAAACCCTTGTATTGATACAATTAGTGAATACATGTTCACTAAACGACTATAAATTCCACTAATTAAATAGAAAGGACAATAAGGATAGAAATGAAATGAAAAGATGGGAAAGAGGGTCAAAAGACAAAATTTCAGAATTCGATATGTTACATTACTTTTATAGGATTTTGATATAGAAATTAAAGACAAGGCATGGGTGGAAAATGTGGTAGCGGATCACCTATCTAGGCTGGAAAGAGTTAATGAAAAAGATGTAGACATCCCTATTGTTGAGGACTTTTTAGGTGAAAAACTTTTTTCTATCAAGACTAAGGATCTCTGATTTGCAGATATTGTTAATTATTTATCCTATAAATAGATGCCTGTAGGTTGGGGGTATCAAGAAAAGAAGAGATTTTTCCACTCATTGAGGTTTTACATCTGGGATGACCCGATTCTTCTTAAACAATGTAGTGATTGACTTTTTAGGAAGTGTGTACCTGAATGTGAAGTTGAGAGACTTTTGTCACACTGCCATTCTTTACCTATTGGAGGGAATCCTTCTATCTTTAGAACTACAGACAAAGTTTTAGAGAGTGGGTTTTATTGGCCAACATTGTTTAAATATACACATGATTTTGTTTGTCATTGTAATGCATGACAATGTGCAAGTAACATTTCTAAGCGACATGAGATGCCATTAAATGTGTTTCAAGAGGTTGAGGTGTTTGATCTTTGGGGAATTGATTTCATGGTCCCATTTGTGTCATCTAATTCTAATCTCTACATTTTACTTACGGCTGACTATGTATCTTACTGGGTGGAAGCAATTCCAACCCGCACCAATGACGCTCAAGTTGTGTGCATATTTGTGAAGGATAACATTTTCTGTAGATTTGGTGTCCCCCGACTAATCATTAGTGATGGTGGATCACATTTCACCAATAGGAAATTTGGAGCCTTACTGAGTAAATCTGGGGTGAAACACCGAGTGGGTACTCCTTACCACCCACAGACACAGGGCCAAGTTGAGGCGTCCAACAGAGAAGTGAAGAAGATCTTGGAAAGGATAGTCTCAAATAATAGGACAAATTGGAGTTTTGTGCTTAATGACACTCTGTGGGCATATAGGATGGCCTATAAATCACCTATAGGGACGACACCTTTTAGGTTGGTTTGTGGACGTGCTTGCCATTTACAGGTAGAGCTTGAGCATAAGGAAAAATGGGCATTGAAAAAGCTAAATTTGGGATTGGATGAAGAAGGTAGGAAAAGACTGTTAGAGCTGAATGAACTAGATAAGATTATGATGGATGCTTATGAAAGTTCTAGGATTTATAAGGATAGGATGAAGAAGATTCATGATAGGAACATCTAGCATAGGGTGTTTCTTCCAGGACAAAAGGTTCTCCTTTTTAATTCTTGACTTAAGTTACATCCAAGAAAATTGAGGTCCAAATGGAGTGGACCATTTGTGATTGAGTAGGTTTTTCTCCATGGTTCTATGAAGATTTTAGATGGTACTAGGTCATTCCTTGTTAATGGCCAAAGATTGAAGCACTACTATGGTGGGGAAGTGGAGTAGAGAATAGAAGAAGTGCAACTTATGGAAATCCATTAGATTCTTGCTCTTAGGAACGTCTAGTCTAGGACGTCAAACAATGGCGCTTGTAGGTAGGCAACCCAACCTTCATTTGTATTTATTAATGTTCCTTTTAGCATTGTAGTTGTCTTTTTATTCTTATTTCTTGAAAAAAGGTACCTTGGCTCATTTTTGGAGTGTGTAGATTTCTCCCAAGTTGGTACTACTGAGTCCCCAAGTCAGTAGTACCGAGATTACATCATAAAGTCACCCACATTGGAAAGACATACTTAGTACTATTGACTCTCCCAGTCGGTACTTCTGAGTTTCTGAACACTTTCGAGTGCTAAACAGATAAGCACTTGGTAGTATCGACATATGAGTCCCTACTACCAACTTTTTGGTGCTCCCAAGATCAAAACACTGAGATGAAAATTTAAAAATATCGAGCCAAAATAGCCAAATCGGTACTACCAACAGTCCATTCAGTAGTACTAACACATGACATCAGCAATCCGTGGAAGATTCAATGGTAGATGTAGTTTCATCGCACGGTCAGTAGCACCGATCTACAACTCAAGTCGGTACATCAGCAATCCACGCTTGATACATCATCAAACGTCAGTTGTCGATACATCCAAGCCATGGATTAGTGCTTGCAACTCGGTGCTACCAACAAAAAAAGGTAGTACTGACTCTTCTTGACTCAACTATATAAGGAGTGGGTGTGAATCCATTTTCTTCACACCACTTCATCCACTCCTCCTACAACTCAGAGAAAAGTTGTATCGGGCACCTATGATCTTCATCGAGATAATGATCTTCACTGAGCCTCCCTTTCCTCATCCTCCTTCTTGCATTAGCATCATGGCACCAAGGAGAGGCCCTTCTACATCAGCAGAGCATAGAGAGTTGGTCCCTCGACCAACACACATCCAACATCCATCCTCAAAGATCAAGAAAGTTTATGAAGATCTATAGACGAGGCCGATAGTGCCAACGTGATATGGAGATCGCACCTTGATCGAGCGAGCGGGATTCACCAAAAACATGTGATGGGTGTGTCAAAAGTAGCTAATGGAGGGAGACAATCCTTTCTTCAATGACTGGAAAACTTACCCAGAACTCGTCCTTGAGTTCTTGGCATCGCTGGATGTTCTTGTTGGCCCCAAGTAACAGTTAGGAGGTGAATGGTGGGAAGGGAAAGTCAGCTCCGCCTCTTCAACAACAACTACCTCATCACAATGTGGGCCTTCAACCACATCCTTAACTGGGCTCACATCCCAGAATGCTCGACCCCTTCAGATTTTGACTTCAACTTGGGTTGGGAGCAGCTGACTAAGGTGCCATAAGGCTTTTTCATTAGCTGGCATGTCAACTCTATTACTAACATCGAGCATCCCTTTGCTCGAATTCTTCTTCACCTCTGCACCAACACCATCTTTGCTCATTCTAGCCAAGCTCAAGGGAAGGTCCAAAGGGCAGACCTCTACTTCCTCTATAGGCTATTGGAGGGAGATATTGTCAACTTTGGAGCCTTCCTTCTCATCCAAATGATCTCTGTTCGATGTGACGTGACAAGGAAGGTTCCTATTGTATTTGAGGGTCTCATTAACCTCATTGCCCTACATCTCCTCCTTGAATTGTCTACCCTCGTGCCAATGGAAAATACAAAGAAACTGGACCTCCAGCACTTCCGCAATGCGATCCTGGTCAGCTTACACCATAACATGGTGTATGCAAGCTGCACACGTTGAGGAAAGTTCTGGGAGCGTAGCCTCCCCGACCCCATCTTCAACCTGTAAGGAGTAGCCCATTTTTGGTTGCCGCTAGGCAAGGGAGAGGAAGAAGATGAACCCAGGGTAGCAACTCAAGATGAGAAGCAAGATGATGACAACTCCGATGACATTGAGGAGGTGGAGGCCACCATCCCCATCACCCGGAGAGTGGTCCCATGCAAATGAGCCCACACCTATGCTGGCTTGATTTCATCTGCCCCACCCCTTCTCAGGAGGAGTAAGACCCGTACAACATGGTGGGTATGTATGGGATGTTGTAGGATATCCAGACTAGACAAAAGAATCATCACACGACACTAGCTGGTGTGTAAGAAATATAAGGAAGGATGTCCCAAAACCAATAGGTGATATATGAGAATGAACGCCTTCTCTTGGCCAACTAAGAGAATGTTCACATGCACCTACAACAGATGGAGTAGTACCAACAACTCTTCTTCGACCACTACTGGAACCAGGGGTACTTTGGAGGGTATCCACAACCACCATCAGATCTATCTTTTCAAGAGATGTTCCCTCCTCATGACCCCAACATGCCACAACCACCTCCTCCATTTTGAGAAATGGTACCACTGTTCCACCTCTTGAATGTGAGTATTGACTATGTGGACATAGTCATATTCAAGCTTGGGGGGGTGCTGGAACAACATTTTATCTTAGTTTTTATTGCATTTTTATCCTAGTTGTTTTACTTTTATTTTGGTTTATGCAATGTTAGGATCCACACCTATCTAGTGTAATCATGGAGAAGTAATGCATGCTTGCATATGTCGATTCATAGGAGTTTCTATAAAGAAAGGGTTATGTATTTTTAGCTTAAATTGCGACATCTTTGTGCAACACCACTTGAGGAAGTGTTTGGTTAAGTCAACTCTAGGATATAGGATATGAATGAACATCTAAATCAAAGGGAAAGTGAATAAATATGTTGTTGAGCCTAAGCAGATCAAACCATTAATGAGATCTTAAATGGAAATCTAAGAAAGAAATCTTAAGATTACCATGTGCACATGTCATTAAAGAGGGACATATCATAATCCTATGAAAGGTAATGTCTCTTAGTTATGTGATTCCATCCATCTTTTCCATCCAATTTTGACTCACCATCTCAAGATGAATGAGTACTCCAACTTATTTCTTTTGATTGCATTGCATGGCATAATAGGTGACATGATAGATTAGCTTATTCTTTCTTGCAATAAAACAAAAGTTGCATTTGTATGGACAAACAACTTTAGTGGATACCATCTTAGTTGCATAGAAATTGCATGCATATTACATACATTTCATCGCACTCTTTTCTTTTTGTCATGTGGATTGTAGTCTCCATTTATGAAGATTGAAGTAGGGGCGTACCTCCACATCAAAAAGAAGAAGGAAAAAGAGTATAAATTGACAGCCCGAGCTTACTCAATCATGATGAAGACAAGAAAAATTATGGGCTAGAAAAAAAAAACTAATCTCAAAAAATTCTTATGGAGAAAGTATGTCCTCGAGTCTTCTTGAAGAGATGAATTAATTCACATGATGCATTTTTTTATTTTTGATAGTCTCATTTTCTATTATGAGATAGCTTCATACATGCATCATGTATAAAAAAGAAAGATAAAGGAAGAGAAAAAGACAATAGGCATTAGGATTCATGCATAACATTCTTTTCACTCATGTAGGTCATCATTCTATTTGCATATATAAGTTGGTTGTACTTGTCATTCTTCAATTGCCACCCATCTCATACCATTAATTGCTCTCATTGGTAGGCCACTCAAATGATTTATCTCCTCATCCATTATTACAAGGAGATCTGTTTCCAAGTAGTTGGTAGTTAGGAGAGAGCAATTTAGATTAGGGAATCACATAGTGCACCAAGAGAATGCCTAAATAATTTTGATATTAACTGCTTTCTTGATAGTGTTCATTGATCAAAAGGTGGACAACTTCTATAAAAAAAAATTGCTCGTTGTATAGCAGTTATTGGTTCAGTAGTCATTGAAGGTCGATTTAGGGATTCTTCAGTGGACATGATTAAGAAAAGAGTTCATGTGTTATGTCCTTTTCCTGACTTACATCAAACAAATCCAAGAGAGTGTTGCTCGAGGACGAGCAACATTGAAGCTTAGGGGAGTTTGATGCATGTGTTTTTGTCATTTTCACAAGCATATTTTCCTTGATTTTATCTGTTGATTTGTCATTTATTTGATTAATTATGCATGAAATGCTATTAATGGCATGTTCTATCTAAATGCATCAAATTATATGATTTTTACTATTTAAGATGGTTTTATATTTATTCCACGTATTTATCCACATTCTTGTCCATTTTTAGGTACAATCGAACATACACAGACTCAGTGCCACTAACATCAAAAGTCGGTGGTACCGACTTCACGTCAGTGCTGGACCAGAAAAGACTCACACATACTCAATACTACCACTCAATGTCTGCAGTACTGAAACCTCATCAGTGAAGCACAAGGATGAATCGTGGAAACTTGGTACAACCAAGTCTACAAACTCGGTATTACCGAGATGGCATCAGTAAAGCAGTGCTTGAGCAACCTAAAGACTCAGTACTATCGAGACAAGTCGATAGTATCGACATTTTGATGAATTGTGACTACCAAGTTGGTACTACTGAGTCTCCCCGATCAGGAAAATCTAAAGATAGCAATCTAATCCAACGGCTGGCATTATTTCGTACCTTAAGTGATTCCTACGACTTGAGGGGAGTTCGGCCATACCAAAGGAGACATGTGTTTTTCCATTGCATGACACTAGAAAGAGAGGACAAAGAGCAAGGAACTGAAGGCTTCACCTGAGATGATCTGAGCACCTTTGGAAGGTGAATTTGTAGCCAAAAGACAGCAGATTGCATGCACGACGTAGGGGATCATCCAGATCAACTATTCTCTAGGGGTTACTTAGTTTTTGTAATGTTTCCCACATTTTTATCTACCATGTATTTGTCAATGAAAACCATGTGGGGCTAAACCCCTTAATTATTAGGACCTAGGAAAATCCTGGATATGCATTGTAATTTATTTCTGTGCATTAATATCATCTTTGTCCCTGTTTTCTGGATAAAAATCTATGAAGTTGTCTTGTTCAGTTTATGCCTTATCAACATAGATAAATTATGAAACCCTTGATCATTTTTGGAGAGAGGTTAAGGGTTGGAAAGCATAGATTTACCCATTTATTGCACCCCTTGGGAAAGGTGGAGAATAAATAGGAGGAGGAACCCAAAGATTAATAATAAAGCACCTGACTAATCAACCAATTGCTATGGAAATGGAATTGGCATTAGAATAGGTAGTGAACTACAATGTAGGAGTGGGTAGTTCTGACTACAATCTCTTTATCTAGGGATAGGGTTAATAGATATTGGTGTGTGGAATAAATTGCAATGTTATCTATGGTGAAACCATAGTCCTGCAGAATTCCCTAAAATCTAATTAATTTAATTGTTAAGCTTGTTTTGTTCCACAATTGATTCTGTACAATCAAACTAATTCACTTTCACCGGCCTAGATAATTAGACCATAGTTAGTAGTAGTCTTCTGGAGAATGTTTCCATGTGTTTGACTCAGGCCTTAAAAAGGCCTATATTACTTCGATACATTCACATGTGTATACTGCATGGTAAACACATGTCAGTGTCCCTATCTCAAAAAAGGAAGTTCATTTGTTGTAACTCTTATAAGTGAATATAAGGTGTAGACATCGTTAATAAATCCTATAGGTTGACCTCTCTAGGTAGTGGTCATACATTCTACTAGTTTGAAGTATGGAACCACTCTACATAGCTTGTCAATTTGTGCATGTTCAATTTGTCTCTTCCTTGCTATGTATATTTTAGTTGCACTCAAATTTCCTTTATTAGAAACCTTATCTTATCATGTATCTTGAAGGTCTAATGAATTTTTTTTTAAGTATTTTTATCTCTATTCACCCCCACCCTCTAGAGAAAATCACCCATCATAGGATCTAACACTAAGAAATCCATCATCTTTGATATGATAAGACAAACCCAATAGACTGTGGTATCACAGATACCTACATGGAATTGAGATAATGCCTAAATTTTGGATAACCCAAAAACCTAGGTGTTATCATGTCATGCCTTTCCCTTAATCCCACACTTATATAAGGATACCTCCATTGTTCCCTAAGAAGCCCTGCAACCATACCACAAGTTCCCCATTCAACTTAAGAAACATGAACTCTCCCCATCACATGGAGCTGTCTTTAGCCAATTTCTTTGTCCTATATTTCCACTACGGATCTACGGACGTGATCTAATCTTTTGAGAAGTGTGAGGAAGCATGGAAACCCTTCACCGAACATCAAATACAACTACAAACGAACCATATCCCGAGTTTAGGAGACCAATTATTTTGGATGATTTTGTGTCATTGTATACCATCCTCAAACACCAGGGAACCCTTACAAGACTTTCGAAGGGTTGTCTGAATGGTATTACCTTCACTTACAGTCTTCAATTTCTCTCTTGAACTAGACCCTCACACCATCCCTCTGATCTCCCCTTGATAATCCCTCTACAACTCAATGGATTCAATAGAGATTTGCAGACCAATGGTGACTTTGTTCATGATAATCTAAGATAGCAACTCAGAATCAACTCAGAGGCTGACTCAATGGCCTGCTGCATTAGTAGGGAGTCATGGAAGCGAAGGTAAAGGGATGAATCCTAGTGAGTTATTCACCTAGATACCATTAAATCATGTGACACACTTGTCACAGTGTACATGTAGCAAGGTCATTTCCCCTTAATATAAGTCCAATCACATGGGAACAAGGTGTTGATGCAGCATAAGCCCATTATCTTAGGCCCAACCTCATGACTAGTTGGGATAATATTATATTTTCTTACTTGGCACTTTGTGAATGGACAAAAAATGTTTATCTTGAAAAAATAATAGTAAGACGGTAGCTCGGACTAAAATGAAATCATATACCAAATTGAATTGAAAAATACTAAGAATCCAAATAAAATATATTCAATGCATGGTTGTGATCCATGTTCAGAAAACATGTTTAATGCATGAACATAATGTGATGCAAGTATGAAAATCATACATGCATCAAATAATATTTATATCTTGCTAAAATGATGAACAACGATCTAATGTAATGAAAAGAGAATTCATGGTTAATCTATGAGTTTGGTTACATATAATTCTTAGTTAGGGTTTCTAACCCTTAGAACTCATATCGGGTAGAATTGGGGTTTGTTACTCTTAACCCTAATCCAATCATATGTTGAGGCTAAATTCTAACGTTGGATCCAAGTTAGGCTCGATTAGTACCATATGGACACAGTGATGAAAATCTACAGTTACATGCAAATTTCAATCATGTCGATTTCTTAGACCTGCACTATGGTTGTTTGGATCACATAATTGAAGTATAATTGCATGTGTTCTTCATGGAAGAGGTACGTTGTGATGCCCAACACCAAACAAACAAGATTATTCAAAACAAACACGTGATCAACTAGTAAATAACCATACACTAGAAAATAGGAAAAATTAAAGCCGAATCCAACATTACGTATCATGTGCGGAAACATTACATAAAGGTTCAACATCATACATAGTGATCAACTAGTAATTAACCATACACTAGAAAATAGGAAAAATTAAAGCCGAATCCAACATTACGTATCATGTGCGGAAACATTACATAAAGGTTCAACATCATACATATCAACATGTACTATATCATGTATTTGCACATGCGTCTTGTGGCATCATCCGTAACATGTATACTGAAAAGAGATGTTCCACATATACATTCCATTTACAAACAATGACATATTGCTAAAACCATGCGTCAATATACATATCATTGACAAAACATGCCATACATGGACCTGAGAGTACATGGACAACTCTAAGAATCTACTAACCACTAGAAGCTATATGACCTTCTGCTCCTACTTCTCTACAAGATGCTCTTCTTTAGCACCATGATCCTCACCACGTCGCTGACAACCCCCGAAAAAGATGTGGTGATCCATGAGGTGAGACTCAAGCCCCTATGAGAGATATAACTCACAACCAATAGATATTGATTATAATAGGTTATCATTATTAAAGAGGATGAGCAGATTCCTCTAATAAGCATGTTAAGCAGATTAACCATTTACAATGTAATAAACTATTCCAATAGGTTAGACATATTTTTGCAAACTAATCAGATAAGCATAGGAACATATATGACTAGAAGGAATAGGAACAACATGTAACTCTATTTCCTACTAATCACTTAATTTCTCTTACCACCTTATATAACAACTAAGCAGTATAGGAAGCAAGGAAAGGGTTAACATCTAATATGAAGTGTGTTTAACCCTAAATAGATATACTACACATTTGTATTACGTATTTTATTATTATTTCCATGAGGAATTGAGGTATACCATTCAATTCCAACTGACCACTACTAAGTCAAAATCAGTGTCATACAAGATATATAGGAGGGCCAGAATCCTAAGATCTCTTCTGCCCTGTGTAATTACAAGTCCACCGCAATGACATATAAAATCAAACTGCAAAATAGCATAGCCCACCCTTGACATATAGGTTGCGGCACTATTGAACAACCTATTTCATCCATAAAAGGTCACAATACTAGTTAGACTAGGGTTTTAAACCCACAATTCCGAGGTACAACCGCAATTGTCCTCAATCTCATTATATATATTGAGACTCAACCACAACCGTTCACCTTTCTAGGCATGACTGTAGACATCCTCGAGACCTTGGAATGAAGATGTCAAGGACACTTAGTCACTTGCACCTTGCATACTCAATATTATGCTCTCTGAGTTTCCATAATAGGAATACTCATTTCACCATCCATTAAGTTCTGACACTAGAGTAGATCTATGACACATAGAAACTACATGATTAGGATTTCACTTGATCAGTTAAGTTCATTCAGGTGATTTAAAGTTGCATCAATCAAGTTACATACAAACCCTAAAAAGATCCTACAAAAATAAGGGTATATTGGAACTTCAGAAGATATAGAATGTATGAAACATAAGGCTTTTCACATCATCACATGATATAGTGTCACTATCATAAGTTAGACCATCATCATCATACTGCCATGAGTTACCAAGCCCTTATCACAACATACAGAGGATATCACCTCAATTAAGGAAGAAGACCATACTCAAGGTCAAAAAGGTATCACATCATTCCTAGAAAGAACCTCATTATCTTTATGTTCCTCTTCAAGGCATATCATCATACATGGGATACATAAGTGATACTGTAATGACCACATTTGTGGTCAATTGGTAAACTATGGTTTACCTGAATGATTACATGCTTGATTAGATTGAACATCATTTAGACTTCATTAATGATAGTAGCTCAATCGTGATGTTTCAAACCTAAGAAGAAACTCTAATTATGATTTTAGTTTGAAGAATGAGGGTTTGAGAAATGTAAACCCTAATCGCAAACAATTAGGGTTTTGATAGTACTTGAATATTGAATATGATTAGGATAGCAGTGTGGGAAATGATTTTTCATATTTTCTATGAATTTTTATTTAATTTAATTTTGGATATGATATGGATAGCTCAATCATTCATGTTGGAGAAAACTTTCAAAATATTTGGATATTCTTTAAATGTGGTTCTCGGTCAAACTATACTTCGACCAAAATGCTGAAAGAGTGATGTTTAGCAGTGTAATGTTTGATTTTTATTTATTTATTAGTAAATCCAAGTTATCTGAAAATTATATTGAGCTATGAAACTACGTTTTAGACATCATTCTAAATTTTCATAATTTTTGTAGGATGTTTGACATCTCAAATAAATGAATTACAATACCTTTTTATAATAGAAAAATCTACTGAAATAAGAAAAAGTATAGTGAGGGGTTAATGTGTAAATTACCCAAGAACCTAAATTTATCTATATGAGCATGCTTGCAACCAAGATATCTCATATTTCATGATTCATTTCAAAGAAACAAAATCCTAGAGAGAGAGGGAGAGTTAGGGTTTGAGAGAAGAAAGTGGTGAAATTGTAGATCTAGGGTTACTCTATATGAGATATGATGAAATCAAGTACGTTTAGCTTCTTTGCATAGCCTTTCTCAGTGAATCTTCTCTCACATGTCAAGATTCCATCCCACCTCTGATTTGGTTCAAAATGGTATCAAATCTTCACCTTTTCTCGCTCTTTCTTCATATCCCCCATTTCTAAGGATTCTGAGTTGAAAGGAAGAAGAATCCAGTGATTTGCTAGAATTTTGATATGAGTTCAAGATTTTCGGAGATGGGATATGTTTTAATGGTGTTTTCACACCTTAGGGTGAGTGCGTACTTTCTTTAAACAGTAGATTGTATGAAAATGAGTTAAATCATCAATAATCTTCAATTGCTTAGTATGTGAGTACAAACCCTAATTTGCATGTTTGATCTAGCTTTAGTAAGATGATATGAAATGGATTATTTCTCTCGTGTGATGAATTTCATATCATGAAATCACATTAGAATTGGTTAAAATAAATCTAAATGAGAATTCTTAAAGTAATTGTAGAGGTCATATGAATATACTGAAATTTAGGGTTTTCGGCTATGACTAAAATTGTTGTATAATTGAAATAAGAGGTTTGTCTAGTTGAATCTCCTTTTTTATAAATGATTATTTTATCTGAATGCATAGTACATATATGTTAGATAAGATCTTGTATTTCATTCATGATATCAATGTTTGCTTGATATATCAGTAAAGACGGTGAAACCCTAACTGAATGGAAAGTTGGAAGTTTGCTAATACATTCATGAATACAACAGATGTGGTACTTTTATTATTATAAATTCATTTATTTAAGGTTATTATTGATGCATGATATTTTAATGAATATCTTGGAAACTCTAGTTAAATTCATACCAGGGTTTCATATGCATGACTGATTGAAATGAGTTATGTGATAATTCGAGTTTCTAGTTGAATATCATTTTATGTGAACACACATTTTGATTTGTAATGCAAAAATCTCTAGCTGAGTTAATTGACATGAAATGCATAAGTTGTTATGGTGATTTAAGAAAATAGAAAAGGCTTTTCCCTAGATAGGGATGTCGTTGATACCATGCATGAATATGAGAAATGTTGAATGTGAAATGTTTATATCATTAGACATGATATTTGTTTGAACATATGAGAATTCTTCTATGTTCATGAGGAATGAGAAACCCTAAGAGAAGGGTAATTAGTATGTTAAGCATCTAAGAAATGAGAAACCCTTAGATACAGGTAACCAATATATTATGCATTCATCTAAGTATCATCCGTGAATTCATTCCAATAGCTCAAGTAGTCAATAAAATTACAATAGTAATATTAAATGCCCTATATACCGTAGAACCCTCCTTGGAGGTCTGTACCGGGATGGGTGAAACATGATATGGACTATTAGATATAGTAAGAAGTAGCCCAAAATTGAGTATCTAACATCAACTGATTGGATATCGATGGTACTTCTATTGAGTAGCATAGTACCCAATAATAACCAGAGATCCTGGTGGTCCTTTTACAGTAGTAGGGGTATCCAATAATAACTAGAGATCTAGTGGTACCCTCCAGTTGAAGTATTCAGCCCTTGTGGACCTACTCCTTCTGGCAGTTACTCCTTTTTGCATTTCAGCCCTTGTGGAACCGCTTTACGTAGAGTTGAGGCTTTTTAACCTAGAGGCACCCCTCCTGAGTACCTGACACAGGTTTACCGTGCGCAGAAATGCAAGTGAACGTGTCGAAGTAATATAGGCGTTGTGAGGCCCGAGTCGAACTCAGGGATACGTGAAATTGTCAGAGACTCTTACTAACTACTCATGATCAGCTAGACCGATTAAACAATTGAGAGTTGTTGTTAAAATTAAAAGAGAATAAAAATAAAAACAAAACAAAGCGATCGATTAAATGTTTAGTTTAATCAATTCAAAATGAGATCTTTAGGATTGTGGTTTCACTGCGGTTTTCCATTGTATTAAATTCTATTCAGTCATCCAAACTTATCTCTCTATCCGGGTAGTGGCCTGAGATTAGAATTGCCCACTGTCGTGGTACAATTCACTACCTATGTTTAGGTCGGTTCCACTGTCGTAGTAACCTATACCCTAACTAGGTGCATTAAACACGATCTCTCAGTATCCACCATTAACCTTACACCACCTTGTTTAAGGGATTTGTCAATTAATGTAAATTCCGTCTCTTTTCAACCATTAATTCTTCTTTCAAAGCAATTAAGGGCATTATATTATTATTATGGTGATCAAGCGTAACAATATATTGGAGAAAACAAAATTATACCACAGATTTAAGAGATAAGATATGAATTACTATGATAAAATCGTCATACAATGAATTCCTGGGCTACTCCCGGTCCTAAAGACAAAGGGAATTAGCCCCGCATGTTCATCTCAAAGCATAATGTAGTAGAGAAAAGGGGAAACATGAGAAAAACGTGATTGAGTGGTGAAACCCCTAAACGGAGAAGATCCAATCGCTCCTTGGCGTAGAATTCGCATTCTCCCACCTTTCGGTGGTAGAAATCATCTTCTTCAGCGTCCGGATCGGCTGGGGCGTGCTCTCGTGCTCCGTTCTTCTCGCTTTTCTCTTCGGGATGCGTGCAACAACTACTGACGTCCTCCCTCTATCCCTGGGGCACCGTCATTAGGTATATTTCCTGAATTAGGTCGTCAATTAATCACAGTCGTCCGATTAAGACCAATCTGAAACAAACTCATATCTGACGGCGTCGATACCATCGACGCGAGTCGATAGTATCGACCCTGCATTGTATCGGCTGGTCTTCTTTTCTTTTCTTCTGTCGCGACTGATGCTAGCTCGATACCATCAACGCAGGTCGATGGTATCGAGTCTTTAGGCGTCGCTTTTGACCTTTTACCGTCGTTGTTGCTCCACTTGTCGATGCTATCGACATTCGTCGATAGTATCGACTGTCTTCTCGCCAGCAACCTGAAGGTATCTCGATACCATCGACTCTCTTGTCGATAGTATCGACTCTGTTCTGGTCTTTGTGGCTGGCAACCTGTGGTCCGGTCGATGGTATCGACCACTGTCGATGGTATCGACGGTAGCAGATACTTGTTTTTCCTGAAATTAACATACGAAACCACATAAGTTCACACAAAATATATTCTTTTGATAATTAATACTCAAAATGCTTAAATAAAGGGAATTTGACATAAAGAAGTAGCATAGACCAAAATGAATGAATTATGCAACATTAACCATGAAAATGACTAATAAATGCATAAAACACATATCAAACAAGTCTATAAATGCGACTCAAAATCATCGCATCAGTACCCAGGACAAGGGGCCATAGTTTATAGATGATGTTTAGCTACCGTTAGGCCAGACCTGGCAACCTCACTATAGACTGAGGTAGTTAGTAGTAGTCTTAAGGTCCCAGGTTTACCTTAAGACTTGTACAGTAAGTCACGTAGTAGTGGCTTTTGCTTGGATGGTACAATCCAAGTGAGTTCAGGGGCAAAGTAAAAAGAACAATTAATTGGGTTCAATTGAGTTCAGATAAAGAGTACAATAGTCAGATCAGTAGGTTATGTTTAGTTGGCCAACATAGCAGTAGTCAGTTCAATAGTTAGGTCAAGTCAAAGTTAATGAACTATTACAAAGAGAATAATGGGAAAAATGTTTAGATATTTGTATATTATTGTTGATGCATAATAAGATGAAAGAGGGGTTAAAAAAGTGTGTGTAATTATTCAATTATTCTTTGTATGGTTCTGAATTATAACTTCTCTTCATGATCAATCAAGCATGTTTATATATTGATTCACTCTTTTAGATATCTATAGTTTTTGACTATATTTATGTTTGTGAATGATTAATCTCTTTAAACTTACTTCTGTTATATTTGATATCAGTTGGTCATCAGTATATTTGTAATTATATAAATGCTTTAAACTATTTCTATGTAGTACGCAGTCACTGAGTGAGTAGGATCACCCCTCTACTCACAATTTTTTTATGGATAACTTGTGGACTTAAGATGTCAATGCATTAGAGTAGATCTACCACAGGAGTTAAGTATGAGATTAGTTAAGTTTAGTCAGTCTATGTCACTCTAGGTCCTTGTATAGAGTTGAGAGAGAATTCTAAATGGTCATTTGTATCTTTGTTTCCTTAATGATAGAGTATATATCTGGTTTTTTGGAAGTGTGAGGAACAAAATGAATGTATGGATGTGTATCATTAATTTTGAGATAATATTTGAGTAATCCAGGTTTAATTCCTTTGTAAAGTTTGTTTATTTGATTGAATGTGAGAAAACAAAGAGTTTAAAATAAAGGAAAAAAAGTTGGGAGAGAACTTTGTATTAAGTATAATACTCAAATGTATGCCTTAATCTCATGATTAGTGGTAATTATGGGATGTGATTGTAACAGCTTGGTATTAGAGCTTATGTTGAGTCGCCATGGACCATTAGGATAGAAAGTAAAAGTTACAAGTGTGTCAGTTAAGAGGTGATGTGTGAATAGCTGTGGGAAGTTTTGGTATTTGGATACCCTAGCATGGTATCTGGAGACTTAGCTTGACCAGTATCAAGCTACTCTGTCTATTCTTCTCTACATGCCCTGGCCAGGTATGCAGAGAGAGGATGGGCTAGAGAGAAACCCTAGAGATATTATGGTTAGAAGACCAGAAAGTAATGAAGGAATAAGAGCATAAAGATAGAATGTGATACATATTTTGATTTATATTGTTGTTTTTACTTGAGATGAATAGAAATGCTCTTATTCATATGAATTCAGATATTCAATTTTCAGAATTATATATGGTTGTTTAAGATCGTTGTGCACTATGAGGTTACTTCAATTATTGTTTATATTCTTAGTATCATGTAGATCAGAAGTGATATGTAAACGAGTTCTCCGTAAGTGGATATTCTTTACACATGTTTGAGATAAGTAGGAGTTGATTAGGCCTGGGTAGCTTTTGGCTTCAGGACTGTAGGTTCGGAATGGTCCAGCTGGCAGGATGTGTTATTGGGATCTAATGACTCCTACTAATTAATTTAATAAGAGTAATTAAACTATGGAGAGGTAAACTACTAGAATGTAATGAGTATGTAAGAGAATTAATATGTTAAAGTATAAGAGAAAGGTTGGATTAACTAAGAATCATTTGGAACTTATATCAAAGATCTAGATTTGGGGTCTCATATGAGAAACCCTTAATTGCGAATAAAGGAACACGACATAAGGTTTAGATTAAGTTTAATATTTAGTATTATATGAACTCTAAATATAAAATATGGAAAAGATATGAGAAAAGTATGTAAGGGCCAAGATAGTGAGAATCAATTATGAAGAATGAATCATATAATCGAGTAAAATGATTTTATGTACTCCAAAGAAAAGAGAAAATAGAAGAAAAGAGTTAAGTATATAATAAGTACATAGAAGTGAAGAGTCTTCAAAAGAGTTAAAGTAAAAAGTAATTAGATGAGCATGTAAATCATAAGACTAGGATAAGAAACTTAGATGAAACAAAGATAAATGTTGAAAACTATGAGCCCAATTAAGGAATGAGGGTTACATGATATAATTGAGAACATGGAATGTATACCTTTATTAGGAAATTCAATACATTCATCCTTAATACCTTTGGATTCTAAGTCTCTATAGAACAACAACCTAGTTTCCATATGATGTATTCAATAGCCTCCTAGTGATGAAATGGAACTAGTTCTCAAAGGAAGAACAAAGTGTAGATAAACAAATGAAAAAATCATATAGAGGTGGATTATATTAAGGATGAGAAGCTTGATTGAGAAGAAACTATGGTTAAACCCTACATGAGTCATTTGATTTTAAATGAAAGGCATGTTGTGTATTATGAAGAAGATGAAACTAGTAAGGAGAATATTGATATGAACTTTCAAATTGATACAAGTAAAAGGATGACAAGAAGTATATATGGCACAGAATATGGAATCATACACGGGAATGAGAAACATGATCATAAGAGATAAGTAAAATCTAGAGATGATAGATGGAAAGTATCATATGATAAGACAAATATGGAAAAATAAAGAAGTATTTGAAACATGTGGAAGTAATATAGATGATAAAAGAGAGAGAATGGGAGATACGAGAAGATGCTAAGTAGTCTAGTCTCTTTGATGATGAATAGTTAAACCTAGATACAAGAAATATGTTAAATGAATACTAGAAGATTGGAATTCTAAATCTCAGAATCACCTTCTCTTTTACATCCTCCCTAATGAAAGTAATGTGGGGATGAATTAGTAAGAAAATGAATCATATATGATGTGTACCCACCATTGTAGATACATTTATCGAATGTATTACTGACACATAATATGATGATGAAACCCTAGTAGGGTAAATTAAGAAAGTAATCTATATGAACGTCCAAGTAAGAGAAAGGAAATTCAAGTGGTAAGACAAGGAAGACTTTGGTAAACCTCAAGAGAGAAAAGGTTTGCATATCAAAATAAGGGAGTAAAATCATGTCACAATAACATCATGTTGTTTATAAGGATCAAACCCTAGATAGTTTAGGGTTGTAATAGTTAAAGGGGTGTCAATAGTGATTTGACCTTGAGCATGAAAATCTCTATAAATTAAAATGCTGAGATCATCAATATGAGAAAAAAATAACAGTTATAGAATTCATGGTTTTATTGGTTGCAAATGTGAAAGATAGATAAACGATATGGAAATGAGTATGAACAATGGATAAGAAATAGATTTGATATATAAGAAGTGTGATTTGAACAAAAGGATAAGTACAACATGAGCAAAGTGTAATATAAAATAAATTCTTACAGTGATAGAAAGAATGATGAATAATCTATTCTTACCTTGAATGTTTCAATGTTAGGGATGTTTATTCTAGATGATCAAAATGAGAAGGATAAGTAAGAAGAAGATGTAATGCATAAGATGAGAAATCAGAGAACATAAAAGGCTTTCAACAATATGTGAAATTGTTTTAAAGAAGTATAGTTTGTTGAAGGTATATTAATGGATGTAAATTTTTTTTATGTATGATTTGAGTTGTACATGTGAGAGAAATGTGTTAATTAAAGGTGTTTGATAGCTTTTGTCATTCATACCAGTAAGACCATCTTAATATTGTACAATTGTTGTTGAATATATTCTTCCAACTCAATGTATACTTTTATATTTGAGTAGCACAATAGTAGAATTCAAAACAACATGGTGAACTCTCTTTTGTGACTCATAGGACCGGATTATCAATATTCAGGTAACACCTCAAAAGTATGAAAATGTTGAAAATTCTTATTTCTCTTTCTCTTTATTATGATTGATTGTGACATAGAAAATTCTTTTACTGTCATTAAGAAACCTTATTTTAAGTTCGTGTGATTCGAAGACAAATAAATGACTCAATGTTGAAAACTACATTTAAATATGAAATACAAGAGTTTTTTTTTAAAGCAAACAGATTCATTCATTACTCAAGCCATACGACATCTACAAGTAGAGAAGTACAACCAGAAGAAACCTAGATCAGTCAAGAAAATAGATGTAACACCACTACCACTCATATTGGAATGAGATTGAAACACTTCTGCATATAACTCTCTTCTTTGTGGCTGACCAAAGCAGCTATTGTGAGAGATACCTTCAACTTGAGCATAAGGCAGTGGCATTAAGCATGAACCCGACCGAGACTCCGTCTGATTGTTGACTCTACCATCCATGGCACGGCTCGAGCAGCAAAGAACCTGAGGCAAAAATGAGACCAACCAGGGATATCGTCACTCTCACGAAAGGAGAGACACCTAAACCCCGAAGGGAGAGACAAACGCCGAAGGAACACGGCGAGAAGAAGGCAAGAAACTACCTAGAACCAGGACAAAAACGAAAGGCAGGGAGTCGACAAAGACTGAACTGAAAAATAGAGCGAAAGCAGCAAAGCGAGAAACGCCCACCCCCCAGCAGATCCACGCCAAAAGCTTCGTGGCGGCCACCTCCTTGCCTCCACCACGCGATTAGCTTTGCCGAAGACGAAGCCACCATCCAGGAAGCACCGCTCCACCACCCTGAAGCCCCGATCTAAAGGCACGGAGGACGAAGACGACGGAGAGGAGAACCAGCCAGCCGCAGCCCCAGCGCTGCACGATCTACGAAGAGGATATTCGCCCGACAAACGCCCAAGGGGAGAGGGTGGCTACGCGCTGGAAGCCGACCACCTCCCCTGAGCGGGAGAGTCCCACGCACGAACCCTAGCCGCCTCGGGATGGCGGCGAGGGAGTTAGACGCGAAATACAAGAGTATAGTGACACATAAAATTTCATAATTTTAAAAGAAAATTTGAATATACTTTGTTTGTGTATTTATGTTTTGGGGATGAAACTTTTTAAGTGGGTGAGAATTGTTATGAACGCATTTATGCTTAATTGGTAAACTAGGGTTTACCTGAATGATTACATGCTTAATTAGATTGAACATCGTTTAGACTTGATTAATGATAGTAGCTCAATTGTAATGTTTCAAAACTAAGAAGAAACTCTAATTATGATTTTAGTTTGAAAAATTAGGGTTTGAGAAATGTAAACCCTAATTGGCAAAAATTAGGGTTTTGATAGTACATGAATATGGAATTTGATCAGGATAGCAGTGTGGTAAATGAGTTTTCATATTTTCTACAAAATTTTATTAAATTTAGATTTTGATATGATATGGAGAACTCAATCATGCATGTTGGAGAAAAGTTTCAAAATATTTTGATGTTCTTTGAATTTGGTTCTCGGTCAAACTATACTTTGATCAAAATGCTGACCAGAGTGCTATTCAGCAGTGTAGTGTTTGATTTTTATTTATTTATTAGTAATTCTAAATGATCTAAAAATTATATTGGAGATATGAAATTACATTTCAGACATCATGCTAAATTTTCATTAGTTTTATAGGATTTTGACCTCTAAAATAAACGAATTAAAATAACTTTTTTATAATAGAAAAATCTGCTGAAATAAGAAAATGTATAGTGAGGGGTTAATGTGTCATTACCCAAGCACCTAAATTGCTCTATATGAGCAAGCTTGCACCCAAGGATAACTCATATTTGGTGATCCATTCTAGAGAAATGAAATCCTAGAGAGAGAGAGGGATAATTAGGGTTTGAGAGAAGAAAGTGGTGGAATTGCTGATCTAGGGTTTCTCTATCTGAGATATGATGGAATCAAGTAAATTTAGATTTTTTGCATAGACTTTCATGGTGAATCTTCTATCACATGTCAAGATTCCATCCCTCCCCTGATTTGATTCGAAATGGTATCAAATCTTCCCATTTTCTAACTCTTTCTTCATAATCCCCCATTTCTAAGAATTCTGAGTTGAAAGGAAGAAGAATCCAGTAATTTGCTAGGATTTTGATATGAGTTCAAAATTTTTAGAGATGGGCTATGTTTTAAAGGTGTTTTCACACCTTAGGGTGAATGATTACTTTATTTAAATAGTATATTACATGAAAATGAGTTAAATCATCAATAATCTTCAATTGCTTAGTATGCGAGTACAAACCCTAAGTTGTCTGTTTGGTCTAGCTTTTGTAAGATTATATGAAATGGATTATTTATATGGTGTGATGAATCTCAGATGATGAAATCACATTAGAATTGGTTACAATACATATAAATGAGAATTCTTAAAGTAATTGAAGAGGTTATATGACTATACTAAAATTTAGGGTTTTCAGTTATGACTAAAATTGTTGTATAATTGAATAAAGAGGTTTGTCTAGTTGAATCTCCTTGGTTACAAATTATTGTTTTATCTGAATGCATAGTACATATATGTCAGATAAGATCTTGTATTTCATTGATGATATCAATGTTTTCTTGATATATCAGTAAAGAGGGTAAAACCCTAAATGAATGGAAAGTTGGAAGTTTGCGAGTAGATTCATGAATTGAACTGATATGATTCTTTTATTGTTATAAATTCATTTTTTTAAGGTTATTATTCTTGATGCATGATATTTTAAACAATATCTTGGAAACCCTAGTTAAGTTCATACCAGGGTTTCATATGCATGACTGATTGAAATGATTTATGTGATAATTTGAGTTTCTAGCTGAATATCATTTTATATGCATACACATTTTGATTTGTGATGCAAAAATCTCTAGCTGAGTTAATTGACATGAAATGCATAAGTTGTTATGGTATTAAGAAAATATAAAAGGCATTTCTCTAGATAGGGATGTTGTTCATACCATGCATGAATACGAGAAATGTTGAATGTAAATGTTTATATCATTAGACCTGATATCTATTTGAACATATGAGAATTCTTTTACCTGCATGAGAAATGAGAAACCCTGATAGAAGGGTAATTACTATGTTAAGCATCAAAGAAATGAGAAACCCTAAGATAAGGGTAACCAATATATTATGAAATCAACTGGGTAGCATTGGTGAATTCAGTCAAATAGCTCAAGTAGTCAGTAAAAATACAATAGTAATAATAGATGCCCTAAACATCGTAGAACCCTCCCTGGAGGTCTCTACTGGGATGGGTGAAATAGGCTATGGACTATAAGATATAGGAAGAAGTAGCCCAAAACTAAGTATCTAACTTCAACTGATTGGATATTGATGGTACTTCAATTGAGTAGCATAGTACCCAACAATAACCAACGATCGTGGTGGTACTATTTCAGTAGCAGGGGTATCCAATAATAACTAGAGATCTAGTGAAACCCACCAGTTGAAGTATACAACCCTTGTGGACCTACTCCTTCTGGCAGTTACTCCGTTTTGCATGTTAGCCCTAGTAGAACTGCATTACATAGAGTTGAGGCTTTTTAGCCTAGAGGCACTCCTCCTGAGTACCTAGGACAAGGGGCCATAGTTTACGGACATTGTTTATCCGATGTTAGGCCAGATGTGGCAACCTCGCTGCAGACTGAGGTAGTTAGTAGTAGTCTTAAGGACCCGAGTTTACCTTAAGACTTGTATGGTAAGTCACACAGTAGTGGCTTTTGCTTGGATGGTACAATCCAAGTGAGTTCAAGGGCAAAGTAAAAAGGAAAGTTAATTGAGTTCAATTGGGTTCAGATAAAGAGCACAATAGTCAGATCAGTCAGTTATGTTTAGTTGGCCAACATAGTAGTAGCCAGTTCAGTAGTCAGGTCAAGTCAAAGGTAATGAAAGATTACAAAGAGAATAATGAGAAAAATGTTTAGATATTTGTAAATCACTACTGAAGCATAATAAGATAAATGAGAGGTTAAACAAGTGTGTGCTATTATTCAATTATTCTTTGTATGTTTCTGAATTATTACTTCTCTTCATGATCAATCAAGCATGTTTATATGTAGATTCACTCTTATAGATATCTATAGAATCCTGTTATATTTATGTTTGTGAATGATTAGTCTCTTTAAGATTACTTCTATTATAATTGATATCAGTTTCTCAGTAGTATATATGTAATAATATAAGTTCTTTAAACTATTTCTGTGAAGTACTGATTCACTAACTGAGTAGGCTCACCCCTCTACTCACAATTTCTTTCGGGATAACTTGGGGACTTAAAGATGTCAATGCATCAGAGTAGATCTACCACAAGAGTTAAGTATGAGATTAGTTAAGTTCAATCAGTCCCTATCACTCTAGGTCCTTGTATAGAGTTGAGAGAGAATTCTAAATGATGATTTGTATCTTTGTTTCCTTAATCATAGAGTTTATATCTGGTTATCATGTTGTATGTACATCGAATTGTGAGGAACAAAATAAATGACTGGATGTGTATCATTAATGTTGAGATCATATTTGGGTAATCAAGTTTCAATTCCTTTGTAAAGTTTATTTATGTGATTGAATGCAAGAGAACAAAGAGTTTGAAATAAATGAAAAGAAAGTTGGGAGTGGACTTTGTATTAAGTATAATCCTCAAACTTATGCCCTAATCTCATGATTAGTGGCAATTGCACGATGTGGGTGTAACATATAAAATAATCATTTATTACCTATGATGTTTGTCTAATAGAAAATTAGGATTACAACATTAGGAGAGAGAAACTACTCTATCATCATGATAATTACTCAAGAAATCTAAGTAACATCATTATGTACTTGGGTTAGGGTTAAGTTCAACAAGGTATCTAAATTAGGGTTTCAAATAAAAAATGAAGATAAACCCTAATTATCATCATTTCCAAAAATATTTAAAGAAAATAGGTCAAACATCATGAACATAGAGTCAAAATTGTAGTGACCAAATGTACTAGAAACATCATCGACCATTGAATGTTGCCCAAGGTTTGCGACTGCTTAGGATAGGTCTTCCACCTTCATTGACGGTTGAGGGTCAGCCACATTGGTGACCGCTGAAAGCATAAGGTTGGCGATCAAAGTAAACTAGGGTTCAACCCTCCACTAACTGCTGAAATAGACCACCTTCAGCGATCAATAAATTAGGGTTAACCACCCTGACAACTCAGGTCCAACAAAATTAGTGACAAAACATAGATCCAATCTTGGTGGCCAAAGGAACATGGACTCATCATCAAATAAAGAGAAATCACCATCCTTAGGGACCATCCAACTAGTAAACATAGAGACCTCAAGGATGTGTAAAACTCATTGACCACTAAGGAAATCTTTGTGACAACTCAACATCAACATTCTTGGCGACCACATGAAGAGAGAGAAACACTTGGTAACCACATAGAATCCAAAATAGGTTGGTCATCCCCATTAAAATAAAAAGTCATCAACGTGTAAGTTACCGGAAGAAGATGAACTTAAAAACCCTAAATAGACACCATCATGAGAGAAAGCAGCAACCATGATTTGTGAGAGAGAAAATAAATCATCAATTTTCCATAAGAATGTAAGGACCAAAACCACCATCACCAAAGATAGATTTTGGCACCAAGATTAGGGTTCATCTAAGGAGGTATATTACTCAAGAATCACCATGCAAACATAAACCCTAGATCAAATATATTATCTCACTACTTGTAACTACGTTTGTAGGGTAGATCATGTGCATATAAGTTAATTGAAGCAATAATAGTGGGGAAAGTTATATAAATCGCCTTAGAGTTGATGTAGAAATTCCAAACAGCAAGAAGCCCCAAGGAAAGAGAAGGGAAACCCTATCTTGATCTCCACTCTCGGCCAAGCGAGATCCATCTCCAAGAAAAAAACAAACCCTAAGTATAAAGTCAAAGAAGGGATGTTCTTGAAGCTCTAACTCAAGCACTACAATGGAGAACCATAGATTCTGCCAAGAATAGAAAGAAGAAGGGTAGAAAAGAAAGAATACATCAAGAAAATATAAGGATATTACTTACCAAGAACAAGAAGAAGTACAAAGGTACACCAAATGACCACAACAAGGGTTGCTTCAAACCCTAGCTCAACATGAAAGATGGACCGACCACCTTCTCCAAGATTGAGCTCCACCTTAACCAACAAGAACAATGGGGACAAGCTCCAAGTCCGAAGAAGAGTGAAAGAGGGTGCAAAGGGGTCAATTGCATGTGATAAGAGAGGTTTATATAGCATGAGGTTGGATGTCATGCTAACACATGTCATGTGTCCACAAAAACTCTTCCATTCAAGCATCATACTCACAGATGCAACTAGGGTGATAAAACTAAGAAAAGAAAACACCAACATATTCAAGGAAAAATCATCAAATGCTAAAGAATCATGAGAGCAAACGGTTGCTGAAGATTCTCATTGATCCACAAGAGAAAAACTCAATTGGTTGCTTCAAACTAACCCTAGGGTATCTTGGGGACCTAGTGGGGTAACAAGCCTCCTAGTCTGCCAAGACTGAGGGTACACTCCAACAAATCATTGACCACCAAGATTTATGGATCACAAGATCCTTGGCAACTACTAAACATAAGCTCATCGGTCAAACATACTTCAAGGCCGACCATCCACTTAGGGTATCCTAGCAAACCCTAATCTCAACATATGATGCCACTACATCAAACCAAAGTACAACAAGGTTCCACAAGGAACCACTCCCTCCAACATGATGTAAAACCATATGAGGCACAACAAGCATGTGGAAAATTACAAGAAAAATCCTAGATATGTGTAAATTGAAATTTGGTCCAAACCAAGCATATAAAAGAATAAATAGCTCAAACAACATCAAAAATAGACAAAACTTAACATAAGATTGTCACATGTAATCAGAGCACATCATAAGGTTTGATTAAGGTTTTAAGAATGTACTTATGCTAAGAAATCAAGACCAACCAAAAGCAAGGTCAGGGTTCTTACAACCATAAACTCCTAACAAGGATTCTGCCCCCAAAATCCTATGCAAACAAAGACGGGTACTTCCTATGCATCTCATCCTCTAACTCCAACGTGGCTTCCTCCAGACCATGGTGATGCCATAAAACATTAACTAATACTATGTCCTTGTTCTTCAACTTCTTCACCCTCCTATCTAAGATCAACACAAGAACTTCTATGTATGAAACTACCTCCTCCAACTCAACCTCCATTAGAAGCAATGTCAACTCCATACCAAGTTGACACTTTCTCAAAATGGAAACATGGAAGACTGGGTGCAACCTGTGCAACTCTGGTGGTAACTCTAACTTGTACGCCACATTTCCAACACGTGCCACAACATAGTAAGGTCTCAAAATACTTGGGAGCCAACTTATCCTTCTTATCAAAGCTCAACAGACCCTGCCAAGGGGAAGCCTTGAGATACAGCCAATCTACAAATTTGAATAGAAGGAGCATGTGACAGTTCTCAACATAAGACTTTTATCTATCCTGGGATGCCTTCAACTACTTCTATATCACTTTGATCTTCTATGTAGTATGTTGCACCAGCTCAGGACCCAAAAGTTGATTGTCACATGTGTCATACCAACACATTGGTGACCAAAAAATATCCCATACAAGGCCTCATATGGTGCCATATCTATACATCTCTAATAGTTATTGTTGTAGGCAAACTCTATCAAATTTAGATGCACATCCCAATTCTCAATAAACTAAAAGAGAAAAGCTAACAGCATACCCTCCAAGATCTGAATGGTCCTCTCCGACTGACTATTTGTCTGTGGATGGAAAGTTGTGCTAAACCTCAACTGTGTCCCATCACTATAAGTAGATGTTCCCAAAAAATGACTGGTAAACTATGGAACTTTTTCAGACCTATGGTAACTAGGATACCTAAATGGACTATCTCATTAACATATATATGTGCAAACTTTTCTATTGTATCTGTCATCTTGATTGGAAAGAAGTTAGCTAACTTGGTCAACCTGTCAACTATCACCCATATGGAATCCTGACCTCTGGCTATCCAAGGAAGACCAACCACAAGGTCCATAGTAATGTGAGCCCATTTAACCTATGATATAGGCAAAGGTTGTAATTCCCTACAGGCTTTTGATGCTTAGCCTTGACATACTGACAAACTAGACATTTAGCAACAAACTCTACCACATCACTTTTCAGATCAGGCCACCAATAGAGAACCTTCAGGTTATGATACATCTTGGTATTGCTAGGGTGCATCACGTACATCAAGGAATGAGCCTCATAAAGTACCATCTTCCTCAACCCATCAACATTTGGAACCACTATTCTATTGTAAAAGCAAACCATCCCGTCATTTGTCTCATGGAAACCATCATACGCTTGTTGCCAAACTCTTCCCTGGTATTCTGTGTCATGGTATCATTCTACTGTGCATATTTGATCTATTGCATCAAAGTAGGCTTCACCTACAAGTGGGCTAACAAGCCTACCAACAAGGAAACCTCCAAACGTACATTCATCTGGGGAAGAGACACAAACATGTCATGCTTGTGGCACACCAAGGCATGTAATTTTGTTGTCTCTACTGATGACGATGAAGATTTCTTTCTCAATGCATCAACCACCACATTCTCTATTCTTGTAAGGTAGTTTATCGTGCAATCATAGTCCTTTATCAACTCCATCCATCGTCTCTGCCTTATGTTTAGCTCCTACTTTGACAAGATATACTGAAGGTTCTTGTGGTCGGTGAAAATTTGACACTTTTCTCCATACAAGTAGTGCCTCCAAATCTTCAAGGCATGGGCCATAGTTTCAAGCTCCAAATCATATGTTTGGTAATTCTCCCCATGTTTTTTAATCTGTCATGAAGCCAAAGAAATCATTTTCTTGTCCTGCATCAGCATGAATCCCAAGCCATTCTCCAACACATCATAGAAAATGATGTAACATTTCCCTTGCTCTGGAAAAACTAAGACTGGAACATTGGTCAACTTCTCTATTAATGAATAGAAAGAACACTGACACTTGTAATCCTAGACAAGAGAAACACCTTTCCTTCTCAACTAGGTTAGAGGTAACACCACAACACTAAAATTCTTGATAAACCTCATGTAGTAGCTTGTAAATCCTAGGAAACTTCAAACTTTCATTGGTGTCTTAGTTTGTTCTCACTCCAGCACAAACTCCACCTTTGGATCTATGTAAACGCCCTTAACAGATATTGCTCACCCAAGAAAAGACACCTCCATCAACCAAAATTTGCACTTGCTAAACTTGGCACACAATCTATGGTTTCCTCAACAATGTCAACACATGGCGAAGGAGTTGCTCATGTTGTTGACTATCTATGGAGTATATCGATATGTCTTCAATGAACACCACCAAAAATGATCCAAATATGGTCTAAACACCCTTTTCATCAAGTCCATGAAATCTATTGGCATGTTGGTTAGCCCAAACGGCATAACCACAAACTCATAGTGACCATACCTAGTCCTAAAAGAACACTTGAGTATCTCATTTGCCTTGATCCTTAATTGATGATAACTTGACCTCATGTCTATCTTTACGAACACGGTATCACCTGTCAACTAAACAAATAGGTTGTATATCCTCGATAAGGGATACTGGTTCTTGATCGTGACCTTGTTCAACTGTGGGTAGTCTATGCACAACCTCATGGAATAGTCATTCTTATAAACAAACAACATGATGGGACCCCAAGGGGATGTTCTCAGCTTGATGAAACTTTTCTCTTGTAGCTCCCACAACTACTTCTTCAACTCTTGCATCTCCACCAGTGCCATCCTATAGGGAGACTACGCTATAGGATATGCATCAGTAACAAGATTGATCTCAAAATCAATCTATAAAGGAGGGGGAACACTAGGAATCTCATCGGGGAAATACATCCTAAAATTATCACACCACAAACACCTCCTGGATACTAGGATTTCTCACCTTGGTATCCACAACATGTGCTAAGAAAGCCTCAAACCCCTACATCATCAACCTCTCTATTATCATAGCTTACACGAAACACGCAGGAAGAATCTTCCTATCTCCTTGGAAGATCCACGAAACATATTTGTCACAAAATGTTGCCACCTTGGAACTACAGTCTAGGACCACCTTATATTCTCTAAGGTATCCATCCCATGGATCGCATAAAACACATGCATGTCAAGTGGCATATGATCCTCTTAAATGTTGCATCCTGAGAAAGAAAGAACATAGGATGGACACACCTCCCACAACTTAACAGAACCAACAAGAGATGTTTCTAATAGAAGATTATCAGATCTACTACAAAGAGGCAGATAACAGCTACTTATCATCTCTCTGGTGATAAAAGAGTGTGTCACACGCGAGTCAACCAAAACTGATACAAAAGAAGAAGTAGACAAATCAGAATGAAAAAGTTCCATCTGACTTGTCATGACCCCTAGATTGATCACTCCCTCTGGCTGAATCATAGCATAGAATCTTGTTGTCGCTTGATGCCATCCATGTCCTCTTCCTGTTGGCCCAAAAGTTCCTACCTATGACGCTCGAACGCATCCTCTACTACCACAACTACTGAACTGCTATAGTTGGGAACCTCTCCGACTGTGCCTCGTTTGTTGTGTCACCTCCTCATACTTCATAGGTAAAGAACACCTGATATTTCCTATTTGTCCACATGTATAACAAGTCCTGATATCATATTGTATCCTAGACAGCCATGCTAACATATACGTCGTGTTGTGTGCTCCTACTGGTGGAAAACTATAACCTCTACCCTTGGTCGGGGACCATTGTGATGGCACACCTGACCTCGGCTCTGAAAAAGCTGATCTCTATTGTGACTCTGGTGAAGAAAACATAGGCTTCTTAAGCCTTCAAAAGACTATCCTTGAAACTGAGTTGGTCTCTTCTTAGCATTGGTTCCACACTTTTTGACAGAAGACCACTCAATTTGCCTCACTGAATCCACAAATGTAGATTACATCTCCATGTTCTCCAGAGAAGACACTATCTGACAAGCCTAAATCACGCATCTAAAAAGTGCAGATTAAAGTAGTCAAACTTTTAAAGAAATAACCTAACTCTCAGGCCCCCACAACGATAACGGGGTCCGATGTAGCAATCAGGGTCGAACACAGGGACAAGGTTGGTAGTGCTAAGAACGCTGAATCAACACTCTATACTTCGGTATAAAAGAGGATTAAAAGGTGTTCCCAATGAATGACAACTTGAAAACAAGACCAATAAAACTAAAAAAGTAAAAGAAAACAAACAATAATGAGAATATGGGAAAACTCGGATTGGGGTTCACCTAACCAAAACATCCCTCCAACAAGCATACTGTTACAACCCCAATTTTTGGGTTGAATTGGTGAGAAATGCAATTTCTCATATTAAGGATATTTGAACAAAGAATGGTATAATTTGTTTCGAATAAATGGATTTTGTTTACAATAGCCTTGATGTTTGTGTTATGGGATTTATTGGCTATTGGGCCCAAATAACAAGAAAATTCAATTAGTAAATGAATAATTGAATATTTGAGAAAAGAAAGAGGTAGAAACCTCTAGAAGGCAAAGAGATGTAATCCAAGGATGGATTTCGTGCCTCTTGGGTTCCTTGGGTTCCAAGGAGTCCAAAGTTGCAAAAAGAAAGCAATAAGAAAAGAAAAGATTAATTAAGTATTTCTTTAGTAAGAAAGAAATTGAAAATAATGATAAAATGTGGAAAATGAATGGAAAGAGGCATAAATGATATTTCTTGGTGAAATTTCGTATCCATGAGGTTGCTAATAATAAAAGGAATGTCAATGAGGAAAATAAAAGAGAAATAAAGAGAAATCTTCAAAAAGAGCTATTTTAATAAGAAATAAACAAGATAATGAGAAATAATAAAGAATAATGCATTTAGATGCATCTAGAAGGATAATGAATATCCAATAAAAAGGATTTCGAAATAATAAAGTTTCTTGGGATCCAAGGTGACCCAATAAAGAGGAATAAAAGAGAAAATACCAAAATTGCAAAAATAAAAGGATAATGGGGATACATAATTAGGGGATTATGTGGTTTTGCTAAAAGGAAAGTATTTTCTAATAAATGAAAATAGAATTTCGTGCCAATGGTTTAAAAAGCAATAAGAAGGATGATTTTCAAAAATCCTAATATCTAAAGAAGAAGGAATATCTAAAAATATATAT
Source organism: Alisma plantago-aquatica (assembly GCA_963693085.1). Taxonomy (NCBI): domain Eukaryota; kingdom Viridiplantae; phylum Streptophyta; class Magnoliopsida; order Alismatales; family Alismataceae; genus Alisma; species Alisma plantago-aquatica. Next base: position 378,776,420 of record OY856410.1, read on the forward strand.
AGGAGAGAGAGAAACTTACTTCACATTGAAGGAAAAGAGTTTCTTTTGGGAAAGTGCTTGGTAACTCATGGATAACCCACCTAGGGCTTCGTACCCTCCTCTATAAAAGGTTATGACCTCTGGGTCGAGCCCAAGGAAATCCCTACATCCCTTCCTCTCTAATCTCCCTCTTCTTCTACATCGTCTTTTCTTAAAACCCTAGATAGAGGAGCAGTGTGGCCATGGAACCACAAGGAGCTATTAACCGATCTCGATGAGCGAAGAACGCACCGACGACGACTTTGGGGAGATCGGCCATCACCCCTTTTCCTGCACCTTCGCACAGCTCGCGAATGAAGGTCTGCAACTCGTAGTAGGTCGCAGACTTGGCGTGCTTAGGAGAAGCCACCTCAGCCATGGAACGACGGTGCCCTGTGTGCACCAAGGCACGACGGAGGCAGAGGAAGCACCCCCAGTGGCCGTCGAGGTCCGAGGTGGAGAAGGGCAGCTGCAACTTGCTGCAGATCGGCGCCCAGGCCTAGGTCACGCGAGGTTGAAGACAACCCATAACCGTTGGACGGTTCTACCCTCTGAAGGCTGAAGACTCAACCAACTTACACGGGGGCAAAGCGGTAAAATCGAAATGTTTTCGAGTGAACTAAGATGCGTTGCATGGGATCGCACACGTGGCGCAAATCCGATTGGCTGAAAAGGTAATTCCTTTATTAATTCATAATTAAATATTGGTAACTCCGATTAGGACAAGTAATATATGAATTTTGATCAGAAGAATACAAGGAATCCAATAAAAATAGTTTTATAGCCTGAATCTGATCATAGTTCGAAATGTAGAGTAAATTATCATCTTTAATGAATTAAAGATTAAGAAACCCTATTTTGAAATTAATAAAGTGTTTAATAGGGTTTAATGGATCATTAGAGTTGATGTTAACCTATTAAATATAAAAAGGTACATTATGTTCAAAAAGGAAGAACTTTGCACATGATTAGTCTAATTTAGAGTTTATGTGCATAAATATGCTTGAAATTTGAAAAGGACATAAAGTTATCATCTTTAATGTTGTTCAATGGATAATTCAAGTTGATATTAACCTATTGTTATTAAAACTGAAAATAGGATCTAAAAAGATGATCTTTTTATATAATTGGCTTAATTTAGGGTTTCATGCATGATTATGCATTAATGAGCTTAAAAACCCTAATTTAGGAGAATATGTCTTTTAATCGGTTTAATTGTTCAAATCCATGAATAAATAGGGATATGATGATCCTAAGTCAATTTGGGTATAAAAGACTATTAAAATGGATAATTTGAGCAATTAGGGTTTATATGAGTAGAAAAGAGTATTTTAGGGTTTGTTGACCTAAAAGGGATAAAGTTTGAAGAATTGATCTAAGAAACCCTAATGAAGATTAATGAAACCCTAAATGGATACAAAAACCCTAGAAAGTGAATCCAAGTCAATAAAGTAGATTCTTGATAAAGTGTGTAATAAATAGAGTGCATATTCTTTTCAGGAATTATGTGATGATTGAATTGCTTGCTTGGATTTCATTCTTGGTTGGGTTTATTTAATGCTTGTGAAATCATCAAATCAGGTATGTGATTATGCTTATGAATAATCACTCTAGTTTCACGGTGATTCCCGAAGTTTTAATCGGTTGCTTGAAAATAACTGTTGGATGTTTATTTATTTCATACAACTATAAAGTGACTATGATTATCACTATAAATGTGCATATATAACTGGCTAGATCTGGGTCCACCTCTATTGCTTTGAAAAGGCTAAAAGAAAAAAGGGGTAATCCTAGGGCAAGGTCTAGGTTACCGAGAGTTAGAAATTGGGCTACCTACGTGTAATGCCATGAGACTCATTAGCCTTCCATCAGTACAGGAGTGGACTACTTACGAGTAGTGCCATGTGTCTCAACCCTAGAAACTGGTTCACCTATAGGTGGAACCATGAGGGGTTTAATGGGGATCTACCATAAGGAAGGTAGTATCCAGGTCCACTGCAGGGATAGCACAGAGGATAGGGTACTCATGGATCGCGGAGTTATATTTAAAACGTAATCTTGATTGTTAAATGATTAATTGAATGATTGCGTTGTTATCATAGTTGCACATTTATTGTTTTCCCCACATACCATCTTCGGCTGACTGTCATTTTGTTTGTCGGCATTTTAGACGACAATGCCAAAGATATGTTTTGTTTGAGTTGTTGAGTTTTTGCCTTTTGGTGTTTACGTTGTATACATTTGTCTCTAGATCTATCAAGTATAGACCATAAGACATTGGGGAACTGCCATAAAAGATCCCATCTTTAGAAATGGAACAATTTCCATTCTTAATAAGAAATTCAAATCCATCTTTGTCCAAACAAGAGACGGAAATGATATTCCTATTTATGGCAGGTACATAATAGCAGTTCTTCAACTCTATTATTAGCCCACTTGGTAGAGTTAACTCATAGGTTCCTACGGCACTGGAGACAACTCTTGCCCCATTGGCAACATGTAGTTCAACCTCACCTTTCCCCAAAGGCCTACTTCTCTTAAGATCCTTCACATTTGAACAAATGTGAGATCCGCATCCGGTATCAAGTACCCATGACGAAGAAGTAGTAAAGTTAATCTCTATCACATATACACCAGAAGTAGAGATCTCTATCTCTGACTTCTTCTTCCATCGTTCCTCCCATCCTCTCCATGTAGAAGAAATTGGTTTGGCGAGAGAACCCTTCTCTCCCTTACCATTCGTTCCATTGATCTCTATCAATGAACTTTCTTTCCTCTTCACCAATGCATTAAGCGTACATAGAGTGAATTCAAAGGCTTCTGGTATATCTGGATTGTGCAGAACACTTCTCACAATCCTCAACCAGTAGTGGAATTTATTCTCAATTAATTTTCCCATTTTACAAGATGATTCTTTTGCCATTCTACAAGAGAAAATTGCATTTGTAAAAACTCCTTTTGATTTGATTTGAATAAAATTTGATGATAGTTAATTAGGCCTTTAATTAATTACCGCTCCCACTATATTGACTCAAATTGACAGCCCTCACCATCAATTCATAAGATTGCAGCGTACAATCTTCTAGTGGGTCAAGATCCTGAAATCCTCTGATCCATGGACTAGCTTTGGCTGTCACCCACAACTCAGATCTTCCAGGTAGGCAACTCTTTCCAATTGCATCATATGCAACTCTTGAAAGATGTCATATGCAACTCCTTGCCATGATCATCTCCATGCCTCAAGGTGCTAGATCCTATCTAGGTCACCTTGTTAAATCTGACCCAAAGCCAACACGATGAACATGCACCCTACTTGGGCAGACCCACACATTCATCCTTCGCTTCCACGAGATAGACGGTGCACCACGCTTGGGCGTGCCCACACTTGGTCAATCAAGATTTTCACATGTGTCACATTTGGAAGGCATCTAAAACTTTAATATTTAATGAGGGATTTGGTTTTTATATACATATACATATCCAATCACCACAATATATAGTACGTATCATATACATGCTATATCCCACAGAAAACATGCAAAATGATAAAAGCAATGATTATGGCCATCCTATTGTGATTCCTCGAGCCAAGAGGAATCACGGTCATCTAGGTCTACAACACATGCAACATGTACAAGATGAAATCTGTGCTGCCTTTCTGGGTTTGATCAGCTGATCTCCATGATTGATCGACTCGCCATCAAGTTGGTTGTTCGGGTGCCACCAGCCGACCGACTGGCGCCTCCAGCCGATCGGTTCACCGGTCATCGTGCATCTCCTCAGGTCGCCACCCGCTCGTCTCACTCCTCGAACCGGTTGTCTGGAACACCAACCGATCTGTTCACGCCTTGAACCGATCGTCTCAGGTCATCCACAGGTCTTTCGCCGTTCTTTGACATAACAGGAAATAAAATCTATCCTATTTACAATTTAATTATGAAACCCCGAGTTACATTCGGGGGGAGCAAAGGTAGGAAAAGAAATCTCGAATTATTTTGAGTTACATCAGGAATAGGAGAAAGGGAATCGGTGCGCAGACCGAGATGCAAGCAACCACACACAGATATAGGGTTTATAGGCCATAATCATGCACACATCCACCACAAAACTCGTTTAAGGGTGACGCGTATCGAGTGCAATAATATTACATATCATATATGTATATTTGGGATTTGTGGATTAGACATGCATAAAGCCAATTTTATTCGCATTGTATGAAATAAATAAAGGTGACCAACCAAAATCGATCATATTGATAATCCTAAAATATACAGCAGTTGACGTGACTCTGATACCACTGTTGGGTTTTACGGGAGGCAGAGAAGCAGCGGAAACAAAATTTTTTCTCCCAAAAACCAGAACAAAAGGAATCACGTCAACGTCTATATAATAGGAAAGATGGTTTGTGGATGCATACCTTGTCTCGAGGCTTGCTCGACGATAGTACCTCGCACCTTGCACAGTCTTCACCTCTGGTCTTAGACAGTGTCTGTGCAGCTCCTAGTCGCACCGGGACTGAAGACTCCTCGTCTCACCGGGACTGTCAGCATTGACAGTTGTCCTCCGAGCGACAGAGGTCTCCCGCCTCTGCAGTCATCCACATGGACTGCCTGGTACTCTGATCTCCTTGTCGCATAAGGAATCGGAAGGAGTCGCACCCTCCTGTCGGCGTACTAGTCGCCAAAACACTCTCCTGCCACCAGTCACTTTCTGTAGTTGTCCTTCCCTTGTTGTGCCTCCCTTATCGGGTAGCACTTGCTCGGGCTCTCTCGGTTACCAAAACCAGAGAGAACGACAACTTTGTAGAGCAACTGGTTTGCAATGAGTTGTACTTTGAGAAGCCTCCAATACCCCTATATATAGGAGGGTCATGGGATAGGGTTCTCTATCCCGGGCAATATGGGACTAAAGCAGGAGTAGAAGGGTTCGAGATTTTCCACCTACAAAGTTGGTGGTCGTGATCTGACACCTCAACCAATCGGTTGGGACCCATGAAATGGTCGGTTCATTTCTGAACCGGTCGGTTCGTGGTCCTGATCAGTTCCTGATTGACTTTTCTTATTTTGTTTCGAATTGGTATCAAATACCAATCCTTGTTCCAATCAAATTGGGCAAGTGAAACGAAAGGACATTTCTCACCAATCTTACTTTCCCAACTTGCTCGGTTGGACTTGAACTGATCGTTTCAACACTTGAACGAATCACTTCACCCTGTCCATGATCCAATCGACTCACCAGTTGAGTCGATCAGTTCACCAAGATCAGCTGATCGGTTCATCACATGAGCTGATCGGTTGAGAGTGCAGATTTTGCAGAATCAGTCAATCGCAGTTTCAATCAATCCGATACTCTAATCAATCAATCCAACACCTTGAACACTATGATACTGAGCTATCAATTGATTGAGTGTCTAATTGAACTACTAAACTCCTTTAGTAATCAATCTAAACATGTTTGTGGACAAACTCATATTCTAGGTTAAATCATGTGTGTGTGACCCTGCAGGTGCATTTCACGTTGGCAGTGAAAGTCCATAACACTTATGACTTCACAAGCAAAGAGCGGTGCCTAGTCACACATCACTGCTACCCCAGTGAAATAGAAAGTTGGAGAACAACTTTCAATCCTACAATCTGTGAATGGTGTTACAGTGAATGTATAATTCCTTTGTCACTGATATCCTGAATGAACTCGAGGCATGGAACAGTCATCCTGTCAACGTTCATTCATTTCCTCAATCTCAGAGCAGACTGGGTGAGATGTGTGTGACATCAATATCACATATTGATTCACACGTGCATGTGCATGCCTTTCTCAATCCTACTCATCAAGTGGCCAAGGACATCAAACTCCCTCAGGAGGGAAAAATCTCATATCTATCACTCACCCCTCAAAAGCCCCATGTGTCAAAGCCACCCAATCATCACCTTTATAACAACCCATGTTTCAGGACTGTGTTTGATGATGTCAAAGTGTACCCAACGACATGTGTTGAGTGTAGTGATTTCAGGTCTAAGAATCACACTCACCACCATCACTGTGAGAGCTGACTATGACTACCAAGTCATGGTTCCATGTGTCACTCTCACGGTGGGTCTGTATGGTACCTTGTTCTCTAACAAGTACCTATGTGCTTGGTTTGATATCACTATATCATGACTAATGAGATTCTGTCATCAACCAACACAATCTAGTCTTTAGTGTTATTGTTGTCTATGGTTATTTCCACAATAACAACCGACTAGGGACCAAACAAGAATGCATACTCTTAACATCCGCATGATCTCATCGTTTAGGTCCTTAACCTAAAAGCATATGTCTTTGAGTCAAATCATTCTTTAGACATCTATCATGTTACACTATCATCTCAGAAACAGTTTAAACATATAGATCAGAAATTGCCTTTATTATTATTCAAATCATTTACAAAGTATCCCATTACAATCATCATATGACTTGTTCTATGGGCATACATACCAACACGTACTACGAAGATAATAAGTGACAGTAGTACTTTGGATCCCTAAGATGAAGTTGCATGGGGTATGCTGCCATGCAATCCAGAAGGTGAAGGATGAACACCAGTAACCCAATAAGTTGAAATAAGGGATAAAGAGTCCCCGAGAGGGAATGGGAGTTCATCTCTATGGATGATGTGGAAAGTCTCCCCTTGACCAAGAAAGGTCATAAGGCAATATGGGTTATGGTAGATTGCCTTACCTAGATGACATAAGAAAGAAAGAGTACTGTCAAGGGATAGATCGAGTTGAGCTACATATGAGAGAGATGGTTCAACTACACCATGATGCGAGTTCAAAAGTTCATGAGTATGACTTAAAGGTTCACTTCCATAAGGTGAAAGTAGGTACATGAAGAACTCGATGATAGTACAGTTTATCACCCCTAACTAATGGTTAGTATAATCCAGACTAAAGGGTCTGATGAGAGCATGTGTGCTCGTTCAGGGTGATATCTAGAGACAGTTCTTGTCCTATGAAAGATGTGACAATGAACACCATAGCCAGTATCGGGTTTTATAAGAAGCTCTGTAAGGGAGGTTGTGTCGGTCACCACTTCAGTAAGGTGATGTTGGTGAAAGGACCACATGATGGTTAGAAAAGGACCATAATGCATGTAGATGAAGTTGCTTTGATCGTGCAATGGCTGAAAGGAGCCTAGAGATGACGAAAGTCATGAGCAGATGCAAAGTAGACTGACATGCAGTTCACTGTGGGAGAATATATGACATGAAAATCCGACCCCTCTAAATTATAACTAAGAGAGCTGAGTCCCCGATGCATGGGTTCTTTTGACATGGTTTGGTGGAGAAGGTTAAGTTTCACCTTACCCCTCAGGATAAAGTAATGTGTGATGAGTTTTAGGTGTCCAATTTAGAGCACTATGTGAGGTACCCCGACCATGTGCTGAGCAATGAACCTAGTGAGCCCCAAGGGAGGCTGACATGGCCTGAGTCACCTGTGCAGTTTATAGACGACAGGATGAAAGAACTCAGAGAAAAGAATATGTGATGATAAAGGTTCTGTGGAAGCGCCATGAGTATGGTAAAGCCACATAGGGGCCAATGATGGACATGGAACAATCATATCCTGAATTGTTTGTTTGTTTTTTTGCTTGATGAGAATTTTGAGGACAAAATTCCTATAAGAGGGGAAGGATGTTCCAACCCCAATTTTTGGGTTCAATTGGTGAGAAATGCAATTTCTCATATTAAGGATATTTGAACAAAGAATGGTATAATTTGTTTTGAATAAATGGATTTTGTTTACAATAGCCTTGATGTTTGTGTTGTGGGCTTTATTGGCTATTTGGCCCAAATAACAAAAAAATTCAATTAGTAAATGAATAATTGAATATTTGAGAAAAGAAAGAGGTAGAAACCTCTAGAAGGCAAAGAGATGTAATCCAAGGATGTATTTCGTACCTCTTGGGTTCCAAGGAGTCCAAAGTTGCAAAAAGAAAGCAATAAGAAAAGAAAAGATTAATTAAGTATTTCTTTAGGAAGAAAGAAATTGAAAATCATGATAAAATGTGGAAAATGAATGGAAAGAGGCATAAATGAGATTTCTTGGTGAAATTTCATATCCATGAGGTTGCTAATAATAAAAGGAATGCCAATGAGGAAAATAAAAGAGAAATAAAGAGAAATCCTCAAAAAGAGCTATTTTAATAAGAAATAAACAAGATAATGAGAAATAATAAAGAATAATGCATTTAGATGCATCTAGAAGGATAATGAATATCCAATTAAAAGGATTTCGAAATAATAAAGTTTCTTGGGATCCAAGGAGACCCAATAAAGAGGAAGAAAAGAGAAAATACCAAAATTCCAAAAATAAAAGGATAATGGGGATACAAAATTAAGGGATTATGTGGTTTTGCTAAAAGGAAAGTATTTTCTAATAAATGAAAATAGAATTTCGCCAATGGTTTAAAAAGCAATAAGAAGGATGATTTTTGAAAATCCTAATATCTAAAGAAGAAGGAATAGCTAAAAAGATATATAGGAGAGAGAGAGAAACTTACTTCACATTGAAGGAAAAGAGTTTCTTTTGGGAAAGTGCTTGGTAACTCATGGATAACCCACCTAGGGCTTCGTACCCTCCTCTATAAAAGGTTATGACCTCTGGGTCGAGCCCATGGAAATCCCTACATCCCTTCCTCTCTCATCTCCCTCTTCTTCTACATCATCTTTGCTTAAAACCCTAGATAGAGGAGCAGTGTGTCCATTGCACCACAAGGAGCTATTAACTGATCTCGATGAGTGAAGAACGCACCCACGATGACTTTGGGGAGATCGGCCATCACCCCTTTGCCCGCGCCTTCGCCCAGCTCACGGCTGAAGGTCTTCAACTCGTAGTAGGTCGCAGACTTGGCGTGCTTAGGAGAAGCCACCTCAGTCATGGAAGGACGGCGCCCTATGTGCACCAAGGCACGACGGAGGCAGAGGAAGCACCCCCGGTGGCCGTTGAGGTCTGGGGTGGAGAAGGGTAGCTGCAACTTGCTGCAGATCGGCGCCCAGGCCTAGGTCACGCGAGGTTGAAGACAACCCATTATCGTTGGACGGTTCTTCCCTCCGAAGGATGAAGACTCAACCAACTTACACGGCGGCAAAGTGGTAAAATTGAAATGTTTTCAAGTGAACAAAGATGTGTTGCATGGGAGCGCACACGTGGCGCAATCCGATTGGCCGAAAAGGTACTTCCTTCATTAATTCATAATTAAATATTGGTAACTCCGGTTAGGACAAGTAATATATGAATTTTGATCAGAAGAATACAAGAAATCCTATAAAAATAGTTTTGTAGCCTGAATCTGATCATAGTTCAAAATGTAGAGTAAATTATCATCTTTAATGAATTAAAGATTAAGAAACCCTATTTTGAAATGAATAAAGTGTTTAATAGGGTTTAATGGATCATTAGAGTTGATGTTAACCTATTAAATGTAAAAAGGTACATTATGTTAAAAAAGGAAGAACTTTGCACATGATTAGTCTAATTTAGAGTTTATGTGCATAAATATGCTTGAAACTTGAAAAGGACATAAAGTTATAATCTTTAATGTTGTTCAATGGATAATTCAAGTTGATATTAACCTGTTGTTAATAAAAGTGAAAATAGTATCTAAAAAGACGATCTTTTTATATAATTGGCTTAATTTAGGGTTTCGTGCATGATTATGCATTAATGAGCTTGAAAACCCTAATTTAGGAGAATATGTATTTTAATTGGTTTAATTGTTCAAATCCATGAATAAATAGGGATATGATGATCCTAAGTCAATTTAGGTATAAAAGACTATTAAAATGGATAATTTGAGCAATTACGGTTTATATGAGTAGAAAAGAGTATTTTAGGGTTTGTTGGCCTAAAAGGGATAAAGTTTGAAGAATTGATCTAAGAAACCCTAATGAAGATTAATGAAACCCTAAATGGATACAAAAACCCTAGAAAGTGAATCCAAGTCAATAAAGTAGATTCTTGATAAAGTATGTAACAAATAGAGTGCATATTCTTTTCAAGAATTATGTGATGATTGAATTTCTTGCTTGGATTTCATTCTTGGTTGGGTTTACTTAATGCTTGTGAAATCATCAAATCAGGTATGTGGTTACGCTTATGAATAATCACTCTAGTTTCACGGCGATTCCCGAAGTTTTAATCGGTTGCTTGAAAATAACTATTGGATGTTTATTTATTTCATGCAACTATAAAGTGACTATGATTATCACTATAAATGTGCGTATATAACTGGCTAGATCTGGGTCCACCTCTATTTCTTTGAAAAGGCTAAAAGAAAAAAAGGGGTAATCCTAGAGCAAGGTCTAGGTTACCGAGGGTTAGAAATTGGGCTACCTACATGTAGTGCCATGAGACTCATTAGCCTGCCATGAGTTAAGGAGTGGGCTACTTACGAGTAGTGCCATGTGACTCAACCCTAGAAACGGGTTCACCTATAGGTGGGACCATGAGGGGTTTAATGGGGATCTACCATAAGGAAGGTAGTATCCAGGTCCATTGCAGGGATAGCACAGAGGATAGGGTACTCATGGATCGCGGAGTTATATTTAAAACGTAATCTTGATTGTTAAATGATTAATTGAATGATTGCGTTGTTATCATAGTTGCACATTTATTGTTTTCCCCACATACCATCTTCGGCTGACTGTCATTTTGTTTGTCGGCATTTTAGGTACAAGCCAAAAAGACAAACAGTAAATCGTGATATTGTGAAATACATGAAGTAAAATACAAGGAGGATTAGTTAGAGTAGAATCCTTAAGTGGATAGAAGTTTAGAGATCCAAGTTTTCAAAAAGGTATGCAAAAGTTTATTTTCTTACAGCTTTTCAGTTTAGTATGTTAAAATTTAATAATTGTTCTTGGTTAATTGCCGAACCTTTGATCCAGAAAGTATGGGTATGGCTTCAACCTCTCGGTCTCCCTTAATTGGGGGTTATCAGGAGGTGGGGTCGTAACACATATTGTCTCTCTCTCCTGCATACTCATATAAAAATTATGAGCCATCCATAAATATGCCTATTCTACTCTCTCTCTCTCTCTCTCAAGATGAGGGTAGGACTAGGATTGAAAGAAGCTTCTCTCTCGAGATGACAACTCAAACACCTCACAGCAAAATGTATGGTTTAAGGAATTTAGCAATCTGACACTCTCATGCATTCATGCTACTCCATGTCACAGGATAAAAGTGATATTACTCTCTTGAGATATCAACAATCAAACATCACAAGATGATAACTAAACATACAAGCGAAGCGTTTAAAGCAAGTGCATGGGGATAATTTTTATATGAGTATGTATATTCAGACAAGAAAGGATAGATATGTTGCAACAAGGAAATGTCGTAAAGAAAATAAACCAAAAGACTATCTCCAACTGGAGTTACAAGAAAGATGATGGTTTTAGGGTTTTAGAAGTTTTTAGAAGTTTTGCACAACAGCTTCTGAGGAGTTAAAATTATTGTTAAGGCAAGGCACGAAGGAAGAAAACTTAGGAATAACAAGTGGCAATGGAAAACATCCAGCACCCTCTTCTCTCAAGGAGGGTACCTCCAACTAAATGCCAACACCCTCTCTCAAAGATAATGAACATAGGTTGGAGTGGGAAGGCAAACCTAAGCAACCCCGACCCTAGGTACTCTCGTACTCCTGGATCGGAACAAGCTCTAGAGTTACAACATCCTTCTCTCAAAGGAGATGAAATGGGAAACACGATTCGATAGCTAGTCAAAACATGATCCAAACATACAAGCTAGATCTTAGATGCTATATAAGAAATCATACAACAAAAGGGAACCAAACACATAACAACATGTATTAAATTCCACAGATTCCATAAGCATAGATATTGTGTAAAAAGGGGTTCAGTTACAATGTGTAATAAATGAAAGTAAATGTTGAAAAGGGAAGATAGGTATTGGCCTCCTTGATGTGGGAGGTCGATATACAGTAGAAAACCCCCAAGGCGTCGCTAACCCGGTACCGGGAGGGACCTCTACCTGATATCCCCATGTCGGGCAGCCGCCCTGTCGGGCGACATGCCGTGACGGCCAGGCGTATCGGCCAGGGCTCCCCACCTGATACGTTCGTGTCGGGATACACACCCTAATGATTGGTCCGTATCGGGTTCAGTATCGTGTTGGGTTAGATATTACTTAGGTTCTCAGGTTCCTTATATCGGGTGTAGGGGGGCGAGCCATCTCAAATTGAAGCCCATCTAGGAACCAGGCACACTGGGTAGCCTTCTTGGTCGTATTGGGCTACTGCAGCTACCGGGACGGGTTCTAAGTGAACCACTCCCACCCCTCTCGGGTTGGGGGTGTGCTCACCTAGTGTCGCCCAACACACCTTAGGACTCGATACACTAGCTTCATATGCTTTCCAAAGTAAGCTTTCATGAGGTTCCAACCCATCCCATCAAAGTCTTGTAGCTACTATTTATAGGCAGCAACTGGTAAAAATTGTGGTTCTTGTGGCGCCAAATGTCCTTCATCGAATTCATTTACATGGCCTTGGGGATGACCGACATATGCACGTCGCCCGATACGATAGGCTGTTGTTGCCGGGTTGTGAACGTATCGAGTTACCTTGGCAGGTAGCTGCTTTCGATGAGTGATGTGAATCACGCAACACGCCCATGTCAGGCTGATTAGTCATCGTGGGAAAAGCTCTCTGTCGGGTAGGTAGGTACCGCTCGTCGGGGTCTCCTCGCGCGACACACCGTATCGGGTTACTTCCATATTGGGCAGTGATCGCGACGGGTCATTGGGCGTGTCGGGTGACCAGTAGAAGGGTTGATGCAGGTGCGCGTTGTAGATGGGCTGGGACGACCCTTTTGCAGACTTTAGGTGGAAAAACATGGTAAAATCTGTACAAAAGATGGGAAGAGAGTCAGGGGCGTAGTGCAGGTTATTTTTGTGCAATAACAAGACAAAATTGAGGAAAAATAGTTTAGAGGGCAATTTTGACAATAAAATGTAGGCTATAAATGGCCATAAAATGGGTGTTATCAACTCCCCCAAACATAGCATTTTGATTGGCCTCAATCAATCTTAATTATCTTAACACTTTATTTACTATACCATTCATACCAGGCATAGTCCTAAGATAAGGGGTTTAAGTGAGTTCTAAGATGTCTTAAGGAAAATTACATCCATCCACGAGCAACGAAATTTATTTTTCGCTGTCTTATTTTAAGCAAAAATTCTCTTTTCAGCTTCGGCGAGACTTAAGTGCTTGATTTCGAAGTTATCTTTCACACTAAACATCTTGGGAGTAAGGAGTTGGGTTTTTGGGTAGGCTTAAGGCTTTTTGGGTTTTTTTTGTTTTCCATTGGTCCATCTAGGTACGGGTCCGTTAACGGGAAAGTGGTCCCTACAGTCCAAGCCAGTTGGCTTTAGAGTAGTGATTTCACATCCTACGTACCACTGCCCTAGATCTACCATGCCTAAAGATGGGTACTTTTGGAGAGAAGTGTGTTTTTCATTTTTTTTCCCGACACAACTCTCATGCTTTTATTCACTCTCATAAGGCTTTTGTCTCTTTTTGGGATTTTGGGAAAGGATGAGTTTGTTGTTTAGGCAAATTTTTCCTTCACATGCACATCTCCTAGCTGTTATAAGATTATTTTTCAAAATTGGTGTAGAAAGGTTGTAGCCTTTGTTGTTTGAGATTGCATTTTCTAAAAGAAAATAACAGAAATATACATCACCTTAGACACAAAGAGCATAGTCTGGAAGAAGTTGTATCTGATATTTACTATAGAGTGTCTTTGTACAATTGTAGAGAGGCAAGGAGTTGTATAATGACTATTTTGTATTAAGTGTGTGTATATATATGTACACAGGGTATGTTTAAGGAAAAGAAGAAAGTAAAAAGGGGAGAATATTTAGTACCTCCCTCACTGATATATAGTACCCCCCAAACTTACCCCACACTCTATCCTAGAGTTGTGAGATAGATAAGGTAGGGTAGTGATAAGTCAGTGAGGGTTTAGTTGGGGAGCACGCCTCTGTCAGATATAAGCTCCCACACATATTCTCTGCGTTTGCTATGGTAGTTGATGTGGTGGAGCTTGTCAGGCTTTTGTTGTAGCATCACCGAGCTAGCGATCCATTCCAGCACATAGATGTTGCAGTCATTTGATTGTGGAATTTGCTGTGGACTGTTGTGGCAGAATTGAAGCTCATGCCATTTACTCTCTGTTGTCTCTATAAATGGTTGGATCAACATTTCCACCTTGATGTAGTATTTTCTTGCTAAGCGTTTGAGGGGTGTCAACACGGTTGAAGTACACTGCACCGATGATCTTTGTCGTTGTTAGAGATGTTGTAGAAGATTGTTGTTCATTGGCGAGTGTACACCGTCAGGAGCATCCAGTGATTGTAGTGCAACACTGGAAAGAAGATGGTACACAGTATGATGCTTTGTATCTCTACTAGAAACTTTTGCTTCTCTCCTGATTCATCAGCTAGGCAGATATCATTGAACACCATCAGATGGGCGATGTAAACGTGCTCAAACTTCTTCTATAGAACTTGGATGTAGGCTACTGCCACTGACATCACTAAACATCCTCGTGCCTTTACTAAGTCCTAAAGATCATCAACTGGGATTATGATGTTTTCTACCTCATATATGACGTATGAGGGTGAAGAATCAGCTAGCTTCATGAGAATTTCCTTGACTTGTTCCTGGGTCAGTGTAGAACACACGGAACGGTCGAAGATGCTGATCATTTCTTCTGACATATCAGGCGAAGTGGGGTCTTCATTCGAGAATACTTCTCACAGAATGTCCATCAACTTTCCTGCCCCATATACATTTGTGGCCATCTTGACCTCTTCTTCTGGAAGGTTGCTGGTCGAAGAAGATTCATCTTCTTAATCACTCTCGAGCAACTTCTCTAGGACGCCTGCATCTTAGAAATAGTGTATGTCCTTGATCAGTAGCAGCGCGTAGGTGTTTCTTAGCTGATAGAAGTTCTGGCCTTGGAGTTGCTTTATGTATCCAAAGATGTGGAGCATCTCCATGGCACGAAGGACTATGAAGGCGATGTTTCCTCTTCCCACTTCTTCTTGAACAGGGAAGTCTTCGAGAGTGAAGAAGTTCCAAATGCCACTGGACTCATTTGATTGCGCGGAGAAGAGTGGGAGAAGCCTAAGGTTCTTGTCTTCGGGGTGCATGAATGTGTGTCCTGAGCATGGGACCTCCTTGTTGTAGCAGCTGAGGAGCTGGGCATCATGGCTTCGGAGATCTGCCACGCATAGGAACCAGTTTCCTCGGTGCTTGTAGGGGGCCAACATGATGTTTGGGTTGTGTTCTTCAATGTGTTGGAGCATGTTGACCACCTGGATAGCGTCGAACGCCCCTCTCATCAGTCTTCTTCCCAAGATCGGGGTGGCAGTGTAGATTGGCTGCCAGCCTATCCTGGTACCTAAGTTCTCTATCATTGCACCCTCCAGGACCTGGAGGAGGATCTTCTCGATGACGGATGGTGAGTGGAACATGCTCCTCAGTGCTCCCCATCGTACAGAGAAATAACCGTCTCTACAGACGACATCCTCTTCATCTGCCTATGACCTCAAGATCTTGTTCTGCAGCTTCTGGTCTCTGATCATTAGGTACCCGATGGCTCTTCGGTTGAAGTCTACCATCTTGAAGGAGGGGATCTCCGACGGTGTAGAAAATGCATATGTCGTCAAGCTCCTTCTTCTATGGGGTTTTTTGTCGTTGGCATGGTAAATGTCCTCCCCTTCTCCCTCTGATTCATCAGTAGAGTCCTCCTCTATGCTTATTGATATATCTACATCTTCAGCATCATCTAGGGAGGGTGAGGGAGATTCCACATCGACGCCGCAGGCACTCTCTTCTCCTGTTGGATCCCCTTCGACGGTCTTGTTCATCATTTCTCCCTCAGGCATTATGGAGGGCCCGCTGGAGTAGGGAGAAGATGACGTTCCTGAAGAGGACGCTGATGAAGATGGCTGAGAGACGGGGCCAGGAGGTGATGGAGACCTCCTTGGCTATCTTGAGTGGGGGTGGTTGTCCCTCCGGTTCATCCTCTCTTTGATGGCGTCGAGGTGTTGAAGTGCCAACTACATCATGTTATTTAGTTCCTGGCCAACTAGAGTTAGCAGTTGACACTCCTGCTCACTCAGTCTCCTCTAGAAAACACTGAACTTGTAGGTCAGGGAAGCAAAAGTAACGGAGTGGTTGCTTGTTACCTCCCACAAGTGGTCAAGCTCTTCACCGAGGACCTACCCTAGTGTTGGAGGGGCTACGGTTGATTGGCATCTGGTCCTCGTCATGCTCCTCGATCTGGATGTTCGGCCCAAATAGTTCATGTCTTCAAGCAGGGATGAATCCACCTATATTGTGTGTGAGGGTGTTTCTTCAGGATGGTGTGTCGACTGCTTCGTGGCTGCCTCTGCCTCCTCAGCTTGTGGTGGTGGAGAAGGGCGCAAAGTAGGTGGATGTTGATCTTCCACCTGACTCTCATTGTCCTCCTCCGCAATGACTATTGGTACCATTGGCGGCGGTGTCGGCGTTGGTTGCACAACCCTGAGCTCCATCTCCAGGAGCTCAGCAAACGCGTCGTCGCTAGCGTTCGACTGGACCACCACTTTAGGACAAGGACCTGTGGCTGTTTCTTCAATGGCAACGTCCTCGGGGGATGTCATCATAGAATCTGCCCCGGTGGTGTCGATGACTTAAAGAATCATCGTTGTTTCCTCAATGGCCACAAAGCTTGTTGCTGTGGTGGTCGCGACCGGCTCAGGAGAAGCAACAGTGACTTCGGGGGCGGCTACTGCTGGTTTGGAGGTGACAATTGCGGCTTTAGGGGCGGTTGTCGCGAGTTGCATTGTGGTGGTGGACGGCTCGGCGGGCGCAACGACAGTCACTGCTTTGTCTTGTCGAGCATCTAGGGGGACTAGCCTTCCTGTCACGACCACCCTCTCTTGTATTCTCATGGTGGCGGCATAAGCAGCTTCAACCAGCACAGCTTCAATTTCCACTTTGGTGAAAACCAACTTCTCTGCATCGTAGTTGGCACAGCATGGGAGTGGAAGGAGGGTGTTCATCCTTGCAAACTTATAGAAGTAGCAGTGACCCTCCTTCTTGATGATGCTAGCCCTCATTAGGAATTTGAGGTCGATCGTGTCTTCACCTCTCATCCTCGACAGGCTACACAGTTCCTTGGGGTATCCTAACCCTACCATAGTCAGGTTCACTATCCCTCCCATGTTGTAGTCTGTGGTGGCCTCCTTCACTAGATGAAGTCAGTTGAGCAGGAACCACCCCAGGTTGATCGTGCATCCCTCCATCATGTGCCACATGAGGTGGATATATTCAGTGTACAAGTTGCTCGATTCATAATTTCTAAAGAGAAGTCATGCCGCGATCTTGTGCACTATCCTCCAGAAGTAGGAGTGCACTGTCACAACTTTGCTCCCCGACTTGAATGTTGATTCGCCGGTGAGCCTCCCCCAGAGTGCGACCGGGTTGAACCCATCGCCTTCGGTGAATCTGACACCACTGTTGAGAAGGTCTTTCTCAGCTTCACTGGAGGAGAAGATCTCGTTGAGCAGCTTTTCAGATATTACATGCTCAATGTTGTATAGCCTCCCTTGTAGTCTGTTTGCCCCGCCGTATCTTTCAATTTCCTCTGTTGTGTTCTTCACTCGGTGGAGGGATGACATGAGCTCCTTCTTGAGTTTTGTGTAAGAGGCGGAGTGGCTGAAGCATATCTTTCTCAGCCCGACAGCCGCTAAGACATTTTCCAGCCTATCAAAAATGCCTATCTGGTAGAAGGATGACTAGTGGCAGAAACGGGTTGGCCTGTAGACTTTGGCTGCCAACTCTGCATGCCTCCAGTTGTGCTCCTCATCTCTGGGCATGAACTGGCCTGGTGAGTGATCTAGAGGTGCTGGCTCGGCCACCGTGGTTGAGATTGTTGTTGGGTCTGTTGCTTCTTCTATCCTGGGCCACTTCTCGGCCTCGGATGGCCCCACTGCATCAGGGTTCAGGCACTTCTTCCCGGCTGTGGTGGCTTCAGCTGTGGCCTCGGGTTTGATCCTTCAGTCATGCTCATCTACTTGGATGATGGTTTTCTTGGTGTGGGCCATTTCTATAATTATCAAACAAGAATATAGTAAGTAATGAGATTATTGAATGGGTCATGCTACCCGATATCGGGCAGCAGATTAAAAGAGTGATGTCGCCCGATACAAGGTAGGTGATACTTGAAAAACTAATATCAGCAAAAACTAAGGGAATCCTGACACAAGCGAGTCGATATCGGGTGGGGTAAATGTGTCTCATTGCCCGATAGGATCTGGTCGACAGCGCTGGTCAATATCGGGTTGCTAGATAAACCTTGCCTGATATGTGTGCCCGGTATGGGCACCACGTGATACTCGTATCGCTCGGTAAGGGTTCGGAAGCCGATACGATCTCAAATCAGTTAAAATGCAAAACCTTCTGCGTGAAAAGTAAAACATGGTAAGAACAAAGGTCCTGCCCGACACAGGCACGTAAGAAAGCGGCACCCTATCCTAGTGTCACCCGATACGATAGAGTTTCGGGCGACAAGAGTTAAATTTGCTTTGTATAACAAAACTAGACGATAAGGTTCTTGCTTGACATAATTGGTATTGTACAGATGCATGTCGCACAATACGTGTATCGCGCGATACAGTCAGAAAACCCTGATAGGGGATTGCCCGACACGAGTAACGTGCAAAGTGTATCTCCCGGCACGAGGCCTTGCACAATACGCTCTGAACGATACATAAAACTAAAGCCTCGTGCCCGATAAGGGCATTGCTAAAACAAAAAATGCACGATACGACATGCCTGATACGGGTTGTGCGACGCGATAGGGCGTATCGAGTAACTCACGTGATATGCAAATCGGGTTCTACTTGAATCGGGTGAAAGGCTGGTGCGCGACACAAGAGATTGCTAAATGTTGGTCGTCATGGGAGCTGGAGTAAATGTGAGCTTTGCACGATACGGGAGTAGGTAAAAAGTGAAATCAGGTGCCCGGCGAGGTTAAATCCCTGTTACTATATATAGCCATGTTGAGCGAGGTAAAATGGGTAAAAGTGGGGGCACGTGTCATGTGAGGAGGCAAATTATTCCCGAGATGCAGAAAAATAAGTCTAATCCCATCACATCAAGGGTCGATTTGGCTTCCTAAGCAAGCCTCGCGCCGCCTGTGTCGCGTGACGTGCGAGTTCAGCATGTAACGCGACACAGGTGCTTTGCTGCCCGACACGGGCGACACCTTGTCGCGTGCCATGGGGTTTGTTGCCCGATATGGGTAGTATGGGGGGATGGCTGATATGGCCAGACAAAAGGGATGTCGGGTTAAAAAGGGCGATCAACTATACATGCCCGACACGCTAAAAAATAAAGAAAATCGAGGGTATAAAAACTAAAGAAAAGCATTGATGGGTAAAACATCATCGGCCAAAAGGGAAGACTTCCAGCCTCAGACAGTATTACTCATCAAAGCCTTACAAAACTAAGTCGGTGGCCCATAAAATGAGAGGGTCCGTGCACGTGGCGCATGTACTGACTCAGGCCTTATTACAATGATAATGTTTGTAATGTTTTTCTGCAGAAAGGGAAATAATATCCTATGCTAGGAAAAAGTAAAAATTTGGGTTGCCTCCCAAAGAGCATTGTAATTTCCATCATCAACTCGACAGCTTCAAACTCTTTTTACTTTGATCCTTCAGTTGTTGCTTCAGCATCCTACTGTGGCCATTGAATCTTTTCAACATGTGTCCATTGACCTTGAAGATCCCAGTCTTTTCTCCTTGAATCACCAACATTCCTGATGGATAAATCTTTACCACAGAGAAAGGGCCTGAACATCTTGTTCTGATCTTCCCAGGGAAAAGTTGAATGCTAGAATTGAAGAGGAGAACCTTGTCACCTTCCCAAATATCCTTGTTTCTTAGGTGGGCATCATGCCACACCTTAGTCCTTTGCTTGTAAATCTTTGTGTTTTCATAAGCATGCAATATTAGCTCCTCGAGCTCTTGCAGCTATAGATATCTCTTTTGTCCTGCCTTTTCTAGGTCCATATTTAGAAACTTAATCACCCATAGAGCTTTGTGCTCAAGCTCCAAGGGTAAATAACAGGACTTTCCATAGATTAACCTGTAAGGTGTCGTGCCTATGGGTGTCTTGTATGTAGTTCTATAGGCCCATAGAGCATCATCGAGTTTCATGGACCAGTCTTTTCATGTGCGGTTGACAGTCTTTTCTAAGATTTGCTTAATTTGTCTATTTGATACCTCCACCTGCGCAGAGGTCTAGGGGTGGTAGGGTGTAGCAACCTTGTGTTTGACCTGGTACTTCTTCAGTAGAGACTCAAACTGCTTTTCTCCAAAGTGTGATACTCCATCTCTTATTACAGTACGGGGTACTCCAAAGCGTGGAAAAATAGTCTTCTCGAATAGCTTAATCACAGACTTAGAGTCACAAGTTTGGGTAGCAATAGCCTCTACCCATTTTGACATGTAGTCCACATCTACTAGAATGTACTGATAACCCCTTGATGAGTGGAAGGGACCCATGTAGTCTATTCCCCAAACGTCAAAGATCTCAACTTCTACCCAGTCTGACAAAGACATTTCATTCCTTTTCCCAATATTTCTAGTTGATTGGCACTCTTTGCAAACCTTCACATAAGCAGCAGCGTCCTTGAATAACGAGGGCCAGTAAAATCCAGATTGAAGCACTTTTGCGGCAGTTCTGTCCCCACTATGATGCCTCCATAGGTTGAAGAGTGGAATTCTCTCAAGATTAGTGGGACCTCTTCTTCCGGTATACACCTTCAATACAAACTTTTAGAGCATTTCTTGAATAGCAAAGGGTCGTCCCAATAGTAGTTCCTGACATCAGACAAGAGCTTCTTTTCCTGGTTGTACTTGATGTTCGACGGTAGCTGGCTAGAGGCCAAGTAATTACAAATGTCCGCGAACCATGGTTGGGTTGTGTAATGACCCCGCCTTTTAGTAACCCCCAATTAAGGGAGACTGAGAGGTCGATGTCGTTATACAATTTTCAGATCAAGGTTTAGCAATTAATTGATAACAATTATTAAATTCCACTAGACTAAACTGAAAAGATGTAATAAATAAAAAATTTGCATACCTTTGAAAATTTTGGAATTCTAAAACTTCTATCCAGAACTCAGACTAACTAACTAATCCTCCTTGAACTTTAATTAGTGTATTTTAAAATATGATGATTTACTATCTGTCCTTTTTGTTATGTTCCTAAAACGTCGATAAACAAAACGTCGGTCAGCCAAAGCTAGTATGTGGGGGATTCACTAATCATGCAATTAATTATAATAATAAATTGCATTCAATTATCATTTAACAAACAATTTTATGTTTTAAGTATAACTACGCGATCCATGTGTACCCTATCCCCTGCGCTGTCCCTGCAGTGGACCTGGATACTACCTCCCCTATGGTAGATTCCCATTATACCCCTCATGACTTCACCTAATAGGTGAATCAATTTCTAGGGCTGAGTCACATGGCACTACCCATAGGTAGTCCACTCCTTAACTCATGGTATGCTAAGAGTCTCATGGCACAACACATTTGTAGCCTAGTTTCTAACTCATGATACCCTAGACCTTGCTCTAGGTTATCCTTAGCCTTTGCATAGCCACAGGGGTAGGCTCGGATCTAGCTAGTTATACATGTATACTCATAGTGATAGTCATACTCACTCTATAGTTGCATGAATTAAAACATCCAACAGTTATTTCAAGCCATGAGGGAAACATCGATAAAATCTTTAGAAAACTAATCGAGATAATCATAAGCGTAACCACATACCTCTTATTTGCAGATTTGGTTACAGAATTAACTTTGTAGAGAGAGAAAATCCAAACAATCAAGCAATTGCACAGAAACCCTGAAATAAAAGTACAAGTTTACTTTTATTAATATTTATCCAATTTCATCATATCCCTTAGGGTTTCTATTCCAATTTTAGGGTTTCTTGGAAACTAGGGTTTTGCCTTCATTCTTAGTTATCATGAACCCTAATTCCTCAAAATCACTTAAAACCCTTAAATTATCTCCTTTTAATATTCCTAACAGTTTTAGGACCATTATTTAGTAATTTACTTCCTTAATTCAAAATAACATGGTTTTCTTTTTCTTTTACCCTAAATTAGGGTTCCCATATACATTACTATTCATTTATGGACATAAATCCTAATTTAACCAATTTTGTATTCAAAATAGATAGAAACTCCATCATAAGCATCAACAGGTTATTACCTTTCTAATTAACCCATTATCTTACAAAGATACATCTTTTATACACCATTAGGGTTTCTAATTACTTTTCAATACATACTTTTACCAAATTAAGTTACTTTTGTAAAACGAAATAGAATCAGGTTCTTAAATCATTTTTATCAGGTTCCTTGCATTTTTCTACCCAACTTTCATATATAAAGTTTCTTCATATGAGATTCCTAGCGATCTCTATTAATTTTACAAGAAAAACTATTTTTTGGATTATTTGATCAGAGAGGATATTTTACCGAAGTTTCTAGATCGTCAGATTGATGCGCCAATGGACCTCCCTTGAATCTGACACTCTGCGTCAAATGTGCCCACTAACTCTATTGCACGTAGGCTAACTGGAGATCGATCGTTGGATGCTCCCGGCCCACGATGCTCCTTTGATCAAACGATCAGCACTGATCGGCTCCACTAGCGAGGGTGCGCACACCCTCCTTTCTGCTGAACCACTGGATCATGCTCAAGTCCATGATGGTCCAGGATCTGAGGGTGGTTGCTCATCGTCTCCCTCCTTTCCTTCACTAGAAAATACGGTGGTGCCGCGGTGGTTCTCTCACTGGAGAAAAGGCAATCGCGAGAGGGAGAGGGTGTTAGGGCTTAGGAAGTAGCCGCCTGGGATTGTGAGGGTGAGAGCGATCAGTAGGGGGTACTATATATAGGCTATGGGAGACTCCCTTAGGGTTTCTAACCCCACTGTAAAACCTTCTTGTAGCCCAATTGGGCATTTTGGGTATACACGATGAAAGTCGGCAAAACCTGGGTCTAGACCCTTCGCAAAGGTCTCCCAAACCTAATGGGACAAAAATCCCAAGTGCACATGCACTACAGAGATCGGAAAAATGAGGGGGGAAATCCCCTATCAGCTCTGAGTTCGTGTCCCTCTAGGACTCTTGACGATGAGTGGCGCGCGTTGGATCAAGATCCAACGGCCCTCATCTCGCCCACTTTTGCAAAAGGAAAATCAATTCCCTAATATTCGAATTATCTTCCCAATTTAATGATAACTTGGGAAAATCATAACTCCCAATTCCTAACTCCGTTTTTATTCAAATTTTTAGGAAAGCTCGTTCATATTTTTATATTTCATCCTGAAAAAATTGGGATCATTATCTTAATCAAACGGTTCCTTTTCTTTAGTTGTAAGAAAACACCCTTTTATTCCTATTTTCCTTATATTCTTTATTTCCCTTGATATTATATAATTAACCTGAGTTCCTTGAACCCCAAGGAACCTTTATAACTCGAAATCATATTTTGGGAAAATATCTTCTAGCCTTTTAGTCATCCTTTTTCCATTTTCTTATATTTCCATTATCCCATTGAATTCCTTTTTCATTTCTTTTTCTTTCAATTGGGCTTAATGGCCAATAAGGCCCATCAAGAAAGCATGCAAGGCTATTATTCATGAAATTCATTTAAATCAAACCATGAAATCAAACATTGATCTTATTTAACTTTTAATGGAGATTCACAAATCTCATTACATGTTTTGGAAAATGAGGTTATAACATCCTCCCCTCCTTATAGGAATTTTGTCCTCAAAATTCAACAATCAAGAAAACAAATCAGGATATGCTTTTTCCATGTCTGTCTTCAGCTCCCATGTGGCCTCATCCTCTCCATGGTTCTTCCAAAGAACCTTTACCATCTCAATATTCTTATTTCTGAGCTCTTTTACCTTGGTATCTAGAATCCACAAAGGAAAGTCAGGATAAGACAACTTTCCTTGAAGCCCAATAGGTTCAATGCTCAACACATGGCTTGGATCTTGCACATATCGCTTCAGATTGGACACGTGAAACACATCATGCACCATACTATATTGAGGGGGTAACGCCAAATGATATGCAGCCTCACCAATCCATTCTAACACTTCAACCAGACCCACGTATCGGGGACTCAACTTTCCTCTATTCTTAGCTATAGCTCGGAGCAGTCGGATTTTCAGAAAAACATGTTCTCCCACAGCGAAATGCACATCAGTCCGCTTCACATCAGCATACGACTTATGTCGGTCCTGGGCTCTCTTTAGCCTTTTCCTGATCAAAGCGACTTTATCAGCATACACTTGGAGTTCATCTGACCTCAATAAGGTCCTTTCACCAACATCATCCCAGTGAAGTGGTGACCGATACGGTCTCCCATATAGAGCTTCATATGGAGGCATCCCGATACTGGCTTGGTAACTATTGTTGTAGGCAAACTCAGCTAAAGGTAAGTACTACTCCCATGATCCACCCCAATCGAGCACACAAGCTCTCAGCAGATCTTCTAAGGTCTGAATTGTCCTTTCTGACTGACCATCTGTCTAGGGGTGATAAGCGGTACTAAACTTCAACCTTGTACCTAGTTCCTCTTGAACCTGCTTCCACAACTTGGAAGTAAACTTTGGGTCTCTGTCCGAGATGATGGAACTGGGTATGCCATGCAAGCGTACTATCTTTCTGATATACAACTCAGCTAAGTCTGATACTTTGGCAGTGGTTTTTAGGGCAAGGAAGTGTGTTGACTTGGTAAGGCGATCTACCACAACCCATATCGCATCATGACCTTTCTTGGTCCGGGGTAGACCTACCACGAAATCCATGGTGATCTACTCCCATTTCCACTCTGGGATCTCTATAGACTGTAAAAGTCCGCGGGGTCATTGGTGCTCAACCTTCACCATTTGGCACGTAAGACAACTGGCCACATAAGCTGCAATGTCTCTCTTCATCCCTAGCCACCAGAAAAATCTCTACATGCCCTTAAACATCTTAGTATTCCCTGGGTGCACCGTGTATTTAGAACCATGAGCCTCTTATAGGATACGTTCCTTCAACGGTGAATCTTCTGGAACCCATACACGATTCTCAAAATGGATTCCTATGTTTATTCCCAAAGAAAGACGGGTCTGAGGCTTCTGCATCAAGACTTTCATCTTGTCAAGTCCTCCACTAGACAACTGTGTTGCGACAATCTCACTCAACAATTCAGACTGTATTTGGATGTTGGCTAAATGAACTCGATCATCTAACGGTTGAGGTGACCATTCCACCAACTCTGCTAAGCTCTTCCACTGATTGGACAACACAACTGCACACCTAAGTTGTTTCTATCTCAAAGCATCAGCTACGACATTTGCCTTCCCCATATGATAGGCAATGGTGAAGTCGTAATCCTTCATGTACTCCATCCATCGTCATTGTCGTAGGTTCAAGTCTTTTTGCGTCAGTAGATACATCAGGCTTTTATGGTCAGTGAAGATTTCAAAAGTGGCACCATACATGTAATGTCGCCAAATCTTCAGGGCATGGATGATAGCAACTAACTCCAGGTTGTGTGTCGGGTAATTCACCTTGTTGGGCTTGAGTTGTCGGGAGGCATATGCAACCACATGTCGATTTTGTTCCAACACACAGCCAAGTCACATCTTTGATGCATCGGTGAAAATCATGAAACCCTCGTTGCCTGATGGTAGAGTCAAAACTGGTGCAGTGGTCAGCTTCTCTTTTAGCTCCTGGAAATGAGCTTCACAAACATCAGACCACACGAATTTCACATCTTTCTGAGTCAACATGGTCAGAGGCAAGGCGGTCTTTGAGAACTCTGCAATGAAGCGCCGATAATATCCTGCTAACCCCAAGAAGCTTCGTATCTTGGAGGGGTTATTCGGTTCTGGCCAGGCTCGAACCACCGACACTTTAGCTGGATCTACAACGATTGTTCCTCTTGAGATGATGTGTCCAAGGAACATGACGCGGTCTATCCAAAACTCTCATTTAGAGAACTTCCCATAGAACTTCTACTTTCTTAAGATATCAAGGACTTTACTTAGGTGGTCTCAGTGTTGATCTAAATCATCCGAATAAACCAGTATGTCATCTATGAACACTATGATAAACGAGTCAAGGAAGGGTTGAAACACACTATTCATAAGGTTCATGAACACACTGGGTGCATTGGACAACCCAAAAGGCATAACCACAAACTCATAGTAGCCATACCGGGTCCTGAAAGTTGTTTTTGGGATGTCCTCACCCTTGACTCTCAACTGGTGGTAACCCGATCTCAAGTCGATCTTGGAAAAGACTCGAGCCGACTTCAACTGGTCAAACAAGTCATCTACCTGGGGTAAAGGGTATTTGTTCTTAATGGTAGCCTGGTTGATCATCTGGTAGTCTATGCACAATCAAAGTGAACCATCCTTTTTCTTTACAAAAAGAATCGGCGCTCCCCATGGTGATGTGCTAGGGTAGATAAAACCCTTATCCAAAAATACCTTCAATTGCTTCTTTAACTCAAGCAAATCAACATGGGCCATTCTATAAGGTGCTCAGGAAATAGGGTTTGTACCAGGAGCTATCTCTATCGAAAAATCTACCACTCTTTCGGGAGGAATCCCAGGTAGATCATCTGGGAAAACATCTGCATAGCCCCTAACTACCTATACTTCTTCTAAGGTTTGCACCTTGGGTTCTGGCTCGGTGACTACTGCTAGGAAAGCTCGACACCCTTTACTCATCATCCGCTCTGCTTTCACGACTGACACATATAGGCTGGTAGTGGCATCCTTCTTACCCTTAATGACAAAAGGTGGTTGACCTGGTCTCTTGATGATCACTTTCTTCTCTCTACAGTCGATATTGGCCCTATATGTATAAAGCCAATCCATGTCAATGATTATGTCAAAATCATTCATGTCAAGAAGGATAAAGTCTGTAGGAAAATCATGATCTCGATATTTCACAGATACCACCGGGTTTTCAAAAGGGAAGTAAAGATTCGACCACTCGGGGTTGTAACATCTAAGACATACCCTAAATCCTTGATATCCAAACATAGCACAGTTGCAAGATTTCTCAAAATGAAAGTATTAGTAGATCCTGAGTCAAACAAAGCTTTCACATTATGTCCCATAACTTCAAGCATGCCTACATTATTGTTCACCATGCATTAGACCATTACATGCATAACTTTAAAACATAAAAGAAAACTCTAAGGGTTATTACCCTCGATCAACCAATTGGCATTAACTTGAGCCTCCTCATTGTCAATAGCAAACATCCAAGCTTGTCTTCTCTCTCCAGTAGGTGGGGCTACAACTATAGGTGGGGCTGCTACTGGTGGAGCTACTACTGGTGGAGCTGCCACTTGTTCTGGTCCCCTAGGATCTGGCATAGGACAGACGGATTGCAGATGTCTTTCTTGGTGGTATCGAAAGCAAGTCTTCTTCTTGTAGTGACATTCACTGGCGTGCCCCTTTCCGCAGGTGCGGCAAGGAGGTCGGTTGTTCTCTTGATGTGGTTTCCCTTTTCCTCCATGTTTTCCTTTAGCTTGATGACATCGTTGACCCTTCTTGTGGTTGTTTCTCGGGACTTGGGCTCCTTCAGTGAAACCCAAGTACCCCTTGGGTGGAAACTAGGTAGGCATCACAGTCCTCTCCATGTCTAAAGCAGTGTTGTAGGCTTCAGAGAACATTTTAGGCTTTCTTGCCATCACATGGGCCTGATGGCGGGGTGAAGACGCTCTATGAAGTGATCCACCCTTCTTTCTTCATCCATCTTGTACCCAAAGCGCTCCAGGATTCGGAACTTGCGCCCGAAGTCCGCCACAGAAGAGTTTCCTTGGGTCATGTTGGTGAACTCCCTTTCCTTTTCCTTCTTAGCTGAGACTGGGACGAATCTGGCTGTGAAGATCATCTTGAAATCAGCCCATGCCATGGGTTCCTCTGTCAAATCCCGGTTGGTGATGTGGGTCTCCCACCATATCTTGGCTGCTCCTTCCTGGAGGTGAGCAGCAAAGAGGACCTTCTTGCTCGGTTGTACCTCAAGCATGCGGAATCCATTCTCGACTGCAAGCAGCCAAGCTTCCGCTTTGTCGACTACATCTGTCTTGTCCTCTCCCCAAAACTTCTCGATATTCAACTTGATGAAGTCCAGGATGGTGGCCCCCAATCTAGGATGAACCGGAAGCGGCTCACCATTCTCAGCTCTGGTTAGATCTCGGAGGGCCAAGGCATTAATGGCCTCTGTCAGCTTCCTCTGGTGCTCCATCCACAAAGCTTCAGGGGTGCGGATCATCATGGTCGGTTCCGGACCTCCAGCTTGGTCTTCTTCCATCTAGTCTACTTCCTCGTACACATGTTGCTCTTCATACCCTTGGTCTTCACTACTACAGAAACGACCTTTGGCGTCGGTCTTTTAACGCCATTTGGCGTCGGTTTCCGACCGATGCCTATGTGGGCGCCGCTAAAGGTCGAACACTTCGGCGTCGGTTTTTTAACCGACGCCTATTTAACCTATAGGCGTCGGTCTTTTAGTAGATAACCGACGCCAAAAGGGTTCGCGCCACAGAAAATGGCATCATCTAGGGCACTTTCTGCGTCGGTGATTTACTAAAAGACCGACGCCTATATTCCATGTAGCGTCGGTCTTTTAGTAGATAACCGACGCCAAAAGGGTTCGCGTTACAGAAAACGGCGTCATCTAGGGCACTTTCTGCGTCGGTCTTTTAGTAGATAACTGACGCATAAAGTGTCCTAGATGACGTCGTTTTCTGTGGCGTGAACCCTTTTGGCGTCGGTTATATACTAAAAGACCGACGCCTGGTTATTTAAATAGGCGTCGGTTCGATACGAATATCCGACGCCATTTCCAGGACTGCTTTGGCCACATCAGGCGTCGGTTATCTATAAATAACCGACGCTGTAGGTCTTTGCTGACGGTTTTCTATAAATAACCGACGCCTATTTATATATATTTTTTTCATATCAGTTTGCAGGCCTGCTGTGGCTGGTCAGCAGGATGAGAAACTGCAGTTCAGTTTAAACTGAACTGCAGGTTTACGACATCCATTGATATCAGCCTACAAATAGGCCGCAAACCTGCAAAAGTCACAAGGAAAATTTCACACAAGTACATACATTCAGACATCAATTCAATTCTCACATTCACACATATAGAAACATTCAAATACATGTATTAACATTCAGAAATATTCATTTACAAAGTATCATTCATTATCGCTATCAACATCCCAATTATATCTTACAGTTGCCACTGTTTGTATGGCTTTTGCCCATTCTTCTCTTACTTCATTTAATGCTTCCATCGTATATGGAGCATGTATATTTTTTAAGCGTTTACCTATAGTGTGGTCAGTTTTAAACACCTGCAAAGAGAATGATGTATATATATAAGTAATAATATAAAAATAAGATTGATATATTTCATACTAACTAATGAGACTATATATAATACCTCATGTATGCTATCGATGTCCAATGCGGCATGTTTGATAATCATCTACATAAATCGCATCACATAGTATGCGCATGCCCAGCCATTGTCTTGTGTAGCACACTATAAATTGAAACATACAAAATAATACAACTAAGCACAATTCACATCAATGATATATACATTGGAGTCGGGGAGTCGGGAACTTACTTGTACGTTCTCCCAATTTATTGGCTGGTTCTTTTTCCTTGGGACCTTTCCTCCAGCCTTTTTGAATGCATCTAAACCCCTACATGTTAATATAACTTAGTAAATTGCATAAGTAAATAGTAATGTAATAAAAGATGTTAACGGATATAAAAATGAAATATTTCTCACCAGAATAATGGCATTCTCATTACGTGTCCAATTTTAGGGTTCAATGTACTCCCCGCAGGATCTAGATAATAAACAGTGAATGTCCCGGGGACAATAACTAGTAACTCCCAATGTCTACCGCTAGAGGTAAGAAGTTAACAATTAATAACTCAAAATGCAAAATAAAAATGGAATTTTCTTAAGTCCAAATTATAAATAAAGTAAACTTACTTGACATTGAATGGAGCTATTATTATCGTCTTCTTTTGCTGACCAAAAATTGTAAAAGCATCTATACAGTATTGTTGAACATTATCAGGGTCTTTAGCTACCAAACTAATCAATGATGGAATCAAAAATCCCACATGATCAAATGCAAATTGTTTGCAATGATCTTCGACTAAGTAGCTGCAAAACATATAGGCGTATGCATTAATATATAAGAAACCAGATCACCATATCTTACACAAGGTATATGGATGTATAAACAATATCTCACCTTATCCATGTCTCTATCATTGATGTATTCAGCCAATCATACATAAATAGCTCAATAATATCTTGTATAAATAAAGAGCTATCGTATGATTGACCTGCATAATCTGCATCTAAAGAAATAATTATAGGGCAATGTATATTATGTGCCCGTAGCCAACATGCCATTCCCCTACAAGCAGGACCTAACGGGTATGTTAGGTCAGTTGGAACCCAATCGGGTAATGCGGGAAGTGGAGGTGGAGGCCTAGGTGCTCCTGGTGTCTTCTTTTTAACCTGTACATATAATTTCAGATCAGTTGACATCACATATACACATTAACACTCTAAATCAATATAAATTTATCTTACAATTTCAGTCGTGTAGACGACATCTGCTTTGGGCCACAATATGACCCCACCTTCTGCCTCACCAAGTGTATCAATATCTGGGTGAACATATGGCAACGCAACTTCCCTCCAGTCGGGTAACACACGTATCGGGCTCACACGAACGTAGCCCTGCGGCATTGGAGTCCCGTGAAACATTGCCCCAGGAAGGGATGGGTAAGCCTGCGCCTCTGCAACAATGTAGTCTTGCATTCTTAAGCGGCATGGCTTCAATGCCTACAAATTTACATAAATAATATTATACATATATACATATCATCTTGAAAACATATCATCTTGAAAAGACTAGCTACAATGTCATAAACAATACTTACAGCAGACGTGCTAGGCGATGGGTCTCCAGGATTACTCGCAGTCTGTGCATCAGGAGAAGAGTGGGTCGCCATAGGCGTATTGGAAGCCTGAGATGCCTACCACCGCAGCAATTCTTCCTTGACCTTCTCAGCAACTACATCATTGACCTTCTTAGCAACTAAATCCTCAACTCTCTTATTCTCCTATACATGGATAAAAGAAACATTAGCTTCTTATTAATGAATTTCCTTTTGCAGTAACATTCTAAAAAAGAATAGGTTACCTCTTCTTGAGAAAGTCCCGCTCTGGGTTTGCGCTGGGATGTCCCAAAGAATGCTTTGATGCCAACACCAGCGCCGGCACCTCTAACACGTCCAGGATGCTCTGGGTTACCCAGAGCAACTGTCAATTCATCCCTTGTGCCCTGAGGGATGAACGTGCCTTGTTTCCTCTGCTCGTGCAGCTCCCGCTAATCACCATAAATAGAAATTGGTAAGTTAACACCACAAATAATCAATATTCAAACAATTTCTCTAAGAGTTGTATTTTACCATTTTTGCAGCCGCCTCAGCAGTTACAAGCTTCTTTATTTCACCCTTCTTGTTTTGCCTGCCAGCTATCCAGATATCATGGCGAGGCATGGGTGTGGCAGACTCCTGAGTAGGAGCAGACTCCTGAGCAGACTGCTGAGTAGCCGCAGACTCCGCCTGTAGTCTTTGGCAAACCCTTGCATAGCCTTTTGGACCCATAGTGTGGTCATGCACATTCAGTACACGCCTTGCTTTTTGTGCGTCACTGAGGGCCTAGTTAGTATGCACATTAATGATTTGGTTAGTAGCACTAAATGTTAATCTTGAATAGGTGAATACAATGTATATTAATTAAATTAGGAGTGACGCCTAATACCTTGAATTCTTCAGATTTTCTTGAAGCAACAAAATTGTCCCAATCTTCTTTGTCCAAGAAGTTCCATTGTTCAAGGGCTGACTTCTTCTTCTTATCACCCTCTTTTATGTATTCTCTGTTCAGATTTGTCCTATAATTCCTAAGCATCTTTCCAGCGCATTGCATCACATTTTTACGATGCAACTTCTCATCCAATGCAAATAGATTCTGTAAAATAGAAATGTTATTAACTAGTATCCAAAATAGAATTGCAAATAATAGAATTTGTAATCTACAAAATAGAATTGCAAATAATAATAACTCACGCATAAATCCTTCCATATCAAGTCTTTTTTCCCTTGAGGAACTTTATGCCAATTATCATACTTAACACCACAATGGCTCCGAGTGGTACACCCAAGATAGTTTACAAAATTATTGTGGTTCACTCCAATTGGATTTCCTCCATTATCAAACTCCACCACCAATTTGGATCCACTACCACTTAGCGCTAATAACTTCTCCAACAGAGTGATGCCCCTTTTCTTGTTAAGTGTTTGGTGCTGCGCATCAAGTTGCTCCAGTGCTTCAGTGGGTACAGGTGCATCATCAACCTAAAATTTGACAAAAATAAACACACTAAATTAGCCCAATATAGAAATATAGGATATATGACATAGCTAGAAGATAATGAATTTTATAGAAATACAAGATATGTTTTTAGAACTTACATTAGTATCCTCAACGTGCTCGTCATGGAAAGCATGCTCATCATGGACTTCATGCTCATCATGGACATCATGCTCATCATGGTCAGCCATCTAAAAATGTCATTTAAAAGGCAAACATTTAGCATTTGTATTAACTAGAAAAAGGCAAACATTTAGCATTTGTATTAACTAGAAAAAGGCAAACATTTAGCATTTGTATAAACATACATGTCTCTAAAATTGTGATCTTCTATCAATTAACAATCCTTCATTGTGATCTCCGCACACATATAAGTCATCATTAGCTTCAATATTTTGTGGAGTGGGCAACCCAACTGAGAATGGACTGGAGTCATCATACTTATCATAGTACTCCTCTTCATCTATAGGATCTTCAATGAACTTTCTTTTACCATGAAGAACAACCGACCATTTATCATTCACAGGATCATCGATATAGAATATTTGTTTCGCCTGTGATGCCAATATGAATGGTTCACCCTTCTCGCCAATCTTTTCAAAGTTCACCAAAGTGAAACCCAATTCATCCACTATAACTCCTTTGGTGTTATCAACCCAATTACATTTAAAGAGCGGAATTTTGAAATCTATGTAGTCAAACTCCCAAATGTCCTCAATGACACTGTAATATGACATTTTAGCTTCACGTGGACTCTTATCCTTTGCACTTGCAAAGTACATAGTCGACGCTTGAAGAGTGACCCCACTATTTTGGACGACACTCTTATTATCTTGGCGCTTTGTGTAATATGTGAATCCATTAATGTCAAACCCTTCATAAGACATAACATTCGGTTTTGGTTTAAAGGCGAGGCATTTGATAGTTTCTATAATATCATTTGGTGTTTGAGATAGTTGATGTAAGACTTTATCTTCAAACCACTTAGTAAAAGTCTTATTATGCTCTCTAGCAAGCCACATTGAACTTGCTCGAGGATGTTGTCTCTTTATGAAATTGGTATGTTCCTCGATATAAACACTCACTTCGTCCATATTGTGTAAAATATACAAGTGAGCTTGTTCCAACTGCTCACGGCTGATTACTTTCACCCGTGATCCCAAAATTCCTTTGCCCTCCTCAATATTCTTGTCATTATCAGGAGTGTCATTACCACTGAGAAAGTCATTGCAAAAATCCATAACCTCTCTTGCCACATAACCTTCAATAATACTCCCTTCAGGCCGATAACGGTTTCGAACATCACCTTTAAAAACGCTCATGTATCGTTCAAAGGGATACATCCAATGCAAGAAAACTGGTCCCAACATTTTCACTTCCCTAGTCAAGTGGACAACAAGATGTACCATGATATCAAAGAACGAAGGAGGGAAATACATCTCAAGCTGACATAGGGTAACAACCACTTCTCTTTGCAAATTATCGAGAGTATCAGGGTCAATAACTTTGCTGCATAGACTGTTGAAAAAGAAACAAAGTCTGGTAATTGCAAACCTTACATGCTTCGGCAATATAGATCGAATTGCCACGGGCAATATTTGTTGCATTAGAGTGTGACAATCATGAGATTTAAGACCTATCAACTTCAGATCTTTCATTGATACCAATCTACGGATGTTGGATGAGTAACCATGTGGCACCTTAACATTTACCAAGCATTCACAAAAAGTTTTCTTCTCCTTTCTAGACAACGTGTAACAAGCGGGAGGTAAGTATGTTCTTTTATTACCCATTTCACGTAATTCTGTTAATTCTGACCTTATTCCCATTTCACGTAGGTCCAGTCTGGATTTTATCCCATCTTTAGTCTTACCTGGTATATTTAATAGAGTACCAATGATGCTATCACAGACATTTTTTCTCAACGTACATTACATCGATATAATGCCTGACTGTCAAAGAACTCCAATAAGGAAGATCCCAAAATATTGACTTCTTCTTGAATGAAGAATTGTCACTCCGTGTGGCCATACTACATTGTGATTTCTTA
Source organism: Alisma plantago-aquatica (assembly GCA_963693085.1). Lineage (NCBI taxonomy): Eukaryota > Viridiplantae > Streptophyta > Magnoliopsida > Alismatales > Alismataceae > Alisma > Alisma plantago-aquatica. The sequence continues at coordinate 378,811,153 of OY856410.1, forward strand.
CCAAATTCATTGACAATGTCTTTTACTCTTTCATAAACAACATCCCCTGGTATAGGTTTAGGTGCGCTCCGTTCATCATTCCATCCATTGAATGCTTTGCACTTCCTACGATACAGATGGAATTTTGAAAGAAACCTTCGATGACCAAGATATACAGTCTTGCCGCCATGTTTTAGTCTTATTGAATCAGTGTTTTCTTCACATATAGGACAAGCTTTAGCTCCTTTGACACTATATCCAGACAAATTCCCATATGCTGGAAAGTCATTAATAGTGCAAAACAACATAGCGTGCAAACAAAATGTCTCTCTTGCTGAAGCATCATAGGTCATCACACCTTCAGCCCAAAGTTTCTTTAAGTCATCAATCAAAGGTTCAAGATAAACATCGATATCATTTCCGGGTTGTTTAGGGCCCGATATCAACAATGACAACATAACGTACTTATTTTTCATACACATCCAGGGAGGAAGATTGTATATAACAAGCATGACTGGCCAAGTGCTATGTTGGCTGCTCAATGTCCCGTATGGATTCATCCCATTTGTACAAAGCCCAAGTCTTAGATTCCTATCTTCTTCACCAAATTTAGGGTACAATAGATCAATCTTCTTCCACTGTGGGGAATCAGACGCATGTCGTAGGATCCCATCATTATTTTTCTTAACATCTGCATGCCACCTCAAATTCTTCGCATCTTTCGGATTTGCAAACAAGCGTTGAAACCGTGATATTATAGGTAGATACCACAACACCTTGGCAGGAGAACCAGTTTTGGACTCCCCCGAAGTCGTCAATTTATACCGTGACGCACCACATTTTGGACAATCTTTCAAATCTACATAGTCCTTTTGAAATAATACACAATCATTCGGGCATGCGTGTATCTTCTTGGCCTCCATTCCCATTGGGCACAACATTTTCTTTACCTGGTATGTTGAGATTGGAAGCTCGTTTCCTTCAGGAAGCATTTCTTTCAACAAAGTCAACAATGAAGTGAAGCTTTTGTTGCTCCATCTATTGTTAGCTTTCAACTTATACAATCTCAACACAGCGCTAAGCTTCGTAAACTTAGCACAGCCTGTGTATAACGGTATCTCAGCATCATGCACAATGTTTGTAAAGATAGGAGGTGGATCGGTGTGCTCTACCCTACAACTATCCAGCATCGCATCAATGATGTCTGCTGGAACTGGTTCGTTCACATTTACGTCATCGGAGGCAATTTCTTCTTCCACCCAAGCACTGCTATCGACATCTACTGGTTTCGATTTTGAAATCTCTCCATGCCAGTGTCATTCTGTATAGCCTTGTACAATCCCGATGCACGTGACATGACTTTTGATTTCCTCACCAGTGTTGACTTTCAAGTTGTTACCGCAATGCCTACATGGACAGTAGAACCTATCTGTAGGTTTTTTCCTATGTTCCTCGGCAAATCTAATAAACTGATCAAGACCAGATATAAACTCTGGGGTGCAACGATTACGAATGGACATCCTTGATCTATCCATTCTATGATCAGAGAAAACAAGTATATATTAGGAAACAAGTATATATTAGGAAAAGATTAGGCAGCATTTCCCCGTTGTTCTCTAAGTACATATGTACTTAGAGAACAAACGGAGAAATGCCAACAAACACATTTGATGTCATTCTTATATATAATAAATGTGTACCACCTATCCCATCCTTGAACACCTAATCTCACTAGTAAGTGTATAATGTGTATTTGGTTTTCAAGAAAATTTTGGCAGCATTTCCCTACTGTTCTCTAAGTACATATGTACTTAGAGAACAAACGGGGAAATGCTACCGAAATTTTCTCAAAAACCCAATACACATTATACACTTACATCCTAAGTGAGATTAGGTGTTCAAGAACAGTCCCAAACCGGGGACTATCCAAGATTTACTCCTAATGAGTCAATCTTGGACGGGTTTCTAGGCCAACAAACACAATAATAGATATCTACAATGAAGCCGGACTCCATACAAACAGTATATAATTTAGTGATTGTTCATTCTAATTTATACCAATGTACAAGTAATATAAAGAACAATGATTGTTCACATTCTAGGCCAACAAACACATGTGATGTCATTCTTATATATAATAAATGTGTACCACCTATCCCATCCTTGAACACCTAATCTCACTAGTAAGTGTATAATGTGTATTGGGTTTTCAAGAAAATTTCGGCAGCATTTCCCCGCTGTTCTCTAAGTACATATGTACTTAGTGAACAAACGGGGAAATGCTACCAAAATTTTCTCGAAAACCCAATACACATTATACACTTACATCCTAAGTGAGATTAGGTGTTCAAGAACAGTCCCAAACCGGGGACTATCCAAGATTTACTCCTAATGAGTCAATCTTGGACGGGTTTCTAGGCCAACAAACACAATAATAGATATCTACAATGAAGCCAGAATCCATACAAACAGTATATAATTTAGTGATTGTTCATTCTAATTTATACTAATGTACAAGTAATATAAAGAACAATGATTGTTCACATTCTAGGCCAACAAACACATGTGATGTCATTGTTATATATAATAAATGTGTACCACCTATCCCATCCTTGAACACCTAATCTCACTAGTAAGTGTATAATGTGTATTGGATTTTCAAGAAAATTTCGGCAGCATTTCCCCGCTGTTCTCTAAGTACATATGTACTTAGAGATCAAACGGGGAAATGCTACCAAAATTTTCTCGAAAACCCAATACACATTATACACTTACATCCTAAGTGAGATTAGGTGTTCAAGAACAGTCCCAAACCGGGGACTATCTAAGATTTACTCCTAATGAGTCAATCTTGGACGGGTTTCTAGGCCAACAAACACAATAATAGATATCTACAATGAAGCCGGACTCCATACAAACAGTATATAATTTAGTGATTGTTCATTATAATTTATACCAATGTACAAGTAATATAAAGAACAATGATTGTTCACATTCTAGGCCAACAAACACATGTGATGTCATTCTTATATATAATAAATGTGTACCACCTATCCCATCCTTGAACACCTAATCTCACTAGTAAGTGTATAATGTGTATTGGGTTTTCAAGAAAATTTCGGCAGCATTTCCCCGCTGTTCTCTAAGTACATATGTACTTAGAGAACAAACGGGGAAATGCTACCAAAATTTTATCGAAAACCCAATACACATTATACACTTACATCCTAAGTGAGATTAGGTGTTCAAGAACAGTCCCAAACCGGGGACTATCCAAGATTTACTCCTAATGAGTCAATCTTGGACGGGTTTCTAGGCCAACAACATGGTTAATCCTAATATGTTGGGATCACATAATTATACTGGTAGGATTTTAATAGACATGATAAGTACCTAATCTATAGAGCATTATTAAATAATAAATCAAGAATTTAATAGTTTCAAACATGCAATAATTCACAATGCAATGTTATAAACTATAGGCAACATGGATAGATGAGACTAGAGTTCATATTAGAATAAAAATTAGCAACTTAGGACAAAGTGTGTTACCTTTCAATCTTTGTAACCTAGGGTTCAGAATATCATGATTTACTTAATGTGATAATCATAAGGACTTTATAATTTGCATGAAATAAATAAACATCCAGCATCTATCACTTATTCAATCTTCAAGAAACCTTGACAAACATAGGAAGTAAATACATGTAATCATAAGTACAACCACGTACCTTGATGGTGATCCATGCAAATCATACATTAATTCACTGAGTATATTATCCAAGCAAATAAGAAAACCAAGCAATTAACTTTTGTTGCATGTATATACATCCTAAAGTGCCACAAATCATATAATAACATTAAACGCTACTCAAGTCCTAATCTAGAGTTTAGGTTTCCTTATTATCCTGTTATCATTAGGGTTATTCTTGAACCCCCAATTCCTAAGTTCATTGATTTAATGACATAAAAAGATCTAGTTCATATTATGTTTAGCCATGATTATAAAACTATCATGTTATGATATTAGGACCACTTAAAGCAGATTAGGCACATTAAGCAAGCAGAGTAGGGAGCCAATTTCGCGCAAGCAGATTAGGTTCGCACATAAAGAACCAATTTCACGCCTTGGTAGGTCGGCAGGTACCTGGGCAAGCAGAGTAGGGCGAGGTCGAGCTGGTTGAGTACGTGGGTGGCGGCCGGCGAGCTCCAGAACTAGCGGCAGCGACTCCGACGAGAAGGGAGCGTCAGGCGGCGGCAGGCAGGCAGGCGGCCAGGTGGCGGCAGGCAGGCAGGCGGTGGTGGCAGGAGGCGGTGGGCAGGCAGGCGGAGGAGAAGGAGTAGCAGCACAGGAGAAGGGGGTGCGGCGGAGAAGGGGGCGCCGGAGTAGCAGTGGCGGCACGGCGGCGTTGTCGTGGAGAGGAAGGTGCAGAGAAAAAGGGAAATCGACGGCGACAGAAGAAAAAAGGGCTCGCAATGAAACAGAAGAAAGGGGAAGAGTCTGGCATCGTGGGTTATAAAGTTCCAAAATAGCGTCGGTTGTTTAAAACAACCGACGCCTAAACAACTTTAGCGTCGGTTGTTTGCAACAACCGACGTCCAATTGGACGATATTTTCATGAAAATGTTTGGCGGGAACCACCTTCAGCGTCGGTTATCCGTGTATAACCGACGCTGAAAGTGACACTTTCCGCGCAAATTTTCATCGCACATAGGCGTCGGTTTTCTACGTATATAACCGACGCTGACAATGACACTATTTTTTTTGATCGAAATATGGATTTCGCGGGTGACTTTAAGCGTCGGTTTTTTATAAACAACCGACGCTTAATACAAAGCGGTACCCGTGTCTGGCTGGTCTTCAAATATAGACGTCGGTTTGCTTAAACAACTGACGCCTTATATGTTAGGCGTCGGTTTTCCTTAATAACCGACGCCCAGAAAAGTGACACTGAATGCTATTTCTGTAGTAGTGCTTGCTCTTGATCAAGGTTGCCAAAGGGTATCATGTCAGGGTTAGGGACCTCATGAATGGTCTCTTCAGGCCTCTTTCTCTTCTTAGAGGATTCACCATCATGGTTCTTCTTCCTCTTCTCTGAAGACCCCTTTCTTTTGTGGGGAGGCCAAGAACACCTAGCTGGGTTCCCAGTATCCTCGGGGACATCAAGTGTCTTTGTACGAGCCATCTACATAAGCATAACAAACAAACCTTTAGAGTATCATTAAACTAATTATACTTATGTCAGTGACGTCTCATTATGTATCTTTTATTAATTTGATGGAGGATTCCTTAATCCTTAACTTACTTGCTCATACCACATGAGGGTGAGGAAGAGAGAGAAAAGCCTAACTCTTAAAGTCCTTAATAGAATTTGTGATGAGAAGGGATGAATAAGATGAGGAAGTCCTAAAGGTATCTTATTTCAATTCAAATCCTAGGACATCGGCCAGGTAGTCACACATTCCGAGAGTCCTCGTATTCCGACTAGCGGTGCGGAGGAAAATTTTGCCAGCCCCCGGAAGTGATCCTTTTCTAGACACCTCAGTCTTTTTGAAAATCCTCTAATAACTCCCTTGGGTTCTATAGAGTTTGTAAAATTTAATAATTATTAACAATTAAGTGGAGAACCTTGGCTCTGATACTAAATGTAACGACCCCACCTTTCGGTCTCCCTTAATTGGGGGTTACTGAAAGGCGGGGTCGTTACAGGTTGGATCGTCGGACTGAGCCATTAACATAGCTTCATCGGCATAGTTGTCATTAACAGGAAACATGTTTTCTTTGTCACAGACTATTCTTGAGAGATGGTCTGCAATTACATTTTGTTTACCTTTCTTATCAATTATCTCATAGTTAAACTCTTGCAGGAGCAAGGACCATCTCAACAGTCAAGGCTTTGTGTCCTTTTACATCAGGTAGCGTATGGCTCTGTGGTCAGTATAGACCTTTACTTTTGCCCCTATAAGATATGATCTGAACTTGTCAAATGCAAAAATGATCGCCAACATCTCTTTCTCTATGGTGGTGTAGTTTACTTGTTCCTCGTCTAGGGTATGGATGGCATAGCAAATGACATGATGTTTCTTATCCTTCGTCTGCCCTAGGACAGCTCCCACAGAGTAGTTGCTAGCATCACACATTAATTCAAAGGGGAGCTCCCAATCCAGAGCTTGGAGAATAGGAGGGGTTACTAGGGCCTCTTTCAGAGTCTGGAAAGCTTTCAAACAATCATCAGTAAAATCGAATTTTGTGTCCTTTATTAATAGGTTCGAGAGAGGTTTTGATATCTTTGAGAAATCCTTGATGAATCTTCTATAATAACCCATGTGACCGACAAAACTTCATACTCCTATCACAGACTTTGGCGAGGGCATCCTAGCAATGGCCTCGACTTTGCTTACATCAACTTCAATACCTTTCTTGGAGACTTTATGGCCAAGGACTATGCCTTCCTGTACCATAAAATGACATTTTTCCTAGTTAAGAACTAAGTTCTTTTCCTTACAACACTGTAGGACTAACGATAGGTTTTTCAAGCAGGCACCAAAATCCTTTCCATAAATAGAAAAAACGTCCATAAAGACCTCTATAATGTCTTCGAGAAACTCTGAGAACATTGAGATCATGCAACGCTGGAATGTCGCAGGAGCATTGCATAGTCTGAATGGCATCCTTCGAAAAGCATGTGTACCATATAAGAAGGTGAAGGTAGTCTTCTCCTGGTCGTCAGGAAAAATAGGTACTTGATAAAATCCAGAATAACCGTCCAAAAAGCATAAATACTCATGATGTGCAAGTCTTTCTAACACTTGATCGATAAAGGGGAGAGGGTAGTAATCTTTCTTAGTGGCTTGATTTAGCTTTCGGTAGTCAATACACATCCTCCATCCGGTAACAGTTCGGATGGCTACCTCATCACTGTTATCCCCCTTTACAACTGTTATTCCTCCCTTCTTGGGCACCACGTGAATCAGGCTCACCCAATTGCTGTTGCTAATGGGGTATATAATGCCTACATCTATGAGCTTGATGACTTCTTTCTTTACGACTTCTTTCAACATCTGGTTCAACTTCCTCAGGGGTTGAACAAGGGGCCTTGCAGATTCTTTAAGATTTATTCGGTGCATACATAAGGCAGGGTTTAGTCCCTTAATATCATCCACTGAATACCTTATAGCTTTTATGTGGAGCCTTAGCTCTTTAAGGAGCTTTTCTAGTTGTTCTTCTGTCAGATTGGCATTGACTATGACATGATTTCTTTCTTCAGCATCTAGGAACTCATACTTCAGACCCTCCGGTAGTTGTTTCAACTCCGGATTAGGTTTTGGTACTTTCTCTTCTTCCATGGTCAATTCTAAAGAAGCATACTTTACTGATTTAGCAACTTCTTCTTCATCATCCAGATCTCCTTCATCTTGGTTCTGGTAGTCGAGTATCTCAACAACCTTGGGGTCATCAATTTCCTAATCTTCTTTGTTTAATGCCATCATAAGAGGGTCTACCACCATTGTATCTTCTTCTACTTCTTCACAATATTAGTTGTAGCTATCCACGAAGTAAGTAGATTCGAGCAGGGATGGTCCTTTCATAGCATCTTTCACCTTGAAATCTATGTGATCATTTCTGACCCTCAGAGTTATGATGCCTTCAACGACATCAATCAGTGCCCTCCTAGTCACCAAGAAAGGACATCCGAAGATAATAGGGCACTTAGGGTCCTCAACAATGTTGATGATAACAATGTCACAAGGGATGAAGAATCTCCCTACTCTGATTGGGACATCTTCCACCACTCCTATCGGCCTTTTGAAGGTGTGGTCTTCCAACTCTATCCTCATATTAGTCCTAACCATATCAGTCAGTCCTAATCATTGCACGAGGCTTAAAGGCATGAGGATGATACGAGCCCCCAAGTCGGTGAGACCTTTCCTTTCAATGTTATCTCCTACCGTGAAAGGTATGGTGAAGGCCCCAGGGTCCTTTTTCTTGGTTGGTAATTTAGCTTTTACGAAGGATGTTGACATGCCGGCTAAGAGTACAATTTCAATCCTTCCTCCTCATCTTTTCTTCATGACTAGATCCTTGAAGAATTTGGCATAGGTCGACATTTCTTCCAAGGAATCTAGAAATGGTACCTCCAAGTGGAGCTTTTTCACTGATTCCATGAACTTTTCATATATCTTCTTGAGGTGAGCCTTTACAAGGTTGTATGCAAAAGGTAATCTTGGTGAGTACTGACTTCTCCTGGCAAAAAATTCCTCTTCAGGTACTGACTCCCTAACTGGTGGGTGTTGGCTTTCACCTCTAGCCGGATTTTCTACAACCTTCTCAGGCTCAGGTTCTTCAGTTCTCATCTCCTCAGGGTGCTCTATTGTCTGTCCCGATCTGAGGGTTTCCATCTTGGCAGACTCCGTACTAGAAGGAATCTTCCCCGAAGGGTTCTTTATGAGCTCATCCAACTGAGCAAGTTGTTGGTCTATCTGACGTTGGTGCGTTTGCATGTCTGCCATTTAGACTTGCATAGTATTCAAAATGCCTGAGTTGGATAATGCGCTTTGTGCAACTTGATTATTTACTGTGTCCTGTCTTTTGACAAAGTCAAAAAGTTGCCCCACTAAGTATGGCTGGCTATTACTCTTGGTATGACTTTGTCCTTGATCTTGCCCTTGCCCTTTGCTTGTGTTAGCAGCTTGACGGCGTTGATACATCCCCTGACCTTGATAATTGGTTTTCTTTGTCTAGAACATGTTGGTCTTGGCGTACTGTCCCTGCCCGCTTCTCTTCTCGAAGCCAGGTGGTGGCTTGGGTGGGTCGTTCAACTGATGTGAGTTCTCTACAACATCCTTGTTGCCATTGTTGGTATGTATGCCCATAGAGCAAGTCATATGATGATTGTAATGGGATACTTTGTAAATGATTTGAATAATAATAAAGGCAATTTCCAATCTATATGTTTAAACTGTTTCTGAGATGATGGTGTAACATGATAGATGTCTAAAGATTGTTTTTAAACTGTTTAAACTGTTTCAAGGAGTGAACCGATCGGTTGGTGATCCAGACGGCCGGTTCGAGGAACGAGATGAGCGGGTGGCGACATGAGGAGATGCACGATGACCGGTGAACCGATCGGCTGGAGGCGCCAGTCGATCGGCTGGTGGCACCCGGACAACCCACCTGATGGCGAGCCGATCAGTCATGGAGATGAGCTGATCAAACCCAGAAAGGCAGGCACAGATTTCATCTTGTACATGTTGCATGTGATGTAGACCTAGATGACCGTGATTCCTCTTGGCTCGAGGAATCACAAATAGGATGGCCATAATCATTGCTTTTTATCGTTTATGCATGTTTTGTGTGGGATATAGCATGTATATGATACGTACTATATATTGTGGTGATTGGATATGTATATGTATATAAAAACCAAATCCCTCATTAAATATTAAGTTTTAGATGCCTTCCAAATGCGACACACGTGAAAAGCTTGATCGACCAAGTGTGGGCACGCCCAAGCGTGGTGCACCGTCTATCTCGTGGAAGCGTGAAGGATGAATATGTGGGTCTGCCCAAGCAGGGTACATGTTCATCGTGTTGGCTTTGGGTTGGACTTAACAAGGTGACCTAGATAGGATCTAGCGCCTTGAGGCATGGAGATGATCATTGCAAGGAGTTGCATATGACATCTTTCAAGAGTTGCATATGATGCAATTGGCAAGAGTTGCCTACCTGGAAGATCTGAGTTGTGGGTGACAGCCCAAGCTGGTTCATGGCTCAGAGGATTTCAGGATCTTGACCCACTAGAAGATTGTACGCTGCAATCTTCCGAATTGATGGTGAGGGCTATCAATTTGAGTCAAAATAGTGGGAACGATAATTAATTAAAGGCCTAATTAACTATCGTCAAATTTTATTCAAATCAAATCAAAAGGGTTTTGACAAATGCAAATTTTCTCTTATATAATGGCAAAAGAATCATCTTTTAAAATGGGCAAATTAATTGAGAATAAATTCCATAACTGGTTGAGGACTGTGGGAAGTGTTCTGCACAATCCAGATATACCAGGAGTCTTAGAATCCACTCTGTGTACGCTTAATGCGTTGGTGAAGAAGAAAGTAGGTAAGGGAGATAAGTGTTCTCTCGCCAAACCAATTTCTTCTAAATGGAGAGGATGGAAGGAACAATGGAAGAAGAAGTCAGAGATAGAGATCTCTACTTCTGGTGTATACGTGATAGAGATTAACTTTACTACTTCTTCATCATGGGTACTTGATACCGGATGCGGATCTCACATTTGTTCAAATGTGAAGGACCTTAAGAGAAGTAGGCCTTTGGGGAAACGTGAGGTTGAACTACGTGTTGCAAATGGGGCAAGAGTTGCCGCCAGTGCCGTAGGAACCTATGAGTTAACTCTACCTAGTGGGCTAATGATAGAGTTGAAGAACTGCTATTATGTACCTGCCATAAATAGGAATATCATTTCCGTCTCTTGTTTGGACAAAGATGGATTTGAATTTCTTATTAAGAATGGAAAGTGTTCCATTTCTAAAGATGGGATCTTTTATGGCAGTGCCCCTATGTCTTATGGTCTATACCTGATGGACTTGGAGACAAGTGTATACAACGTAAACACCAAAAAGCAAAAACTCAATGACTCAAACGAAACATATCTCTGGCATTGTCGTCTAGGGCACATAAATGAGAAGCGCATTTCTAGACTCCATAAAGATGGTTATCTAGACTCTTTTGATTATGAATCAATAGAGATATGTGAATCTTGCTTGTTGGGAAATATGACCAAGTCTCCCTTTTTAGGTAAAGGTGAGAGAGCTAGTGATCTATTAGGACTCATACATACTGATGTATGTGGGCCTTTTAGAACTAATGCTAGAAATGGGTATCAGTACTTCATTACCTTTACTGATGATTTCAGTAGGTATGGCTATGTGTACCTGATGAAACATAAGTCAGAAACCCTTGAAAGGTTCAAGGATTTCATGAATGAAGTACAGAACCAGCATGGTAAAAGTATTAAGGCACTTCGTTCTGATCGAGGTGGAGAATACTTGAGCCAGGAGTTTGAGGACCTTCTGCGAGCCCGTGGTATTGTATCACAATGGACTCCTCCTGGAACACCACAACATAATGGTGTGTCTGAAAGAAGGAATCACACATTGTTAGATATGGTGTGATCAATGATGAGTTTTGCTAATCTTCCGATTTCTTTCTGGGGTCATGCTCTTGAAACCGCCGCGTTTACTCTTAACCGTGTGCCATCTAAATCGGTTCAAAAGACACCATATGAGATATGGACTGGGAAGCGTCCCGATTTGTCTTTTCTGAAGATTTGGGGTTGTGAGGCTTACGTTAGGAAAATGTTTCCTGATAAGCTTGGACCCAAATCCGATAAATGTTATTTTGTTGGATACCCCAAGGAAATGAGGGGATACTATTTATACCACCCTACTGACAACAAAGTGTTTGTTGCCAGGACAGCTGTGTTCCTAGAAAAGGAATTTATTTCCAAAGGAAACAGTGGGAGGAAAGTAGAGCTTGAAGAGGTTCAAGCCCAACAAGAAAACATAGAACCGGTAGATGTACCAGAGGAAAATGGAGATTCACAAGGTGTTGTGGAATCTCAGTCTCCTCAGGTAACACAAGGACCTCGTAGATCTAGTAGGACTCGCCTTGAACCTGAGAGGTTTGGATACCTTGTAACTCAGGAAGGTGGAGAGTTGATCATAGATGATGATCCAACTACCTACGTAGAGGCTATGGAGGGACCAGATTCTGAGAAATGGCTAGAAGCCATGAGATCCAAGATGGAATCCATGTACTCCAACAAAGTATGGACTTTGGTGGAACCACCCGAAGGGGTAAAACCCATAGGGTGCAAGTGGGTCTTCAAGAAAAAGACCGACATGGATGGCAATGTGCAAACTTATAAAGGCAGATTGGTTGTAAAGGGATTTCGACAAATTCAAGGTGTTGATTATGACGAAACCTTTTCTCCAGTTGCCATGATTAAGTCCATCAGGATCATGCTTGCTATTGCAGCTTACTACGACTATGAGATTTGGCAGATGGATGTTAAAACCGCATTCCTTAACGGGAATATTCATGAGGATGTGTATATGACACAGCCTGAGGGTTTTGTAGATCCAAAGAATGCCAATAAAGTCTGTAAACTGCAAAGGTCAATCTATGGATTGAAGCAAGCATCTCGGAGTTGGAATCTTCGATTTGATGAAGAAGTCAAAGTGTTTGGCTTTATTCAAAATGAAGATGAACCTTGTGTGTACAAGAGGGTTAGTGGGAGCTCGACCACATTTCTCATATTGTATGTGGATGACATACTTTTGATGGGGAATGATGTCTTAACCGTACAGAAGGTAAAGACTTGGCTTGGGAAAACTTTCTCAATGAAGGACTTAGGAGAAGCATCCTACATTCTAGGAATTAAGATCTATAGAGATAGATCTAGAAGGCTTCTCGGACTAAGTCAGAGCACGTACATTGACAAGGTGCTGAAGCGGTTCAGCATGGAGAACTCAAAGAGAGGCAACGTCCCTGTGCTACATGGAGTTACCGTCTCTAGAGCTCAATGTCCCCAATCTTGTGAAGAGAGGGAGCGTATGAATGGGATCCCATATGCATCAGCCATCGGATCCATCATGTACGCTATGTTGTGCACACGCCCAGATTTCTCGTATGCTCTCAACATGACGAGTAGGTACCAGTCAGATCCCGGGGATGCTCACTGGACAGCCGTGAAGAACATCCTCAAGTACTTGCGAAGGACTAAGGATCAGTTTCTTGTGTACGGCGGCGAGGAAGAGCTGGTTGTAAAGGGTTACACCGATGCAAGCTTCCAAACTGATAAAGATGATTACAGATCGCAGTCAGGATTTGTGTTTTGCCTTAATAATGGAGCTGTGAGCTGGAAGAGTTCCAAGCAAGAAACAGTTGCCGATTCTACTACAGAGGCCGAGTATATTGCTGCTTCGCATGCAGCAAAGGAGGCTGTGTGGATCAGGAAGTTCATTTCTGAACTTGGTGTAGTTCCCAGTAGCTGTGATGCAATTGAGCTTTATTGTGACAATAATGGAGCTATTGCACAAGCTAAGGAGCCCAGATCACATCAGCGGTCCAAGCACATACTGCGGCGCTTCCATCTCATACGAGAGATCGTACAGCGAGGAGATGTGAAGATTTGCAAAGTACCAACTGAAGACAACATAGCTGATCCACTGACTAAGGCCCTTTCTCAGCAGAAGCATGATGGTCATGCTAGGTCACAAGGACTGCGTTTCCTTGGTGACTGGCTCTAAGTGCAAGTGGGAGTCTGTTGGTATGTATGCCCGTAGAGCAAGTCATATGATGATTGTAATGGGATACTTTGTAAATGATTTGAATAATAATAAAGGCAATTTCCAATCTATATGTTTAAACTATTTCTGAGATGATGGTGTAACATGATAGATGTCTAAAGATTGTTTTTACTCAATGATGTATGCTTTTAGGTTAAGGACCTAAATGATGAGATCATACGGATGTTAAGAGTATACATTCTTGTATAGTCCCTAGTCGGTTGTTATTATGGAAATAACCATAGACATCAATAACACTAAAGACTAGATTGTGTGTTGGTTGATGACAGAATCTCATTAGTCATTATATGGTGATATCAAACCAAGCACATAGGTACTTGTTAGAGAACAAGGTACCGGACAGACCCACCGTGAGAGTGACACATGGAACCATGACATGGTAGTCACAGTCAGCTCTCACAGTGATGGTGGTGAGTGTGATTCTTAGACCTGAAATCACTACACTCAACACATGTCGTTGGGTACACTTTGACATCATCAAACGCAATCCTGAAACATGGTTTGTTATAAAGGTGATGATTGGGTGGCTTTGACACATGGGGCTTTTGAGGGGTGAGTGATAGATATGGGATTTGTCCCTCCTGAGGGAGTTTGATATCCATGGCCACTTGATGAGTAGGATTGAGAAAGACATGCGCATGCACGTGTGAATCAATATGTGATATTGATGGCATACACATCTCACTCGGTCTACTCTGAGATCAAGGAAATGAATGAACATTGACAGGATGACTATTCCATGCCTCGAGTTCATTCTGGATATCAGTGACAAAGGAATTATACATTCACTATAACACCATTCACGGATTGGAGGATGAAAGTTGTTCTCCAACTTTCTACTTTCACTTGGGTAGAAATGATGTGTGACTAGGAACCGCTCTTTGCTTGTGAAGTCATAAGTGTTATGGACTTTCACTGCCAACGTGAAATGGACCTGCAGGGTCACACACATAGGATTTAACCTGGAAGAGGAGTTTTGTCCACAAGCAATGTTTAGATTGATTACTAAAGGAGTTTAGTAGTTCAATTAAACACTCAATTAATCGATAGCTCAATATCATAATGTTCAAGGTGTTGGACGCATTGATTGGAGTATCGGATTGATTGAAATCACAATTGACTGATTTTGCCCAACCTGTGCTCCCAACCAATCGGTTCATGTGATGAACCGGTCGGATGAGGTTGCTGAACCGGTCGGCTGGAGTGTCCAGGCCGATCGGCTCATGCCCAGGTTGAAATGACCGGTTCAAGGGTTGAACCGATCGGCTCAACTGGTGCAACCGACCAGTTGGAAAAAAGTCATGTCGGCAAGAATTTTCCTTTGGTTCCAAATTGCCCAATTCGATTGGTAATAACATTGGTATTCGATACCAATTGGGAACGAAACAAGGAAAGTCTTTTTGAGCCGGATTAGGACTATGAACTGATCGGTTCAGGGCACCAACCGATCGGTTGGAGTGCCCCAAACGATCGGCTCAGGTCCAACCGATCGGCTCAATGGCCGAATCGATCGGTTCAGTTGTGAACCGATCATTTCAAGTTGCGAACCGGTTGCTTTTTGTGGAAAATTCTCGAACCCTTCTACTCCTGCATTAGTCCCGTATTGCCGGGCACAGAGAACCCTGTCCCATGACCCGCCTATATATACAGGGGTATTGGGGGCTTCTCAGAGTACAACTCAGTGCATGTTGATTGCTCTGCAAAGTTGTCGTTCTCTCTAGTTTTGGTAACCGAGAGAGAGCCCGAGCAAGTGCTTCCCGCAAAGGGAGGTGTAGCAAGGGAAGGACAACTGCAGTTGCAGTCGACAGCAGGAGAGTGTGTTGGCGACTAGTACGTCAACAGGAGGGTGCGACTCCTTCCACTTCCTTGTGGGACAAGGAGAGTGGAGTTCCGGGTGGTCCGTGTGGACTACTTCAGAGGCGGGAGGTCACTGCCGCTCAGGAGGACAACTGTCATCTGACAGTCCGGTAGGAGGAGGAGTCTTCAGTCCCGGTGCGACCAGGAGCTGCACAGACACCGTCCAAGACTGGAGGTGAAGACCGCGCAAGGTGCGTGGCATTGTCGCCGAGCAAGCCTCAGGACAAGGTATGATTCACAAACCATCTTTCCTATTATATAGATGTTGACACGATTCCTTTTGTTCCGGGTTTTGGGAGAAAATTTTTGTTTCCGCTGCTTCTCTGCCTCCTATAAAACCCAACAGCCATAACTGAAGCCTGAATGGTCCGGCCTCTCGAAGTTGACGTACAATACCTTTACAGCTTCATCCTCCTCCGAATCACTTTCACTTGACCCTTCAGGTCGAGTATACACGCATTTATCTACTCCATGGCCTCCTTCACCACAGGTCACACATTTCATTACCTTCTCTATCTGCTTCTTACCTTTTCCCCCTGACTCCTTTAGCTGTCTGACATATGTAGGTATCTTCTGTATCTGAGATGTGATCGCCTCTAGAGCCTTTGACTCAATTGATTTCCCTTCATTGGCGGCTTTTTTCACATAACTTTTGTCAGTCCTATCATACTCAGTCCCGGCTTGAAGTTTGGCCATGTTCTCAATGATCTTTTTAGATATACTAGGCTTCTTCCCAAGAAAGTTGCTTCCTGCAGATGTGTTTAGCGATACTCTCTCTTTAGGAGTTAGGCCATTGTATAACATTGTTATCAAAAACCCTTCTTGTAATTGTGGTGAGGACAATCCCTCTGATACTCTTGATATCTCTCCCAGGCCTCATGTAGATTCTCTCCTAGTTTCTGTGTAAAAGATGTGATCTTCTGCCTGCTCCTGACAGTCTTTTTAGTAGGGTAGAACTTGTTCATGAAAGCCTCTACTAAAGCATTCCATCCATTTAGGGATTGATGTGGCAGTCCAAGGCACCACGACAGTGCCTTGTCCTCCAAAGAGAAAATGAAACCCTTGCAGTAGATCACTTCTTGCGGTACCCCCCTCATTTTGATGGTGTCACATATATTTTTGAAAGCATCGAGATGATGATAAGGGTTGTCATTCTTGGAACTCCCTCGAAAGCTCTTATTCTGGATCATAGAATTCACAGTGGGCTTCAGCTTGAAGTTTGCAGCATCGAACCTTGGCATAACCATAGGGCATCTGGAGTTGTTGGCTTTTGTGGCTGCCAACTCCCGAAGAGTCTTTTCTTCCTCTTTGGAATCTTCACTACCGTTGTCCCTGTGATTTCTCTCTTGATTGTGGTGGTTCCTTCTATGCCTGTGGCAATGATGATGCCCCTCGTGGTGGTGATCATCCTCAGGTTGTTCTTGTTCTTCATGAAGATGATCATCATTGTAACAGTCATTTCTATCTTCATCGCTTCTTGGAGGAGGTGGGTGTGGTCCAATTCTCACATTTTGCTCATCTGCGGAAAGGGGTGGTTCTACATGAGGTGGCATGATGAACGAAGTTAAATTGAACAAAATGTTTCTCCCAGGTACCTAAACAGAATGTATGATCAAGTAAGAAAACTAGGTTTGATGAATCAAACTATTATGCATAGATTCAGGTTAGAAGGCTTAAAGTAGCGGTGTTGTCAAGCATATTGCTAAGCTTGAGGCACGAGAGTATAGTAAATGGACTCGAGTTCTTTAACAGTACTGTTTGCCTCGTCCTCGGCAATAGTGCCAAAAAGTTGACCGGCCTAAATCACGCATCCGAAAAGTGCAGATTAAAGTAGTCAGACTTTTAAAGAAATAACCCGACGCTCAGGCCCCCACAACGATAACGGGGTCCGATGTAGCGATCGGGGTCGAACACAGGGACAAGGTTGGTAGTGCTAAGAAAGTAGAGTCAACACTCTATATTTCAGTATAAAAGAGGATTAAAAGGTGTTCCCCAAGGAACAACAACTTGAAAACAAGACCAATAAAACCAAAGAAGTAAAACGAAACAAACAATAACGAGAATATGGGAAAACTCAGATTGGGGTTCACCTAACCAAAACGTCCCTCCAAGAAGCATACTATCTCTCTCTCCTGCATACTCATATAAAAATCATGAGCAATCCATAAAGTTTCCTATTCCACTCTCTCTCAAGATGAGGGTAGGATAAAGCTTGAAAGAAGCCTCTCTCTCGAGATGACAACTCAAAAACCTCACAGCAAAATGTATGGTTTAAGGAATTTAGTAATCCGACACTCTCATGCATTCATGCTACTCCATGTCACGGGATAAAATTGATATTACTCTCTCGAGATATCAATAATCAAACATCACAAGATGATAGCTAAACATACAAGTGAAGTGTTTATAGCAAGTGCATGGGGATAATTTTTATACGAGTATGTATATTCAGACAAGAAAGGATAGATATGCTACAACAAGGAAACATCATAAAGAAAAATAAACCAAAAGACTATCTCCAACTGGAGTTACAAGAAAGATGATGGTTTTAGGGTTTTAGCAGTTTTTAGGAGTTTTGCGCAACAGCTTCTGAGGAGTTAAAAATATTGTTAAGGCAAGGCACGAAGGAAGAAAAGTTAGGAATAACAAGCAGCAGTAGAAAACATCCATCACCCTCTTCTCTCAAGGAGGGTACCTCCAACTAAATCCAAACACCCTCTCTCAAAGGTAATGAACATAGGTTGGAGTGGGAAGGGAAACCGAAGCAACCCCAACCTTGGGTACTCTCATACTCCCGGATCAGACCAAGCTCTAGAGTTACAACATCCTTCTCTCGAAGGAGATGAAATGGGAAATATGATTCAATAGCTAGTCAAAACATGATCCAAACATACAAGCTAGAGCTTAGATGCTATGTAATAAATCATCCAACAAAAGGGAACCAAACACAGAACAATAGGTATTAAATTCCACAGATTCCATAAGCATAGATATTGTGTAAAAAGGGGTTTAATTACAATGCATAATAAATGAAAGTAAATGATGAAAAGGGAAGATAGGTATCGACCTCCTTGATGTGGGAGGTAGATATACAGTAGCAGACCCCCAAGGCGTCGCTAACTCGATACCGGGCGGGACCTCTGCCCGATATCCCCATGTCAGACAGCCGCCCTGTTAGGCGACATGTCGTGACGGCCAGGCGTATCGGCCAGGGCTCCCCATCCGATACGTTTGTGTCGGGCAGCCACCATATCGAGCAACACACCCTAACGATTGGTCTATATCGAGTTCAGTATCGTTTCGGGTTAGAGATGACTTAGGTTCTCAGGTTCCTTGTATCGGGTGTAGGGGGCGAGCCGTCTCGGGTTGAAGCCCATCTAGGAACCCGGCACACTGGGTGGCCTTCTTGGTCATATCGGGCTACTGTGGCTACCGGGATGGGTTCTAAGTGAACCACTCCCGCCCCTCTCGGGTTGGGGGTGTGCTCACCTAGTGTCACCCATCACGCCTTGAGACTCGACGCACTAGCTTCAGATGCTTTCCAATGTAAGTTTTGTGAGGTTCTGACCTGTCCCATCGAAGTCCAATAGCTGCTATTTATAGGCAGCAACTAGTATAGGTTGCGGTTCTTATGGAGCTACATGTCCTTCATCGACTCCATTTACATGGCTTCGGTGATGACTGACACATGCGCATTGCCTGGTACGGCAGGTTGACGTTGCCGGGTTGTAAACATATCGGGTTACCTTGGCGGGTAGTTGCTTCCGATGAGTGACGTGTATCGCGCGACACACTGATGTCGGGCTGATTAGTCATCGTGGGCAAAGCTCTCTATCGGGTAGGTAGGTATCACTCGTCGGACTCTCCTCATGCAACACGCCGTATCGGGTTGCTGCCATATCGGGAAGTGATCACGACGGGTAAGTGGGCGTGTCGGGTGACTAGTAGAACGGTTGATGCAGGTGCGCATTGTAGATGGGCCGGGATGGCCCTTTTGCGGACTTTAGGTGGAAAAATAGGGAAAATCTATACAAAAGATGGGAATAGAGTCAGGGGCATAGTGCATGTTATTTTTGTGCAATAACAAGACAAAATTGAGAGGAAAAACAGTTTAGAGGGAAGTTTTGACAATGAAATGTAGGCTATAAATGGCCATAAAATGGGGGTTATCACTATCGTCGTCAATTCCGTACTTAGGCCCCTCTCAAACCTACATATCCACTCCTTATCTATCATTTCCATGCGATAATAGAACCTCAACAGCTTCATAGATTTGGTCTCATATTCATTGTTCAACATCGATCCCTGACGGATCCTCTCAAACTGGGCTATCTTCTCATCCAGATTTATCTTTGGGAAGTATCAGCTCATAAACTCTCACCAAATCTCCTCCCAATTGAGCAAACCTTTGGGTTTCTTCTCCTCTTCAATGGCCCACCATGTCTAGCAGTGCCCTTCAATAGGTACAACACATTCTTCACCTTATCCTCTTCTGGGATATTGAGGATTTTGTATGCCTTCTCAAGCTCTATCAACCACATATCTGCATCATCTTGGTTCGTTGTACCCACATACTCAACTGCTCCAACATGCCTCAACTACTTAAATGTGTTCCCAGAACCTAAGATTCCACATTAGGGACAATTGCCCTAGCTTGTGGTATGGGCTTTCTATCTTCCATATGCGTAATCGTGGTCGTAAGTCATCCAAAAATGGACTGGAACCCTAGATTGGAAATGGTTTCTAGGTCAAATTGAGGCACCATGGGCTGCTCCGACCCTATTACTAGCACTCTATCTTCATGTGTCGGCCTCCTTGCGCCACCTCCTGGAACAACATAACTACTATTAGCATGTTCATCATGTTCTCTAGACATATCTACATAAGAAGAAGCTACGATCAAATATGTTGGATTACTTAACAACAAACACAAACCTAAGTCCTATGTCCCTTTAGACTCAATGAACCTAGAGCTATGATACCAACCTAAATTGTGATGCTCAATGCCATACAAATGAGACTACTTAAAACAAACACACGATCAACTACTAATTAACCACATACCAGCAAAAAGGGTAAATTAAAGCTGATTCCAACATTACTTATCATGTGTAAAAACATTACATAAAGTTTCAACATCTTACATATCAACACATACCATATCAGGTATGTACCCATGTATGTAGTGGCATCAACCACAACCTATATACAAAAGAGAGATGTTACACATACACATGTCATATACAAACTAAGGCATACTTCCAAAACCACAGGCGGATATACATATCATCTATAAAACATCCCATGTCCATACCTGAGAGTACAAAGACAACTCTAGGAATCTACTAACAACTAGTATATATCTGACCTTCTGCTCCTACTACTCTCTGAGCTACTCTTCTTCAATACCATGATCCTGACCGCACTGCTGACAACCACATAAAAAGATGTGGTGACCCATGAGGTGAAACCCATATCCCTAAGCGAGATATAACTCTCAACCAACAGATATTGATTACAACAGGTTATCATTATTAAATATGATGAGAACATTCAACTAATAAGTAGTTTAAGCAAATTAAGCACTTACAATGTATTACACTATTCCAACAGGTTAAGCAAATATTTGCAAACTAATCATATAAGAATAGCAACATATATGACAAGAAGGAATATGAAGAACATGTAAGTCTACCTCCCACTAAACAATTAATTTCCCTTACTGTCTTATATAACAACTAAGAAATATAGGAAACAAGGTAAGGGTTAACAACCAATGTGAACTGTGTTTAACCCTAAATACATATACTACAAATGGTATTATGTCTTTTATAATTATTGCCCTGAGGAATTGGGGTATAGTACTCAATTCCAATTGACTACTTCTAAGTCAAAATCAGTTCCATACAAGATTTGTCGCATAGTCAGAATCCTGAGATCTCATTTTCCCTCAGTCAGTATGAGTCTTCCGCACTAACATATGAAGTCAAACTACAAAACAGTCTAGCCCCCCTTGGTATATAGGTCGCTGAATTAGTGAACAACCTAGTTCATCCATAAAAGGTCACGGTACTAGTGAGACCAGGGTTTACAAACCCAAACATATGAGGTACAACTGCAGTTGTCCTCAATCTCGTCATATATATTGAGACACGACCGTATCCTATTCTCTTATTGAGGCATGACCGCAACCATCCTCAAAACCTTAGAATCAATATGTCAAGGACATTCAGTCACTTGCACCTCGCATACTCAACAATATGCACTTAGTGTTTCCATAAGAGGAATACTCATTTCACCATCTAGAAAGTTCTGACACTGGAATGGATCTATGGAACATGGAAACTACATGATTAGGGTTTCACTTGATCATTTAAGTTCATTCAGGTGATTTAGGGCTACATCAATCAAGTTACATACAAACCATAAAAAGATCCTACAAAGATAAGGGTAGATTGCAACTTTAGGAGATATAAAACATTTGAAACATAAGGCTTATATGACATAGTTTCACTATCTTACATGAGATCATCATCATCATACTGCCATGGGCCCAATCCCTTATCACATCATACAGAGCATATCACCTCAATTAGGTCACAAGACCATACTCAAGGTCATACAGCTATCACATCATTCCCTACAAGAACACCATCATCTTTCCATGCCTCATCAAGGGTCATCATCATACATGTTCTACATAAGTGATACAATAATCATTTATTATCTATGATGTTTTCCTAATAGAGAATTAGGGTTACAACATTAGGAGAGAGAAAGTACTCCATTGTCATCCTATTTACTCAAAAAAGATAAGTAACATCATCATGCACTTGAGTTAGGGTTAAGTTCAACAAGGCATCTGAATTAAGGTTTCAAATTAGTAAACTAAGATATACCTTAATTACCATTATTTCCAACAATCTTGGAAGCAAATAGGTCAAACATCATCAACATAGAGTCAACAAATGTAGTGCCCAAATAGACAAGAAACAACAAGTGTTGAACCAACGGGTTGGATTGTCAGGTTGATTGAAAATTGAATTTGTAGAATTCTACATGAGTCAGGGCCCCAGCTGATTGGCTCACTGGGTGAACCGATTGACTCAGGTTGGTGAGACGACTGATTCATCTGGTGAAACAATCGACTCAATCATCCCAACCAAAGCTTCTGGTGATTTTCCTGATTCATGAGAATACTTAAATCATTTCACTTGTTCAATTTGATTGGTACAAGGAATTAATGTTGGGCATTAATTGGAAATTAATTGTCAATTCAAATTGTGATTGGGAAACATGTGAAACAATTGACTCACTAAGTGAATCGATCGGCCCACTGTGCTAGCCGACCAGTTCACTAATGAACCGACCAGTTCACCTTCCGCACAGCAAGTAATTTATGGAAATTCCAGTCCCTTCCACTCCCACACAGTCTGGGAACCCAAACCCTAACCCCTCTTATAAATAGAGGGGTGTGCCCAATACCTATGTGATATAGGAGGGATAGCAAGGAGGGATACCCTAACCCCTCTTGTCAGAGGCAATTGTTTGTGTTCTCTAGTTGTGGTAAACCAGAAAACTCCTTCCCGCCCATTATGTGATATAGGAGTGATAGCAAGGGAGAACAATTGTGTGAGAGCAAGTTGGTGACTAGTACACCAACGGGAGGGACAACTCCTTCCCGCCCATTCTAGTAAGATGATAGGAGTTCTAAGCAGACCGTGTGGACTTCCATAAAGGGAGGTGGCCTTTTCCTATCGCAAGGAGGATAACTCTAGCCTGTAGTTTGTAGAGGAGCTGTTGTAGACTGGTGTGATTCTGCTAGTGGTGCTTTTACACCCCACGAGGTCGGAGCACACGGGATATGAGATTGTGATTTCAAAATTTATAAACCTAAACTATCTACCTACGTCTACTAAAACACTACACCCGAAAGCACATGGGGTCGTGTCGTAGTATAGGAAGGTGGCAAGTATAGGGTCGATCCACAGGGAAAAGAGGGGGCACTAGAGCTAGGTTAGTTTGGCTAGGTTCCTACTGTGGAGACTAGGGTTAAGGGTTTAAAGGTTGATTTGATTGTTAAACTACTATGAAGAAACAAGAAATTAAAGACAAGAATGAAATCTATGTTAACCCTAGACTAGATTAAGACTAAGCAAGCAAGAAAAGACTAAGCTATGTATGAAAAGGCAAGTTACACTAAGGCAAGCAAGAGAGAAGTAAAAGAGAAATTAAAGAACTAAACTAGCATAAACAAGGCAAGAGCAAGGCAAGAAGCTAACTAAGCAAGAAAAGAACTAACTAAGCTAAGCGAGCACAAAACTAGGGTTTTAAGCAGTAAAGAGATGTGTGGGCTGTTTAGGGGTATGAACTTATCAGTTAAGTTGGGGGGTGACATATGAACATTATGATTTCATTTAGATCATCCAAACCAAACAACAAGTTAGAGTCTAATGAATTAACCTAAGCTACTAACTGACCATGGATATGCTAGGTTGTGCATAAGGGAACTAGTCCCTAACACCCCCTACTACCCTTACAAGGCTCAATTGGGTTAGGGATTAGGTTCAATCCAATTAGAGTCTAATCAATTCAAGGTTTCTATATTAGGCATTCCTAGGGCAATTAGGGGCCGAGGGTAGTAATGGGGAGGTGAAATTAGGGCATTGGACCCCAATTCCCCCACATTCTAGCCTTGAGAAGGCTCCATGCTAATTGCACTAGAATTACCTAATCTAGCTACTTAGATCTCTCACTTAGGTTTAGGGAGATTGATTAGGATGTAGGAAGATGGGAGGCAACCTAGGGATCCAAGAATTGGACCTAGGGGCAAATCCCAAAATTCACACATATAAGCAATTTGCCTAAATTCCTAGGTGATTTCACACACAAACCAACAAGAAATCCATGGCGAATGAGATAGAAATATAATATAATCATTAAAAAATGAAATTACAAAGTTTACATGTCATTTTCCCCCAACATGGTATCAAAGTAACATATTTTCCCCCAAACAGCCCACCCACAGGGGCCTAGCTACTCATAGAAATGGAAAATACAAAAAGGGAGAAGAAAGAGGTAGAAGAAGCCATGGAGCTCGGTGTAGATGAAGCGATCTTCCTCTCCATCAGCTGAAGGATGTCCTCCTCCCTCCTCTAAGGATGAAATGATGTGGAATGATGAAAGGAAGTGGATGGAAGGCTTAGATATGGGGGTTATGTGGTGGAAATGGTGAAATGGAGTGGATTTGAGGTGGAGGTGAAGTGGAATGGAGTGGAGATGACAAGGGGGAGAAACTGAGGGTAGAAGGTCACTAACCCCCGACCCCCAGCCGCCACTAGGGCTTATATAGGGATCTAGGTGGTCTAGGGTTAAGTTAGGGGTCAAATGGGGAAAGTAGTGGAAAAGTGGCTGGATTCTGTGAGTCACACGGCCGTAGTGGGGTACCACGGCCGTGGTGGGTAGGGTAGGCCACGGTTGTGGTGGATGGGCATGGTCGTGGGAATTAAAATGGCAAAGTTACAGGATTTTTGTCAAATTTGGGCTGAAAAGGCCACGGCTGTGGTGGGTCAACACGGCCGTGGTGGAGGTGGTGTGCCACGGCCGTGGTGGCTGGCACGAACGTGGTGCTCTGCTGTGCCACGGTCATTTTGTGGTGCACGGCCGTGGTGTTTGTCACTGGCACGGCCGTTTTGTGCTGCACGGCCGTGCTGCCTTCTGCTTGGTTTGAACGTGTCGATTTCTAAGTGACCTAGCACGGCCGTTTTGTTGTACCACGGCTGTGCTGAGTCCTGGGGCAGCACTTTGACTTGGGTCTTTGACTTTTCTTGGACATCTTTGCTTCAATTGATCTTTGGCCACTAGGAGTAGGTCGAGGGAGCATCAGACTTCACTTTGGGCCTCTCCAAGTGCAGAGGAACCCTAGGATCGCCCCTTCTCTCTCTCTTCCATCAAGCGTGGTCCAAATGCCTGAAAAACATGCAAATAATGTCCATAAGTGCATTTTATACAAATAAGCATATTAGGGGGAATGACATGCAATATAACCGGTATAGATGTGATTGAAGAGCAATATGACACAAGATGAAGCCCTAAAATAGGGATGCATCACCACCCCAAACTTAAAACATACTTGTCCTCAAGTATGCTCCAACTGAATCTCTCTACAAAATTTCACAAAAAGAAATGACAAATGCAATATAAAATACGATTGTTGCTGAATGGGATCAAAGATGACTAAGTACATGCATTTCACCTCTCTCCTCTCCTTCTTTCACAATCCAATCATGAAAAGAGCACAAAGCATATGAACTTCAAATATAGTGCATAGAATACACAAGTTATCCTTATTTCTTCCATTAAGTTCCGAGTAAACCGTTTCATGGTGGCGTTAATCAAGAATGACTAGGAGTGTTGTTTCACATTCATGCATTCAATCTTATAACTCAAATCACACCAAATGACCCACGTGGCTATGGAAAAGGGTAAAATGAGCTAAGTTTGATGCTTCTTAGCTCAATGGGTATGAAAGTGGAAGAAAGGGTTGCGGTAAGATTTTTGGAGTGTTTTTACACTCATCTTTTCTTTATTTGAATGCTCTTAAACAGGAGCACCCTTTTATTTTATTTTACTTTTCTTTTTCTTTTCTTTTCTTTTTCTTGTCCTTGGTGTAGATAGGGCATATGTTGGATAGAGTGAAGCGGGGAGTTAAAGATATGGTCACCCCAAACTTTTGGAGGTAGCTAAGGCTGATTATGTGCACTAGGGCATCTTTTTATGAGGCGGAGGGGTATGAATATGGTGGAAGTATAGTCGGGTCAAAGAGGGGACATTGGTATGATTTTCCATATAAGACATCCTGCATGAGAATTAATCCAACACTTCATCCAAGATATCACACCGCATGAATGAACAAAATGAAATTGATATATCAAACAAGTAATTCCACAAACACTAAGCGTTCAAAGCTTGCTCAGTTTCACAATTCAACCAATTCAATCACAATCCTAAGAGAGGTGATGCACATATAAAAAGTCAAACATTGATACCACTTACCAACAAAAAATGGTGATTCACTTGCATTTGTCAAAGGTCAACATTTTAATTCAAAACAGTAGAGATTGGGTTGAAACACAATTTGTAGACAAGAAGTTCCAAATTTGGGCAAAATTGGCCAAAATGGTGCCAAGTTGCCTACAATCACATCTAAACATATATTATTGAACTTAAAGCAGTAAACAAGCAAATACTAACTAAAACATGCAAAAATTACCAAAAATCTACATGGTATGCAATGCATGGAAAAAGAGCAAAATTTTTGAAAATTACGCAAAAAATGCCAATAAGGTAAACTACATGGACTGCAGGTGTGCAAAGCAGTAAAAATCTAGATTAGATAGCAGGACAAGCAAAAGAAATGAAAAACAACAAACAAAAAGTAAAATAGCAGATGAGATGCAAAATTGAGTGAAAGAGGAATGAGGGCATACCGCCCTACCACCCCAAACTTTTGAACCATGTTGTCCTCAGCATGACACTAAAGTCTAGGGTGATAGGGTAGATGATCACTGCGGAGGTGGTGGAGGTGTTCCTCCCTGCCTGTAGTAGGCGCCCCAGTAGTCGGATTGTGGAGGTGGATAGTTGTCCTGGAATGCTGACAAAGAACCCCACCAATCTTCACCCCACTGCAGGTTCCTCTAGACCTATGCATTTTTGAACTGATAAAGGTGGTTGACCTGATAATGCATATGCTGGTGGTCCAACCACATGGCATCCTGAGTCCTCTGAAAGCCCTCCTGTGTCTGTAAAATCCTCTCCTGCGTCGCCTGAATGTTCTCCAGCTGTGCATGAATGGTACCCATGTCATATGCATTCACTGAAGGCTGATGTGGCTCTGACGCTCCCATCCTTTCTTCTCTTTGCCTCACCTGTCTTGCCTCTATTTCCTCTGCCGTCCACCTTTGCTCTGCCGCCTGTGAAGGCTCTCCTAAACCCCCTGCAAACCTCACCTCAGGGATTTCCTCTCCTTTGGGGTTCTCCTCCTCGTACCTCCTCAACTTTTGTAGAAAATCTGGCGTTGGTCCATACTGTGCCATGAGGGGAGGAGTATGGTATGGAAGCTCTAATGTGACTCTTGGGTAGGGTGGGTTGATTTGGTAAATGATCTTCTGATCCGTAACCGTAATCATGGATGAACGAGCCAGGTAGTGCAAATCAACCAACTTTCCACCCTCTGCCTTTGTATATCCTGTCATGTCATGTCCTAAGGCAGTGGCAATAGATGTTACAATCCCTCCCATTACAAAAGGATTTGTGCTCTTGGACGGGATTGTCCTCATGTGATCAATCAATAACGCCCCCAGGTTCACATGTCTCACTTTTGTCATCCAACCAAGCACAAAAAGATCTTTGTTGGTGCATCTACCTTGATTTTCATACCTACCAAAGATGGTGTTTGCCAACACCTTCTGAACATAGCGGAGAAATGGGCTATGAATACCACTTGTCTTTGATTTCCCTGCTAAAAATGTACTTTGTCCGGTGAAGCACTTCCACATGGCTATATACGTGGAACTGGAGTCATTTTCTGTCCTTCCTCCATCTAGGAGGGCAGCCATCTCTCCACTTGGGGCAAAAATCTGATTTAGCATCTCTGAGGTTATCTTCCACCTCTTATCCCCAATCGTTACCTTAATTGCATTCTCACCATCATTTGTAGCTTTCTCTAGCGTGGCGAAGAACTACTGCATTAACTCGACGTATGATTCCTGCTGCAACGTCAATATTTTAAAAAGCCCCAAATTTTCCATCAATTCTTGAAAATAGGCATAGAACATCATTGCTTCCATTGACGCTGGGCATGCGCATCGAGTAGCTAGCACTCTACGTGTCAGGCATCCAGGGTGCTTGGGCTTCTTTGCCCTACCTGTAGTAACCTCTGGATGTGAAAAAGGGCATTGTGGCGGGCTTGGTTGCTGCTCAACTTCAGGCATATCGGTATCATCTTCATCAGCTAGCACGAGCCGTCGACGGGGTCGTAGTCGTGGCTGCGGCTCGGGCTCTAGTTGTGCCGTGGAGGAGACGGACGGACGTGTGGTTGAAACTGATGGTCGCGCAGTTGAGACGGAAGGTCTCTCAGATGAGACGGAGTCTCGGGAGGCAGACGGCGGTGGCTACGATGAAGATGGTGCCCCCCGCTATGGTTGTACGGTGGCTTCTTCAGTGATAGGATCCACTATGGCATCCAATTCCGCCTCCGTCAACTTGGGGTGGTTGTTCCTTGGCTTCCTTTGGTAGGGGATGACACCCCTAGTCTTCTCTACTGCCTTCCTTGCAAACTACTTCATTCTTACTCGAAAAATGAAGTGGAATTAGAAAATTTTGGATTTCTCTGAAGAACGGGGCTGTTGGGGCGGAATGGATAGAAAGTGGTGCATTTGTGGATGGAAATGGGAGGGATCAGGAGATTAAAGTAGTGGAAATGGTAGGGGAATGATTGGGAATGGTTTGGGAGTGATTTGGTGGGGATTCAATGGCTAGAGAAGGCAGGCAGAGTGCTGCACGGGTGCTAGGGCGCGGAGCACGGCCGTTCTGTTCTTCGGAGAAATGAGCAAGTGAAAAGAAGTTTTGCAAATTCTGACTTAAATCTGCTGGAATCGGGCTGCTGCACGGTCGTGCTGTGTGGCACGGACGTGGTGGATTCGTGTACCACGGTCATGCTGCCTTGCACGGCCGTTCTGCCCTGGTTCAAGACTTAGTCGATTTTCTCAACTTTCTGATCATTTCCTTGTTGAATGTGAGTGCACCACCACGGCCGTGTTGATGTACCACGGCCATGTTGGGCACTGTAACACCAGTAGGAGACTTGAATCTTGTTCAAACATCAAAAATAGATCTCAAGTTGATATTCTATTGATGCGTTGTCAAACTTTCATCTATTCTTCTTCGTTTCACTCTATTCTCGCCTGCACATATCAAAACTATACAAAAACTATCAAATATGAGTGTGTGTGTGTGTGTGTGCTTTCTTGGAAAAAAGTAAGAAACAAAGCAAAAGTGTCAAAAATGTGAGGTTGGGTCAAAAATCCTCAAACCTAAGTGGGTTGCCTCCCACAAGCACTGAGTTTCTTGCCTTCAGCTAGGCTTCTTGGTGATTCTTCAAAATTCATCTGTTTGGCATTCTCATGTGTCCATTCTTGCAAAACATGCATCCTTCCTTTGCACTCAATTTGTTTTCCTCATCCCTTTGATCACAATAATCATAATTAACTTTTTCACCTTGATGTCCTTCTCTCAAATGCCCATTTGGACTTGTGAAGTGACCATGTCCAATATCCCTATCTCGGTCTCACCGGGTTGGGGTCTTGTACATGTTAATGTTGATCTTCATGTCCATGAATGAGACTGTCATGGTTCCACTGCGTACATGAATGTCGGCATCAGCTGTAGATAAGAACGGCCTCCCCAAGATGATGGGAATCTTCCTATCCTCCGGCTCCATATCAAGTACAATGAAATCTGCCGGGAACATCACACCTTTTTCCTTGTCTATCATCACCAAGACATCATCCACTCTACCCCTAGGCACTTTTATGGATCTATCTGCCAACTGGAGAGTGCAATGTGTCAGCTTCAACTTTCCTAATCCCAACTCAACATAGACATGATATGGCATCAAATTCACACTAGATCCCAAATCAAGTAAGGATCTGTCTATGCGATGCCCCCCTATATAACTAGGTATGAGTGGGGCTCTTGGGTCTTTTCTCTTTATGGGAAGTGAGTGTTGTATGATGGAGCTCACTTGTTCATTCAGTCTCACCTTCTTTGGAATCCTCCCTGTTGACCTTCTTTTCACAGTGCATAGGTTCTTGAGGAACTTGGCATATGATGGGATTTGCTTGATAGCATCCAAAAGTGGAATGTTCACCTTTACTTGGTGAAACACCTCAAGAATATCAACATTGTGCTTTTGCCTCCTTTTCAATTCCGGTGGCTCATCTAGTACTTCTACAAATGGAGGATCACTAGTTTTTTCCGCACTTAGATGAACATGAGGCAGAATGCTAGGGATGGTAGGACCTGCAAAAGGGATATGTGGTGGATCACATGGAATCCCAAACTCAACATGCGGTATCACAACATCATCTTCAGCAATATCAATCACAGTATCACCACTTGGCTGCCTTTGTTTTGCTTTATCAACCTTTCTTTGACTTGCAGGCTGCTCAAGAGTTTTTCCACTCCTTAGAACTGTCACAGCACTACCTTGCTCATGGTGGAGAGGGGGAGCATGTTGTGGCTGTGGAGGAGGTGGAGGTGACACTTGGGGTTGAAATTGAGGTGGAGAAGAGAATTGAGGGGGATGAGAGAATTGGGGTTGGAAGGTGAAGTTTTGGTAAAATTGAGGTGGTGAAGGTGGTGGAGGGGTGTAAGGCTGGGAATAGCCTTGGAATGAGTGAATGGGGTGTACTTGCATGGGGGTGGACTATAGAAAATTTGAGAGGAGGGCATGGGTCCATTTGCTTCATGGTGGCTCACGATGGGTCTTGAAGACAATTTTTCTTCTTGAAGAGCAATTATGGAAGATAGCTGCTCTATTCTCTCTTCTAACCTTACACATCTCTTTGAACATCATCAAACACTCTCAATCTAGAAAGAACCTCTTCCTCAAACCTTGAGCTATATGTAGGAGTTAGTGGTCCCTGGTAGCTATAGGAGTGAGGTGTCTTCTTTTCTTCCCCATAGAACTCAATAGAATTGACCGGGTGGCAAGGAGCATTTGTCACCTGGTTATTCATGAAGCTCACCATGTCACCAAGAATCTTCATCACTTGCGGGCTTGAGTCATCATGAGTAGGGGGTGTCACACCAAAGGCATACCCTCTTTCATTCATCATGCTAGAAGCTCGAATTCTTGATCCTTCAGCCAACTGCTCAAACAAAGACCATATCTCCTCAGGTGGCCTAGCCATGAAAACTCCTCCACAAGAAGAGTCCACTGTGTCTTGGTCCTTTAGAGACAAACTAGAGTAGAATGATTGAACTAGCTGCCACAAAGGGATCTCATGGTGAGGACACTCTCTCAACAGCTTCTTGAATCTCTCCCATGCATTATGAAACTGCTCATCTACCATTTGACTAAAATTTGTCACGGAACGCCGCATTTGTGTCAACCTTTCTATAAAGTATAATTGTCTCAAGAAAGCATTCTTCATTGTTTCTCAACTCATGATGTCCTTTCTTGAGTCATACCAGTCTTTGTCTCTATCTTTGAGGGAGAAAGAGAACAAGGTCAACCGAATTGTATCATCACTAGCTGTCGACGTCCTGAAGGTGGAGCATACTTCAAGAAAGGAGTCCAAGTGCTTATAGGGGTTCTCACTCTCCGAGCCGTAGAAGATGGGCAGGGGCCCAAGAAGACCTGATGGAATAGAGAATAGCTCCCCTGGAATTTGATCAACCCTGCTAGCAATTGGCGATTTGTAGTTGCTAGGCATGAAGTAGTCTTGAAGCGGATTGTGAGGTGCATTTTTGTCTTCCATCTTGTTTCCTCCCGAATGGCTTGTCACATGCACAAAGCACAACCAAACAAAAGAGAAAAAGTTAGCAAACAAATATACACCAAGAATGCAAAGAAAAATGAATAAAGAATAGCAATGATGAGGGCAGTAGGAAAAGTCAAAGCAAACTAACTAGCTAGGCCGAACGCCTCTAGTCCCCGGCAACGGCGCCAGAAAGCTTGGTGTGATTCCGCTAGTGGTGCTTTTACACCCCACAAAGTCGGAGCGCACGGGATATGGGATTGTGCTTTCGAAATTTATAAACCTAAACTAGCTACCTATGTCTACTAAAACACTACACCCGCAAGCACATGGGGTCGTGTCGTAGTATAGGAAGGTGGCAAGTATAGGGTCGATCCACAGGGAAAAGAGGGGGCACTAGAGCTAGGTTAGTTTGGCTAGGTTCCTACTATGGAGACTAGGGTTAAGGGTTTAAAGGTTGATTTGATTGTTAAACTACTATGAATAAACAAGAAATTAAAGACAAGAATGAAATCTATGTTAACCCTAGACTAGATTAAGACTAAGCAAGCAAGAAAAGACTAAGCTATGTATGAAAAGGCAAGTTACACTAAGGCAAGCAAGAGAGAAGTAAAAGAGAAATTAAAGAACTAAACTAGCATAAACAAGGCAAGAGCAAGGCAAGAAGCTAACTAAGCAAGAAAAGAACTAACTAAGCTAAGCGAGCACAAAACTAGGGTTTTAAGCAGTAAAGAGATGTGTGGGCTGTTTAGGGGTATGAACTTATCACTTAAGTTGGGGGGTGACATATGAACATTATGATTTCATTTAGATCATCCAAACCAAACAACAAGTTAGAGTCTAATGAATTAACCTAAGCTACTAACTGGCCATGGATATGCTAGGTTGTGCATAGGGGAACTAGTCCCTAACACCCCCTACTACCCTTACAAGGCTCAATTGGGTTAGGGATTAGGTTCAATCCAATTAGAGTCAAATCAAATCAAGGTTTCTATATTAGGCATTCCTAGGGCAATTAGGGGCCGAGGGTAGTAATGGGGAGGTGAAATTAGGGCTTTGGACACCAATTCCCCCACATTCTAGCCTTGAGAAGGCTCCATGCTAATTGCACTAGAATTACCTAATCTAGCTACTTAGATCTCTCACTTAGTTTTAGGGAGATTGATTAGGATGTAGGAATATGGGAGGCAACCTAGGGATCCAAGAATTGGACCTAGGGGCAAATCCCAAAATTCACACATATAAGCAATTTGCCTAAATTCCTAGGTGATTTCACACACAAACCAACAAGCAATCCATGGAGAATGAGATACAAATAGAATATAACCATTAACAAATGAAATTACAAAGTTTACATGTCATTTTCCCCCAACATGGTATCAAAGTAACATATTTTCCCCCAAACAGCCCACCCACAGGGGCCTAGCTACTCATAGAAATGGAAAATACAAAAAGGGAGAAGAAAGAGGTAGAAGAAGCCATGGAGCTCGGTGTAGATGAAGCGATCTTCCTCTCCAGCAGCTGCAGGACGTCCTCCTCCCTCCTCCAAGGATGAAATGATGTGGAATGATGAAACGAAGTGGATGGAAGGCTTAGATATGGGGAGTTATGTGGTGGAAATGGTGAAATGGAGTGGATTTGAGGTGGAGGTGAAGTGGAATGGAGTGGAGGTGACAAGGGGGTGAAAATGAGGGTAGAAGGTCGCCAACCCCCGGCCCCCAGCCGCCACTGGGGCTTATATAGGGATTTAGGTGGTCTAAGGTTAAGTTAGGGGTAAAATGGGGAAAGTAGTGGAAAAGTGGCTGGATTCTATGAGTACCAAGGCTGTGGTGGGTAGGGTAGGCCACGGCCGTGGTGGATGGGCACGGTCCTGGGAATTAAAATGGCAAAGTTACAGGGTTTTTGTCAAATTTGGGTTGAAAAGGCCACAGCCATGGTGGGTCAACACGGCCGTGGTGGAGGTGGTGTACCACGGCCGTGGTGGCTGGCACGACCATGGTGAAATGGGGAAAGCAGTGGAAAAGTGGTTGGATTCTGTGAGTACCACGGCCGTGGTGGGTAGGGTAGGCCACGACTGTGGTGGCTGGCACGACCGTGGTGCTCTGTTGTGCCATGACCGTTTTGTGGTGCACGTCCATGGTGTTTGTCACTGGCACGGCCTTTTTGTGCTGCACGGCCGTGCTGCCTTCTGCTTGGTTTGAACGTGTCAATTTCTAAGTGACCTAGCACGGCCGTTTTGTTGTACCACGGCCGTGCTAAGTCCTGGGGCCGCACTTTGACTTGGGTCTTTGACTTTTCTTGGGCATCTTTTCTTCAATTGACCTTTGGCCACTAGGGGTAGTTCGAGGGAGCATCAGACTTCACTTTGGGCCTCTCCAAGTGCAGAGGAACCCTAGGATCGCCCCTTCTCTCTCTCTTCCATCAAGCGTGGTCCAAATGCCTAAAAAAACATGCAAATAATGTCCATAAGTGCATTTTATACAAATAAGCATATTAGGGGGAATGACATGCAATCTAAACGGTATAGATGTGATTGAAGAGCAATATGACACAAGATGAAGCCCTAAAATAGGGCTGCATCATAGACGCCGTTTGAGTCTACTGTCTATGGTGGAGAATAGGGGTTGGTGCATGACTACAATGATGAGGAGATGTCACTGGACTTTTTCCATGACCAAGTATATCCTCGAAACCATCTTTTCCATTATATAGATATTGACGCAATATGGTAGTAAAGCTTTTGTTTCCACTACATATTATGTCGCCATTTTTCCCTATAGTGGTATCAGAGCCAACATCAATCAACTATGTTTTGGGATAATCAATGACATGATTTTACCGTGCGTATAACGCAAGTGCACACGTCAATGTAGTACAGGCCCTTGTGAGGCCCGAGTCGAACTCAGGGACATTGAATTATCGGTAGACTACTACTAACTACTCGCAATCAGCTAGACCAATAAAAAGGTTATGAGAGTTGTTTAAAAAGAAAAAGAAAACAAAATAAAACAAAGCAATCGATTAAGTTTTTAGTTTAATCAATTCAAATGGAGATCTTTAGGATTGCGGTTTCACCGTGGGTTTTTATTGTATGAATTTCCACATAGATAATAAGATTCGCCTCTTATTCCAGGTAGTGGCCTGTTGTCAGAATTGTTCACTGTCGTGATATAATTCACTACCTAAGTCTAGGTTGGTTCCACCGTCGTAGTAACCTATACCCTAAACTAGGTGCATTAGAATCAACCCCAGGGGTTTCCACCATTAACCGTACATCACCTTGTTCAAGGGATTTACTAATTAATGTGAATTTCGTCTCTTTTCAACCGTTAAATCTTCTTTCAAAGCAATTAAAGGCATTAGATTACCATTAGGGTGATCAAGTATAATGATATAATGGAGAAAACAAAATCATACCATGGATTTAAGAGACAAGTTCTGAATTACTATGATAAAAACATCATACAATGATTACCCGGGCTACTCCCGGTCCTAAAGACAAAGGGGATTAGCCCTGCATGGTTGACAATGGAGAACACATAGGAGTAGAGAAGAAAAATGTGTAAAACATGGATAAAACTCGTGTAACCCCTTATACAAAGGTGCTCCTGGAGATCCTCCTCGAGAAACGTGCGTTTTGCAGTCTTCCGGCAGCAAAATCGCCCGTCGGAGGTGCCCAGATCGCCTGGTTGACGACCTTTGGCTCTCGTCTCCTTTCTCTCTCCTTCTTGGATGTCGTGCAACATGATATGAGATCCTCCCTAGGGCTGGCCGTGCTCTTATTAGGTCATAGGACCACTTTACGGCTCCGAAAAAGCTCAACTGTCGGATTAAAACGCTCCGTTTTAGTGCTGAAAATTGCCAGATCCCGACGCTGTCGATAGTATCGACCCCCAGGTCAATGGTATCGAACATGATACAGGTATTTCCTTCCAAAATTGCATTTTGGGGTTGCTTTCTGATGAAATGTCGATACTATCAACACCAGGGTCGATAGTATCGACTCTGGACAATGCAAAAGTGCCTGAAAAAGTGCCGAAACATGTGTATAAGTCTGGGGATTATATAAAATCATATAAATATGATAAAAGAAGTATAATTTGATGCAAAAAGAGTTTAAAGGCCAAATATAGTGAATTATGCAAATATAATCAAGAAAATGGCAAATACATGCATAAAATAGATATAAAATAAGCCTATAAAAATGACTCAAAACCCATGCATCAATCGATATGATAAAATTTTTGGTTTTATCATTTATTTATTGCATGTGATGCGAATAAATTTTTCCCAATCAAATACCACACATAATCCCAAACTAATATATATATGATATATATATGCAATTTATATGTGTCATCTTAAAAGTGAGTTTTGATGGTGGATGTGTAGCATGGTTATAGCCAATAATCTTAATTATGTATACATGGTTGTTTGGTTGGTTATTCCTGTTTCATCTCAATTTGCATACTGAGCCTCTACCTTATCTTCCAATTGTAAAAGTATTATTCTCTCCTACCTTTTCTCCCCTCGAATGTAACTCGGGGTTTCTCTATAATCATGTAATAGTAGAATAGTTTAAATTTTGGTTTCTATGAAGAAGACCAGCCAAAAGATGGAGGATTAATGATTATCGATCGATTGGGGACCCAACCAATCAATTGGAGGACCTATAAGATGGTGGATCAAAGTCCAGACGACTGGGAAGACAACTAACTGACCGGCCAGGAGGCGAGCTGATCAGTTCAAGGGTTGAATCAATCAACCCAAATTTGCAAGCACAGGTCTTCATGAACAATGTTTTTGCATGTGATGTAGACCCTAGGTTGTTGTAATTCCTTGTGGTTCCAAGAAATTACATTAGGACGGCCATAACCATCAATTTGTTTATTGCACATGTATATGATATATGTTATATATGTGGTTATAGGATTAAGTATATATATTTATAAATACAAATTGTTGCAATTAAGTATTAAGTCTTACATGTTTTCCATTAGCAGCACACATTAAAATCTTGATTGACTAAGCGTGAGCACCCCAAGGGTGGTGCGATGTCTATCTCATGGAAGTGTGATGGTGATAATGTTGGCCCGCCAAGTTGGGTGCATTATTATCGTTTTGGAATTTTGGTCAGGATTAATTATGTGATCTTAATGAGATTAAGCACTAAAAGCACGCAAATGATCATGGCAAAGAGTTGTGCATATCATCTATCAAGGAGTTGCATATGATGCAATTGGCAAAACTTGTCTACCTTAATAACTATATATGGACACTGGCATTGTCCAGGTAATAGTTGAATTATTTTGGATCTTGGCACACTATAAGGTTCTACACTACAATCTTGTAAATTGATATGTGAGGGCTATCAATTTGAATAAAATAGTGGAAATGATAATTATTTAAAGGCCTAATTGAATATCGTCAAATCTTTCAAATCGAATTAAATCAAAAAGGGTTTTTAACAAAATGCAATTTTTTTTGGAGGAACCTCTTTAGAGGTAGTTTTATTCATCCCACTCTCTAATGGGTGGGAACATCCATAGATTACACATTGTACCTACTGGAAACTTAAACTTGGTAGGATTCCTACTAGTACAGGGGAAATAGAGAAAAATGCAAATTTTCTCTTGTAGAATCAAATGACAAACTAATCTTTAATGCAATCAGTCCTTAGGAAGGACAAACTTGACAGAACAAATTTCCACGATCAGTTTTGGACTTTGAGAAGGGTTCTCAATGAAGTGTGCAAGCTCTATGTCCCTTGTAAACCAATGCCAGAAATATCTACTCCTGATGCACCTAGGGTAGAGGTAGATTCTTTCTGGAAGCACGCCAATGATTCATTGGCCATAAAGTACCTTATGCTGAGATGCATGAACTATGAGTTGCATGAGCAATGCGAGTATATGGGGATTCTTGAGATGGTAAAATATCTTAAGAAAGTGAACCATGATCTCACGTAGTAAGCAGGGAACATTGTCATAAAGGAGCTCTTTAAGTGTAAACTGACAAAAGGAATCAATGGGAGATCATGTGCTCAATATGATTGGACATGTGTATCATCTTGAAGAATCACGATTCTCATTGTGCCAAGAGTTGGCAATGGATATGATTATCAAATCATTTCTAGAATCATATAGCCACTTTATTGCATATTATCCAGTGAATAATATGTCCAGACTGATGTTAGATTTTCTTGGTATGTTGATACATGTTGAAGCAAGAATAAAGAAGGACAAATTCATGATGATGATCAGTGAAGTTGAGTCCAATGATCAAAGCAAGGTTGTGAATAGTTTAGTGCCTAAGCCCAAAACTAGATCTTCAACACTCAAGATGAGAAGAAAGAAAAGTACAAGAGGAACTCATCCTTTGTACTTGAAGGCATTCAGGAAGAAGAATATGGGGATAAAAATATCCACTTCAGGTATATACGTTATTGAGATAAACTTATCTACTTCTTCATTATGGGTACTTGATACAAGATGTGGATCTCACATATGCCCCAATATGAAGGATATGAAAATAATTAGGCCTTTGGGAAAGGGTGAGGTTGAACTCTGAGCTGCAAATGGCACAAGAGTTGCGGCCATTGTAGTTGGAACTTATATTTTATATCTACCCACAAGGCTTTTAATAGAATTAGTGAATAGTTATTATGTATCTTCCATAAATAGAAACATCATTTTTGTATCTTGTATGGACAAGGATGCATATGAATACCATATTAAGAATGGTCGATGTTCTATTTCTACATATGGGATATTTTATGGTAGTGCCCCAATGTCTTATGGTCTTTATTTGTTAGATTGGAATTTTGATTCAAAGGAAGGAACCCATGGAGCTGAAATAACTCACACAGAACACCTTTTAAAAGATTATGTGGTACGATGAGGTCGAGTAAACACATATGGAATAAATACTCAGATGCTTGTGAACCATCGGGTATTTTCAGTCGATGTTCTATTTCTAGAATAGGGATATTTTATGGCAGTACCCCAATGTCTTATGGTCTTTATTTGTTAGATCTAAAGACATATGTTTATAACATAAATACCAAAAGACTAAAACTCAACAACTAAAACAAAGCATACCTTTGGTATTGTCATCTAGGGCACATAAATGAGAATCACATATCTATACTCCATAAAGATGGTTATCTAGACTCTTTTGATTTCAAATAAATAGAGACGTGTGAATCTTGTTTTTTGGGCAAGATAGGTAAGACCCCTTTCACTGGTATCAATGAGAGGTCTAGTCATATATTAGGAATCATACATACTGATGTATGTAGGCCTTTTAGAACAACCTCTATAGGTGGATATCAGTACTTCATTACCTTCACTGATGACTCCTGTAGGTATGGCTTTGTTTACTTGATGAAACATAAGTCAGAAACTCTTTACAGGTTCAAGGTGTTTATGAATGAAGTACAAAACCAACTTAGAAAAAGTATTAAGGCACTTTGTTCTGATCGGGGTGGAGAATACTTAAGCGAAGAGTTTGAGGACCTTCCGAGAGCCCATGGGATCATATCTCAGTGGACTCGACCTGGAACACCTCAACATAATGGTGTATTAGAAAGAAGGAATTGCACATTGTTGTATATGGTGAGATCAATGATGATTTTATCTAAGCTTTCAAATACCTATTGGGGTATGCTCTTAAAACTTCCATGTTTACACTAAACTAAGTACCATCTAAATCAGTTCAAAAGACACCATATGAGGTATGATATAAGAAGTGTCCCAATGTGTCTATTATGATGATTTGGGGATGTGAAGCTTATGTTAGTATGGTTCCTAAAAAGCTTGGTCCTAAATCTAACAAATGTTATTTTGTTGTATATCCTAAGGAGATTAAAGAATATTACTTTTATTCCCTATCTGAAAGCAAAGTGTTTGTTGCCAGAGATGGTGTATTCAAAGTAGGAATTAATTTCCAACGGAATCAATAGGAGGAAAGTGGAACTCAAAGAGGTTCAAGACCAAAAATAAAGCATTGAACCAATAGATGTATAAGAGGAACAAAGAGAAACACAAAGTGTTGTGGAATCTCAAATTCCTCAAGTAACACAAGTACCTAGTAGATCTAATTGTACTTGCCTTTATCCTGAGAGATTTAGATATCTAGTGACTGGGGAAGGTGGTGAGTAGGTCATAGATGATGAGAAAACAACCTATCTAGAAAATACTAGGGGGTGGCGTATGAGAAATGGCCTGAGGCCATGAGATCTGAGATGGAATCCATGTATGCCAATAAGGTATGGACCATGGTGGATCCATTTGAAGGGGTAAAACCCATAGGGTGCAAGTGGGTCTTCAAGAAGAAGATCGACATGGATGGTAAAGTATAAACTTATAAAGGCCATTTGTTGCAAAGGTTTTAGACATGCTTAAGGTGTTGACTATGATAAAGGCTTTTCTCCAATGGCCATGGTTAAGTCCACAAAGATAATGATTTCTATTGTAGCTTATCATGACTATGAGATTTGGCAGATAGATGTTAAAACAACATTCCTTAACAAGAATATTCTTGAGGATGTGTACATGACATAACCTGAGTGATTTATCTAAAGGATGCAAATAAAATATGTAAGCTACAAAGGTCAATCTATGGATTGAAGCAAGCATATTGGAGTTGGAATATTCATTTTGATGAGATGGTCAAAGAGTTTGGCTTTGGTCAAAATGAAGATGAGCCTTGTGTGTACAAGAAGGTCAGTGGGAGCATAGTGACATTCCTCATATTGTATGTAGATGACATACTATTGATAGGGAATGACATCCCTACTTCATAAAAGGTAAAGACATGGATGGGAAATACATTTTCTATGAAATACTTGGGAGAAGCATCCTACATATTGGGGATTAAGATCTATAGAGACAGATCTAGAAGGATTCTTGGACTAAGTCAAAGAACATACATTGACAAAGTGTTGAAGTGGTTCAACATGGAGAGCTCAAAGAGAGGAAACCTTCCCATGCATCATAGAGTTACCATCTCTAAAGATCAATGTCCCAGTTCTGGTGAAGAAAGGAAATGCATGAGTTTGATTCCATATGCATCAGAAATTGGATCAATCATGTATGCAATGTTGTGTACCGGTCCCGATGTCTCATATGCCTTGAGCATGTGAGAAGATAACATTCAGATCTAGGTGATACTCACTATATAGCCGTAAAGAACATCCTTAAGTACTTGAGAAGAACCAAGGATCAATTCCTCATATATAGAGGAGAGGAAGAGTTGGTGGTAAAGGGTTACATCAATGCAAGCTTCCAAAACTAACAAAGATGATTATAGATCGCAATCATGATTCATATTTTTCCTAAACAATAGAGTTGTAAGCTGGAAGAGTTCCAAGAAAGAGACAGTTGTTGATTCTACAATACAGGTCCAGTATATTGCTGAATCGAATGTGGAAAAGGAGGCTATATGGATTAAGAAGTTCATATCTGAACTTGGGGTTGTTCCAAGCATCAAAAACACAATTGAGCTATATTTGACAACAATGGAGTTGTTTCACAAGCTAAGGAACCCAAATCACATCAGCATTCTAAGCATATATAAAGGAGGTTCCATCTCACACGAGAGATCGCACAATGAGGAGATGTGAAGATCTGCAGAGTACCAACTGATAACAATGTTGTTGATTCCTTAAATAAGGAACTTTCATATCAAAAGCATGATGGGAATTTTAGATTACTTGGAATGGGATTCGTGGGTGATTGGCTCTAAGTGCAAGTGGGAGTCTGTTGGTATGAATGACTAGAGATCCAATCATATGATAATTGTAATGGCATAATTTGTAAAATATTTGATTAATAATAAAGGCAAGCTTCAAATTTATTCTATTTTGTTCAATTATGAGATAATGATGTAACATAATAAATGTCTAGAGAATGATATTACTCAATGATGTATGTCATCAAATACGTGACTTGAATAATGAGCTCATACAGATGTTAAGAGTATACACTCTCATTATTTCCCTAGTCAGATGTTATTATGGAAGGTTGATAGACAATAATATCACATAAGACTAGAGTGTGTGTTGGTTGATGACAAAATCTCATCAGTCATGATATGGTATATTAAACCAAGCACATAGATACTTGTTAGAGAACAGAGTATCGGGAAGACCTACCATGAGATTGGCACATGGAAGCCATTACAATGGTAGTCATAGTAAGCTCTCATAGTGGTGGTGGTGATTGTGGTCCTTAGAACTGAATTCACTACACTCATCACATGTCATTTGATATGCTTTGACATCATCAAACGTAATCATGAATAAGGCTTTCCATAACAGTGATGATTGGGTGATTGTGGCACATGGGGACTAATTGTGAGTCATGTAGATGGGATTTGTCCCTCCTATAGGAGTATGATATCCTAGGCCTCTTGATTAGCGAGACTGAGAATTTCATGGCCATGCAAAGGTTAGTCAATATGTGATGTTGAGCTTACATATATCTTAGACAATGTACTCTGGTTCAAGAAAGATTGAATGTTGAAGAGGATGATTACTCAATGCCTTGTGTTCAATCTAGATATCAGTGACAAAGGAACTATACAAACACTGTAATAGAAAACATAGATTGTAGGTTTAAGTTTTTCTCTAACTTTCCATTCACTTGGGTAGCACTGATGTGTGACTAGGCACCACTCTTTGCTTGTGATGTCAAAAATCAGTTATGGACATACACTGCCAATGTGATATGGGACCTATAGGGTCACACACATAGGAATTTGCCTAGAATAGGAGTTTATCCATGAATGATATTTAAGTTAGTTAGTAAAGATGTTTAGGTATTCAATTAAACAACCAATTAACTAACTTGGCTTAGAATCATCAAGTTCAAGTGTCGAACCAACTGGTTGGAGTGTTGGGTTGATTGAAAATTGAATTGGCTGAATTTTGTATGAGTCAGGACACCAACTGATCGGCTCACTGGGTGAACTGATCAGCTCAGGTTGGTGAGACGACTGGTTCACCTAGTAAACCAATCAGCTTGGTCAAGCCAACCAAAGCTTCTGGTGATTTTTACGATTCACCAAAATAGTTGATCGTTTCATTTGTTCAATTTGATTGATACAAGGAATTAATGTTGGACATTAATTGGAAACAAATCATCAATCTAAATTGTCATTCAAAAACATGTGAAACAACAACACACTAAGTGAACCGATTGACTCACCATGCTAGCCGACTGGTTCACCAGTGAACGGACCGGTTCACCTGTCGTAGGGAAATTAATTCATGGAAATTTTGGTCCCTTTGACTCTCAGAGAGACTGGGAACCTAGACCCTAAGCCCTCCTATAAATAGAGGGGTACCGGGGGCTTCTTAGAAACAACAATTGCCTCAAAAAATTATTTTGTCTTCTCTAGTTGTGGTAATCGAAAAAAATTGAGCAGGTCCTACCTAATAAAGGAAGGGATAGAAAGGGAGAACAATTATGGGAGAGCAAGTTGGAGACTAGTACACCAATAGGAGGTACAACTCATTTCTGTTCATTCTAATAGGATGAAAGGAGTTCTAGGTGGTCTGTGTGGACTTTAATATAGGCGAGGTGGTCTGTTCCCATCCCTAGGAGGAAACATCACCCTACAGTCTGTGGAGGAGCTATTGCAGACGCTATCTGAGACGGTTGTCCTTGGTGGAGACCAAGAGCTGCTGAAGATGAGTCCTAGTGCAACTAGGAGTGTTACAGTACTACAATGAGGAGGAAATTTCTCTATACTTTCTCTAGGACTAGGTATATCCTTGAAACCATACTTTCCATTATATAGTTATTGACACGTCCGCTGGTTTAATGGGAATATGGTAGTAAAATGTTTGTTTTTGTTGCCTATTCTATAGCCATATTTCCCTACACATAGATCCAATCTTTGCGACCAAATGAACATGGAATCATAATCATTCGTACTGAAATCACCATCCTTAGTGACCATCAACATTTAATCCTAGTTCAAAAAGTATGTATTATTCATGAAAATATTTTATAACCATGTGGAAAACAAAGATTTTGTGAATTAATGTTTATATCTTCTTTCAATTTATGAAAAGTGATATAATCCAATATTATAAGTGAATTTTATGATTAATCTATTAGTTTTAGTTACATATAATGCTTAATTAGGGTTTTTAACCCTTAAGACTCATAATATGGTAGAATTGGGCTTGTTTCTCTTAACCCTAATATAATTCTAAGTTGACCCTAAATCCATATCTAGGACCTAAGTCAAAACTCATTAGTATCATATCGTTGTAATGGTGACTGCAATGACCCCCTCCCCTATTATCCCCAATAAAGGTTGACCAAGAGGGAAAGGGCCATTATTATACTTACATGATCGAGGTTTATCAATTATCCAAATATAATTATAAATTTCAGTAAATGAAAAAGGATTTGATACAATATGAAAGATAAACTCTCATATGCATTGGGTAGCTACAGTA
Organism: Alisma plantago-aquatica; assembly: GCA_963693085.1. Classification (NCBI taxonomy): domain Eukaryota; kingdom Viridiplantae; phylum Streptophyta; class Magnoliopsida; order Alismatales; family Alismataceae; genus Alisma; species Alisma plantago-aquatica. The sequence continues at coordinate 378,855,398 of OY856410.1, forward strand.
GTCTACACCTTGTTCTCACCATTTCACTAGGTGACATGGCACTAGACTATCTACTGTGTGTGGGACACTCGTTTTTCTAATTTGGTTTTGTTTTCCAATCGGCTCGAGCCTCGACAGTTTTCTCTAACGTCTCCCTTCTCGGAGAAAAACTATATAATATTTTATTACCTATATGTAAATATAAAAATGTATCCCTCACACTGTAGAGTAGTTAGTGTTCATTCCACCTAAGTGAAAGGGAGTGACATCAGTCTATAAGAGAGAGTAGTCTATATTAGATGTCTAGAGCCTTATCAAGATATGTGATACATAGAGTAGATGATAGAACGATAGTTGGAAATAAACATATAGAATCTTATCTAACTTTGAACTATGATGGTATACATTTACTTATTAAGATTTGAGTTGTACATGAGCCGAATCCATTCTTAGAGGATCTATGCTAAGTTGTGATGATGAAAGTACATTCCCTTTTCCTACTTAAGATAAGCTAAGTTAAGATAGAGATGAGTATGCATGAGCCTCAAGCTCTTATACACGGAGGATGTCTAGTGGTAGGATGAGATATGTGGTGAACTCTAGAGAGAGTAAGACCCACAGGGAGAAGGTCATAGGACCTAGCCTCCAATATATGAGATATGTGTTAAAAAAATGTCCTACACTAGATTACTCTTGAGTGTTGAGTTGAGTCCTTATGCATGATTCAAATCTATATGTGAGAATTGGGTAAAATAAAAGAATGGATGGATGACCCATATGATAAAGTCAATCCTTTCGCTGAGTTAGGTCCTAGCTGGAGTGACATATTTTGTAAATCTCATCATTAGTTGCAAGTGAGGTAATATATGAACCCTAGTTATGAGAGTATGATGCTCTGTGCAAAAGATACTCAACATACATGTTCTCCCTTCTTCTTCTCTTTCTTAATACATGATAATCGAAACCTCACTTGAGCTATATAGATGATTTATATCTGGGAAGTCACTCGTATAAGCTTGACCTATTCTATATTCCCCCCCCCTATCATACATGTAGTACCCAAGATTAAAATCATGATAAGTTTGACTTTAAAATATTCTCTTCCCCTTCATATGAAACATGAAAGATATGATGATGAGATCATGAGATAAACTTAGTATATTATCTCTTTCCCTTCACATAATACATGCAAGACATAACAAGTTGAACTCATCAACTTGATATAAAGATATTTTTGGATCATAGGATATATGATCAGAAATATAGTTCATAACTTTGATCTGTCTCAGTGTATGCTTCTAAGTTGAGTATGAATATCACACCATAGGGTGAAACCCTAATGGTTAAGCATGTTACGTAAGCCCTTCTTATGTAAAAAAAAATCATAATATCAAGGATGAAGATAAATCTCCTCTAATGCTGAAATCATTGTAAGATGTTGATCATAAAACATATTAATGATGTTAGATTTGAATGATCTGAATATCATGGCATATAAATGAATTTCTCCTGAACATTAAAAGTATGAACAAAACATGTACCCTTAGAGGTGATGCAACCCTAAGATAATATAATGTCAAGTTATGACTAAGCCATTATATGATGCTTCAACTCTTAAAAAAAAGGGTGTTATACTTCAACCTATTCAAGGTGGGGTGAGTACACCCAAGATACTATGAACTAAAGATGAAAACTTAGGCTACATCCAGAATTATGATGGTTTTGGTACCTAGGAGTGGTGACTATAAGAATATGGACTTCTTAACATCACCTTGAGTAGAAGATCGACTGAATTTCGAGGACGAAATTTCATATAAGGTCGGGTGAATGTGATGACCGCAATTTTACGATTATGATACCCAATATAGTATTTGAAGACCATGATCGTCATGTACATGTTGATACCAAATAGAGGAATTGGTTATTTAATTATTGACTCTTTCCACCCAAAAGGTGCAATTATAGACACATTTCATGATCATCATAGTGCATCTATGAAGAGTTGGTTCTATAAAGAGAATTGAGGATTTATGAGGGTAAACATCCATTTAGTGATCTTGATGACTAGTGAAATGATCCCTTGAGGAATTTATTTAGGTGATCAAATACCATTGTATGTGAACAAAACTAAGTGTAGAATAAAAGAATTTGATTATGGAGGCATGATTACTTTTTCATGGAATTTGAGTGATCTAATGTTAGAAAAATGTCATTGGAATTATTAGATAAGGTTTGAGTTAATTTCTGACCTAAGTTGGTTGTTAAATAAGTGTCACACAACTACGGTTGGAAGTGATGGCCGCATGGGAGTTAGCTTCATAGTCATGTGGTGATGACCTCACAAAGTGGAGATACTTGGTATTCCACTTCTGAATAAGTTGGAACTGACCGCATTATAGGTTGCAAGCTTCTCGCACCAGCTAACTAACATCTCGCAAAATCAATTCCATCTCCCCACATGTTAGGTTTTCACAGATCCGTGATGCGTTCTCAACTCCCCTTTTCCATTATGTCCTCCCCCACTACCCTTTATAGTGAACCAGCCATTTTCTCCAGACCGGGCATTGTCAGAAGGAGATACAACCTGTTCTTGAGACTTGAGAGTCTACCTTGATCGTCGAGCAAGGAGGGGCATGGGAAGACCCAGTGTGCAGAATGCCAATGAACTCACAGGTCCCCAAAGTTTCACCTCCTAGATCAAGATTGGAGGGATGCCTGCCTGAGGTGTCTAACTCCTGTAACACGGTTTAGACAGGAGGCTACCCCTCTCACATCCGTGACCAGGGATCCAGTGTTCGGCAATGCTACAACAAGCAATAAATCTTGCTCTTGAGGATTGCATTGTAACTTTGAGGCTGATAGCTACAGAGGACTTGGATCCTTAGACAGTGCTTTCCCTGGATGTTCCACGCAGTGGCATTGGAATAGAAGATTGGTAGCATCTGGTGGTGCCATCGTCGACTTCGTTGATGGGCCAAGCGGCACCGGCGGACACGGCAGCCGCGGCGCTGCACTTTGGGAGACCGAGGGCGTTTCAACTCTTCTACAGACCTGCAACAGCTGCAATCTTTGACGATCTCACGGGGATGGAGGATCAAAGGCGCCAAGGCAAACTTGAGCAGTCGTGGAGGTTGGAAGGATGACACCGAAGCTAATGGAGGGTCAAGCCATCCAAGAGGAGCGATGGAGGATGATCGATCGCTCGCCAGAGTTGGCCCCCCGCGGCGGCGGCTCTGAGTCATGCGATCAGGGGAAACGGTTGTGGTCTTGCACCCTGTTACACGAGAACCAAAGAGGGGGACCTGACCAGGCAAACAGATCTGAGGTTTTGTGGTTCCAGTCCCAAGATCCGGACCGGGTCCCAGCAGAAGAGAGGAGCAGCACCCTCAATTGCTGATGCAAGGAGCCACGTGGCGACACGCCATAGGCCCAAAAGGTACAAATCTCAGCAAATGTTCAGCTCTTAGATAATTCACAGTAAATAGATCGATGATCCGAAAAATACAAATAATATACCAAAATTCTCATAAAAATGTGTAGAATAATGTGAAAGCATAATATTAGGCTTTTTATGCTTTGATAGTAGTGATATCATGTAAGATATGTAATTCTTAGTTCATAAGTAATAAATATTAAATGATGATATAAAATTATGGGAAAATGTCAGTGAGTCTATAATCATGTATATAATGCATATGATGTCATATATGATCATGTTGATGTACTAAATTACGTAATTTAATTAATATGTCTAATTAGGGCTAATAACACTAAAGATGATGCAATTAATACATGCATGTTCAATAAATGATGAGATTTACAGAAAACCCTCGTATCTGTAACTGGAATATAATATATAAATCTGAGATCAGTTGTATGCATAGAATTCATGTTATATGAAGATGACCCTTAATACATGGGTTGTAACCCTAAATTGAATAATGTATATAAACTAGGGTTAATATGTGCACAAAAAGGATATGGAACCTAATGTTCAGATAATGAGCCATAATCTAGAAAATGACATCATTAAGATAATTCTAAGACAAGAATGCAAGTAATGATGAGAATATCCTAATGAGTTAAGAAAACCCTAAAATGGATACGATTAGGGTTAAGATGAGATGTAAGATGATGAGAATTTGATGATGGTATGTGGTCTTGTCTTAATCAGGTGATGACCAGACTTCTAGATGATTAAGAATAAGTTAGAAATCTCTGAACTCAGGTACATGGATATAATTATATGACTAGATTTGCTGGATGTTAAATATATGTACTTGCTTGTTTGTACTTGAAATACATTGTTGGATGTAGATCTATATGTATTGTCATTTCCGCCTTGAACAATAAGAACACTAAAGAAAGAAAATGGAATATAGTTATTGATGGTTCATTAATCTCCCTATTAGAGAGGGAAAGTATTAATGTTGACTAGCACATCTCTAATGGTACAAGGTACGCGGGGAGATCCCTAATGGTACAAGGTACGCGGGGATAGGGCCCAATAATTTATGTTTGTGCTAAGTCCACCATAGTAATACATGTCCATTGAAATATGGTTAATAACTTGAGTTTACCTGATTTTCTACCTTAAATAATGCTTTCATTTTTCTTTCTTCTTTTCAAGTATTTTAAATATGCCAGCATAGTATAGTATCTTTCAACCACGTACCAACTTTATGTTGATTCGTTGTTTCATGTATGTTTTAGGTTCAGAGCTAGCTTGGGATAAAAGATGGGAAGTGAGCATTGTCCAGGTTGTACCTATTGTCTAAGATCCTGCTAGCATACATGTTCATAGACTTGTAAAATTCTCTTTCAATATACAATTGTAATTCATGTTGTAATAATATACATGTTATTGTTGAGAAATGTTATGGTTGTACGTTCATGTATCCGTATTATGCTTCCGCATAGCTCTCTGATATAATTGCTAATGTTTTCGGATTTTGTCTTCTCATCTCCATGGGGTTTTGAGAAGGTGAAAATCTGGGGACGTCACATTAAGCATCTTTTCTTTTGGTTCCTTCTTCTCAGGATGTCCATTTTAAAGATTAATAGTAGTTTAATCTAAATCATTGTGAAACAAAACAACAATCACTAGATCAACATATGTCAGTATGTGGGGGAAACAAAATATTCACATGTAGATGTAATAATAAAATCAGCCATAGCAACAATTGTGATTAAAAAAATTGAACAAGAATTTTGTTGTTTTAAACTCTCCACCCTTATCCTATTTTCTATATGGTGTGCCCTCTCTTTAGGGTATCCTCTTTATGGGGAACCCTATCTTTAGGGTTCTTTTACCTACAGTGAACATTTCATAACCTTCCCTCACTCTGGCATAGTTTCATACATAAGCCTTCCTTTCCGGGCTTGAACTAAGGTAATCTTCCTTTTTGGGCCTGATCACCAGTCATTCCCATAATGACTTTATTCACCCCATGCTCTTTAACTCACCAGAGATGATTTAGGGTTTGATCAGGTTACACTTATATAAGATGATATCCATAGTGACTTTATAGATTGCAGGAAGTAAATAAATGTGATGACCCTGATTTTAGGAGTTTGATATTGGGTATAGTATTTGAAGGAGTACCTTGAGTAATATGAATCATTGTTGGACCTTGAGGTATCATTTGGTCAATTAATGAACTCTAAGGTGTTTTAGGATCACATGAGTATTCATGGACTTGTTTAACTAAGACTCAATGATTAATAGAATTTTATTTAAGGTTCCTAGACCTATTCCTATGGTTATTTGAAGACTTCTTTACATGATCACATAATAGAGTTTTAGTCTCAAGGTTTTAGGGATGAGAAAACACACAATGTAAGGGTGGTGCACAAAATTCTAGGATGATCGGTGGTTCCCATAAAGAGATGTACTTATATGAAATTGAATACACTCGATGATATATATATATGTATATATATTGTCAGACTTTGTTCTTTAATAATTAAGTACCTAAGTTGTGATAAATTTGGTATCATGTCATCTTATTATCCTTTTCTTGAGTGCGGCCCAATGCTAGGAAATGTGGCCCTATAGTAACTGTGCACTATACAAACCCAAGAACGAAGACTTCGTCTCCTCCCATTACCTATTTCTGCGGAGGAGGAAGCCTCGACTCAGCTCAACGATGCTCACGCAAAAATCGTATCAAGGAGTGAATTAGTTTTTCCATTCTCTCTATTACTTAGAGATGACTGCAGAGACCCCTAGATAGAAACTTCTCTTGCCCCATAGTGAGAGAACCCAATCTTTTCACCTTTTCATCCCCATTGCTGCCTGTAGTGACCGGGAAAGAGGAAGGCAAGTAGGCGCCTCAACTATGACTGACATGGGATTAGGAAGCTTCCCTAAACCCAGAGTGACTATTCTGAAACCTATGATGCTTGAAGAACGACCAGGTGTAGTTGGGCGATCTCCATCATGGTGATAGGGACTGAAAGAAGAAACCAAAGAGACCCCACCATGGCAAAATGCCTCCCACGAGTTGTTGTGATGTCGTTGCTGGTTGTGCATCATCGAGTAGAGAAGGGAACATTGCTAGCGTCGATGCCCCTTTCCTATTGTTATGCTCTGTCGCTACCCCCCAAATCACCTTTGGTGTTGAGGTTGGGGCCAATGGAGGAGCCAAGCTGTTAGAACTTCGTGGAGGGTCTCAGAGAAGGCCAAGGATTTCATCACTAATGCCTCTGGCCCAAGACTCCTCCTTTCCTCATCAGATCTCCCCACTGGGCTCCTTGCCGCAAACCCGGTCATAGCTCATGGCCGTGGTGGCCACTGCCAGGGATTCGAGGTGCTTCTGGCTTGAGGGAAGCCATTGTGAACTGTAAGACCCCATCCCCATCTACGAGGGACCCCCAGTTTCCTCACCTTCTGGCGATCCCCCTTCCGCGGAGGCAAATACCTGTGATCGTCTGTCTGCAGAAGGCATCGCATCTGGCCTGAGAAAATGAGGAGAAGGAATGGCGCCATCTCGCTGAGTATCGGGATATAGAGGTGCTATGTCGAAGAGAAGCTCGACACCGGACTTGAGGCAGTGTTGAAGAATGATAGGAGGGCCTCACGACGATGGGCACAGGTGGGCGTTGTGCGACGAGAAAGCAAGAAGGAGAGGAGCAGACTGAGTCAGATCGAACCTAGCTGGACTAGAAAACAAACCAACCCAACAGCCTGAACCAGACCGTCTCAGATGAGGATCAGCGTCCCTCTAGTATACATGCGGCGAATGGTGATTGGGCAATACAGATAAATACCATCTAAAATTTCAAGATCTGTCTATATCTTGCATAATACATAGAAAATAGCCCCATTGTCCTAAAAATCCCCCAAAAATACTCCTAGACTCAAAACAATGTCCCCTACATTACTGGACCCTTAGATCAGACCTTTAATAGACAAATAATGATGATCTTTATTGTATATGATAATGCTTCTTTTTGAGATCATATTATTGGTATAATTAGCATACCATGGAAATTAAATCTGAGAAAATTATTACTGAATCCTAGTATAATGTGGAAACCAAATATGAACTCATATTTAACTATTATGTCAAAATAATAGGCCATTTCCCATTAAAACCCAATTCCATGTTTATAACCTCATTTTAATTCTAGAAAATAGACCAGTTATCAGAAAAATATAAAAATCATACCAGACCTTTTTAATGATATATAGATCAGACTAAAAATATTAGACACCATCCAAAAATCACATTGACCTAGGTTTGACCAAAACCCTAGCTTGGACCTAAATAATCAAGACTAATGATGTTCTTGTATTAATGATGAATATTTGTTATTAATCAGGTGATGACCAGAGATGTAGATGATCCTGAATATAAGTATGAATCTCTAAACTCAGGTACATGGATATAATTATATGACTAGATTTGTTGGATGTCAAATATATGTACTTGCTTGCTTGTATTTGAAATACATTGTTGGATGTAGATGTATGTATATTGACAATTTTCTGCCTTGAACATAAAAGAACATAAATTAGGATAAATGAAATGTAGTTACTAGTGGTGCTCATTAAACTCCCTATTAGAGAGGGAACGCTTTAATGTTGACTAGCACCTCCCTAGAGTACATGGTATACAGGGAGATCCCTAGAGTACAAGGTACACGGGGAAGGGCCCACCATTTATGTTTGTGCTAAGTCAACCATAGTAATGCATATTCATTCTAAATGTGGCTAATAACTTGGGATTACCTGATTTTTTGCCTTTAAGTAATGTTTTCTTTCTCTTTCTTTAATTTCGAATATATTATATGCCAGCATAGTATAACTTTTAATTCCACGTACCAACTTTTGTTGATGATTTTGTTTCTCGTATTTTCTAGGTCCAGAGCTAGAATGGGATAAAAGAATAGGATGTGAGCAAGTTGTACAGGTTGTTCCTTTTTTGTAGATCCTAGTAGCATACATGTTCATAGGCTGGTAAAATTCTCTATTCTATGTGTAAATGTAAGTTGTAATAATTCATTTTGTAATATACATGTTGAATGCTGAGAAATGTTATGGTGTATGTTATGGTTTAATGTTCATGTATGTGCAAATTGCTTCTGCAACGCACTTTGATACAATTGCTTAACGTTTTTGAATTTTGTCTTCTCATCTCCATGGGGTTTGGAGAAGGTGAAAATTTGGGGACGTTACAATAAACATGCAAGCAGTTAATTGCAATCCAATCAGGCAAACTTTGAGAAACCACAAAAGACAGTTAAGGAGAGTAGTCATAGGTGTAATGACATTCTTTCTCAGTTGTAACTGAAAGTCCAAGTGAACAGGTGTAGTTGAGATCAAGCAAGCAATCACCTTGAAATTAATACATGACACCCAAGTATTACTATTTTGTTCATAATCTAACACTAAGAGTGACTTGGTTTCTAAGTTATGATCTTGGGGTCGAATTAGGGTTTCATTAGTTGTCTTCCCAAATCTAATTGTCACAAATCACTTAATAACTTACAAACCCTAATTTTGATATAACATGCATTATTTATTCCAAATTAAGTCAAAGATTTTCTTTTTATCCAAAAAGATAAAAATGTATCCATCAAAGTTATTTAAGCATGTTATGATCATTAAAACAAAGAAATTAGGGTTCCCATGCTTCTAATACATTGAAGTTAGTAACTTTAGCCACTTTTTGAATTCGTGATAGAATTAGGTCATGTAACTAAATTTATTGATATCCTTGCATTTTTCTGATCAACTTTCTTATATAATATGTTATATTGGATAATCATATGATTTGCGGATATTGTTGCAAAATTAACTATTTTTGGCCAATATGGGCTCACCATCTAGGCGATTGACACGGGTCTCGGTAGTGCTAAATAGGATGGGACGAGCCAAAGGGCTCATGCCAACTAGGCTCCTCTCTCTTGTGTGGATGGGGTGAAGAGGAAATTAAAAAAACAGTCTAGCCCTTATCTTATCACAAATGCTCGGGGGCAAGGGAGTCTTTTCCCTCCCTATCTTCATCTTCCTCTCGCTTGCTTGTGAGAAGACTCTAATTAGTCAATAGGAAGGTTGAATCTAGGACTCCTACCTCCTAAGTGATGGGTAAGAATGCCTTCTCCTTTGTCTTTACTTTCCAAAGTCGATGAGCCCTATAGTTTCTCTGGAGGTGGGCTGGGAAAGGAAAATGGCTAGAGAAGTTCTTTGGCAGGGTTCAGAGTGGGTGAGGGGGGTGAAGGAGGGTGATAGTAGAGAAATCTAAGGTGAGAGAGAAACCATAGATTTGAGTAAAGTTTTGCCTATGGGTTGATGGTCTTGTAGAAATATTCTACCCCTTTTTATCTCTAGGCTATGGTGGATTGGTCAACAAGGAAACTGAGAACTAATGGAAATCATAATAGCCTTCCAATGGAGATGAAACTGGGGTTTAATGGACTTGAAATTGTCTCCTGTTTGTAATGTAAACATTTCTAGGAAAGCTCATTAATTGGAGAGAGATATATATGAGATTTGAATTCAAAACTAACTATTTTCGGTTTCCCTTTTTGGCTCAAGGTAGGTTACAATCTTCTGATCATCAAATATCGATCCTAGGGCCATGATTGTGTGTGATAGGAAAAGGGGTGGGTATTGGATCCTAGTTTGATAAATATTTGTGAAATTTAATGTATTTCCAGTTTCCTTTTCCCTTTAGAAATACTTGTGAAATTCCTCTCTCTCTCTCATACTTTATCCTTTTAATCCCAAATTTTAAAGGAATGTCTTGATTACTTTTATCTAGGTGTGGGAGAGTTTTGAAACTAAAATACAGATCTAAAAAGTGTTTTTCTTTATCTCCAAGTCCCCCTCTTATTTCATCTATTTAAGGAATCAAATCAATCATTTTCTCTTACCAACTTGGCTATATTTCTTATTTTGATATTTTTTTATTAAAAATAATATGGAACCGAAACCAAACCATTAGTTTCCTTCAACATCACATGTCGAGAAAATTCCACTTAATTTCATACGTAAATTATTAATTACCCATAATCTTTAGTAATTTACTTAATATTGATTTTTATCTCTTTCTTTTCCCCATATCTACTATTGATTTATAGAAAATAGTAAAACTACAAAAACCATTACAAAAGAAAATTTGCATTTTAAAAATTCATACTTTAAAATTAGACATACTAAGTTTCTAACATATTCTTGTTATTCAAATATTTGCATTTCAAATATGTTAATACATGTCAAAAACGATGTTATAACATTTGTTCCCTCTTACATGAATTTTGTCCTCAAATTCAACTAATCATACAAAAAGATCAGAATGAGACTTTTCCATGTTCGTCTTTAGCTCCCATTATACTTCATCCTCTCCATGATGCTTCAAAGAACCTTTACCATCTCTATATTTTTATTCCTAAGCTATTTCACCTTGGAGTCGATTATCCTCACAGGCGACTTAGGGTATGTCAATCTCCCTTGGAGTTGAACAGGCTCAATGTTCAACACATGGGGAAGATCCTTCACATAGAGCTTCATCTTGGACACATGGTACACATCATGCATCATACTGTATTGTGGCGGTAAAGCTAAATGATAAGCGGCCTCTCCAATGCGTTCTTGATTCTCAAATGGACCCATGTATCAGGGACTCAACTTTCCACTCATTTTATCCATAGCTTGGAGGGGTCAAATTTTCTAAAACATGTGATCCTCTATAGTAAAGTGAAACTTTGTCCGCTTTGCATTAGTATATGACTTTTGTCAATCCTAGGCTCTCTTTAGCCTTTACTTGATCAAAGTGACCTTGTCAGCATACAATTGTAGGTCCTCTAACCTGAGAAAGGTCCTCTCATCAACATCATCCCAGTGAAGCATTGAGTGACATAGCCTCCCATGTAGAGCTTCATACGGAGGCATCTAGATACTATTGTGGTAATAGTTGTTATAGGCAAACTCAGCTAAGGGCATGTATTGTTCCCATGATCCACCCCAATCTATCGCACAAGCTCTCAACATATCTTCTAGGGTATGGATCGTTCTTTCTGACTATCCATTAGCCTGGGGTAATAATTTTTGTTGAATTTTAGCCTAGTATCGAGTTCTTATTGAACTTGTTTCCATAATTTCAAAGTGAACTTGGGGTCACGATCAGAAATAATTAAACTCAAAACACCATGCAAACAAACTATCTCTCTAATGTAAAGCTTAGCAAAATCTCACACCTTGGTAGTGACCTTTAGGGCAAGGAAGTGTGGTAACTTGGTTAGGTGGTCCATCACAACCCATATTGCATCATGACCTTTTTTATCTTGGGAAGACCCACCACAAAAACCATGATAATATGGTCCCATTTTCACTAAGGAATTTCAATCGATTGTACTAACCCATGGGGTCGTTGGTCCTCAGCCTTCATCATCTGGCACGTGAGACAACTAGACACATATGAAGCTATGTCTCTCTTAATTCCTAACCACCAAAAGTATCATTGCAGGTCCTTAAACATCTTAGTGGTGTTGAGGTGTAGAATGTAGTTTGATCCATGAGCCTCTTACAAGATACGAGTATTTAAGGGTGAACCCTCAAAAACCCAAACACGAATTTTGTATTGGATTCCAATTCCACCATTTGCACCCACTAAAAGGTATATTTGAGGCTTTTCCAGCAAACCCTTCATCTTCTCTAACTATGGGCTGGTTGTCTGGGCTACTACAAGCTTTTTCAACAAGTCAGGCTTGATCTACATATTGGCAAGATGAATCCTATCTTCCAGAGGTTTTGGAGCCCATCGAGAAAAGTCTTCCAGTATCTTCCACTAGTTAACCAAACCAGATGCACAACTAAGACGTTTTCTACTGAGGGCATCAACAACCACATTGGCCTTATCAGGATGATAGGCTATGGTGAAGTCAAAATCCTTCAGTTACTCCATCCAACGCCTTTGTTGTAAGTGTAGGTTCTTCTGATTCAAATTGTACTTTAGGGTCTTATGGTCAATGGGGATGTTAAATGTAGCCCCATATAGATAATGTTGCCAAATCTTCAAGGCATAGACAATAGCTGCAAGTTCTAGATTATTGGTCAGATAATTCAACTTATTGGGCTTGAGTTGTTTGGAATAAAAGGCGATTACTTGCTTTTTTTACACTAGAACGCATCCTAAGCGCATCTTTGATGCATCATTGAAGATGAAGAAACCTTTATTACTCGAGGGTATGTCAAGACGGGGGCTGAGGTATGCTTTTCCTTCAACTCATGGAACCATGCTTCACAGAGTTTGGACCAAATGAACTTCCCGTCCTTCCAAGTTAGCTTGTTCAGGGGCAAAGCAGTCTTTAAGAAATCCTTAATGAATTTCCGATAATACCGGGCCAACCCAAAAAGCTAAAAATATTAGATGTGTTCTTTGGGGCTGGCCATTCTCGAATAGCCTCTACTTTGGTAGGGTCCACCAAAATGGTTCCTCCAAATATAATGTGCTCGAGGAACATAACTCGATCTATCCAAAACCCAGACTTTGATAATTTCCCATAAAACTTCTACTTTCTCAAGATATCAAGGACCCTAGATAGGTTCTCAGAGTGTTGTTCTAGGTCATCAGAGTAAACTATGACGTCATCTATGAACACTATGACTAAGGTATCGAGGAAAGGTTGGAACACACTATTCATGAGGTTCATGAACACATTTGGAGAATTAGGCAACCCAAAAGGCATAACCAAAAACTCATACTGGACATAGCGGGTTTGAAAATCAATTTATGGGATATCTTCACTCTTAACTCGCAACTGGTGGAAATCAGATCTCAAGTCAAATTTGAGAAGACTCGAGCAGTTTTGAGCTAGTTAAATAGGTCATTTATGCGGGATAGAGGATACTTGTTCTTAATGGTAGCCTGATTTATCATTATGTAGTCCATGCACATACAAAGTGATCCTTCCTTCTTCTTTACTAAGAGGATCAATGCTCCCCATGGGGATGTGCTTGGTCAGATGAAGCCCTTGTCCAGTAGTTCCTGCAATTGCTTCTTTAACTCAAGAAATTCGGCGGGAGCGATCCTGTAAGGTGCCCTGGAAATCATTTTTTTACTTGGTGCTAGATCTTTTGAGAAGTCTACTTCTCTCTATGGAGGTATTCCTGGAAAATCATTTGATAACACATCAACATAGTCTCTAACTACCTCACTTTCCTCTAAGGGCTACACCTTTTGCTCCGGCTCAGTCACTATGGCTAGGAACACTAGAAAACCTTTAACTACCATCAATTCTACTTTCACATATGACACATATAGTCTGGTAGTAGCATCTTTATTACCTCTAATGGTAAAGGGTGCATGATCTGGTCACTCTATTCTTATTTTCTTTTCCCTCCTGTCTATGTTTGCATTATAGTTATAAAGTCAATCCATTCCTATAGTGACATCAAAATCATTCATATCAAGGAAGATGAAGTCCGTAGGGAGTTCATTGTCCATATTTAACAAGTATTATCAATGTCCTTAAGAGGGATGAGAAGATACAACAAGTAGGGGTAGTGAATTCTAAGACATATTTTAAGTCCTTGAAGTCTAAACAAAGCAAAGTTGCGAGATTTCTTGAGATGAAAGTATTTGTAGAACTAGAGTCGAACAAAGCTTTCAAATTATGGTTTGTTATATCGAGAAATCCTACATCATATTTATGACAAAAGTATGCACTTCATGGTAAATGATAGGAAAGGGAATTCTAGGTAAGGTTACTTTCTATGCGATAGTTGGCATTGGCTTGAGCTTCTTCATTATCAATGACAAATACTCGGGCCTGTCTTCGCTCTCCTGTGGGATTCTCCCTAGGGTGCTACAACCACTAGTTGAGACACCACTAAACTTGGACCTTAAGGGTCAAGAACAGGATAGTTGGACCTGGTATGACCTTCTTGTTGGAAACAGTTGCACACCTTCTTATCATGGTAACACCTACTGGGTGCCTCTTCCCATGGGTGCAACATTCAGGGTGACGATTCTCCTTACGAGGTTTTTCCCCTTCCTCCATTTATACCCTTACCATTGTTATGCCCTCGCCCCTTTTTGTTATCATTCCTTGGGGCAGAAGTGCCTTCTGTTATTCCTAGATATCTCTTGGGCGGGTTCTGAGAAGGCATAATGGTATTTTTCCATATCTAGGGTGAAGTCGAAGGCCACAATGAAGTTCGGGGGTTTGCTCACCATCACATGAGGTTTTATCTCAGTGTACAGGTGCTCCACAAAATGTTCTAGTTGCCTCTCTTCAGTCATTATCTATCCAAAACGGTCCAGGAAGCCAAACTTCCAAGCATAGTCAACCACTGGCATGTTTCCTTGATATAGGAGCATGAACTACTTTTTGTTCTCTTTCTTGGCAGAGTTGGGAATGAATCTTATAGAGAAGATGGTACAGAAGTCCATCTACGTGACTAGTTCTGTAACCAGGTATCGATCAGTGATGTAATTCTCCCACCAAATATTTACGGCTTCGTCCAACAGGTGAGCAGCAAAGAGAACCTTCTTATTGGGTTGCACTTCCAGGATGTGGAAGCCGTTCTGTAAAGCAAGGAGCCAGGCATCCACCTTGTCAAGAACCTCAATCTTGTCTTCACCCAAAAACTTTTCCAAATTTAGCTAGATGAAGTCGAGGATGGTGGCTCTGAGACGAGAGCAGATAGGTATGGGTTCACCACTCTCATCTCTGGCAACATCTTTGAGTGCTTGGGCAGTAATGACCTCAGTGACCTTCTTATGTTGCTCCAGCTAGGGTGCATCAAAAGTATGAACAATTACTTGCCCGACTGACCGCGTGGAGCCGACAACATGGCCGGGGTCATCCTTGGGTCCATCTTCCATCATAGGTTCACCTTTGCGTTCAGGACCATCTTTAGGGATTGACATGCCAAGGGGGACAGCCTCATGCTTATGACCTCTCTCACCAGAGGCCTCATCTTCCCTCTTCCGTTTCTTGGAGGAATCACCCTCTATGGACCTCCTCCTCTTCTCTAAGGACAGTCTCTTCTTGTGGGAGGGACAACCCTCTAGATATTTCCTGGTGTCTTGTCGAGGATTGTTTCATATAAATAACTTTATTTCAGTTTTTGTGCTTATGCATATAAAGCATCATAAAGTTATGTCCATGATATCTTGTTTACATACATTTTATGCCTTAGTCCCAAATATACGTAACCCTAGTACTCAACAGGGTACAAGAAGCAGTTATGAGTAGGGATGGCAAAAAGTATTAGACCGCAACCATGGTAGCCAACTAACCCGCATCATTAATTAAGACATCATATGGAAGACCGATCTGTTTGGTTTTGGGTGGATGGTGGTTTCGCATTTGGGTGTCTGTGGGGATCAATTCACTATTTTGATCTACTACAACCACAACCATGCACGAAGCCGTAAAAAAGTTGCACAACCTTCCACCTTACGTCTGCTGCCGGCCAAAGTCTAGTTGTTGCACCATGAGATACTACAAGCCAATACAACAGCCAACGGTCAGGTTCTCGTTAGAGTTGTTCCCAGATGAGCAGCTGCTCTAAACCTCTCAGAGAAACCAGAGTGAGGGCTGGTCCCATGGAAGTCATTCTCGATGGGGATGACCTGCATATGCATGCAGCACAGCTTCCTTCCTCACTCTACAATTGTTATCATCCATCATTTCTTGAAAGTCCGATGTCCCCAAATAGAGACAAGGCGGAGTTGGACGACGACTTTGGCTAAGACGGAGGATTTGGTCAATCCCAGTTGTGCGCATGTTGGTGCCACGACTGATAGCAGCTTTGTCTACGACATCTACGACAGCTCCTGCCAATCCGTATTGTTCTGACTGTGATGCCACATCAGCTTCGACTACATCTCCAGCAACCTCAGCTAATTTCATTGGTGAAGTGTATGGAAGACAGTCTCTTCCAATCCTAGTGGTGCAACTTGCGATGCCATGGAGGTTGACAGTAGCTTTTGGCACAACATCAACCGCAACCGAGATGACAATGGCACCCTCTCTAGTGCATACATAGACTGGAAAAGGTTCTTCCCATGCAAACATTATTGTGATTTCTACCAAAAACGAACTGCTTTGATTTTGGGTCGGGTTGGTTGCTGGTAGTTGGTTTATTTTGTCATCCCTAGTTAACAGGTCCCTAGGGTTTTGGTTAGTGAAGTAAGGCGGTAGAGAACGGATGAAATCAAATGATAAGAAATCCTAGAAGTATTTTATTTGGAGTAAAATCCTCTGATTTTGGCAAGACATGATGCACAGGCATATGAGTCCTTGTAATCCGAATAGCATTGCGAAGGAAAAAAATTCCAATCCTTGGGTGGTTGTAACGCCCCTCCAAGAACATACATGACAGCGGAAGCAAACCCTATGTTGTCCATAACATGGGTCACTTGACTTAGAGGAACATTACAAAACATGATATACAGTAGCAACAAGATAAATGAAACACCTTGCATTAAATCAAAATAGAGATTCATACATTGTTCTTTGAAAGGGGAAATATAAATTGTCTCAACTTGATATCAAGCCTAATACATGCAGTCTAAGCAAATCTAAAACATGAAATGATAATCTAGACTAAAGGATCTACTAAGTGGTAGATGGCACCCCACCAAGCTAAAGTCTCCTTGATGTTAGTTACACTTGAAGGGCTCGCTTCAATTCTCTCTTGTTCCTTGATCTAGGGACATCTCGTCCCACAGCCATGCGAAACAAAGCAACATCGTAAGAGACACTATGCATGTTATAAGAACTGAAAAGTAAGCATATATATTTGAACTGAAATAAACTTGACATGAATTAACACTAAGAATTCTCATTAAACTTTTTCTTTTATTACACCAATGAATTAAGAAACATTACTATATGTATTCTCTCCATCACTACCCACATGGGGCACATCATGCTCGGAAATCCCATCATTGCTAGGAAGACCATAACGATCATAAAGGTCCATCATTGCGAGAAACATATAATAAGTTACCTAATTCTCTTAACATAACATTAACATCATTGATCTTATCTTGCCATCAATGTAAATTGTCCTCATCCAATAATTGCACCAAAGTGCCCATTAGATCGGTTAAGGCTCATCTTAGTTTCACCAAAGTGCTCATCAATGCCATAAAGACAAAATAAATAAAGAGGAACAATTTACAATTTAAGTGTATTATCTTAATCATCATGGGATTTCCCCCTCTTAATCTTGATATTAACATTACACTAGTTACATGACTCTTTCTTCAATGCCTTAATCATTACTTGATCATATCTTTAAAATAATGAGAATAAGTGATAAACATAAGACGTTATGATTATAGTAAACAACATGCAATAATATACAATGAGGCATCATCATTATCTTAATTTCATTCATGAACTTGGAATTCAAAGCATAAATATTAAATCATACACAACATGCAATTCATTGAAAATACATATGCATAGTGGCATGACCTGCTTACCTAGAGCAAGGTAGATCCTAACTTTGTATCCCTGATCTTGATTGAATCATATGCTCTTGAAAATAAATGGTTTCTATTAATTATCATCATTAATACATCCTAAACCCTAATCTGAGTCTTCTAGGAAAACATGGTCAGAGATGATTGAATTAGGGTTTGAAAACACTAAAATTAGCTTCCTCTTGGAAAAACCTTTCCACAAAGACTATTTTTGGGTATTTTTCTAATAAACCATTAATTTACTATGAATTTACAAAGAACTGACCAATCAAAATTCAAATAAAAGCCACGTGCGAGCAACAGGACCTGGGCCCATGCTGGCGTGTTCCAATTAGATCCAGCCGTGTGGCAGCCTACTCAAACTCGCGAGCCCTGATCTATCTCAAACAAAAGTGCGAGAAAACCCAGACTACCCTTGTGGGTTCAAACACAGATAATAGTCTAGAAATGGGCATAATTGGGAAACAAAACTCCCATCGCCTTCTCCACATGAATTAGAGCGAACAATGCGATGTCTGACCAAAAACCTCCCAAAACATCACTTGTTGATTTATTGCTCCCTGCGACGGGGTGGACTTTCCATCGGCTTCCTCGTAGCCAGCCGAACTTGGCAAGCCAAGGCTCAGGCTATAGGGTCGTTAGAGTCACCCAGAACACCTATCGCCCTTATAGTAGGAGAAACAAAGGTCAAGGAACAACCCAGACAGCCACAGGTGTCGACTCAAGGAGATCGTGGCAACGTCGTGGAAGGTCAACAAGGAGGAACCTATGGAAAAACCATGAAAGATTGTAAAGAAGGCACTTGAATTCAAGGAACAACAAATAAGACCAGTAAAAAGGGGAAAGACTGGGATACCTATGGTCCCACTAAATCTCAGTTTAAGGATGACTTTAGAAGATGGTACTTCGATCCTCGAGTCCAGGGAAAGCTTCGTGTAGTATTTCTTGATTCAAAGGAGCGTCACAGCCATTTTAGAGGTCCAAGGTCCACACTTAGATCGGAGTTTGTGGACAAATATACTAGAGGTGAACTTAGGATAGGGTGGTATTGTTTTCAGGTTTTGTTACATCTCCTAATGCCCCTGATGTGTCTAGATTTTATAGAGGAAGCTAGGGAGGTTCTGGTACTCCTCAGAGGTTGAAATAGGGGAGGAGGGGGAGTCCCTTATGGTCAGGGATACTGGGGGTTTGAAGTCCTGTCAAGGTTGGGATCATCTTATTCATTGGGATGAATCTAATTGTGGCAACACATCCCGCTATCACACAAACAGCGAGGTGTTACACGAAAATGTGCCGAAAACACCCTAACCACAGATTACCAAAAACATGGGTTAATTAAAACTGATTGCAGAAAGCAGATAAACTGAGAAATGATTACATTTAGGTCCTCATCTTGCAAGGAAAACAGGTTATATAAACATGTACAAGATCTTGACACGTGTCCACAGCTTAGGGAATCAGCTGTCTAGCCATCACAAGAGTTCATCACATGTTTATATGTACATAATGGCCCACATCCGGCCAGTAGTAGGGTATACAAACCATAAAAACTATACATCGTGAAACAACGTCAAAACGCTCCCAAGGACCTAAGAGTACAGGGATGACTCTAGACTTTACTACAAAACAACCAAAATAGCAGCATGTCCATCTCTTGCCTTCTACTGCTCTTCTTGCTGCTCGGCTGCAACTCCGCGATCACCACCACGTCTAGCTCGATCACCTAAAAAGGTTACAAACCAGCGGGGTGAGACACACAATCCCAGGGAGAAACATAACTCCCCGCCGAAACCACAAAAACCTCAGAAAGATAAAGCAAAAAGTAGTAGATAACTGGTAAAAGGTACAACAAGAGCAGTCTATATAGCAAGGCTATTCATACCATCAGGCTTACCAGATGTATGGAAGGCATATAATCCAATATCTCTTTATGGAACATGATTAACAAGATAAGATTTATAAGATCTTACCATATAACATAAGGAACGTATAAGCCACTTGTAAGTATAACAAGATTAACTATACAAGCAAGGCTTCAATCAATGTTCCGTATTTTGCCTTAAGCAATAAATTCTATTTGGTTGGATTACGTATTATGATGCCCTGAGGAAGTGAGTTGTACCGCTCAGATCCAAATAACGGCTGCAAAACCCAGAGTCAGTGCCATTCAAGGTCAATGGAAGAGTCGGACTCCACGACCTCCCACCTCGTAGTCAGTGCACGTGTAAAACACAAGAAGGACCGCAGTCTCGTGCTTAAGTGGCCGCAGCCACAGGGTCAGCTCCCGCAGGCTACCCTCTGCCTAGCCCGCCTTGGTACAGGTCTCGGCGCTAGTGAAACTGAGCCACGGGCCTGTTCACCGTGCTCAGAGCCATGAACACATTCATGCTCCCATATCACATATCCTGAGCCATGGGCTTGTTCACCATGCTCTATGCATATCCCGAGTCTGCAACTGCAACTGGACTCGAGTCCTCACTATTTTAGGCTAGGAGAAACCTTGCATATTCAACAATATGCGCTCTGGGTTAACCCGCAGGAGAACTCGTTTCACCATCACCAGCTCCTGACGATGATGGATCTATGGCCAGGGCAAACTACATGAGATGTTCCACTGTGATTAGTTAGTATATTTTAAGTGGATTATTGAGGCAACCAAGTTGTAACACATACATAACATAAAACTACACTATTATCGCCACCATCATGCTATTCCGGGATCTCAATCCCCCATCAAAAGAAACCACTGCCTCAACAGGCATTCTCATCACTTGGGATATCAATCCCCGATCATCATCCGAGGATAACACCTCAACTAGGCACTTTAGTCAAACTCAGGTCCTCAGACCAAAACACATCATGCATGTTATCTCATCATAAAGAGTAACCATCAAGCAGTGTAACTCAAACATATATCCCTCATAGCCCTTTACCTGGCTATGCATCACCTGCATGGTTAGTGTGCATAATCATCATGGATCAACAGAAAGACCATATTATTCAATATAGGGTGACATTGATGATCATATGCTTTATCATACGTGCCTCAACCTATAACCATAGACATAGGTCATGTCATCATGCAAGGCATCTTATATGCTTATCATTTACTCAACATTCTATCTATAATTCAAGATGATCATAACCATATTAATTACCTTACTACCAATAAGCATATCAAGGGTCACCATCATAAACAAAACGTGATAACAAGAAACAAGAGCTTAGCATATCGGTTTCCTAGAAGCGCCCACTACCCTCACCAAAAGGTGTGACGGGTAGGGCACCCTCACCAAAGGTAGTATCGGGCAGGGCACTCTCCCCTATCGCCCAACATTCCCACCATATAACGGTCAAGCAACCAACTACATATCAGCCAAGCATAACAGAAAGGGTGTCAGGCTACCTTAGGGTGTATCGTGCAACGCTGTGTCATGCACCTCCAAGTGTAACGTGAAGCAAGGTCTATCGTGCAACTGAGTCCAAGGGGCATGTCGTGCAAAAAGAGAAACGTGCAACACCATGACGTCCAGCACAAGGCTAACCACTTAACATCATAACATCCAGGATATAACATGCTCTAGGATACCATCTCAGGTTAGGTGTATCGGGAAGCACCACTCATCAAGAAGCAATGCCCAAAGGTGAAACTCAAATGGCAGTAAGGAACCTGTCATTCAACCAGCCTATCCATGACCTATCGGCCGACACAAGGCAAGGACAGAGGTGTGACGCCCATCATAAGGTCAGCCCACAACGCCCCCTATCATTCAAGGTGTAACAGCACTAAGCAACCACCTGAGCTAGGCGTGCCGGGCAGGATACTCAACCGGGTGTAACGCCTACCACCAAACAAGGCTAAGCATATCGGGCAGGGTAGTCAGTATAGTGTGATGCCCGACACACAAAAGGTCAACGACCAGGGTGTATCGCCCAACACAACCACCACATCATGGCATCCAAGGCTCTAGGTCAAGAGGGTTATCGGGCAACGCCAACCCCAAGCCATATCGGCCAAGATGCAACTCCACAAGGTCGTCACCAACCTTAAGCACAAGGGCACCAAAACCCTAATGGATCGAGAAGAAGGCTCACCTCTCAACAACCAAGAGAGAGGGGTCTTGCCTAGCTTCTTATCACCAATCGGGAAACACAAGGATCAACCCTATCAAAGGTCTTCAACCACTACAGAGCTCACCTCTCGAATCTATGGTGAGAGAAGGGTGTTGCTCAAGCAACTAGAACACAATCTCACCTCTCAACTCAAACGAGAGAGGAGTATTGCTCATATCACTAGAGTTTAAGCTCACTTCTCTAGACCAAGGAGGGAGAGGGGTATTGCTCAACAAGAAACCCTAGAACAAGGTTTGGCCAACAAGAAGCACTAAGCCAGAAACCAAACTAGCAACATACCTAACCGAAATGATCATAAGAAGCATAAAATAAGGTAGTGTAGTTAGGGTTAGGAGTTATGTAACCCGCCTTAAGCAAGCTCCAAGCTCCAAGCACCACCACAAGAAGGAGAGCAAGGCACTCTAGGGTTTGGACACCACTAGAGGAAGAAGGAGACTCCAAGGCAAGTATCGGCCACCAAGCTTGCAAAGAAAGAGGGTGTCATGCACCAAGGGAGAGAGGAAACTAAGGAACTAAAGGGATCCTTAGCAAGTGAAAGGGGACACATATATAGGAGAGGATGGAGGAGAAACCAAGGTAAGACAAGGCAAGGTGTCACCCACCTAGGGACACTTGTCCATGAGCAAAGCCACCACTCTAACATGCCCTAAACACAGGTCCAAGGCCCTTGCCACATGCAAGCATCAAGCTCCAAGTGTCCACTAGTGGTGACACAAACGAGGTCAAAGAATGTCAAAGGGTCCATGGGCGACACACACACCCACACCAAGGCCGACACACCACAGGCCGACACACCACAGGCCGGCACACCATAGGCCGACACACCTAGGTCGACACAAGGCACTCCTGCCCGACACAAGGCTCACTTGCCCGATACAAAGGTCCAACAAGGCAAAGGCAAGGCACAACAAGGCCCAACAAGCTCAACCAAGCCCAAGGCAACACGAGCAACGAGCCCAACCCTTCCTATCAACACTAGAGGAAGCAAGGAGAGGGAGGAACACCTCTCAAGGTGACAAACTTGCCCACAAACCCTAGGCTTGGGTTAATTGCAAGTAGCACCTCCAGCTCTCAACAAAGCACCAATAAACCCTAATCACCACTATAGGTGATTAGCAAGCAACTAAGCATCAGGGTTAAGCAAAGCAAATAGGATAAGCCTTAAACAAAGGTCAGGGTCCTTACAAACTAAACCTCTACAAAGGGATTTCATCCTCGAAATCCGAAGGAAAAAGTGAGGGATACTTCCTCCTCATCTCTTCCTCAAGCTCCCATGTGGCTTCCTCAAAGCCATGATGATGCCAAAGAACCTTCACCAGAACTAGGTCCTTCCTCTTCAGCTTCTTAACTCTTCTGTCAAGGATCTTCACCGGACCTTCCTCGTAGGTCACATCTTCATCAAGCTCAACTTCGACTGGCTGTATCATTGTCCATGTATCCGAATGACTTTTCTTCAGCATATTGACATGGAACACTGGATGTAACCTGTGTAACTCTGGTGGCATCTCCAACTCATAAGCTACCTTGCCCATACGTGCTATGACCGGTTATGGCCCCATATATCTGGGTGCTAGCTTACCCTTCTGGCCAAACCTTAGCATGCCTTTCCATGGTGAGACTTTAAGATACACTTTGTTTCCTACCTGGAACTCCAAAGTTCGTCGTCGATTGTCTGCATAAGACTTCTGCCTGTCCTGTGCCACTTTCAACTTTTGTTGTATCACTTTGATCTTTTCCGTTGTCTGCTGTACTAACTCAGGACCCAAAAGCTGATATTCACCAGACTCATACCAACATAACGGAGATCTGCACTTCCTGCCACATAAGGCCTCATAAGAAGCCATGTCAATACTCCATTGATAACTGTTGTTGTAAGAAAACTCTATCAAACTGAGATGTACGTCCCAACTGCCTAGGAACTGCAAAACACAAGCCCAAAGGAGATCCTCCAAAGTCTGAATAGTTCTCTCAGACTATCCATCTGTCTGTGGGTGGAAGGCGGTACTAAACCTCAACTGTGTTCCCAATGCTTTGTGCAATTGTTCCCAGAAACGACTCGTGAACTGAGGACCTCTGTCGGAAACTACCGTTACTGGCACACCGTGCAACCGTACTATCTCATCTACGTATACTTGAGCAAGCTTCTCAGCCGTATACATTGTCTTTACAGGTATGAAATGGGCAGACTTCGTCAATCTGTTCACTATCACCCAAATGGAATCATGATTCCTAGTTGTCCTGGGCAGACCTAACTACGAAATCCATGGTTATATGATCCCATTTCCACTGCAGTAACGGCAGGGGTTGTAACGTACCTACCGGCATCTGATGCTTAGCCTTAACTTGCTGACACAAACTCAGCTACATCTTTCTTCAAGTCGGGCCACCAATATGAGTCCTTCCGACTATGATACAACTTGGTGACACCTGGATGCATAGCATACATCGACGTGTGTGCTTCCTCGAGTACTAGATTCCTCAGATCATCTGCATCGGGAATCACCATTCTATCTCGGTAGCAAACTAGTCCATCCTCGGACTCATGGAACTCATCACGCTTTTTGTTTCCAAACTCTAATCAACTATACTATATCATCTGTCGGTTGTGCATCTTTGATCTGCTGTCTCAACGTAGGCTTGACTTGCATGTGTGCTAAAAGTCCAGCTAACAAGGAAACCTCCATCTGCACATTCATCTGACGCAAAGAGACAAACATATACCGTCTATGGCATACCAAAGAACTCAACTGTGCCTTCTTTGTAGAGAGAGAAGAATACTTTCGTCTAAGCACATCAGCTACCACATTCGCCTTACTAGGATGATACTCGATGGTGCAGTCGTAATCATTGATTAGCTCCATCCATCGGCGTTGTCGCATGTTTAGCTCATTTTGTGAAAAGATGTACTTCATATTCTTATGATCTATAAAGATCCGGCATACCTCCCAGTAAAGATAGTGTCTCCAAATCTTTAGCGCATGAACCACCACTGCCAACTCCAAATCATGAGTCTGATAGTTCTCCTCGTGTTTCTTAAGTTGTCGCGACGCAAAAGAAACCACATGATCTTCCTGCATCAGCACACAGCCTAAACCTTTCTTGGAAGCATTGCGGAAGACAACATAGCCCTTTCCAGGCTCTGGCAGCACTAGTACTGGAGCACTAGTTAGTTTCTCCTTCAAACTTTGGAAAGCTTGCTGGCAACGATTATCCCAGACAAAAGGTACATCCTTTCTAGTCAACTTTGTCATCAGCAATGCAATCGCACTGAAGTCCTTGATAAACTTCCGATAGTATCCTACTAAACTCAGGAAACTACGAACTTCTGTCGGCGTCTTCGCCTGTTCCCATTCCACAACAGACTCCACCTTCTTTGGGTCCACTTTGACTCCTTCTACAGACATTACATGACCCAAGAAAGTTACTTCCTCCAACCAGAACTCACACTTACTGAACTTGACATACAACTGATGTTGGCGAAGAAGAGTCAATGCTAGTCGAAGATCTCGCTCATGCTCTTGCTTGTCCTGACTATAGATCAAGATGTCATCTATAAAGACTACAACAAACTGATCTAAAAATGGACGAAACACTCTGTCATCAAATCCATGAAAGCAGCAGGTGCATTGGTTAGCCCGAACGGCATAACCACAAACTCGAAGTGACCATACCTCATCCTAAAAGCTGACTTTGGTATGTCATCTGCCTTAATCCTCAACTGATGATATCTGTACCGTAGGTCGATCTTTGAAAACATTGTAGCACCACGTAACTGATCAAACAGATCATCTATCTTCGGCAACGGGTACTTGTTCTTGATCGTGACTTTGTTCAACTGCCGGTAATCTATGCATAACCGCATCAATCCATCCTTCTTCTTAACAAACAACACTGGAGCACCAAAAGGCGACGTACTCGGTCGGATGAAACCTTTCTCCAACAACTCTTGCAACTACTTCTTAAGTTCTTCCATCTCCACTGGAGCCATCCTATATGGTGTCTGTGCAACTGGTTGTGATCCTGGAACCAGATTGATCTCAAAATCAATCTCTCGGGGTGGAGGAACACCGGGAAACTTATT
Organism: Alisma plantago-aquatica; assembly: GCA_963693085.1. Taxonomy (NCBI): domain Eukaryota; kingdom Viridiplantae; phylum Streptophyta; class Magnoliopsida; order Alismatales; family Alismataceae; genus Alisma; species Alisma plantago-aquatica. The sequence goes on from OY856410.1 coordinate 378,881,546, forward strand.
AGGAAACACATCCGCAAACTCTCGGACAACCAACACCTCCTCAAGGCTAGGACCTTTCGCCTTGGTATCCACAACGTGAGCTAAGAACGCCTTACATCCTTGTCATAGCAACTTTTCTGCCACCATAGCTGATACCAGACACGTCGGAAGAATCTTCCTATCTCCTTAGAAGATCCACTTCTCTCCATCATCATCAAACGCAGCTTGCTTGGAACCACAGTCCAAAACAACCTTATACTTCTCTAAGGTATCCATCCCAAGGATCACATCGAAACCATGCATATCAAGTGGTATAAGATCCACTTGTATATTGTGTCCCAAAAAAGATGACACAAGATGGGCATTCTTCTCGAAGCATCGAGGAACCATCAAGAGGGGTTTCTAACAACAAGCTATCTTTCTTACATCTAATAGGTAAACGACAGTTCGCAAGCATACTATAGGCGATAAAAGAGTGTGTAGCACCCAGGTCAACCAGAACAGATATAAAGCAAGAAGAAGACATATCAGATTGAAATAACTTCATCTAACTTGCCACCACTCGCGGGTTGACTATCACCTCCGGCTGACTCATAGCATAGAATCGAGTCATTGCTTGCTGTCCACGACCTCTGCTTCCTTGAGCAGACGATCCTGCTTGTGACAGTGGACCGCGTCCTCGCCCTCTGCTACTACTGGGCTGTTGTCTATCTGAACCTCGTTGATTTTTCCTTGGCTGTTGTGTCACTTCAACATCTCTATTCGGGCAGTTGAACCTGAAATGCCCGATCTGACCACAAAGATGGCATGACCTATCTTCAAATCGTGGCCTAGATGGCCCTATCACTGCCATAGAAGTTGTACTATGTGCTTTTGATGGTGAAGAAACATAACCTCTTCCCTTACTCGGAGACCACTGCGATGGTACACTGGAACCTCTCATCACTGAAGGCGCTGAAAACCTTGGCTTCTTGAAGCCACCAAACCTCTATCCCTGGAACTAAGAAGGCCTCTTCTTAGACATGGACTCTCTTTTCTCCCTAACTGACCGTTTGATCCTCCGAACAGATTCCACAAACATAGCAAACTGCTCACGGTTCTCCAACATAGAAACAGGTGTTGTCAGCATAGCACTCAGACCCTTCTCAAAACGTCTGATCTGCTCCTCATTTGTTGCTGCCATGTGAGGACAAAACCTCAATAGATCCATGAACTTGGCCTCATACTCGGTGATGTTCATTGTTCCTTGGCACAGGCACTCAAACTGACTGATCTTCTCATCCAGATACATCTTTGGAAAGTATCTGCTGACGAACTCGTGTCGGAAAACCTCCCAACCGATCACCTCACCAGGACGCTTCTCCTTCTCGATGGTCCTCCAATGACCAGCACTACCTTTCAAAAGGTAGACAGCATGCTTTACTTTGTCTGCTTTAGGGATGTCAAGGATCCAGAAAGCCTTCTCAAGACTTGTCAGCCACAGATCTGCATCCGTTGGATCAGCTGTTCTAGCATAATCCAAAGCTCTGATTCGGTGAAGCTGCTCAATACCCGATGTTTCACCATGGGGAGCCTGTGCTCTTGGCAGAGGCACTGGCAATCTTTCTACCATGAGATTCATCGTAGCCATCATCTGCCCCATAAGCTGTTGGTAGGAAGGGTTCTTGAGAATGGCTGGGTCAGGTTGGGGGACCTCAGGCACCCAATCTTCATGTGCCTGACCAAAAGCTCCATCAACTGATGCAGCATCCCTGTTCTCGGCAACATGTTCTTCATGGTTTCCAGACATCTTGGCTTTTCTTCCGCTGAGGGCAGAAGGCGGTGGTAAGAAAGTCCGGAAAACTCACAAGAATAGACACAACCTAGTCCTAAATCCCTGTAGACTCAGCGAACCTAGAGCTCTGATACCAAACTTGTGTCAACACATCCCGCTATCACACAGACAGTGAGGTGTTACGCGAAAACGTGCGGAAAACACCCTAACCACAGATTACCAAAAACACAGGTTAATTAAAACTGATTGCAGAAAGAAGATAAACTAAGAAATGATTACATTTAGGTCCTCATCCTGCAAGGAAAACAGGTTATATAAACATGTACAAGATCTTGACACGTGTCCACAGCTTAGGGAATCAGTTGTCTAGCCATCATACGAGTTCATCACCTATTTATATGTACATAATGGCCCACATCCGGCCAGCAGTAGGGTATACAAACCATCACAACTATACACATGAAACAATGTCAAAATGCTCCCAAGGACCTGAGAGTACAGGGATGACTCTAGATTTTACTACAAAACAACCAAAACAGTAGCATGTCCATCTCTTGCCTTCTACTGCTCTTCTTGTTGCTCAGCCGCAACTCCGCGACCACCACCATGTCTAGCTCGACCACCTAAAAAGGTTACAAACCAGCGAGATGAGACACACAGTCCCAGCGAGAAACATAACTCCCCGCCGAAACCAAAAAAACCTCAGAAAGATAAAGAAAAAAGTAGTAGATAATTGGTAAAAGGTACAACAAGAGCAGTCTATATAGCAAGGCTATTCATACCATCAGGCTTACCAGATGTACGGAAGGCATATAATCCAATATCTCTTTATGGAACATGATTAACAAGATAAGATTTATAAGATCTTACCACATAACATAAGGAATGTATAAGCCACTTGTAAGTATAACAAGATTAACTACACAAGCAAGGCTTCAATCAATGTTCTGTATTTTGCCTTAAGCAATAAATTTTATTTGGATGGATTACGTATTATGAGGCCCTGAGGAAGTGAGTCGTACTGCTCAGATCCAACCGACGGATGTGAAACCCGGAGCCGGTGCCATACAAGGTCAATGGAAGAGCCGGACTCCACGACCTCCCACCTCGTGGTCAGTGCACGAGTACAACACAAGCAGGACCGCAGTCTCATTCTTAAGTGGCCTCAGCTACAGCGTCAGTTCCCGCATGCTACCCTCTGCCTAACCCACCTCGGTACAGGTCTCGGCGCTAGTGAAACTGAGCCACGGGCCTATTCACCGTGCTCGGTGCCATGAATGCATTCATGCTCCCATATAACATATCCTAAGCCATGGGCCTGTTCACCATGCTCTATACATATCCCGAGTCTGCAACCGCAGCTACACTCGAATCCTCACTATTTTAGGCTAGGAGAAACCTTGCATATTCAACAATATGCGCTCCGGGTTAACCCGCAGGAGAACCTGTTTCACCATCACCAGCTCCTGACGATGATGGATCTATGGCCAGGGCAAACTACATGAGATGTTCCACTGTGATTAGTTAGTATATTTTAAATGGATTATTGAGGCAACCAAGTTGTAACACATGCATAACATAAAACTACACTATTATTGCCACCATCATGCTATTCCGGGATCTCAATCCCCCATCACAAGAAACCACTGCCTCAACAGGCATTCTCATCACTTGGGATATCAATCCCCGATAATCATCAGAGGATAACACCTCAACTAGGCACTTTAGCCAAACTCAGGTCCTCATACCAAAACACATCATGCATGTTATCTCATCATCAAGAGTAACCATCAAGCAGTGTAACTCAAACATATATCCCTCTTAGCCCTTTACCTGGCTATGCATCACCTGCATGGTTAGTGTGCACAATCATCATGGATCAACAGAAAGGCCATATTATTCAATATAGGGTGACAATGATGATCATATGCTTTATCATATGTTCCTCAACCTGTAACCATAGACATAGGTCATATCATCATGCAAGGCATCTTATACGCTTATCATTTACTCAACATTCTATCTATAATTCAAGATGATCATAACCATATTAATTACCTTACTACCATTAAGCATATCAAGGGTCACCGTCATAAACAAAACGTGATAACAAGAAACAAGAGATTAGCATATCAGTTTCCTAGAAGCGCCCACTACCCTCGCCAAAAGGTGTGACGGGTAGGGCACCCTCACCAAAGGTAGTATCGGGTAGGGCACTCTCCCCTATCGCCCAACATTCCCACCATATAACGGTCAAGCAACCAGCTACATATCGGCCAAGAATAACAGCAAGGGTGTCGGGCTACCTTAGGGTGTATCGTGCAACGATGTGTCGTGCACCTCCAAGTGTAACGTGCAGCAAGGTCTATCATGCAACTGAGTCCAAGGGGCGTGTCGTGCAACAAGAGAAACGTGCAACACCATGACGTCTAGCACAAGGCTAACCACAGAAAATCATAACATCCAGGATATCACGGGCTCTAGGCTACCATCTCAGGTTAGGTGTATCGGGCAACACCACTCATCAAGAAGCAAGCCCAAAGGTGCAACTCAAACGGCAGCAAGGAACCTGTCGTTCAACCAGCCTATCCATGACCTATCGGCTGACACAAGGCAAGGACAGAGGTGTGACGCCCGTCACAAGGTCAGCCCACAACGCCCCCTATCATTCAAGGTGTAACAGCACTAAGCAACCACCTGAGATAGGCGTGTCGGGCAGGATACTCAACCGGGTGTAACGCCTACCACCAAACAAGGCTAAGAATATCGGGCAGGGTAGTTAGTATAGTGTGACGCCTGACAGACAAAAGGTCAAGGACCAGGGTGTATCGCCCAACACAGCCACCACATCATGACGTCCAAGGCTCTAGGTCAAGAGGGTTATCGGGCAACGCCAACCCCAAGCCATATCGACTAAGATGCAACTCCACAAGGTCATCACCAACCTTAAGCACAAGGGCACCAAAACCCTAATGGATCGAGAAGAAGGCTCACCTCTCAACAACCAAGAGAGAGGGGTCTTGCCTAGCTTCTTATCACCAATCGGGAAACACAAGGATCAACCCTATCAAAGGTCTACAACCACTACAAAGCTCATCTCTCGAATCTATGGTGAGAGAAGGGTGTTGCTCAAGCAACTAGAACACAAGGTCACCTCTCAACTCAAACGAGAGAGGAGTATTGCTCATATCACTAGAGTTTAAGCTCACTTCTCTAGACCAAGGAGGGAGAGAGGTATTTCTCAACAAGAAACCCTAGAACAAGGTTCGGCCAACAAGAAGCACTAAGCAAGAAACCAAGAAATGATCATAAGAAGCATAAAAGAAGGTAGTGTAGTTAGGGTTAGGAGTTATGTAACCCGCCTTAAGCAAGCTCCAAGCTCCAAGCACCACCACAAGAAGGAGAGCAAGGCAGTCTAGGGTTTGGCCACCACTATAGGAAGAAGGAGACTCCAAGGCAAGGATTGGCCACCAAGCTTGCAAAGGAAGAGGGTGTCGTGCACCAAGGGAGAGAGGAAACTAAGGATCTAAAGGGATCCTTAACAAGAGAAAGGGGACACATATATAGGAGAGGATGGAGGAGAAACCAAGGTAAGACAAGGCAAGGTGTCGCCCACCTAGGGGCACTTGTCCATGAGCAAAGCCACCACTCTAACATGCCCTAAACACATGTCCAAGGCCCTTGCCACTTGCAAGCATCAAGCTCCAAGTGTCTACTAGTGGTGACACAAATGAGGTCAAAGAAGGTCAAAGGGTCCATGGGCGACACACACACCCACCCCAAGGCCGACACACCACAGGCCGACACACCACAGGCCGACACACCTAGGTCGACACAAGGCACTCCTGCCCGACACAAGGCTCACTTTCCCGACAGAAAGGTCCAACAAGGCAAAGGCAAGGCACAACAAGGCCCAACAAGCTCAACCAAGCCCAAGGCAACACGAGCAACGAGCCCAACCCTTCCTCTCAACACTAGAGGAAGCAAGAAGAGGGAGGAACACCTCTCAAGGTGACAAACTTGCCCACAAACCCTAGGCTTGGGTTAATTGCAAATAGCACCTCTAGCTCGCAACAAAGCACCAACAAACCCTAATCACCACTAAAGGTGATTAGCAAGCAACTAAGCATCAGGGTTAAGCAAAGCAAACAGGATAAGCCTTAAACGGAGGTCAGGGTCCTTACACTAATGGGTTGGGGGTCTCTTTGATCTCAAGACTTCTTAGAGCAGGTGTGAGACATCGGCGTAGAGTAGAGGGAGTCGAGGCCTACAGAGTCCCACAACCTCTGGGAAATGGGCGAAGGGGAAGAGTCCCCTAGTCGTGCATGGCTCGGGGTCTGGGAGTTTGATCCGGATAGTGAACAAAACTGTGTGACAATTAAAAAATAAATTGGACCATTGCCATATCAAACTTATTCATTGATTAATTGATTAATATCATTATAAAACCATATAAAAACTTTCTTAATTCATTTAAATTGGCAAACAAGGACCTATTGACCTCAAATTTGAACTGTGGGTTTATTAAGGGGTCTAGAATCTTTGCATTCAATTAGATTTAGATCTTTACAAACTTTTAGTAAACAAATTTGTATATGTCATTATTTAATTTTGTACATGAAATATAATGCATTATCCTTTATCTATATTGAATACCTTTAAACATAATGAAAAGGAAAGTGGGTTTCATTTTCTCTCTCTTATTTCATATTTCAAATAATGTATTCCATATTTGTGGTATATTGCATCAATGTCTAAGTTTTAAGATTGATAGTTGAAAATTTGCAACTAGGACCCTAAACTTATTTTATTTAAATTTGGGATGTTACAATTCTACCCACCTTAAATTAATTTCATCCTTGAAATTTTCTTAAACTACTACCCACCTTAGGATTTTCCATATTCCCATAACATCATAACATATTATTCAAAAGATCAAGACTATACACATATATGGTATAAGGATAAAGTCATAATCTAAAGGTGACGATCCTAAACCATACATTGGTCATTTTCCTCCTCTATGTCCATAGCGAAGACTCTTGCTTGTCTCTTAGGGGATGGGTTCTGGTTTCTTCCTTCCTTCCTCTGCATCTTAAGGAAATTTGGCTTTATGTGTTCAGGCTCTCCACAATAATAGCATAATCCAGTACAAAACATGCAGGACCCTCCATGGACCCTCTTACAAGTCGAGCACTGTGTCTTCTCTTGGGTAGTAGGGTCTTCAACCTCAGGAGCCTTCCTCTTGTTGTTGGGAGGTTGATGTTGATACTGGTTGTTATTATGAGGAGCTTCCTTAGAAGACCTTCCGGGGTGGTCTTATAGCTCTAGGTCTGCATCAAGAGTAGCCTGAAGGGTCTTGTGACCTCTTCCTGACAGGGAAAAGCATAGGTTGGGTTTGAGTCCTCAGATGAACTTCTTTGTCCTGTGTCACCCATCATAATCATAACCATGCTTCTGTAGGATCCTGAACTTCATGACATACTAGGTCACTGTCATGTCACCCACCTGAACTAGATTGGAAAACTCTAGCTCCTTCTTCTCTATCATGGCTTCAGACATAGTGCTCTTGGAAGGCTTCAACAAATCCTTCCCATGTGAGTGTAGGTGCATCAGCCATTCTTGAGTTGAGAAAAGTTCTCCCACCATGTACGGGCTGCTCCCTTCAGCATGTGGGTGGAAAAGTGAACCCTAGACTGTTGAGGGAAGTCCAGGTTGAAAAACCACTAGAGGGGGGTGAATAGGGTTTTATAATGATTTTTAAAATTAATTCAACCAAACAACCACAATTGAAATTTGGAGAAGGAGACACAGCATTTAGAGTGGTTCCACCCTTAGCAAAAACTAAGGGAGTCAGTCCACTACCCAATTGTTTCCAATTGGGATTTTGAAAGCACTTGTATTTTATTACCTCCCAAGGATGTTACATAAGATACAAATACCTTCACCCTTAGGATAGGCTTCACCTAGAAGTAGTCTCACCAACCTTGAAGCAGCCTTCCGTGAAGTAACTTCAAGCTCCCCCTTGAAGTAGCCTTCCTCTTGAAGTAGTTTCCTATTGAGACAGCCTTCTTGAAGTAATCCTAAGTCCACCGAGCTACCTTCACCACCGAAGAAGCTCCAACAACCTCCTTTCCACAGCCTCCAACCTAGGAGTAGTAAAGGAGAACAAAATATAATAGAATGAACAAGATTGGAAGAAGGAAACAATGTTACCAATTGAGTACATCGATTTGATCCTATATCAAGCGTTTGATCTCCTAACCAAAGTGGATGGATGTGGATGTATAGTGGATATGAGATATCATCCTATAGGACACTAATGTAGAGCTCAAGGAAAATAGATTGCAAGTGTAGCTCAACTTGTTTGCTCACAATGATTGAATTTCAACTGTAATTGTGTATGCAAGTTATATATTGAGGTGTCTTATGGCTGTCCTATTTGTAAGAGTGGTTTGCTAATACTTGGGGACATTCTAGACACCTTCTAGGGTGTTCTTAGTGCTCAACTAGCCGTTAAGTGTCCACTAATTGCATTTGTAACGGCTAGTTAATTAATCCTAAAAAGTGCAAACATAACCATTTTCAGTCGAAGTATTTGTCGACCGAGAGTTTCTCGGTCGAGGATTTTGTCGACCGAGTGGGAGTCTGAGTCAATATGTCATAACATTTGATTCCAACTCTCAAATACTTTTCTAACTCAGTCTAATGGCTAGGAGGGACTATTCTCAGTCGAGGCACTTGTCGACCGAGAGTGTCTCGGTCGAAGTTTTTGTCGACCGAGAATATCCCTGATTCAATGTATTCATTTACTAAGTGTGTGTATCAATGTACAATTGTGATTCTAACTTAGGAGATGACCTATCTAAGTGTTGTGTGTGGATAGGGAAGATCTAAATGCTTGATTTACATGATATCTAAGTACTTGTACATTATAAACTTGTACAAGTTTTTACATTGATTACAATCATGAAAATAAAGAAATTTTAGCAAATTGATCTTCCAAGTCTTTGCTATCCACTACCTTGTATGATTGTCCCTGAAATACTCATATATCAAGTTAAAACCACAAGAAATAAATGTTTTCCATCATCAAAACAAAGGGATTACAATAATGTCCATTTTAGGCAACAATCTCCCCCTTTTTGAAGATGACAAACATTCCCAAAATATAAATCAAGGAAATATAAATCATATGAGTTTAATACCTGGAGTTTACCTTTTATAGCCATTCCCTTGTTTGCAAGTGTGTGCTAGCTGAGAGATTATGAAACTCATTTTACTGTATGTTATTGATTTTATATTATTTCTCCCCCTTTGTCATTTCAAAAAGATAACCAAGCTAAACATTAATTATGACTTTTATTTCTCCCCCTTAATTTGATAATTTCATACTCAATGCAAACCACATATTTTTATGTCAAATTTAGCCACAATTTATTTCTCAATCATTTGCAAAGGATGTTAAGCTTTGAAATGATATGAGATCCTTTTAGATTCATGGCATATGTGTTTTGATTTCTCATCCATTTTACAAGGGATGTTAAGCCCTAAAAATGATATGAGATCCATTTAGGCTCATGATTGATACATATATTGATTTCTCATCCATTTTACAAGGAATGTTAAGCCCGAAAATGACATGAGAATCCTTTAAGCTCATGAATATATTTAATATTTTCTCAACCATTTACATGGGATGTTAAGCCCTGAAATGATATGAGATTTTTTTAAGCTTATAGTAGAATCAATGAATGTATCTCTAACCAAATGCATAGGATGTTAAGCCCTAATTTGATTAGAGAATTCCATTAAGGACAAGATATACATAATATTCATAAATATTGTAGACTCCTTTATTTTCATAACCAAGATTACTTTAAAGATACTAAGGTCATAACTAGTTTCAAATTTTCTTTATGATGTTTACAAAGTTTGGTGAACTCCTTCTTAATCTTAGAGTCAAGATAGTTTTTGTGAGTTCCCCCTTAATCTTATAATCAAGATAATTTAAGGATTCTAAGGTCACAATAAGCATTCGATCATAATAAGTTAACCTTTTATGAGAGCTATGTACTAAAATCTTGTTTTTAATATACTAATATTGAGTGCAAGGAAATGATTTACAATTAAGAATTTTGTCAAGCTTATTTTAGGTCAAACTTGACTTCGACCTAGGCACCCCTCAGTTGATTTTTATTCCAACCGAGAGGCAATTTCTGTAGATTTCCAATTTAACCATTCATAATTATTCATTTCATTGAATATAAAGCCTTTATGTAAAAAAAAGTGTACCTTAAAAATAGGTTTGATTCTTATAGTATTTAATGACTTGAAGCAAATTTATATGACTTGTAACATTTTTTCTCTTAAAACAAACAATTAGATAAAAACATTAATATTCTTGTTCTAAGCAATATATTAAAATCAAATAATCTTGCTTGCCTTTTTCTTCATAAAAGATTTTATATGCAAAACATAAAACTTGAAGTCCATAATGAAAATATGCATGCATCACAGAGATGATATCCTTTTCAATAAGCTAAGCACAAGATAATCATAATATGTCAAGATGCATTTGTGCCATAGAGATTTACCTTAATGCAATAATGGCATTTTCAATTTTATAGCATCATCTATATATGCAATGAGCTAAACTACTATAATCATCTTGATGACAAGAGCAATATTTATTCAATCCAACAGACAACATTATTTGTAGTAATTTGGGTAAGAATATCATATACATTATCTCACAATTTTATGATGCAAGACTATCAATATGTTTTGATTTGACAAATTTGTCTCAAAGTTCTTTTCTTCAAAAGGTTTCCTTTAATCCTACTAATAATCTTAGTTAGGTATATTGATAGAAAACTAAAACAATCAAACAGGTTCCATAGGACTTGAGTCGATCGAACTATTCTTCGATCGAATATATCTCAGTCGAAGATTTTCTCGACTGAGTTTTCTGCTATTTTTACAAGTTTTATCAAGTTTTTGCAGGCTTAAAACAATAACCTACTCAGTCGACTACTTCTCGACTGACAGTGTCTCGGTCGAATATTTTCTCGACCGAGTGTGTTTCTGTATTGTTTTTCAGTAATTATTTGCAAGCAAAGCATAAGGTAATAAAATTTTGCAAGAATATGAAAGTTAAGGCTCAGTATTGTTGAGATAAGACATTTGAATATCAAAGTAACATTTTAGGTCAAATCTCAACTAATCAAATTCAAATCTCTAAGATTTAGGAACCCAAACTATCATCATCCCTTTTCTTGTATGGGCATGAAAAATAGTAATGTCCAAGACGTAAGCAATAGTGACAACAAATAAAGTCAATCTCATTTCTCTTTCTAGAAGTTGAGTTGTTCTTGGGAACATACATAATCTTGGCCTTGGGTGCTTCTGTTCTTCTAGGTTTAGGTTGATAGGATTTCTCTTTTGGAATATATCCTAAACCTCTCCATCCATTATAACTAGAAGAATTTTTTAGAATCTTATCAAGAACACCATTGTTTCTCAAGCTACTAATTTCTCTTTGTAATTGAGAAATCTTATCCATTTTCTTTTTAATATCTAACTTTGCTTGATCTAGATCAGATAATAAAGTATTTCTTTCTTTAACAATAGCATCATAATATAGATGAGTACACAATATAGGTTGTAATTGAAGATCATTCAATTTTGCAAGCAATGTAACCTTTTCTTGACAAAGCAAATTATGATTTGTCTCATGAGTAAGCAATTTTGTATTGCAATCATTAAAAGATGATTTCAAGGAAGAATTTTTAGAAATGATACTTTCCTTTTCAGAATCAAGATCATCTAATTGTGCATACAAATCCTCATTAGTTTTAGTAACTCTTTTTAGTTTCTTTTTACAACCAATATATTTATCATGTAATTCCTCAATTCTAGCAACTAACTCTTCTTTAGATAAATCAAAAAGACTTACCTCTTCTTCTTCTCCATTTGTTGTACCAATAATACATTCTACTTCTTCTTTTCCATATTCACTATCATCACTTGTATCATCCCATGCAGCTTTATATGCTCTTTCTTTCTTCTTGTGAGATGATTTCTTCCCCTTCTTAAGTTTGGGACAATCACCTTTTAAGTGTCCCTTTTTGCCACATTCAAAGCACCTGGAGGAAGAAACACTAGAAGTTTTGTTAGTTTTAAAATTTCTATACTACTTACTGTTTACAATGAGAGTTTCTTCTTCACTATCTTCTTCACTTGTGTCATGACTAGTCTTGGTTGATGCTATGAATGCAATGTCCTTCTTTCTCCCTTGTTGAAGTTCATGCTCTCATCTTTCTTCCTCCTCCAAGGTTGCCTCATGTTCTTCTATGTTGCCAATGAGTTGTTCCATCCTTAGCTGGGTGAGGTCATTTGCTTCTTCAATTGTCATCACTTTAGGCTTGTACTTGGGAGGAAGATACCTAAGAATTTTTACACTTGATCCTCTTCACTAATTGCTTTACCTAAAGCATTCAAACCATTACCAATAGAAGAAAATTTTGCATACATTTCACTAATAGACTCATTTTGTTCCATACGAAACTGTTCAAACTTTTGTTTAAGCATACCAATTTTGGAATTCTTTACTTGAATAGTTCCTTCATAAGTAATAGAGAGTCTATGCCACATTTCATATGCAGTTTCACAATTTGATATTCTATTAAACTCACCTATGGATATTGAACAATAAAAGATACTTACAACTTTTGCATTCAATTAGGCTAGCTTTACCGTATTAGCATCCCATGTAGCATACTCCATTTGAGGAAGAGTGTAGGCATTTGAGACCATTCTCCATAGATCCCAGATTATCCCTTGAAAGTATAATTGCATCCTCCTCTTCCAATAGATCCCAGATTATCCCTTGAAAGTAAGTGGCACTATGCATGTTATAAGAACTGAAAAATAAGCACATATACTTGAACTGAAAAAAACTTGACATGAATTAACATTAAGAATTATCATTACACTTTATCTTTCATTACATCAATGAATTAAGAAATATTACTATATGTTTTATCTCCATCACTGCCCATGTGGGGCACATCATGCTCAGAAAGCCCATCATTGCTAGGAAGCACATAACGACCATAAAGGTCCATCATTGTGAGAAACATATAATAAGTTACCTAATTCTCTTAACTTAACATTAACATCATTGTTCTTATCTTGCCATCAATTTAAATTGTCCTCATCCAATAATTGCACCAAAGTTCTCATTAGGCCAGTTAAGGCTCATCTTAGTTGCACCAAAGTACTCATCAATGCCATCAAGACAAAATAACAAAAATAGGAACAATTTAAAACTTCAGTGCATTATCTTAATCATCATGGGATTTCTCCCTCTTAATCTTGATATTAACATTACATAAGTTACATGACTCTTTCTTCAATGTCTTAATCATTACTTGAACATAGCTTTAAATTAATTTGTATAAGTGATAAACATAAGACTTTATGATTATAGCAAACAACATGCAATAATATGCTATGAGGCATCGTCATTATCTTAATTTCATTCATGAACATGGAATTCAAAGCATAAATCTTAAATCATACATAACATGCAATTCATTCAAAATACATGTGCATAGTGGCATGACCCACTTACCTATAGCAAGGTAGATCCTAAGTTAGTATCCCTGATCTTGATCGAAACCTATGCTCCTGAAAATACATGTTTTCTATTCATTATCATCATTAATACATCCTAAACCGTAATTTGATTCTTCTAGGAAAACATGGTCAGAAACGATTGAATTAGGGTTTGAAAACACTAAAATCATCTTCCTCTTCGGAAAACCATTCCAACAACTATTTTTGGGTATTTTTCTCATAAACCATTAATTTAAAGTAAATTTACAAAGAACGCACCAATCAAAATTCAAATAAAAGCCACGTGCGAGGAACAAGACCTGGGCCCATGCTGGCGTGTTCCAATTGGATCCATCCATGTGGCAGCCTACTCAAACCCATGAGCCTTTATCTATCTCAAAAAAAAGTGTGAGAAAACTCAGACTAACCTTGTGGACGCAAACACAGATAAGAGTCTAGAAAGGGGCATAATTGGGAAACAAAACTCCCATCGCCTTCTCCACACAAATTGGAGTGAACAATGTGATGTTCGACCAAAAACCCCAAAACATCACTTGCTGATTCATTGCTCCATGCGATTGGGTGGACTTGCCATCGACTTCCTCATAGCTAGACGAACTTGGCAAGCCCAGGCTTAGGTTGCAGGGTGGCTAGAGTTTCCCATAACACCTATCGCCCTTAGAGCCAGAGAAACAAAGGTCGGGGAACAACCCAGACAACCACAGGTGTCGACTCGAGGAGATCGTGACAGCGTCGGGGAAGGTCAACAATGAAAATTGCGGTAAAACCATGAACGATTGTGAAGAAGGCACTTGAATTCAAGGAACAACAAACAAGAGAAGTAAAAAGGAGAAAGACTGGGATACCTATGATCCCACTAAATCTCAATTTGAGGATAACTATAGAAGATGGTAGTTTGATCTTCGAATCCAGGGAAAGCTTCTTGTGGTATTTCATGATTCAAAGGAGCATCAGCAGTTGTTTTGGAGATCCAAGGTCCATGCTTAGATTGGAGTTTGTAGATGAATATACTAGAGGTGAACCGAGGATAGGGTGGCATAGTTTCCATGTTTTATTACATCTCCTAATGCCTCTGATGTGTCTAGATTTTATAGAGGAGGCTAGGGAGGTTTAGGTACCCCTCAGAGGTTGAAATAGGGGAGGAGGGGAGTCCCTTGTGGTCAGGGATATTATATCAACGTTGGGATCTTCTAATTCATTGGGATGAATTTAATGGGTTGGAGAGTCTCTATGATCTCAAGACTTCTCTGAGTGGGTGTGAGAGATCGGCGTAGAGCAGAGGGAGTCAAGGCATGTAGAGTCTCGTAGCCTCTGGGAAATGGGTGAAGGGGAAGAGTCCCCTAGTCACGGGCGGCTCCGAATCCGGGAGTTCGATCCGGATAGCGAACAAAACCACATGACAATAAAAAAAAATAAACCAAACCGTAGCCATATCAAACTTATTCATTGATTAATATCATTATCAAACCATATAAAAACTTTTCTAATTCATTTAAATGGCCAAACAAAGTCCCGTTGACCTCAAATTTGAACCGTGGGTTTATTAAGGGGTCTAGAATCTTTGCATCCAAATAGATTTAGATCTTCACAAACTTTTACTAAAAAAATTGTATATGTCATTATTTAATTTTGTACATGAAATACAATGCATTATCCTTTATCTGTATTGAATACCTTTGAACATAATGAAAAGGAAAGTGAGTTTCATTTTCTCTCTCTTATTTCATATTTCAAATAATGTATTCCGTATTTGTGGTATCTTGCATCAATGTCTAAGTTTTAAGATTGATAGTTGAAAATTTGCAACTAGGACCCTAAACTTATTTTATTGAAATTTGGGATGTTACATTCGTAGTCCCTTCTAGACACCATCGTCTTTAACAAATAGCTTAACAATTTCCTTGAGCTCTACAAAACTCTTAAAATGTATTAGTTATTAATAGTTAAATGGTAAAGCAGGCTCTGATAACAAATGCAATGACCCCCTCCCCATGTTATTCCTAATTAAGATAGACTGAGAGAGCAAGGCGCATTATCATACTTACATGTTTGAGGTTTAGCAATTAACCAATAATAATTAGAAATTGCATTCAATGGAAAAAGAGTTCGATACAATACGAAAGATAAACTCTCGTTGAGGAGTTACATGATATGAGAATCTATTACTTACAACTTGAAATAAAAACTATCTCTCAAAATCCTCCATGGTCACTTTAAGCATCTTTCTTTTTGGTACATTCATATCAGGATATCTATTTTGCAGATTAATAGCATTTTAATCTAAAATGTCGTGAAACAAAACAATGATTAGTATATCGAGATATACCAATATGTGGGGGAAACAAATATCAGCATGTAGGTGTAACAATATAATCATTCATAGCAACAATTGTGATTATAAAACTGAATAGGAATTTTCTTTTTTTAACATTGCCACCTTATCCTCTTTTCTCTATGATGTGCCCTCTCTTTACGGGATCCTCTTTATAGGGAACCCCCTCTTTAGGATTTTGGTCCCTACAGTGTACATTTCATAACATTTTCGAATCTGGGCTTGGTTTCATACATAAGCCTTGCTTTTCGGTCTTGGTCTGAGATGATCTTCCTTTCTAGGATTGATCACCAGCATTGCCATAATGACTTTATTCACCCCATGCTCGTAAATTGGAGAGAGAGAAATACAAGAATTCAATTTGAAACTAATTATTTTTGGTTTCCCTTTTTGGCTCAAGGTAGATGATGATCTTTTGATCATCAGATGTTGATCCTGGGGTCATGATTGCATGTTAAAAGAAAAAGGGACAAGTATAGATTTCCAATTTGACATTTAATGTATTTACAATTTTCTTTTCACTTTAGGAATACTTGTTAAATTCCTATCTCTATCTCCTTTTATCCTTTTCACCAAACTTTAAAGGAAAGTTTTGATTACTTTTATCTAGGTGTGGGCAAGATTTGAGACCAAAATACACATCTTAAAAATGCTTTTCTTTGTCTCCCAGTCTCCCACTTGTTTCATCTATTTAAGGCGTCAACTTAATTCTTTTCTCTTCCCAACTTGGATATATTTCATATTTTGATAAAAATTTCATTAAAAACAATATGGAACTGTAACCAAACTATTAGTTGCCTTCAACATCACATTTCTAGAAAATTCCACTTAATTCCATAAGTAAATTATTAACTACCCATAATCTTTAGTAATTTACATAATATTAATTTTTCTCTCTTTCTTTTACTTGTATCTATTATTGAATTATTGAAAATAGTAAAACAACAAAAACCATTGCAAAAGAAAATTTACATTTTAAATTCATACTTTAAAAGAAGACATACCAAGTTTCTAACATATCTTTGTTATTCAAATATTTGCATTTCAAATATGTAAATACATGTGAACAACTGTGTTATAACAATTACTCTTTAGGTTAATGTGTACTTGTATAAAATGTTTAATTTCTTGGACCTATAGTATTATTTTTTTAAGTAGTCATTCTATTCATCTTGGGGTCAGAGGTCAAACTTGAGACTTCTTGGTAGAATAAATGTTAGGCCAAGAATTGAACCTAATGCCTTCAACACAAGATTGGAGTTTGAAACCACTACTCAACTCTGCTTTTGTATACTATAGTTTTTTTGGATCTTTTTGAAATATAAAGGTATGTTTTCTTCATGGAAGAGGTTTTTGAAGGAAACAAGAAACTTGGATAGGGATCTCATTTCCAAGATAATTGGGGAGCTCTCATCTAAGAGAGGAAGTATATTTAAATAGTTTTTGTTTGAGAAATACCAAGTGGAGAATGATAATATAGATGTATCTTCATTTCAAGAGTGTTGTCCAAGATGATATTTCAAGTTAATCGGGGCAATTACTATAAGTGATAGATAATAGTACTGATAGTGATCGTATGGGATGAATATTGGGTACAACGTGATTTCAAACTACGTGATCACATTATTAAGAATATATTTAATAAAAATTTACATCGAAATAGAATACAAGAGGGCAACAAGTTGCGTCGCGAGTCTATTTTGGATGGCAAAATCAATTCTTTGAAACATTGCATCCATACGCTTAGGAGACATAACATTAATATTCATAACATTTTGGACCCTTATTCAGAAGCTTCATAGCTTCTGGTGTTAAGAATCCAAAAGTACCAAATCCAAAAGGGATGAAGGCATGTGGATTCTCAATACACGCTTTCTCATGCTTGACCACTTTAACTAAAGTAGCTTTAAGGGTAGCATGTCCCGCTGTAAAGGCCCCACTCTTCAATCCCACCAATGGAGAAATTTCTGTCAAATCCACACACGCATGTTTCCCTTGAATTCATCCAAAAGTCAAAATATCAGCAGGTCTAAGTGTGGATCTCCCCTCTTGTGGATCAATTAAAAAGTTTACAGACACCTCTTTCATAGCAGCAACACTTGCATGTCTGAGTACATCAAATAGAATGTCTCTAACAAGATTGTGGCTATATTAAAACCTGGAAGCTCCCTACAATGAACTGCATGCTCCCCAAAAGTGTCCAAACATGCCTTATGACAAACTGGACATATGTCATTGATTGAAAATAAAAGAACCATTAGACAATATCTAAGGATAATATAATACTCTGCTGGTAACATGTGCAGACCAAGTTCATCAATAGGAATAGTAAGATGAAAATTTTGAGCATGATCATCTTGAAGAAACCAAAAACTACCTTCTGTATAACGGTCATGTCAAACATAACCTCCATGTCCTCAATTATTTTACAAAAAAAATGCACTCGCCAAAGTATTTTGGGCCTTTGGGGGGATGGTGACTTTTCTAGAAAAACCAACTAAGGTTGAAGGAGGGAATCGTGACACGAAGACAATCTAGAGCATGATGAAAGTCTAAATCCATGTCGTGAATCTCTCTATCTCGCAAGATGTGATCTTGAAGCACCCAATATTGGGCCCTAAATGCCACAAAAGTGTATGAGGAAGCCTCAACTACTGAATATAGTCCCAATCCACAAAACTGAATGGACAATGACGCAACCCTCCATTGGACGTCTCCAAAAAAGGTGTAAAGACCATGCTTCCCCGTAACTCCCAATTAAGGGAGACTAAGAGGTCAGAGGCATTATCCCAATATAGGATCAATGGTTTTGCAAATAATCAACAATAATTAATAAATTCTACAACAACTAAGCTTTAAAATGGAATAAAAAGTTTCTTTTTCTCATACCTTGCAAAACATAGGAGCTGAGGGACTTTACCCCCATATAACCTAAAATCGTCCAATCTTTATTAAGCTTTATTCCATCATTATGACTTTAAAGGAATATCTATTTTCTTGATAAACCTAAAATGTGGACAAACAAAACGGTAGTCAGTATAACAAGTTATACTGGTATGTGGGGATCCAATAATTGTGCATTTTATTGTAACAACATATTGCAAGCAATTATGATTTAACAAAACAAACTTTACACTTTAAACATGTCTACTCAATCCTTACATACCCTAGCCTCTGTTCTATCCCTGCAGTGGACATGGATACTACCTTTCATATGGTAGATCTCAACTAACCCCCATGATCCTACCTTACGAATAGATCAATACATAGGGTCATGGAGTTGTATGGTCCTACCCAAGGGTAGACCAACACATCGACTCATGATAACCTGATCATCCTACCTCGTAGGTAGACCATGTATTAGGTCATCTATCTCATCATCATCTGAGCTACAGAGGAGGACTAAGATCTGAGCTAGTCATGCACATATAGTTATGGTGATAGTCATTGTCACTTTATATTTGCATGAAATAAAAGTCAATCAGGCAATTATTTCCAAGAAACCGTTAAAACCTCGGGAATCTCCAGGAAAATAAAGCAATTTAACCATAAGCGTAACCACATACCTAATTTGAAGCCTCAAACAAGATATCCAAATCCAACTAGATGTCCAACAAAGCAAGGTAAGCAACCCTTGATCCTGCAAACATGCATAACACCTAATCATTACCATTACATCCCAAACAACTCTTTATTAACTTGGGATACCATTCTATGGTTTCTAATCTGAATTAGGGTTCATTAAGGTTTCTTTAGATCTATTTACAGCTTTCCTCTTTTATGTCCATGAAACCCTAAAACAGCAGTTCTAGGTTCAAAACCCTAACTACTCATTTATTCACATTAAAACCTTCTTATCACCTATTAGACTTTGGATAAACTTAATATCACTTTTATACAAGGAATCACAAAATATAATTCATTAAAACCCATTAACACTTAGATTAGGGTTTCTAAGCCCATTAATGCACATTACCATATCAAAATCCTAAATTAAACTATTTAACCCATGGATTATCTACTTAGACATTCAAAACATCTTTTTATTATCAACGGGATCATATGATCATACAATGTCCATATTAATCATCTCAATTTCATATTCTTACTCATGACAACATTAAAGATCATAACTTTAGGAACTTTTCGAATTACGACTAGATTCAGAGTCTAAAACTATTTTTATTGAAATCTAAGTGTTTTTCTGATCAACTTTCATATATTACATGTCCATTTATGAGATACCAATAATTAGTGAGGATTTTTGCAAGAAAATTACCTTTTCGCCAATCAGTGGCCGCCAGGTCAGCCCCTTCATTTCCTTTTATTTCGATTTATCCTCCAGCTCACGGATCCTCACTTGGATCCGCCTAAGCTGGTACCCGGGTCTGGCCACTTCGTCATCCTCACAGGCACGCGTAGGGGTCTGATCCCCTGTTTCCTATGTAAAATAGAGGACTCTGTGCGACAGCCTTCCCCCTTCACCTAGTGGCACGCGAAGAATTGAAGGCTTGGCTAGGAGTTTGCCCCCCTCTCTGTTAGCACCACCAGTGGAAACTGGTGTTGTGCGCTCTCCTTGAAGCCTAGTTACCCTCCACGGCATTGCCTCCATCCAAGGTGCCTGTAAGCCTGACTTGCGGCAGCCAACTGGTGGGAAAAGAGAACGTAGGCTAGGAAGTGCCCTCTGTGGAGTTGGGAGGGTGGTCGTGATCCCTTCTCTTACCACTCGGTTGGGTTTATCATGCTTTATATAGGAGGTACGGTTGAGGGAAAATGAGAGTTGCCTCCTGTCATGAAGACCTGCCGTGACTGGATTTTAGGGGTTTTTCATAATATCATTAATAGAAATGACTTAGGGGTTAGAAAGGATTGCAATTCTCTCTCCATTTCAAATATCTAATTTTTAGGACTCCTTGTTAATTAGGGAGAGAGGATGTGTGGACCGATTTCCTTGATTTATTGTTACTTCTTCCCAAAATGGGCTGGAGGTGGAAGACAAGTGGATCATTGTTGGATCTCAGTTAAATGGTTCACATTGCACGTGCCCAAAAATAGTCCCATTGTGATTGTGACATTTTAATGTATTTCCTTTTCCCTTTCCACTTTAGGAGATTTTGTAAAAATCATAAATCTCAAACCAATTATCCGATTAATACCAAATTTTAAAGGAAAGTCTTTGATGACTTTAATTACTCGTGTGCCAAGTTTGGGACTCAAACTCTAAAGTATGAGAGACCTTTCTTCATAAGCAAGTTATCACTTATTAAGGCATATTTTATGCATATTTTCTCTCTCCTATTATTTTATTTTCCTTTATTTGGATTCCTTTTACCATTATAAACTATGTGGACTTGAAATATCATCCATGATGAGTCAATCACCCATCTTTCCACATATTTCTTTTATTTTCTCCTTTATTTCAAATTTCCTTCTTAATGAAGCAATATTTGATTTCTTCTTTTCCTTTTATTCACATTGGACTCATTATCATATTGATCCACGAAATTACATGCATAAAGGAAATATTGCAAAGGGAATCCATTCAATTCATACAATTCCCATAATCATACATTTATTGGGGAAATTGCATTTCCCACCATATGAACCCAAAATTTAGGGTTGTAACATCCTTCCCCTCTTATAGGAATTTTGCCCCCAAAATTCCACCAAACATACAAACAATTCAGGATAAGACTTTTCCATGTCCATCATTGTCTACCATGTGGCTTCATCCTCTCCATGGTGCTTCCAAAGAACCTTTATCATCTTCTATTCTTTACGCCTGAGCTCTCTCTCACCTCAGTATCTCATACCCTCATAAGTCACTCGGGGTAAGTTAGCCTCCCTTGGAGTTCAATATGTTCAATGCTTAACATATGGCTCGGGTACCTCACATAGTGCTCTAGATCGGACACATGGAACACACCATACATCGTATTATCCTGAGGGGTAAGGCTATACATAAGAAACTCCACCAATCCATCTCAAAAGGACCCATGTATCAGGGACTCAACTTCCTTAGCTATAACTCAGAGGGGTCGGGTTTTCATATCACATGTTCACCCACATTGAACTGCATGTCAGTCTGCTTTACATCAGCTTACGACTCATGTCGATCATGGGCTTTCTCAGCCATTGCTTGATCAAAGCATCTTCTTCTACATACACTGTAGTCTCTTTGACCTTCAAAAGGTCCTTTCATAGACATCATCCAAGTGAAGTGGTGACCGACACACCCTCCCTTATCGAGCTTCATACATCCTGATATTATCTATTGTGGCTATCATAACAAGAAAACTCTACTCGGGGCGAGAACTGCTCCCATATATCACCCTGAATGAGCATGTATTCCCTCATCAGACCTTCTAGAGTCTGGCTCATACTCTCTTGGTTGTACACTAGTCAGGGGTGATATGATGTACTCATCTTCAATCTAGTATCAAGTTCTTCTTACACCTACTTCCACCACATGGACATGAACTTGAGGTCATGCTCAAGATATTGAACTCAGATCACGATGTAGTTGAACTATCTCTCTCTCTCATATATATAGTTCAACCAAAACTATCACACTGGCAATGCTCTCTCTTAGGCAAGGGATTAGGTCAACTTGGTAAAGCGAAGATCTACCATAACCCATATTGCATCATGACCACTCTTAGTCCAGGGGAGACCCACCACACTGTCCATGGTGATCCACTCCCATTCCCTCTTAGGGATTTCTAATTATTTGTAGCAACTCATTGGGTTCTGGTGTTCGGCCTTCACCCTCTGGCATGTACGGCAACGGGGCACATGCAACACTATATCCTTCTTCATACAGGTCCTTAAGGACCACATACAAACCTTAACCATCTTGTTAGTACCACGGTGTACGGTGTACTTAAAATCATGAGCTACTGGCACAACATGATTCCTCAAGGATGACTCCTCAGAAACCCTAAAACACTATAGTAGAGGATTTCACCACCTTATTTTCTAGAGAGGTGTATCTGAGGTTCTTATAACCATCCTTCTATCTCATCAAGCTCTAGGCTGGCTAATCAAGCAACCACTAACTCGACCAAGGGGTCTGGTTGAATCTGGGTGTTAGCCACATAGGTCTAGTCTTCTGACGATCACAGGGTTCACCTAGCAACCTCTTCTGGCCTCTCTACTAACTAAACAAGATGGTTGTGTCTCAACTAAGAGCATCTATTACCACATTAATTCCTTATGTGCTAGGTAATGGTGAAAACATAAACCTTCATATACTCCACTCATCACCCTTATCCTGGGTTTAAGTCTAACTGAGTCAAGAAAACTTTGAGCTCATCATCTCGATTACTATACTCAAGATGCAACTCGTAGGATCCAAACTGCTCTTAATAAGAATGTCCTCATATGATGATTACCTTTGTTCTCTTTGTGTTTCCAAACCACATATCCAACTTACTCTCAAAAGGTGTGTTACTTCCTCTATCCTCAAGCATAGTAAAAAGGTTTCAACTCATATCACCTTTATCCATAGTATGGCATGCGTTTTGTCCTGTCTCTCAAACCCATAACAAGATGGAATAAGCATTTGGCTGTAGTCCAAATACAGAGTTCAACCTGTTCCAAGAGTAGAGATGGTGCATCACACATCGCCATCACACTTTCCAATCTAAGTTGAAACGTACATCACATGTCTCCACACCATGCATATCTCTATTATGGTTCTACACCCATGGGAAGACTATTCCCATCACCTCTAGATCTTAACATATCTGTTATGTACAATCCTTAGTCATCACCTCAAGGTCTCTAGGGTGCTGACACTTTTGGGGTGATCTAACCCTTATGCATCTAGGGAGTGCCTCTCACCTTTACCCCTTAGGCCCCATTTACTCATGAAGGTGGCCAACCTCATAACCCATGGGCCTCAGGAAAAGGTAGTTGTTACCTCCTGACCCTATGGTCTTGTGCATTCAGGGAATAGACAACTCCTACTCCCATCGGTCTTATCCCTACTTGACCTTAGTGTTGACTTAGGATTCTATAGTAGCTCATGGTTTCTGTGTTGATACTCAAGCACATCTCATCCTTGAATCGTCACCCGAATCTTCATCCTCTCTCTGGGCATATAGGGCTAACTTTGCATCCCTCGTAGGAATTATGGCGACCTACCTACCTTCATCTAGCCCCATATAGGTTACCTCCATGGCAACATATCTTCCTACCCCTTAGAGATGGTCAAACATGGGTCTATAGATTCATGATCATACTATGTGCTCTTCACTTATCTCATCAAACTCTTATAAGAGACCTCTTTAGGTTACCTCGTACCTAAACCAAAAGCTAGTACTCACCCTACAGAAGAGTCTCTTCCCAAGATGGGAGAAAACTATCTCTTGATGGTAACTAAGGTCACAAACGTCCTTACGTCCAGGGTTTACATCACCATGGGCATGCTTAGCCCTATCATGTTACCTAGGCTCATAGCTAGCAAGAAGACAACCTACTAAACCATGCTAAGTTCCTTGGTATGTCATACATATTCATCATTCTTCAAGGTTGTACCAATATCATATATACATATGTCACCAACTTGTGTGAGTGGTTCATCAAACATATATCTCAGCTCGAGTGGGTTTCTTTTTTGGGTGCCAAACTCAAATACTATGAAATCAATCAGCCTCACGAACATCCTGTGCACCAGGTACTACTGCTTCACCTCTTATACATCGGCTATCTAGCTGCATGCTCAGCTGTTCAAACATGAATCGAACCTATGCCAAGTATAACACACACATCATAACACTCTTCCACGTGAACAACTTTTAGTGTCCATTGTGTACGATGCCTCTCAACTTGTTACCATACCCTTTTTAGGGTCTAAGGAAACTCTTCTTCATGCTCCTAAAAGGTAGGTATGCATATCGTCTGTATATTTATTCATGAAGCCTCTTTCTCATTCTAGGGTTTTGTCCCTCTAAGGCATCCAAGGTACAATAAGCCTCCAAATATCATGCATGAGGCAACCACATACATCCACTCAGGGTCATCTATTCCATGTCATATAATAACCAACTTCTCATGATTCCTCATGTCTTGGAGTCAAGGTCACCAACCTTCTTCATCAGGTTTGGTTCTTTTTCTCTAGAGCTAACCCTACAACTGGTCCTACCCTTGGAGGTTCTTTCACCAAAGATGGGTCAAGCTCATAAGGGTACACGTCTATCCCTACTTGGGTAAAGTGTACTATAAAAACATATATACGGTCAAGATCATCCAAAGCTCTTTGCATGCCCATCTCATAAACTATTAGGCACAACCTATCTGGATTAGGTCTAAAACCTACTGTTAGCCTTGATACCACTCTCTTCTACGTAGGTAGATACCTCTTTTCTGTTCATATAGGCTCGTTAGGGTTCCTATACAGTCACCATCAACCCTCTTAATGAGGGAATCATCCCTCACCCTAACAGGTACGACCCACCCAAGGTCGGGTCACCAAAGGCACCAAGGTTAGACAACCACACATGGTCCATGTTTCTAATGGATACTCAAAACCTTTACATAAAGCATGCATGTCCAACCCACATAGTCGCATGCATGGTCAACTATGATATCCAACTCATCGTGTCTTCTCTTTCTCCATCCATCGCTCAGGGTTTGGGTTAACATCGTCCTTATAGGATGCATCGGGTCTCTTCCTCTTCCTGGAGGCTTCTTCCTCTAAGGAAAACTCTCTCTCTCATTATCCTCCTATAAGACTCAGAGCTCTCTTGAGGGAATGAAAACTAACCCCATGCAACCTTAAGCATGTAACTAATCTTTTATTTTACGCTTAAAACTATTAAAACTTATGTCCATGAAAACTTGTTTACATGCTTTTCATTATTTTGTGGAGGATTCCTTAATCCTTATTATACTTAACCTAAACTCAGGAGGGTGGTGGAGAGAGAGAAACCCTAATCTCTTAAAGTTATCCAATGAACGGGGTAGAGAAGGGACGAAGACAGATGAGAGAAAACCTAGAGGTATCTTATTTTGAGTCAGATCCTCTGATTTTGGCTAGGAAGTCACACAGAATCCAAGAGACCTCGTAGACCGACTAGCGGGGCAGAGGAAAATCTTGCCAGCCCCCAAATTGTGATCCTTTTCTACACACCTCCATCATTGGAAAATCCTCTAATAACTCCCTTGGGTTCTAAAGAGTTTGTAAAATTTAATAATTATTAGAGATTAAATGGAAAACCATGACTCTGATACTAAATGTAACGACCTCGCTTCCCGGTAACCCCCAATTAAGGGAGACCAAGAGGTCAGAGGCGTTATCCCAAAACATGATCAGTTGTTTTGTAAATAATCAACAATAATTAATAAATTCTACAACAACGAAGCTTTAAAATGGAATAAAATTTTTCTTTTTCTCATACCTTACAAAATATAGGAGTTGTGGGACTTTACCCCATATAACTTCTATCTATCTAAAATCCTCCAATCTTTATTAAGCTTTATTCCATCATTATCACTTTAAAGGAGTATCTGTTTTCTTGATAAACCTAAAACGCCGACAAACAAAATGGTGGTCAGTATAATGAGTTATACTGGTATGTGGGGAACTAATAATTGTGCATTTAATTGTAACAACATATTGCAAGCAATTATGATTTAACAAAACAAACTTTACGCTTTAAACATGACTACTCAATCCTTATATACCCTAGCCTCTATGTTGTCCCTACAGTGGACATAGATACTATCTCTCATATGGTAGATCTCAACTAACCCCAATGATCCTACCTTACGGGTAGATCAATACATAGGGTCGTGGAGTCGTATGGTCCTACCCAAGGGTAGACTAACACATTGACTCATGATAACCTGATGATCGTACCTCATGGGTAGACCATGTACTAGGTCATCTATCTCATCATCATCAGAGCTACAGAGGAGGACCAGGATCTGAGCTAGTCATGCACATATAGTTATGGTGATAGTCATAGTCACTTTATAGTTGCATGAAATAAAAATCAATCAAGCAATTATTTCCAAGAAACCGTTAAAACATCGGGAATTTTTGGGAAACTAAAGTGATTTAACCGTAAGTGTAACCACATACCTAATTTGAAGCCTCAAACAAGATATCCAAATCCAACTAGATGTCCAATCAAGCAAGGTAAGCAACCAAATCAAGCAACCCTTGATCCTACAAACATGTATAACACCTAATCGTTACCATTACATCCCAAAAAACTCTTTCTCGAGTTGGGATACCTTTCTAAGGTTTATAATCTAAATTAGGATTCATTAGGGTTTCTTTAGATCTCTTTACAACTTTCCTCTTTTATGTCCACGAAATCCTAAAACAGTAGTTCTAGGTTCAAAACCCTAACTACTCATTTATTCACATTAAAACCTTCGTATCACCTATTAGACTTTGGATTAACTTAATATCACTTTTATACAAGGAATCTCGAAATATAATTCATTAAAACCCATTAACACTTAGATTAGGGTTTCTAAGCCCATTAATGCACATTACCCTATCAAAACCTTAAATTAAGCTATTTAACCCATGGATTATCTACTTAGACATTCAAAACATCTTTTTATTATCAATGGGTTAATATGCTCATACATTGTCCATATTAATCATCTCAATTTCATATAACATCAAATTAGGGTTTCTTACTCATGACAGCATTAAAGATCGTAACTTTAGGTACTTTTCAAACTACAATTAGATTCAGAATCTAAAACTATTTTTATTGAAATCTAAGTGTTTTTCTGATCAACTTTCATATATTACATGTCCATATATGGGCTACTAATAATTAGTTAGGATTTTCGTAAGAAAATTACCTTTCAGCCAATCAGTGGCCGCCACGTCAACCCCTTTGTTTCCTTTTATTTTGATTTATCCTCCGACTCACGGGTCCTCGCTTGGATCCGCCTAACCCGGTACCCGGGTCTGGCCACTTCGTCATCCTCACAGGCGTACGCAGGGGTCTGATCCCCTGTTTCCTCTGTAAAATAGAGGACTCTTCGCGGCAGCCCTCCCCCTTCACCCGGTGGCTCGCGAAGCGTCGATGGCTTGTCTAGGAGTTCGCCTCCCTCTCTGCTAGCACCGTCAGTGGAAACTGGCATTGTGCGCTCACCTTGAAGCCTAGTTACCCTCTACGGCATTGCCTCCATCCAAGGTGCTCGTAAGCCTCACCTGCGGCAGCCAGCGGTGGGAAAAGAGAACGCAGGCAGGGAAGTGCCCTTCGCAGAGTTGGGAGGGTGGTCGTGATCCCTTCTCTTGCCACTCAGTTGGGTTTATCACGCTTTATATAGGAGGGATGGTTGAGGGAAAACGAGAGTTGCCTCCTGTCTTGGAGACCTGCCGTGACTGAATTTTAGGGGTTTTTCATAACATCATTAATAGAAATGACTTAGGGGTTAGAAAGGATCGCAATTCTCTCCCGATTCCAAATATATATCTAATTTTCAGGAGTCCTTGTTGATTAGGGAGAGAGGATGTGTGGACCGATTTCCTTGCTTTAGTGTTACTGCTTCCCAAAATGGGCTGGAGGTGGAAGACAAGCAGATCACTGTCGGATCTCAGATCAATGGTTTACATTGCACGCGCCTAAAAACAGTCCCATTGAGATTGTGACATTTTAATGTATTTCTTTTACCCTTTCCACTTTTGGAGATTTTGTAAAAATCATAACTCTCAAACCGATTATCTGATTAATATCAAATTTTAAAGGAAAGTCCTTGATGACTTTAGATACTCGTGTGCCAAGTTTGAGACTCAAACTCGAAAGTATGAGAGACCTTTCTTCATAAGTAAGTTATCACTTATTAAGGCATATTTTACCTACCTTAAGAGGACATGGGGAAGTATATCTATCCGTGGCGATCTATCCAACATGGCATGTTTAGTGTGGCCTCGTATTTTGGAGTTGCACAATGCATACACAGTTGCTTGAGTGTACCGTGGAGATCAAATGGAACATGGACAGGGTGCCCAAGTGGCCACACAGGATTCCGTCACGTTGGATATATCTAAAGAATGCTAGGTAGAAACAACAGCACTTACCACAAAGTATTTGTAGTTTCTTGGAATGAATGTTCTCATTTAACCCGTCTCGATGAAGATATGGGCGCGGTCCAGGGCAGACAATTGGTGCAGAGCACTAGAGCAGAGGCGAAAAGCAGCAGATATGGTATAAGGACGGTTCGTACAAACCTAAAACTTAGCTAGCTGGTTAGGCAGGTCGCGCTGCTCAATCCGGTTTGTCCCTTGAATTCAGTCCCCTTTCTTGGGCGGCGGGGACCATAGGAAAAGGGTGCAGTAAAAGAGGAAAAAGGCGGAACAGGTATGTATACGTCGTGGGAGGGACCAATATTTGTATGGTGTTATTCTCATGCATGCTTATATACATGAAGGACGATTGACAGCTGTAAACGATTGTATTAGTTGTTGGCTACTATACACGAGTAACGTGCCGAAACCCAGATTCTATCAAGAATTGTTGTTCTGCTTCAATCGATAATAAAGTGGCCGTCAGATAACTGCAAGTTTCCACACGGCAGCAAATTAAATTCTGACGGGATTGCTGTTTCGGGCTGTTGTACTAAATCAGTGCCGTGTTAATGTCCAATTAAACTTTTTAGGAGTGGGCCTTTGAGGTAAATATAAGACTAAGATGAATTGTAACAGCAGATGCAAGAGCAAGTTGCAACAATAGATTTGGGCTGCCTCCGGCTACCTGGCATGCATGTTCATAGAATGAAACGGCCAATTTCGGATGCGAGAAAGTCAGTTAACACTAGCAAGCGACAACCCCTTTCAGTTGATTGGGCTATCAAATCTAGCTAGCCAAGCCAGTTCAAGCAACTTGTTGCATGCTCAGCTTCTGAAAGTTCCACATACACTACCGTTCTAGTGACTCTCAAGACCACCACCACGCCCATGAAATGTAGAATATTGGCACATTGCCCGTATGTCCTCAGAAAAAAGCACGGGGCCACCCAGCTGATATATCTGTTTCACCAAATACTCGCCCAATCCTGTAAAGATATGTTTATACATGTATGAGCAACCAGAAAATGCGTTTATGAAGCAGATGATAGAAAATGAGTAGTGACCTCTTCCTTACATATCAACCGTATGTCAATGTCTGACCTGCTGGCTGTGCATCCCTGGACCACCGCAACCCCCAATCGGGTAGAAACAAGATAGTAAGTAGCACAATGCCCCAAATCCCAATCTGGTGTGGTCCTTTGTACGCCGTCCGACCTCCCGTCAATCTCCGCCACCGGTGAGCGCCACAAGAAAGCGCGTTGAAATGGACAACACACCGTTCTGCCTATGGCTACGCGTATTAATCCAGTTTGCGCCGCCGACAATACAGAAGAAGAGATAGAACAGGTTGTATATATATTCAGAACAAAGGACACTGACGATCTGTATTTGCAGTGGCAGCATATAATGATAAGGATTGACGACGTCTCATCCGAATGCTCCCGGTCGGCCAAGTTCCATGGTTATTGCTGCGGGCATGTACTGTCAGTCCACTCCAATACGTAGCTTCTTCGTTTCTAGGACGATTAGACAGTCCAACCTCCATTCCGCATCACAGTCGACAATAGCGGTGTGTGTGGCGTCGCAACTGGCCGGATCCAATTGCAGCTGTGACTACACTGGCAAAGGTGTATCGGTGGTCCTCAATCTTTTAATCATTTTCCTTTCGGTATCTAGTCTGGATTCTACTAGCGTGTTGCTGCTGCAGCTTACGACTATATACCCGTATCATCGCGCGGCTCATGCTGCCTTCCGTCGGACGTTGCCCACTTTTTCTTTATTGGGTTCCCCTCAAACGATTTCATGATCCTTTACAAATCCCTGACCAATATAACCAACGCACTCTCCTCAAAAGTTTGGTGAAAAATAATTGCTATTCTTGACCAATTAAGGTAGGAGCCTTGAACATTCAACAAAAAAAAAGAAATTTGTATCCCTAGTTTATATGTTGCATCCAAATCCCAAATCCTGACAATTAAACAAAATTTAATTGCAATCAAGACTTAAGTGTACACACACACACACGAGTGTATTCTAACCTGAGTGTACAGATCGCAGGGATACACTCAAGTGTGTTTGCATATCAAAACTATATATGTATACATATCTATATATGTATATATATATATATATATAT
Source organism: Alisma plantago-aquatica (assembly GCA_963693085.1). Classification (NCBI taxonomy): domain Eukaryota; kingdom Viridiplantae; phylum Streptophyta; class Magnoliopsida; order Alismatales; family Alismataceae; genus Alisma; species Alisma plantago-aquatica. The sequence goes on from OY856410.1 coordinate 378,912,456, forward strand.
ATATATATATATATATATATATATATATATATATATATATAGTTCGGTAAGTTTCTTTTCAACTTGCTCCATTATATTCTCTTGATAGGAAATCTACAAAAAAGTCTCGCCTTTAATAATTTCTATATCAAAATATATTCTACAAAAAATGTTTGCCATCTACTTAACCTTTTATATTTTGGAGTAGATGGTAAGTTATTTTTAACAAAGTCTTTGACTTGAGTATTATCTACTCCTGTTAGGAATTTCTTAGGTAGTAAAAAATAGGAGAATTTTTTAATTGCTTTTTTAAGTGCTAACAATTCATTTTCATTCAAGTGGTATCGTTTTTCTACTTCTGTGAAGGTTCCAAAAGTATATCTACATAATTTTCTTTTTTGCTCGTCGTTTTTCTTTAGGACTGCTCCCCAAAATTCTCTAGAGGCATCTATTTCTATCATTAAATTATCTCTTTCTAAAGGGAGATTTAGCCTTAGGTAGATTTTTATATTTTTCTTTTATAAATTTGACATGATTTATAAGTTTTTCGTCATAAAGAAGACTGTGTTTTTCATTTTTCTATAAGATTGATTGTTCTTTGTAATGCTACTATCATTTCTTGGATTTTTTGAAATTTTTTTGAATTATTCTCATGTACTTGTACTTCTAATTTGTTATACATATTAATCTATGTTTACTTTGAATTCAATATTTAAAGCTTCATATATGTCATTGTCTGAATAATATTCTTGATTTGTGTGATTTTCTTCATTTCTTTCTTTAAACATTTGTTTAAATATATTTTTGAGATCAAAACATGGCTATGATACCATTTCAGAGAAAGAAAAAGTGGAAATTATAAATTTTAAATTTGAAATATTGATGAAATACTAATTTTTTTACTTTGATAACATACTTGAATTGCCCTTACGGGTGTTGTAGGCTTTCTCTACTACATCATTTTGTCTATGTTTATTACTTATTTTATCAGAAATTTTTTGCGCTTTCATATTTGATGTTTTGCATAAGAAACTAGCTTTCAACAATTAGATAGTATCCATCTGGGTACTATAGAGAGCAAAATGAAGTATGTATACATGTGTTGCCCACCTCACTTCCGTTCTTCTTCAGTGCCAATCAATCTTCTGTTAATGATTTCTAAGAGAAGTAATCCTTAGACTTCGACGTTCTAGATCTCGAACTCCTTAATATTATCCTATAACCTAGATGTCCCAACGTCCTTGCTTCTTCATTGCTTAGTCAGACTTTTTTGGACAATGGCCTCTGGGATAATTTAAGGAAGAGATTACTCTCAACAGGTGAAGATAGATTGAAATGGGAGTGTAATAGGTTACAAACTGGAATTCCTCTTCTATAGTAGTACAAGGACTACTATCTCTTGCTAAAGTTGATTTCTTACATGAAGAGAATTGGTGTGGAAGACATATTTTCTTGGAATGGAATTGAAATAGAGTTGATGCTCCCTCTTTTATTGAAATGGAACACTTAGGAATACACACTCCAAGATCTCTCTGACTAGGATCGATGCCCTTTACAAACACCTTGAGGGTTTATATAGACACCCTCGACTATATCTTTGGTGTTTGAAAGACGCCTACATTATTGTTGTTACTGTTTTTCTTTACATTGCAATCGAACAATTGTCTGATTGAGGATGCTTTACTTTATTGATGCCTTTTATCATCGAACACTTGTCCGGATGAGGATGCTTTGATCAATCGATGCTTTCTATTGTCATGAATGACATTTTTTGTGCAAAATTGCTCTTAATAGTCATTGCTGACGTCTTGGCAATTGGAGTTCTCTGCCAGCCGTCTTTCTTTAGCGACTATTGCTACTATTGATGTTTTTATCTATTTTATCTTGGCATGTTGGGCATATTTTTCCTTCGTGCTTTCTGAGATGGAAAAATACTTTCTGGCATCTACAACTTGATCTTATTTGTCCAATTTCTATTTTCTGTAGGAATCTTTTAAGATTAATTTTTGTTGATACATTAGATCTCCTTATTGTGGAAAGAATGATAATATTATCTAAAGTCTTATATAACTAGCTTCGATTGTCATTAATCAACTTTTCCATTACTTGGCAGAGAACTCTTAGTCCTAGAACTCTCTTGAATTCAAAAAAAAATTGTCAATTTTTTCTTCTTCAAATTCTTTCTGGAACCTTCCTTCAATCTCTTTAACATAATCTGGGGATGATACTCCAATTGGAATACAATGGACTGAATTGAATTTTTTTAAATTTTCCCAGTCTTCAGATGTTGAGAAGATTTTAACATAGATCTCACTAGTGGGTTTCACCAGTGGACTATTATTTTTGAATTCTTTGATTGCTTTAATATCTTCTTGGGGAAGTCCTTGAATTTCTCCAAGATCAGGACTTAGGTATATTAAATTTATGGCTCCAATTCTAAAGCAATCTTTGATAATTTTGGGATCTGTTCCTTTATCAAATTTAATTCTGGGATAAACTCCCATATGATCTAGAACACATGTCTCTGTTGTTTTGAGATTATAAATAATCTCTACTAAAGATCTATATTCTGATTCACATTTTGTTGAGAATTCTGTAAGCAATTATAGGTCATGTTCCTTCTCAATTTGAGATACCTTAAATTTAAAAATCTTTTCGGGAATCAATTTAATATTGTCCTCTGTATAGCAGAAATCTTTTTTCGAAGAGATATTATTTTCCACTATGAGGCGGAAACTATTCTCAGAAGAGATAATGTCATTAGTAATTAGGCTAGTTCTTGCAGTTTGAAACCTGCTTCTAGCCGTTAGGCTATCATTTTTCTTCGAAGAGGTGGTATTCTCAGTCGTGAGGCTGGTTTTCACAGTTTTAAAACTGCTTTCTCATGTCTTTAGACTAGTATTATCAGTAGTTTCTTTACTAATGATTGAATCTAATATTTGGAGGGATATGTTGATTAGGCGATTACCTGCCACTTTATCCATTCTTACTAATTCTAATCCTTTCTGTTGTATTTATCTTCATAAGCAATTTAGATCTACAATGATACCTACAATATCTTACTTATTTTCTTCTACATTGTAAATAATTTTATCTTATTGTTGGATTATTTCAATTAAATCTACGTAATTATCTTGCAATAGATTACAACTATGTTGCAATCAAGCTTCAAATTCTGTAAGTTTCTTTTGAACTTACTCCATTATATTCTCTAGATAGGAAATCTACAAAAGAGTTAGTCTCGTCTTTAATAACTTCTATATCAAAACATATTCTGCAAAAAATATTTCCCATCTACTTAACCTTTTATATTCTAGAGTAGATGGTAAGTTGTTTTTAAAAAAGGCTTTGACTTGAGTATTATCTACTCGTGCTTGAAATTTCTTAGGTAGTAAAAAATAGGAGAATTTTTTAATTCCCTTTTTAAGTGCTGACAATTCCTTTTCATTTGAGTGGTATCTTTTTTCTATTTCTCTGAAGGTTGTAGAAGTATATCTACATATTTTCTCTTTTTGCTCGTCCTTTTTCTTTAGGACTGCTCTCCAAAATTCTTCAGAGGCATCTATTTCTATTATTAAATCATCTCCTTCTAAAGAGAGATCTAGTCTTGGTAGATTTTTGTTGGATCCTAGATGGGTGATTAGATGCTCTAGAGGTGGGGGTGAATAGAGCTGAAAGCACTTAAACAAAATTCATTAAACCTTCAAAATATATGACAAGATAAGGTTGCTAAATAGGTAATTTGAGTGCAACTAAATCATGCATAGAAAGGATAAGAGAGATTGAACATGCACCAATTAGACAAGATATTTAGAGTGGTTCCACACTTCAAACTAGAAGTGTTTCAGTCCACTTTCCTAGAGAGGTCAACCTCTAGGACTTCAACCAATTGCACTCTTATATTCATTAATAAGACATACAATACATGACCAACAAAGCACTTACCTATCCAATACAAAGAGTCTTCAACCTTACCAAGGACTTACCCACTTTGCAAGAGTCTTCGGCCTTCTCCAAGGACTTACCCACTCTAGCACAAGTCTTCAGCCTTATAGGACTTACCCACTCTTCTTGGATCTTCCGCCTTTGACTTCACCTTCACTCAGAGAAGCTTTCCACCAAGGACTTACCCACTTGAGCTTGAGTCTTCTGCCTTCTCCAAGGGCTTACCCACTCTAGCTCCAAGTCTTTAGCCTTGATCTTCACCAAGGGACGCCTTCCCTTGTTCTTCTTCACCTCTCTTGGACAAGAGAGAGAACCTTCATCTTCATGGTTGAAAGAAGAGATAGGAGGTGGTGGAAGTGAGAGCCTCACAAGATATACATATATGACTAGCTCTCTTACAGATTTCCTACTCACTCTAATGGATGTAGCAAGTGATTAATCTTAGAGAGAGAGAGACGAGGCTGTAGGATCACTCAACTATAGAATAGGAACCTTCATAGTGAATGCTCAACCTTGGAATGAAGCCCAAGGGGTCCTATTTATAGCTGGGGATGCCTCTTAGCCTATGGGAACACTTAAGAATGAAAACTAGCCGTTTTGTGGCTTGCAACGGATCTATTTTCACGTGTTGCAACTCCACAACGGCTAGAAACACTTTTCTGCACTTTTCCGTACAGTGCAATCAGTCGAGTTTCTATGGGTGTAACTCGACCGATCAAGTAGGAGGCAAACCGATGTTCAAAGGATCAGTCGAGTTTCTCCTGAGGAAACTCGACCGACCATTCAACTGGAAATGGCCTACTACCCAATCGGTCGAGTTCTGTGAGTGCACAACTCGACCGATGCAATCTTCAGAAAATCGACCAAGGTTGATCAGTCGAGTTTTAATGGGGGTAACTCGACCGACCAAGTGCCTGTAATTGATTTTCAAAGATGCATCTAAAGTGCTCTAAAATTCGATCTAAGTGCTCCTGATATTTTTCTGAGCTTAATTACAAGTCATATAATCATTACAAGTGATTTACAACATAATTATAATGGATATACATCATATTACAAAAACGTGCACTTGTATGACTTTGACTTGTCTTTTCTCCAATTTTAGATGCGCAAGTTAGGGCAATTGGAGTGTGTCTATACCTAATCTGAAATCACTCAAGTAGAAGCATTAGACACCAATATGTGGAATGGTTAGTCATCATCAAAACAAGGGTTTAGTCAATTTAGACGTGAGTCAACATTAACCTAATTGACCTTGAGTCAACAATCTCCCCCTTTTTGAAGATGACAAACCATACCATAAATGTATTGAAAGCATTTAAGTAAATTCATATCTCTGGAGAAACATAGGGGTTTCAATGGAATTGAGTTCATATGCTCCCCCTCAATTAATGTGCATGGAGTTCTCATACTCCCCCTCAATTGATGTTATTTCTCCTGCATGGTTAGCTTTCATAACATTTATAGAAACTATGTCTTCTACTCATATATGTTCTACACATATATGTCTTCCCCCATTTACCTTCTCCCCCTTACATTGACATACTTCACTTCTTCATGTAAGACCTGCCTTCTTTCTCTTTTCAAAAGAAGACATACCTTTCTCCCCCTTTGTCATTTCAAAAAGTGGAGTTATGAAGAAAGTAAGAAACATCACTTGTTAAAGAGAAAGGAGATAATGCAAATATATATAAAGAGTGTAGAAGAGCACAGATAGGGTCTTGTCCAAGCATAGAAAGAAAAACAACTTAAAGCATATACTTGAACAACCCAAAAATGCAAGATAAAGTGCTGCAGAAAAATAATAAATCGTAATTTTGACCCTCAAGATGACGAAATTTGATCAAAAACCATCAGAGCTCATGGCAAAGCCATGAGTCTTGCTTAGAAGGCCGTTTCTGCATGAAAAACACTAGTCTTGCACCAAAAACTAAAACTGGAGCAAAGGCTGCATAAAATCCAAAAATACTCCAATTTCCACACATCATGTAGATCTATGTACCCTGCATCACAATGTTATACAAACAACTCAATATAGTAGATATGTAATTCAAGGAACAATCTTGAGCATGTATGAGACAAGATACAAGCATAGCATATAGATGAGCAAATATTCCAATTATAAACAGGGTTAGAACTACATGTATATGAACTACTAGTAGATGATATCACAAGTTAGGACTACTAGTAGGATCTAGATCATAGCAAGAGATACCAAAAGATACACAAGTTAAAGAGCAAGCTATGAGTAGATGTAGAGATATATCCAAACAAAGAGATATGCAATTTTAGAAGCATGAAAGGATATAGCTCACTAGATATGCATCCTTACCATAAGATGATTACCCCTATGAACCTCAAGCTTGTATCAAAACAAGATATACACCTATAGAGATGTATCAAGTTAGAGTACAACGGAAGTGATTTTAGACACAACTAAGAGATCTAAAGAGATCATCATCAAAACCTACAAAACAACTCAAAGCAAGTAATTGCAAGATTTAGATATACCAATTTAGAGCAATTAGAGAGATAGAGTTGTAAGCAAGATAGATAATTTAGAACATGGCAGTATGTGTATATAAAGGTACCAAATGAGAGTGCCAAAGAATAAGGGTATTGGTTGAGAAAATGTAGTTGAAAAGGAAATTCTCATTCAATAAGCCAAATGTATATTCTGTGCACAGTGTTATCGGTTGAGTTCTGTGCATTGTCAACTCGACCGATGACAGCTGTTGGCAACACTCTTGGTTCCTATTGGTCGAGTTTCAATAGGGAAAACTCGACCGACAGAGCAGCTGTCAAAAGGCATATATATATATATATATATATATATATATATATATATATATATCATAAAAACATATTTAAAGGCATGCTAAAAATACAAACCATATCCAAACATGTATAAGCAAGTTAGTAATGCACTATAGAAGCATTAGAAACAGCTTTTGAGCAAGAGTGTGAAGAGAAACACAAAATGCCACTTTTGACTCAAAAACCATATGTATAGTGCACACTAACTTGACAAAAACAAGTTAGGATAGGTTATAAGCAAGAAAACATTACCTGTGTGCTTACCATTGCTTTTTCCACTTGTTGTCACCCTCTACACATCTCACCTTTCTTCTTTCATGTGGATTGACAAGTCAATTTGCAATTCAATACATCAAGTCAATCCATTTGCGTGTACCTACAAGAAGAAAGATGAAATGGTCCCCAATCATGTTTTTGGGTCCGGAAGGGTTATTTTAGCAACCCAAGTCCTATTGCTCTTGGGTGCTCTCCTAAAAGGACAACAAGTAGAATAATGACCAATTTCATTGAAATAATTACAAGTGCCCGTAGCCTTGGAACTGGAGGATTCTTCATTGAAAAATGAAGGTCCTTTGTCTTTGTTGTTCCTTTGGCTACAGTCAAGTCTAATGCCATCTCTACCCATTTGTTTGGTAGTATGGTCTAGGATTTGATTAAGATTCTTTTTATCACTAAAGAATCTTTGCAAAGAAGATCTCAAACTATGATTGTCATGCATAAGAGAAGTAAAGGTAAAACACAATAGATTCATATCATCTCTAGCATGTACAAGATAGATTTCTAAGCAAACATCTTTAGTCATATAAGAATCTTTATCACAAGATAGAGCATCAAAATAAGAAAAGACAGTATGAGGGTCAAGAGCAATTACACTACTATGCAAGGAAGCAAGTTCATATACAAGACAAGTAATCTTTGAAGGATAAACTTTATCTACACATTCTATTCCTTGCAAAGTAATCTCTTAACTCTCATAAGCACATTTAAGAGCATAATAAACAATAGAGAGAGAAACAATAGTAGTAGCAAACTCTATAAATGAAGTAGTCATAGAAGGTTGAGATTCTAAAAATTTAATCTTATCAAGCAAGCTAGAATTTGCAAATTTAGAAGCATTTAGTTGACTAAGATAATAATTGGTTAGAATCTCAACACTTGGATTTACCTCATTTAAATCTTTAATTGAGCTTGTCAAGAGGGTGCAATGGCATCTTCCATCTTCAAATTCACTAGATCTTCCACTAGTGCTTTCGTTTGTTGATGGAGCCTTTGTGATCCCCTTTTCTCTCTTGTTTCCTTCTATTTCTCTCTTTGAAGGTTGCCCATCTTCATAATCACCCATATTCTCCTACTTGTGGAAGTATGCTTGGAGAAGACCCGCTCTGATACCACTTGTTGGATCCTAGATGGGTGATTAGATGCTCTAGAGGGGGGGTGAATAGGGCTGAAAGCACTTAAACAAAATTCATTAAACCTTCAAAATATATGACAATATAAGGTTGCTAAATATGTAATTTGAGTGCAACTAAATCATGCATAGCAAGGATAAGAGAGATTGAACATGCACCAATTAGACAAGCTATTTAGAGTGGTTCCACACTTCAAACTAGAAGTGTGTCAGTCCACTTGCCTAGAGAGGTCAACCTCTAGGACTTCAACCAATTGCACTCTTATATTCATTAATAAGACATACAATACATGACCAACAAAGGACTTACCTATCCAATACAAAGAGTCTTCAACCTTACCAAGGACTTACCCACTTTGCAAGAGTCTTCGGCCTTCTCCAAGGACTTACCCACTCTAGCACAAGTCTTCAGCCTTGTAAGAATTACCCACTCTTCTTGGATCTTCCGCCTTTGACTTCACCTTCACTCGGAGAAGCTTTCCACCAAGGACTTACCCACTTGAGCTTGAGTCTTATGCCTTCTCCAAGGGCTTACCCACTCTAGCTCCAAGTCTTTAGCCTTGATCTTCACCAAGGGACGCCTTCCCTTGTTCTACTTCACCTCTCTTGGACAAGAGAGAGAACCTTCATCTTCATGGTTGAAAGAAGAGATAGGAGGTGGTGGAAGTGAGAGCCTCACAAGATATACATATATGACTAGCTCTCTTACAGATTTCCAACTCACTCTAATGGATGTAGCAAGTGATTAAGCTTAGAGAGAGAGAGGAGGTTGTAGGATCACCCAACTATAGAATAGGAACCTTCATAGTGAATGCTCAACCTTGGAATGAAGCCCAAGGGGTCCTATTTATAGCTGGGGATGCCTCTTAGCCTTTGGGAACACTTAAGAATGAAAACTAGCCGTTTTGTGGCTTGCAACAGATCTATTTTCACTTGTTGTAACTCGACAACGGCTAGAAACACTTTTCTGTACTTTTTCGTACAGTGCAATCGGTCGAGTTTCTATGGGTGTAACTCGACCGATCAAGTAGGAGGCAAACCGATGTTCAAAGGATCGGTCGAGTTTGTCCTGAGGAAACTCGACCGACCATTCAACTGGAAATGTCCTACTACCCAATCGGTCGAGTTCTGTGAGTGCACAACTCGACCGATGCAATCTTCAGAAAATCGACCAAGGTTGATCAGTCGAGTTTTAATGGGGGTAACTCGACTGACCAAGTGCCTGTAATTGATTTTCAAAGATGCATCTAAAGTGCTCTAAAATTCGATCTAAGTGCTCCTGATATTTTTCTAAGCTTAATTACAAGTCATACAATCATTAAAAGTGATTTACAACATGATTCTAATGGATATACATCATATTACAAAAACGTGCACTTGTATGACTTTGACTTGTCTTTTCTCCAATTTGAGATGCGCAAGTTAGGGCAATTGGAGTGTGTCTATACCTAATCTGAAATCACTCAAGTAGAAGCATTAGACACCAATATGTGGAATGGTTAGTCATCATCAAAACAATGGTTTAGTCAATTTAGACGTGAGTCAACATTGACCTAATTGAACTTGAGTCAACAATTTTTACATTTTTCTTTTATAAATCTGACATGATTTATAAGTTCTTCCGTCATAAAGAAGACTGTGTTTTTCTTTAAAAAATTTTGTGAAGGATTTCTTAGTTATGCTAAGTTTTCTATAAATTGTTCTGCATAATTTAGACAACCTTAAAGATGTTTTTTATCTTCTAGTTTATCTGGGAAATTAACAATTTTTTCTATGATATGTTCTTGCAATTCTATTCCACTCGAGTCTAATATTAATCCTAGAAATTCTATTTTAATTTTACAAATTTATGTTTTCTTTTCGAAAAGTACTATTCCCTCCTTTTAACAGAGAAGAGAAAATATTTGTAAGTGTTTATAACGTTCTTCATTTTTTCTGGCTATGAGAATATCGTCTACATATACTACAAATAATGAATTGTAAGGTTCAAATACCTTATCCATTCTTCTTTGGTATATTTGTGGAGCATTTTTCAATCCAAAAGGCATGACTTTCCATTTGTAATGTCCTTGTGGGGTACTGATTGTCGTTAGTGGTATACTTTTTTGTCTAGTCTTATTTGATAAAATACTGACTTACAGTCAAACTTGGAGTAAATATTTTTCTCTCTTGTCATATTTATTAATGTTTCTTTGTGAGGAAGAAAGTATCCATCAAATTTAATGTATTGATTTAGTTGTTTGTAATTAACTACCATTCTTGCTTTTCCTCTTTTAATTTCTGCATGATTTCTGACAATAAATGATGAACTAGAATGAAAGGCTTTTTTATTTTTGTATTAATTGTGATTTTTCTAATTCTTGTAATAGAACTCTAAATTCTTCTATATCAATGGGATTGTAACTCATAGTTTTAACCCTAATTATTTTGGTGGTGTCTACTTATTCTATTGTAGCCCATTGTTGGCTAATATTCCAGAGAGCTAATGGATTTTTACTTTAATTTTTTTCAAATAATGTTTCAATAGTTTGAAGATTTAATTGTGCATTTATTTTTCATGATGGTTGCTACTATTTCTCTTTATTATTTTCACTCCTTGTGTTAAGGGATGTTTTTTTCCAGTAAAGTCTTTTCCATATATTACAAGTAATGTTGTAATATTGTGTTTCGGAAAATATTGTGTCCTGGCTATACAAGTGCTTGCTCCACTATCTATGAATGCATGAAAATATTCTATTTTATATTCGTCATAGATTATTCTTATGGTTATATATATACTATGTTTGCTAGTCATTGGGTTCCTTTTTCCAAAAATAGTCATTATTATTATGAGTACAGAATAATCCGTTTCTTTGTAAAGAGAAAGGTTTTATCTATTCTAGTATACTCATTCCTAGAATAATTTCTATGTTGTCATTATGATTGTCTGACTATATGCAGTGCGTTACATCTATTTTAATATTTTGTATTTCAATTAGAACAATTGCTTGGTGTGTTACTGCATGTTCTAGTCCATCAAAATTTGTATATGTGTATGGGATCCTATAGGTATTTTTTCTATATAAGGTATCATTCCTTCTTGTATAAAGGAAGCTCCTGCTCCTGAATCTATCAATATAGTAGTCATGATCCAATCTCTTCCATTGAAGTATTTTCCATGTAACTTGTAACTTCTAGCATTTCTATTATCTGCTAGGATTCTCAAACTTGATGTTCTTAATATTGGTCTTAGTCTCCCATTGTATCTATCTATGCTTGCTCTGGCTTCTTCTATCCTATCTCCATTTGTTATTTGTAATTGGTTTCCTTCATAACCAATTCTTCTTGGGATTTTATTTTCTGTTACTAGAGGTTTTTCAGAGACATCTATATTCATGTTTTCTGGTATTTCTATTTCTGAGATTATGTCTGGTCTCATAATATTTCCTACTTCTTTAAATAAATTAGGGAGTACTATTACATTTTTATCTTCAAATTTTTCAGAATGATGTGTATTGCTTAAAGCATAGCTAATTATATAGGTTATAGAGTATGGGATAGATCCCTTTTTCATAAATTCTTCTCTTCAGAAATCTTGTATTAGACTGAAAGTTCTATTGATATTATTATCTCTAATATTTACACTTATCTTTGGGTAAATATTAAAGATTAACTTTTAATGAATGGGATTTCCTTGTAATATTTCTAGTGTCACATCTTTACTATCATTTATTCTATTATCCATTAATACAATGTTAATTGGAGAGTCTATTCCTTCTATAAAAGTTTCTTTAATCATTATTTGTATCGCGACTACATGTATCCATCCTATTTTGAATTTATCTTTTATTTTTTCCATTCTTCTCATTAAATCTTATTTTCAAAGTAAGGGTATGCTTATTCTATTTTTAGTGTATTCAATTTTCATAGGCATTTCTTTATTAGTAATTCCATAATATAGGATATGTTTTCTTTGATTTATTTTATCAAAGAATGATGTTTTAAACCCATCTTATTTTTCTAGTTTTAGCTCAGTACTTCTTATTTTATTGAATAATCTTCTATCTATAAGTACATCTTGCAAGAAGTTTCCTATTTCTTCTTGGTATTCTTCTATTATTTCTAATGCACTCTGATTCGGTATCTGAGAAATAATAGATTGATCCATCTGATTCCTCATCATCGGTTGCTTTAACAAATTCAAGAATGTTTTCTATTTTTGATAGTTCTTCTTCAATTATTTTATTGAATTGTTTTTGGTTAATTTTCTTTGATCCTTTATTTGGACATTTGTTTGCATAATGTCCTCTTTCTTTGCATATAAAACATGTACATTCTTTTAGGTTTTCTTTTTTCTTAACACATTTTCTTCTATAATATTTCTTTTTAGGTTTTGGTTTGAAACCAAATCTTTTCTTTTTTTTAAATCTGTATTTATTTGATTTATTATATTTTCTATATTCACATCCTATTGAAACAGGGTGAGTTAGCATTGAACAACATAAGCCTTGCTTTACTAATTTATTTATTTTTCTATTTAGTGTGGCTTCTGCACACCATTTTTCTAATTTCATTCTTAAGAATCCTATACATCCTCCTAGAGTATCTGCTCTCTGTCCTATATATTGAGGATATAGTTGCATTGCTTTGAATCCCCGGGGGTCTGGATTTTTTTTTGCATAAAATAGGTTTAAAAAAACTTTTATTTGTCATATTTTCTCTATCTGTTCTATCAAATGTTTTATAGAAATATTCTTGAAATTTGCATATGTAGTCATCTATCTACACATATCACATAACTTCAGGTTGTATAAGAGAAAAGTAAATTTTTATTTTTCTTTTTCTTTTTCTACATCTTTATTTGTGTTCCAAGTTTCTCCTAAGAATTCTCTTTGTAATTCATGTTCATAATTATTTACTACTTATTTTAAGGTTGTTGTGGTTCCTTTAACAACTTCTTTATCATTTTCTGTCAATCCTTGCCACCAATCTAATACTATTCCTTGAAAGGTTAGATAACAAAATCTTACTGTCGTATCTATATCATAACTTTGTGCGGTAACAACTAAATAAGTGGCTTTTTCCCATCTTGTTATGGTTTTATCTATATTCCTTACACAATTGAGGTTTAAGTATATTCCATTTGCTCCAATGTATTCTTGAGTCATATAGTCTATTGGGGTTTTGAATGTTTATATTTTTAGGTCTTTTGTCTGATGCCTAGTTTATTCCTTCATATCTATTTCTATCTATGGGTTTTCTTCAAAAAATTGGCTCAAACAAATATCTTAATCCTTGTTGTTTTGGAGTCTCATTTCTATTTGATTGTCTAGTAGGAGTCGTAGTATGCATAGGTGATGTCACTTGACTGTTGGATGCTTCTCCATCTATAGGTTTAATATTTATAATTCTAGCTTTCTCAGGAATTCTAACTATATTTTGGCTTAGGCTGTCTAATTCTTCTGCACTTGCCTTTAAGTATCTATTTTCTAATTGTTCAATTTGTAAATCATCTGTTTCTTCTATCTTAAGTGGACATAAGCTTATTTCATTTCCACTTGTACTGGATATATTTTCTTTAGGGGTACTTTCTCTATTTTGTTTTTCTATAAGATATTCGATTGTTCTTTGTAATTCTACTATCATTTCTTGGATTTTTTTTTTTAATTATTCTCATGTACTTGTACTTCTAATTTGTTATGCATCTTTATCTATGTTTGCTTCGAATTCAATATCTTTTTTTTCCACCACATAGAGACTAGTTATTATTCATCCCGATCTCTAGTTCGGGCCAAATTACAGAGCATTGAATATTAATATCATTTGATAGCCAAGTCGGCTTACAACAGGTAAAGTTACACTCTATAGACCTATACATGGAATGTTTGGCTATAATATCCGCCACTGTGTTGTGCTTACGGCTGATGAACTGGAGTTGGGCGTTGGGCAGGGAGGTGAGAGCACGACAGTACATCCTCCTCAGTGGAATTCAATATCTAAAGCTTCATATATGTCAATGTCTGAATAATATTCTTGATTTATGTGATTTTCTTTGTTTCTTTCTTTAAACATTTGTTTAAATATATTTTTGAGATCAAAACATGGCTCTGATATCATTTTAGAGAAAGAAAAGGCTGAAATTATAAATTTGAAATATTGTCGAAATATTAATTTTTTTGCTTTGAAAACATACTCAAACTACCCTTATGGGTGTTGTAGGATTTCTCTGCTGCATCATTTTGTCTATGTTTATTAATTATTTTATCAGAATTTTTTCGTGTTTTCATATTTGATGTTTCGCATAAGAAACTAGCTTTCAGCAATTAGATAGTAACACTCAGTGTACTATAGAGAGTAAAATGAAGTATGTATACATGTGTTTCCCACCTCGCTTCCATTCTTCTTTAGTGCCATTCGATCTTCTCTTAACGATTTGTAAGAGAAGTAATCCTTAGACTTCGACGTTCCAGATCTCGAACTCCTCAACATTATCCTATAGCCTAGATGTCCCAACGTCCTAGCCTCTGCATTGCTTAGTTGGACTTTTTTGGACAATGGCCTCCGAAAAAGTTTAAGGGAGAGATAACTCTCGACAGGTGAACATAGATTCAAATGAGGGTGTAACAGGTTACACATTGGATTTCCTCTTCTATAGTAGTACAAGGACTACTATCTCTTGCTAAAGTGGGTTTCTTACATGAAGAGAATTAGTGTATAAGATACATTTTATAGGAATGAAATTGAAAAAGAGCTAATGCTCCCTCTTATATTGAAATGGAACACTTAGGAATACATACACACTCCAGGCTCTCTCTGACTAGGATCGATGCCCTTTACAAACACCTTGAGGGTTTATATAGACACCCTCGACTACATCTTTGGCATTCAAAAGACGCCTACATTATTGTTGTTACTGCTTTTCTTTGCATTACAATCAAACACGTGTCCCGATGAGGATGCTTTGCTTTATTGATGCCTTTTATCATCAA
Source organism: Alisma plantago-aquatica (assembly GCA_963693085.1). Lineage (NCBI taxonomy): Eukaryota > Viridiplantae > Streptophyta > Magnoliopsida > Alismatales > Alismataceae > Alisma > Alisma plantago-aquatica. The sequence continues at coordinate 378,927,573 of OY856410.1, forward strand.
ACACCTGTCCAGTTGAGGATGCTTTTCTTTATTGATGCTTTCTATCATCATGGATGACGTTTTTGGTGCATAATTGCTCTTAATCGTCATTGCTGACATCTTGGCAATTGGAGTCTTCTGGCAGTCATCTTTCTTTAATGACTACTGCTACTATTGATGTCTTTATCCTTTTTGTTTTGACACGCCGGGCATATTTTTCCTTCGTGCTTTCTGATCTGGCAGAATACTTTCTGGCATCTGCAACTTGATCTTATTTGTCTAGTTCTAGATTAATTTTTATTGATACATTAGATCTCCTTGTTCTGGAAAGAATGATAATATTGTCCAAAGCTTTAAGCAGCTTCGATTGTCATTAATCAACTTTTCCATTACTTGGCAGAGAACTCTTAGTCCTAGAGCTCTTCTAACTTCAATAAATTCTTTGTCAATCTTTTCTTCTTCAAATTCTTTCCAGAAACTTCCTTCAATCTCTTTAACATAATATGAGGATGATACTCCAATTTGAATACAATGGACTGAATTGAACTTTTTTAATTTTTCCCAGTCTTCAGATGCTGAGAAGATTTTAACATAGATCTCACTAGTGGGTTTCACCAGTGGGCTGTTGTTTTTTAATTCTATGATTGCTTTAAT